>OZ057399.1:89191796-90391796 GCA_964056695.1 Melieria picta
ATATTCAAATTATCGGTAAATCATTTATGTACATAGAAAAGAGGTGTTCCTTTTCAATATGCGGTGGATTATTTTGCGTAGCTTTTGATTGAATTTTTGCATGTCCATACATACGAATGTGTTTCCCCGGCTGCTCGCAATTGCGCCGTCAGTCGACGTCGTGTGCCACATCCACATCACCATCGCAGGTGGTCACAATAAAGGCCACTTACGTACATACTTAATCACCTAATCTTATCATTGCCAGAGCGGGGTGATGCGTAGTTGACCGGTTACTCTCAAGTTGCCTTGTTCAATTGTTAGGATTGTTTTTTTTTGCCTTTTCTGTGATTATAAACAGTTTGATACTGTCAAACTGCATAGTAACGTGAAGAACGTCAACTAATGGGCATAGGCGTAGTACGTGGTTATAAACGTTTTCAGGTTCTTTGCTAATTTAAAATTTATTTTTCTATCTTCAGTTATCAGGGAAACGATGGCACTGATACCGACATCCCTACGCTGGTGGAGGCCAAACTCTTCGACACCACTTTTGGCAAATTTGTATGGGTGTTCCTGCAGCCGTTCTTCTATATATTTCGGCCACTGATAATCAACCCAAAACCACCCACTCGCCTCGAATTGGTGAACGCGGCTATACAGTTGAGCTTTAATGCAATCGTTGTGTACTTTTTCGGTTGGAAGGCCATGGCATACCTGGTGTTTGGCTCCATATTGGCCATGGGCCTACACCCGGTGGCGGGGCACTTCATTTCCGAGCACTATATGTTCGCCAAGGGCTTCGAGACGTATTCGTACTACGGGCCCCTGAACTGGATTACTTTCAATGTGGGCTATCATAATGAGCACCACGACTTTCCCGCGGTACCAGGCTCACGTCTGCCCGAAGTAAAGCGCATTGCGCCTGAGTTCTACGACACAATGCCGCAGCACACCAGCTGGACACGCGTGCTATACGATTTCGTGACCGATCCGGCGGTTGGGCCGTATGCGCGGGTCAAGCGCAATGAGCGCGGTCTGCAGACATAAGCTTAGTCGTTGTGAATCAATTGTGGACGGCTATGAGAGTGTATAGTATGAATAGATTCGTAAATTGAAGCTATTGGCTTGTAATCTCAGCTGTGGTGACAGTTTTCGCTGTTTATTTTTTTTATGTTTTGATCAAGAAAATGGGCAATCGGTGGCATTGTTGACTTGCAGTAATTTTCAAACCGAGATGTTTGCTGTTCAATCTTTAGTGGGTGTGGGTGGAGGTATAATAAAAGTACCAAATCCACTTTTTTTTATATGCTAATTTGAACAGAGATTGTGTACCAAAATCAATTGTATTATGTATGTGTTAAATATTTAAAATTAATTAATGATAATTACACGTATTGCAAATTCCTTCTGATTCCTTCAGTCACTGATACGCTTCTATAATACAATGCTACATAGTAATTTTAGAATGATGATTAAAGAAAATTTTGTAAATGAATTGTTAACTATTTTTTGTAACAGCATAATCGAAAGCGTAGTTCCGATGAAAGCTTTAAATTTTACATAAATAAGTTCATGAACAAGAGCAACCAAAAAGCATCCTACTAAAATAAGTAATTAAAGCAATGCAACAGTCAATGCCGGATCGAATTATTTTGGCGTTCCGAGCGGTAATACCTCAATGTATGTAGTAACAAGTTCAGAGGTAAGGGCTGAAAAGCGATTTGTATGGACAATTGAATTTTTGAAGAATTTAATTTGCATTAAACATTTTAAAATAAAACAAAATAAATGTATAAATGGTTTTATTTTTAACAAATTTAGTTACGTCGATTTGTGTGTATGTACAAACCGTACGTTTTATGGGATTTGCAAAGTTTTAAACTGGTAACGTAACAAACTGCATGTAAACATGTTTTTTTAATTCTTAGTCCTAGAGTTAAATTCTTGGTAAATCTCTAAAGAACCTTCGAGCTAACTAAAAATTCGTTTTCAAAACTAATGGCTGAAAGTATTTAATTAATTAATTTAATATTACTGAATATTCTAATTTTTAAAAATCATTTGTAACTTTATGTGTGCGCGCAAGTGTTTAATTCGATTTTATAATCTTTGTAATCTCGACCGGCACAAACAGTAATCAGACGCATAAAATTTGCACGCCGGATCAATTGCTGATAGCTACAGGTGCTGATTATTTTTTTAATAAATGAATAAATGGTTCGCCTATCCCGAGGCTTGTAACACAAAACAGAAACGGCTGTACACGAGCGCATTGTCATGAATTTCCAGCAACCAATTTCAAGCTCTAGAAAACAGTGCTTTGCCTTGGATTTTAGAATTCATGATTTGGAATTGAAGGTAGTTGCAATATTTCTTCACACCGGCCGTATTAAACATGTACTCGTAAGCATGTGTAAAAAACAGCCTGACAAAACACAACATTTATTTCAAGGATTTGCAAATAGTAATAGAGGAGATAAATACATCGCCTTATGCTAATACAGCAGTTGTTGAACCCGCCGTTCGTTAAGCAAATTTGAAGTGTTCTTATTCAACGCCTGAACTGAGAGTAAGAAATAAACATATATAAGATTTGAATGGAAGGTACCATGCGTAGAAATTTTCTCCGAACAACTAAGGCTGAACTTGTCAAATCGGCTTAAAATTCTTCTTAGTCCTAGCAAAAATGCTTACTAACTATTAGAGAAGCGTTCAAGGTGGCATTAGCAGATTCTTCCTACAAGAGTAAAATAACGGTGCTATCGGACAGCCTTTCGGTCATAAAAATCTTGGATTCAGTAGTTTCCTCGTCAAAACTAGTGCAGGAATTCAGAGTGATCCTTACAGAGCTAGCTCTGGATCGCTTTGGCCGAAATGAAACAAAGACATAACCGCCGAGCTCTTAAACAAAGCACGACAGGACATGACTAGACACATCATGGGCTATTACAGACTATGGATCTGTCGAGGAAAACTGCACCCCTTTAGATACCAGCTGTCACAGCTGCAGAGACCGAGGCAAACCAGAAACCGTTTATCACTTCCTCTGCGCCCATCCGGCACTGTCAAGAAGAAGACGGAAAACGCTAAGTAAACGCACTGCTTCGAAATCTCGAAGAGGTTACTTGTTACTCGTTATTGAATAAAATAGATATACACAGCGTAGAAAACTAACCACCCTTACCTGGTACTTTTAATGGTTTTAAAACAACACTCATGGGCTTATTTAATGTCGGAATATCGCCACAACAACCAACAAACCATTTATTTTGTTGTGATCTGCGCCATTTGTGTGGCGATTCTGTTTAACCGGAATTGATTATGATGACTTACGCCAATACTTGAAAAATATATCCTTAAACTAAATTCCTATAGTTGGAGAAATCCCCAAGCTGCTGCAGATGTCTGCCTTTTTGAGTCAACAAATGCATGTGAACACTGCTGCAAGATCATTTAATATATTCTCGTTTGTAGTCTCCACTTTTGTAATATACACCACCATCGGCATTAA
The DNA here is from genome assembly GCA_964056695.1 of Melieria picta. Taxonomy (NCBI): domain Eukaryota; kingdom Metazoa; phylum Arthropoda; class Insecta; order Diptera; family Ulidiidae; genus Melieria; species Melieria picta. Next base: position 89,195,290 of record OZ057399.1, read on the forward strand.
CTAAAATACGAGTACGTCTGTGTGAATCCAATAAACGTGAATCAGCTTTTGCGTGCTTGATAAGATTGCTTGTCGGTTATGTGCTTGGTCCGTGTCGTTTGTCGGTGGATCAAATGTTATCAGTTGTTGGCGTGCACCCACATTTTGAATGACCAACTAACTGGCCCATTCACCTGTTTACAATCGGTAACATTACTTTCTGTCTGCCTACACACGTGATAAGTACTCGTATGACTCAGTAATTGTCTATGAAATTTTGGGTGAAATGAGACGAGGAATTAATGACAACGGAAAATTTTCACTGGAAATGTTGACAGTGGAGGTATTAAGTCAGATTTAGGAAGTTATAGAATAATTTTTGTGCAGATGACTTAATGCGAGTTGTAAGGGGAAATCCGATGTTGACGCCTACCAATCGTCTACTTGAACTAGTGTGTAATTGCTTAGCTTCAATTCATTTCATTTAGTACGGAGTTAGTAATAATTTCTACTGATCGAATCCTTTTTGAATTGGATTTTAATTACAGTGTTCAGTAGACCAGATTCCGACACGGCTTTATATCGCTTCATAAATAGAAAAAAAGCATAACAAATATTTTGTCAAGAAATTTCCCTATTGAGTAACCAACAACAAATTGCCTGATATTTTTATTTACTTAGTCTATGGAAAATAACCTAACAGACTATAAGAATATAGAGAAGTATATACATTAAAAAACTTAACATTGAAAATTATGAGATAAATAGCATTTTAAGGCATTCCGGGAAATATTCCTAGAAGAAGAGAGATCTAAGTCTAAAGAATTTAGAATGAGGTTGAACTCAGCCAACACTCTATTAATAGGAGCATTCAAGCCATACAGAGTTTTGTTGAAGCCAACATTAATAAAACAGGGCGGCGGAGAACTCTGCCCGGAACATAGGAATTAATTTTATTAAGGAGGGCAGGGCAATCCACCCTTCCATTAAGGGGGTCCTCTAGTACAAACGGTGTTTTTTAAAGCTTTTTTGGGGATTTTTTTTCTCAGAAACTGCAAATGATAATGAGATAATTCTTCGTATATTTATTCTTTACATATTGAATTTAACAAAAAAAAATTTTTTCCACGTGCTACCGCGAACACTGTTGGGGTCCGCCAGCTGAGTACCGGCCATGTTTTTTTTGTAAGAGTACGTTTGCGCCATCCTAACTTTGTCCCTGTTCGTCTGAAATGTAATCCAAAAATTGTCTCTTAAAAAGCATTACTCCAATTAAGGGATGACCTATAATGAACCCGATCTGATCAAAATTGGACCCGCGGCGTCGATTTAACTTTTTTTTCGAAATTCGCCCTTTTTTTGCTCTAAAAACTTCCCCCAAAAATCAGCTAGTCAATGGAGCGCAATCTCCGTAGGTTAACCCGTAGAGCAAAACGTTTTGAATACAACAAAACAAGAATCAAGTGAATCGGCCAATTAGTTTCGACGGAATCATGGCGCGATGGTAAAAAAATGTGTTTTCGAGAAAAACGCGTTTAAAGTTTTAAAACCGTGTTACCGCGTAGTGAACGAGGCGGATTTGAGGCTCTGTATCTCAGAGACGTTTACGAATTCGACAAAATCCGTTCGTATACTTTTTCTATGATAGTTATACTATAAAAATATGAAATTGAAAAAAAATCGATTTTTTCAAAATTTACAACTAGAGGACCCCTTAATAACGTCAAAAATAAATGGACAAAAAAATCCTTCTGTTGCGCCATGTATTTAGGTGCATAAGGTACAAAGATGGGTGTATTATTTTCATTCGATGACAAATATTACTAACAAATTATTGAAAAATGTTATATGAATATATTTTAGAATAGAGGGGGTGAATTTCGACGATATGAAAAAAAATGTCTAAAAACACATTAAACCTGACATACAGTGAGATAACAGTTTAACCCATTGCTGCCTAATAGGTAAAAATTTACCCATGACAATTGACTTTTAAAAAAAATCACAGAAAAGTTCGTGGTAGAGATATCTCAAAATCATTGATAGGGATGGTTGGGGTAAAGATGGAACTACCTTAGTCTAGTGGAGGTCACCCTAAAATTCCGCCATCTAGCTAGAGTTACCAGACTCCAAATTGTGAATTTTCCGGAGGTGGAAAATGTGGCGAAACGTAGTGGCCCTAGAACCTCACAAAAATCTGCCTCCTAACTCACAATACATCTTTTGTTCACGTGTTTAGCTGATCACTTTAAAAAGTATGGAAAAGAGCTACCATTGCTGCCTAATGGGTAAAAAATACCCAATGAATATCTCAGCAACGTGCAGAGATAGAAAGCTGAAATTTTCTGATCATTTTGGGTCAATTCCAGGTCATGTATGAAATTTTATCAAAATCGTATGGGCGGAACTGGTACCCGGCTTTAAGGGGTTAAGATGATGATTAATTCATTCAAACCATTTTTGCTAGTAATGCTTACTCTTACTTCCCTAAGGGTCACAACACTTTGAAACTAAAAGAAAAGAAGATCTTATTCTCCGTAACGAATAATGCAATTAATTTCAAATGTTTAGTAGATGTGATCTGAGGTAATGTTTTATTAAATTAAGAAACAAAATGCAGGAACAATGCAGATGCCTGTTTATAAAGCGCAAATGGTGAGCAGCGTAATAGTTTTCAAAAAGTAGCTCGAACAAAAAGTTTTCAAATGTGTACTAAAATGATATGAAAGACTAAGACTATACTAAGACTATACGAAAATATCCTTAATTGTATCAGTTTAAAAAGGAAAGCTTTTAATATCGTTGAAGAATCGACGATAATCTTTTTTTTACATATATTATTTGTTAACCAGTTCCAAAAATTTAGTGTATCGCCCTATATAATTTATCTAAGAAGCTACAGATAAATCCTTAAGGGGGTAGTCAGGTAGATTTTTTTTAAAAAATCGAAAATTTTTTCTTTGCAGTTTTGGTCTATTTAAACCCTTAGGAATCATGTAGAAACCTTCCTTTACCTCGGATAGTATCCGAAAGCGATTGAAAATGAGATTAGCTGTAAGGGCTCGCGCGCTCGAATCGCACACCTGGCGCGTGAAGTAGATGCTGTTGTTTTGAGCTGGCTGACACGATTACGGCCGATCTACTGCACCGATTTGCTTAAACTTATTTTTTGTATTTTCAGAAAAGGTTTGGCTATCGCGTGAACTACGATCATTATTGTCCATTTCTATGTAACCACGTTATGACACAATTATTAACAAAAAACAAGCAAAAAAAGAGGAAAAAACTTTACAATTGCACTAAATGTTTATTTATTAATATTTTTTTACAGTTATAGTTCAAACGAGAGCCATTCATTTGTACTTCAAAATGAAATTTGTTTGGTATGTTTCAGATCATCCAAAATGGAGAAATCGTGTCAGCCATATTTCAAAATGGCGTCTTCCGGTCGCCCATATCTCCCCCGGATATAAACGAAAATTTATAAAAAAAATTTTGTTCAGTACTCAAAACTATGTACAATAACATATAAAAAAATTTTTAATGTGGAATAAAAATTTGTATGAAAAAAAATTACTTAAAAACATGGTCGATTCTACCTGACTACCCCCTTAAGCGGATCGGATGAAAATGCTGGTGTTTTCTTGCCTGCCGTTCTGGTTAACGTGGTTTCCAGTAAACCGCGTATAAAGCTTAAACGTTGCATGTTTACGCCCAAGTCGTTTAAGAAATCGGTTTCAGTTAAAACCGGTTTTGAAATATTTTCCCAGTCATAATTCCTTCTGAATGTCAATCTAGAGACGACGAGACTAAGCATAATCTGAACAAGTTTTGGTACCACTAAGCACAGTAAAGAGATCGAAATGTAGAATCAGCAGAGCGTTGTAGCCAACTTCGACTGGGAAAGATCAGACCAACCCATCAGCAGAAATCGAGAAGATAATGACGGCCGTCATTATTGGTTTTTGGCACATAGAATCAGCAGAGCGTTGTAGCCAACTTCGACTGGGAAAGATCAGACCAACCCATCAGCAGAAATCGAGAAGATAATGACGGCCGTCATTATTGGTTTTTGGCACATAGGACCGCAGGCGGCAAGAAGCGGCATCCCGCACAACCAGAGACCTAAAATAATTATTATCCATATTTTTGGGAATAAAAAAAATTGCCCTAATTTAAGAAATTTCTATAATTGATGCTTTATAATAATTATTCCCAATAAGAAATTTTTTACGTCGCCTATAACTATTATCATGTAATAAATATTTTTGAGTTGCATAATAACTCTTATAAGTAACAAGTATATTTTTCGTTGTCGATAATTATTATTTTGGGATTTTTGTTTTTTACATTGCTTCATAACTTTTATTTATGACTTTTTTAATTTACGTTACCGATAACTATTACTTTGAAAAAAAAATGGTTTACGTTGAATTACCACATTTTGGATATGAATTGATTTTTAATTGTTTTAAATTGACAAACGCAAATTAACTGCAGAAACCTAATTTCCACCAACAACTAAACACATAAAAATCAATGTATACTCAAAATGTGGTAAGGCAACGTAAAAAAATAAATTTCTTTCAAAAAAGTTATGAAGCAACGTAAAATAAATTGTCTTTCAAATAATAGTTATCGGCAACGTAAATAACAAAAAATCATAAATAAAAGTTATGAAGCAACGTAAAAAAAATTTTCTCAAAATAATAGTTATCGGTAACGTAAATAAAAAAAGTCATAAATAAAAGTTATGAAGCAACGTAAACAAAAAAAATCCCAAAATAATAATTATCGAGAACGAAAAAAAAATTTCTTTTCTCATAACAGTTATTACGCAACGTAAAAATTCATTGTCGCAAATAATAATTATAATCAACAAATAAAATTTATGTTGCATTGTAATAGTTACATTGCAATTATTTTCTTAAAAAACTTATAATAGTTACTTACTGCAAAAGCCTCAAACAGCCAGAGGAGGAAAAACAGTGCCTCAGTTTCACTGTTATTACCCACGATCAACCTTGAGCTAGGAAACTTTATTTATTCTAGATAAACTTGCTTGTTTCGCTTTTTAGCCAGTTGTAATCACCACGATTTTTAGAAAATTTTAAGTGTCAATCTTTTAACGTAAAACCTCCCAATATTTTATTATTGGAATTTATGTGCAAACCCAACAATAACCTTTCTATGATGTCTCTTGTTTATTTTGAACTACATACTTGCGTTGATTACTTTGCGAACCATTCGTATTTGACTAAAAGTTGAGTTAAAAGAATCGATAGTTCAAGGTTTTTTCATAAAAATTATAGAGGAAAGTTAGCTAAAATAATAAAAAAAAATATTTTTGTTTCTTTTTTACGATTTCTATATAAAATCATGTCAAATTTACCTTTCTAGGTTTCACCAGGGAGACATACAATGTCAAAATAAATAAATCCGTTGCTCACCCTGTCACCGAGGTGGCTAATTGAAGCGTATCGATAACGTAAACTACCTATCGATAATAGCATAACTCATCGTGGACTGCCCTGTAGCTGATCGAAGATAAGTCAAAATTTGCGGTTTGTTTGTATGTAGATTTTAAAGCGTACAAATTAGGAATTTAGGAAATAATGGCCCACTGCAGCGCCAAATCGCGACTAACAGCACCTCTAAAGAAAAATTCAATGCAAAAAATAATACATCGGAACGTGGAGTTACCACCCACCTGTGGCATGGTATTCAAGATGGATCAGTCCTACGCCCGAACGACGTCGAGCGAGCACAGGGGACAAGCGGAACAATGTCGAGTTTCCAGTCAAAACAAGGATGACCGGTACGCGACACCGCAACTAAATACATCATTATATTATGTTAATCAAATAGATGCGGTAGAAGCGCTACAGCCGCAAAAATACAAATCAATCAGTGACTTGACGCCTCGCTCAAAGGCTGCCATTGTACCGAAAGTAAGTCAATTTGATGTTAATGGTCACTGCAATCTGACATTGTCCCTTACACAGATTACGCAGAGATTAAACTTCAATGCTGATCAAGTGGTATTCAAGAACTTAACACCCGTTAACGTTAATGACTCAATACTACTTCCTAAGCATGCCACTTGCATCCGAAAAAAGTTTGTCAAGTCCTCAAATAAAATGCCTGTGCCGGAGCTGTATGATTTCTTGGAGCCACTACGTCCACTAGAGCATGCCATCCCCGAACCAGAGCTCACGCAAGAATTTTCCGACCAAAGCTTCGATCCTTTCGGGAGCTATTTACGTTTACTGGATTGATTTCATTCGACCAAACTTTTATTTAAATACATTCCATTTTACAATCAACGTTTCGCATTTCCTTTGTGTTGAATCTTTAAGGACCTTTGTTTTCAGTTAGCCAATGAAATTCATTACGACCAAGTGTAGTATAACATGTGCGAAGATGAAGTCGGCGAATCCACGTTCCGGCGAAATACCAGCGAACACTGCCTTATTCTGCGGATTTGCTTGCAGTCTCAAGCAAACTCCCAACACGAAGCAGCTCACAGTGGAAATGAAACCCGAGAGGAACGAGTTAAAGGGGAAGGTGCCCACAAGACAGCAATACACAAACTGAATAATGCCGGTAAGCAGAATGTATGCCAGGTAAGCGTCCACCAATTTCAGCTTCTGTGACGTGTTTTGGACGTAGTCACTATAGAATTTAGAAAGCACGTTTTTTATTTCCGGCATCTTTTCTGGTTTAATAGATTTTAAGGAATTCCTCAATATGCACAAAAGCTAGAAAACACGACACGTCAGATCGAGCAACCCTGATTAGTGCCGAGCGTTTCTGATGGTATGTCATTCACGGTACTCGATTATATTAACCATTTACACTAGCCGATAGGTCACAAGCAACGTGTTTTTAACAATTTCTTGTTCCATTATTTATTGTGTAGCCTTAAAGATTTTTCAGCCAGAAGGTTAAGTTTTATAAGTAATGTTTGTAAGTATAGCAATTAACATCAATTCTGAATAGTAGTTATACAAAAAACATGCGATTTATTTAAATGTATGACTTGTTTATCGATTTAATCCTATGCTGACGTAAATCAATGGTTTCGAAACTAATTTTCGCGAAGTAAAGTTTAATTCAGCTCAAAAACTAAATTATATTTAATAAATAAACTTGGTAAAAGGTCATCTTTTTTTGTTTTTTTTCTCGCTTTTGCTGTTCATACACCTCAATTTATACATTTTTCTGTTATCGAAAATGTTATCGAACAAGTATTTTGTTATGTTTATGTATGAAAAACGTTCTTAAAAACATTTATTCAACATCCCTACTGATGCACAAATTAACTGGCTATCTGAATAGGATATAATTAGGATTATTAGGATAATAGGATTTCTCAATTTATCCTCAATTTAGTTTTAAATTGGCCATAAATTGAGCTCGATTCGTTATGCACCCCTGAGTCGTGCTGTTATCGATCAACATATTCATTCACAGTAGATCAAACCAAAACGGAATTTAGAAACTGACAGAAGCGATTGTTAACATTTGTTTGCTTTGAATTGTCGTTTAAAAATTGTGTGCATCGGTAAAGATGCTGTATAAATATTACTAAATATTCAATAAATGTTTTAAGAACTTTTTTATGCATAAACAGAAGCAAACCTTTCTTCTGTCAAAAAAACATTTTCGATAACAGCTAAATTGAGGTGTGAACAGCAAAATTCAATGAAGAACTAAATTGCCTCAGTTTATTTGGCTGTCTGAACAAAGAATTGCGCAATTTAGCTGGCTGTCTGAATAAGTATAGTTATTATAACTAATTAGAATACTGATGAGTTATCTACAGTCTCTTTGATTTAATGATATGGACAATATTACGAGTTTTTTTATCGAGAACACGCACAGTGACTTTAGTTTGCCTGCAATCAATATTATTCTAACATGTGTGTGTGTGTGGTAATCCATTCACGGATGTAAAATTTCACTAAAATTGCAGACAAACCATCCTGTAGGAATTCAGACTGGTCCGAATGTAATTTTTCAACTGGTTGCTTGTCAACCATAGCAGACTGTAGAACCGATTCGTTTTCTTGAAGCGAACTCACCCCTTTTAACATGGCGATGTCCTAGGCAACAGTCAATTGTCCCCCTCTGCATCTATTTACAGCTAGTCCAAAGTCATTCCTAAGTAAACCAGATTCTAAACCAGTTGTGAAGTTAGTTTTCTAACCAGTTGAATTTCGTAAAGGAAAATAAAACAGTAAATTTTGTAAATATTAACTTTATTTTAAAAATATTTTTAAAACAACAAAAATTCATCACAAATGAAAAACAAAATATACGTGCACCAAAAACTTTCAGTTCTAAAAAAAATATGAGCTTGGACTTCTGCCGAAAATGTTTGAGGATTGACGCAATATAATATCCTCATCATTACTGACGCCTGCCATTAATAAATAAATAAATAAATTAATTAAATATTAAAAAATAAACAAATTAATTATTAAATACCTGTCAACTACTGCTTTAAGTCCTTGCTTCACACAACCACGCAAAATTCTAACTCAAATCATTCAAGGCAAAACATGCAAATCGAGCGAGCGAGCCGAGTAATAAAAACAGACATGTTAAAAAATGCAAACATTTCTATGTCGTCGTTTTAACAAAAGTATCATAGGATCAGACCTAACAGTAATTTGTTGATTATTTCTCCTTTTCTTCGTCTCTTTCATTTTCATCTGCTCTTCTCGTCTATGAACGCGCACACAGCCCGTGAACGATTTGACGCGAACTGACAGACTTGTGTATTCGCTGACAGCTACTTGGACAACTAGTTGTCCAATTGACTCACAAAAACCCAGTTGAATAACCTGTGAATTTTGGGAACCAGTTGTCTCAGGTCCGACAGGGCAACTAAGGCATTCAATCCCGGGATGCCGAAAATTCGGGATCCGGACTAGGACTGATTAAACATCAGCTTCTGAGCACTTTCCTAGCAATTAAGTGAACTTAGACCTCAGCGCGACATCATTTACCCCTACTCCAGCTTATGTATTTTATCATTAAACTTCATAATAAAAAAGTGTTACCATGCCTCTGATTTCTACAAACTATGTTTTGACTTACTGTAAGTATTTTGGTTAAAAAAGATGGATTAATTTAACGAGTTTGTTTTGGTTCGCAATTTTTTTTATAAAAATTTCATACAACTTTTGTTAAAATTAAAACCTATTTTACATAAAATACTACTTTATTTCATAAAAACTACAGCTTAACAGAAAAATTATGTTTATATAAAAAATTTGAATAGCTTCTATAATTTTTTGCTGAAATCCCAAAACATCGCGGTATTGCCATTTTTAAGTCCCGAAATCCTGGGGCATCCAAATGCTTTGGGATTATTTACTTACATAACTGGCCACAACAACCCGTTACCGGGTTATGGCCTGCCGCAAGAGCTCTCTCCAGGCGCCCGCGCGCGCCTTTTCCAGTTAGTCACACCAAGAGAAGATAGGGCGTTCTCAACTTGGTCCTTCTACCGAAAACACGGCCTCCCTCTTTGTCGTCGACCTCCAACTACCGCAACGAACACAGTTTTCACCGAAGCATCATTGTCCATACGGCGGATATGGCCAAGCCAGCGTAGTCACTGGTTGTTAATTTGCTGTGCTACGTCCACGTCTTTATACAGTTCATACAGCTCGTTGTTGGTTCGAATACGAAAGTCGTCGTCAATACGAACAGGGCCTAAGATTTTGCGAAGTACCTTTCTCTCGAACACCAGGAGCTAAACACTCTTGATAAAGGTTGTCTTGTTTCGGGATTGATCGCCTTAAAACTAACGGTTGGTTCAGGCCTTTGTGAAGCTTGTTGAGCAAGTTTATCAGCAACGTAGTTCATTTTGTTTAAGGTTAATTTGCTCTTTTCTTTGAGCATTGGCCAGATGGTGATCATGGTGTTGCAAATACAAGGATATCTAGTAAAACTTTTTAAAGATTCTCGTACTCTTCTTTTTTTTTTGTTGCTGCCATGCTCATTACTGTCAAACCATTGTTTTTGTTTTGATGGTTGATTTAAAATCGTCATCATTCATCATCATTAGTTTTAAATCTTCATTCCGTGTCAATTTGCATTTACAGTGTTATATACATATGTATTTTATTTGTGTTTTTACATGAATTTATGTGTGAATTTGAATTTATGAGAGGTTTTGAATTAACATTCAAATATGTTCAAGTGGGATATTTGGAGGGCAAGGAGGACCTTCTGTTGCAACAACTAAGACCTCATAATAAAAGCAAACGGCACCAATGAGAACAAATATGACAAATAGAATATGATAAACCTATTCTATATACTATCGAGGGCATTACTATTTACTCCTGATATCGATATCGATATGCAGGTCACTAACAATAGCTAGTGTGCGATCCCCAATCAAAGAGTGCTCAGTGTTTTTATTTGTTATTGCACTCTTAGTTGCGCTAGTGGGGTTTGTTTAATTTCTGTTTATGTGAGCAGCTGTACATTTTAGATATCAGTTTTAATTCTACATATGCCACATCGGAGATTGTAGTTGTGCTGCTGACAGGTTCGACTGACGCAAATAGCCAAATTCGCATTATATTACATCAAGTAAAAACTCAGCAAAAACTAAAGTTTTCCACACCAGCAGCAAAAAGGGGCTTCGTTGCTTACCACCGCTACCCACATATGTATGTCTGTTAGTTCGCAGATACACAAACTCAACAACAATTGCTCGCTTTACGTAGCCCTGTGCGCAGTTTGAGGCTGACCTTCGGTGGGAGGCTGCACAAGATTAGCATAAGTGATTACAACAAAGTAAAAACAGCAAAAATCGATGGAGGATCTAACGCCTTTAACAAATTTTCAACAGGTTTGTGCTGCCTCAGACACTCGAACTCTACACTACACGCATACATACATATATTTCTGTATGTATAGCGACTTCATGATTTTATAATATTAAATTTTGGTGATTTTCAGTTTTAGATCCGAAACCCTGAGAGGATTTTAGCCTTTTTAATAGTTGGCGTTCCATTTATTTGATTTGTAAGTTGCATTTAACATTTATTTAACGTTTATTTTTACTTACCTACTTACTTTTTTGTAATACCTAATTAATTTGAATCAACGATACAATTTTGGACGTACAATTTTTGTAGTCCTTATATTTGTAGCTTTCAATAAGTTTTCTTCCTCCTGTACAAATAAATAAAGGAAATACATATGGGTTACGTCCCGTTTAAATCAAGGCTGCGGTATGAAATTCTCTCAACTGGCCGTTCGGAATCGGCATAAAACGGTGGTCTCTTCGATCCGTCTACATACAAATTCACACACACAACAAGCATGGTTGTGGGTCTTGTTCTTAGTATTGTGCCGGTTATGTACATATGTATGAATATAATAAAAATGTGATGTGTTTCGAGGCCGACTGTTTTAGTATTCCCTTCTATAGCCTTCAAAATCAGGGCAAGTCCATAATTTCATTTTGGAAAGGAGGTTTCCGTATGCCTTGTTGTCCATTAATAACTGCGAACCGCCAATATGTTGTAGTTCGGACCATTATTATACTAAATCATCTTAACACGTTGACTGCCACGGCAATTTTCAGAATTCCGGTCTAAGAAGACAATGTAAATAGCTGCACGAATATGACAAGTAAACACACTACGAGATAACTCGTAGTCGGCGTCCTAGCAAAGAACGCAATCTACGAGTTATCTCGTAGTTGGCAGTCAACGTGTTAATTACAAAAAATTGAATGAATGAGTTTATGAATGTACTTATTTTTAATTCTGCGGTATTTCTCGGCATTTTGTGCTTTTTTTAGGTTAGGTTTTGGTTTGAGGTTCTTTGAGAAAACTACCTCAACTCTTAAACATCAGATTATGTGAAAATCGGGTCAATTTAAATTCAATTAGAGAAAAGTACAGTAAAAGGGACGTAATAGTTTAGTTGGTAGTAGATGATGTAACAATGAACAACCCTGCATAAGAGAGGAAATTAAGCATTAAAGCCAACCTGCATAATCAAGTTCGGAAAACCACTATTAAAGATCAAATGCAAAATCATTTGACTTGTGCTGACTTGAGCAAATATGTATGCAAAGAAATTTAATCTCCCCAATTTTCTCTATGCAATATATAGCTGTCAATATATGCATACATGAATATGTGTACCGCAGCACATTCACACAAAAAAGCGCGAACTATTCTAATTGGAGATATCAAAAAATTTCCATTGAACTGCAGTAATGATGTGTTGTGTTCGTTGCTTTCTTTGTTGTTCTGTGTCTTATCGCTTTGCACTGCGTTGATAGAAACTGCTCGACAGATGTCGCTACTAGTGCCACCACAGTCATACTCACTCGTTGGGCGCATCGCTGACTTCCGCACGAATAACGCCTGGACTCGCTTGTATATGGTTTGAATTTTTCATTAGCAAAATGTAAACATTAAAGAGTGAAATTATTTCGTGAAACATACCATATATACCAAGTGCAGTGCAGGTTTTCCATGCATTCAGCTACGTTTTTGGTTAAAAGTATTTTTTCGAGAAATGCACTAAATGTTCATAATATTGAGTACCACATATTCTCTTAAAAATTGTGTAATATAAAAACATACTTTGTTTTTAATCGTTTGAATTATAATATAATGCTGTAAGAGTACAGTTCATCGCTTTTCGAGAGGTGAAATCAGTGCTGCTAGACTTAATTTTTCCAAATCGTCCAAAATCTTTTCACAACTCACGAAATTTTTACGTTTTTAGTTCATTTAATCTTAGTTAAAAATGTATTAAGCAAACTGTATTTAAAAAACGTAAATAATACACACACAAACATATGTGTTCAATATTACATAAAATATGCATCGCATACAAAATATAAAAGGAAATTAAGAAATATAAATATGTAAGGACATTTCTTTAATGTGAAAGTTTTATGTTACAGTGACTTCGACAAAAAGTTATTGCAGTTTGTTTTATTTTTTTAATTTTAATCAAATACCTGGTTTGGAGTTTTATATTACAGAGAAGAAAGATAAGTGTATCGCCATAATTGGACAACGTTGTGTTACAAGAGAGCAATTCTTCGAATTGCCAGGAGCATCGACCGCTTGAACGATATTTGGCCCGTTTGAAATCAGAATTAAAGAAAACAAAAGACACGGTTTCAAACACAACTCAGTTCCGCAGAATGTGCGAAAACAGGCTAACTCTATCAACGAAAGAGATGTCCAACAACTGATGAAGGGTGTAATTTTAGTTAATTTTTTCTTTAAATATAAATTAAATTTTTTGAAAGAGTTTTAATAAGAATTTTCACATTTTCAACTGAAGCACTTCTTTGTTGGAACGGTCTCTTGTTGAATAAAAGCTTTCAAATGTTTATACATTGATTAGCCCAATTTTGGACTATAAGATGTTTAGATTTTTGCCCACTCTTCTTGTAAATTTTTTTAACAAATTGTGTGGGATTGCAATTTTTTCTCTGAATAGTTCTACACATAATAGTATTCAAATCAGACACAGACGCTTGCACCTGGCACACACTATGCTTTGAAACGGTGCCCTGGTAGAACTAAAAAGCACTTGATTTACCAATTTTGGGCATATTTTCCATTAAATTTGTTTTTAAATGTAATTGTACATTCTTTGGACCATAATACCATCAATAATGTCAAGGCTCCTCGGTGCTGTATATAATATTGAACGCCACTATATTGTGGAACGCTCACAGTGTACAATGTGAGGCGCAAATTCGTTTCCTTCAATTTGGTTTCGCTTTCTGCACGGCCATCTGAACCTTTTCCGAAGTGTTGTGTGCAGACGGAAGCAAGTTCAATGTTTTCCGGTCAAATAGCTGTGTATAACTTTTGAAGGCAAATCTGAATGAAAATTTGCGCCGAATTGGTAATGAAGATACGTTACAGACACTGTGGCAAAGTATAATGGACACGATGTGCGAGCCTAGGCTGCTCTACAGCTGTCCAAATGTGCTGAAAACAGAAAGCTTTCTGATTTGTATGTCATTAACCCATTTTCGGCCGCTACCAGAAATAGCCAATATTTTTTAAATTCCTTTTAAGGACTTACATTTAGGACCTTAATCAAGAATAATGTTGAATTTTTTTTGTGTTTTTTTTTTTAAATTATTTTTTTTATAAATTAATAAAAATTTAATTTCAAATAAAAACAAATATATATGTATATAATTTTGGTCAAATAATAATCAAGCATGAAAACAAACAATTGTTGGCTTACATATGTACATACATGACGACTTCTGGCCAATTTTCGATTTTTCGACCACTGAAAAGTACGCGGTGCTGAGAGGTACAAATATTTTCATAATTTTATGGCTATCAATTGATTGCGGTAATTTGGTCTTTAGGCTTCGTAAATAATCAATAATAAATCAATAATTTGAAAAGGTTATATATTTTTCAGAATATTCAAAATATGACTAAAAAAATGCTTTTTTTCGTGCCTTCGCCAACATCTCTAAATTTATCTTTTTTAAAAAAAATTATTATTTCGAGGGGTTACCAAAAGACCAAAGCTATTTTATGCATCAAAAGTTCACAGATATAATGTCTAAGTGCAGAGCTACTCTCCTTCAAAGTGGCTGGTCGAAAAATCGACCAGCGGCCGAAAATGGGTTAAGCATGGGTAGAGTTATTTAGACGAAACATTTAAAACCCACACGAGTTATTTACAAAATCCAGTGAAGGTGGCTATAATCAAAGAGTAGGCAAATTCGAGACTTTCCAGTGCCCCGAATCGGTAGAATCAATGTTTAAATGCATTTCATTGGTGCCTAAGCAAAACACCCTTCCAACTAAGTAATAAAATAATTTTTTTTCGACATTGTTTCATTGTTTTCATATAAATTTAGTTTTTTTTCACTTTAACTTTGAGGTTCACAGTCCGCGTATAACTATAGTTCGATTTTATTACAAATGAAAAGAGAAAATATATTCCCGTTTTTGCTGTATCCTTTATTATATTATGTTTACAAGTTACAGTTCAAAGTTATTGGTTAAAAGTTACAACTAGTATACAAAAAATTGTGTGAATTTTTGCAGCCCACTGAGATTGTTACTGTTTGTGAACATATTTTTTGTAACTAACTAGGTATACATACTACTGTGTCCAAAAAATAAGGTGACATTGTATTTATTTTGAAAATTCTTTATTTATTCTTCCCCAAGGCTCAGTTCTGGCCCCAATTTTGTTTAATGTATACATTAATGATATCGCATCTATACTCCAATTTAGTACCATCAAGCTATTCGCTGATGACGCGTTAATCATGATCAGCGGGACTAACGTAATTGACATCCAACGCAAGTTGCAATTGGACTTAGATTCTCTCTATGGTTGGCTATGTACAAATAGATTGAAGTTAAATATTGATAAAACTAAATATATGGCCATATCAAGAAATAACACTTTAATATTGGAAAATTTTAAAATAAATAACGTCGAAATTGAAAAAGTTGATAAAATAAAGTACTTGGGCATTCAGATTGATGATAAATTAAAGTTTAACGATCACATTGATTACACTTTGGGAAAAATTTCGAAAAAAATTTGGTTTATGAAGAGGACGTGCAAATTTTTAAGTAAACATTACAAAATAAGGGTTTATAGATCGATCATTGAGCCACATTTCATTTACTGTCCAACAATTTTTTTCATTATGAAAGACTCGCAAATTGACAAATTGCAAAAGATGAAAAATAAGGCGATGCGCTTCATCCTTAATAAACGCTATGATGCGTCCATTAAGGACATGCTTATTTCTCTCAATTGGCTTAGTGTCAAGCAACAAATTTTTTTTCTATACGATGAAGTTTATCAATAATCTAAAAAATGGCTTATTACCCGAATATTTGAGCACCAATTTAGTTGTAGTTTCTAATACACATAGTGTGAATACAAGAAATAAAAATAAATTTAAGATACCATTTTTTAGAACAGAAGCGGATAAAAATAGTCTTTTTCACAAAGGCCTCAAATGTTTCAACGAGCTGCCTGAAGAAATCAAAAATTGTGATATCAATTTGTTTAAACGAAATCGGTTTAATTTTTGTAAAACGATAGACATAAGGGGGGTTACTATGTAACTCGATTCGAAAGTTGCAACTGCTCGAAAGTTGAATTCGATCCGAATTTAAATTCGTACTATGTAAGATTTTCGGATCGAGTGAAAAGTGCTGCCATTAATTGGAACTATTTTTGGCCGTACTTTCGAATGTATTAATTGAAATTGGCAGCATCTATTAAAAGAAATGTCAAAAATAGTAAACATTGAAAGTAAACAAATATTTAATTGTGTGTAAAATGGATTCGGTTGCCTTATGGATGGATAATGAAGACGAGCGAGTGGAACGTGCTCTGCGCAGTGCGACCGAGATCTATTGGGGGTGCGGGCAACTGACGAACAACGTGGTGGGGAAGGGGCAGACACCAATTCATCAGTCTTTGGCATCTCAATTGTTTCGCAGTTAATTGCAATTGCTCCTTCTTGCTCGGGGTCGTTGCACTTTGCCGGCGTGGTAGTGTCGTTGCAGGTTGGGGGTGTTCTGATGTTGACGCCAAATTTGCAGACCCCGCTAATACCATCCATCGCCCCTCTCATATCTAACAAATCAATAACTGCTTCCTCCAGCGCTGTGAACACATTTTTGCTGGGCCACCAACTGTGCCCGATAAATTAATACGGTTCTTTCGTAATTTACTTTTGAGATGTGTCTTGTGATCTGCCCAAACCTAAAACATACATATATAAGATGAGCAAAATTTGGTTAAAGTAAGTAAACTATCGTTTACTTACTTTTTTCGAACCGGCCACATCCCGCATTGGTGGCCCGGCTGCTTTTAATTCTTCAGCCAATCGCTTCCATAAATTATTTGTTGCTTGCTTGGCGTCTGGAGCCTTTACATACCCCTTTGCTAATTGTGGGTGGTCCGCCATAAAATTCAGCAACATTTGAAATTGCGCTTGTTTTGTGTGCTGATTTTTCGTTGAATTTTCCCTATTGAAAGAGTTTTATATTAATATTTATCCATTAATGTGCATAAGTTTTAGAAATACTTACATTTTCTTGCGTTTCCGCTCGCTGTTTTGATTTTTTCCATTTTTCGGTTTTTATCCGTTAGCTCCACACCAAACGAACAATTGTCGACTTTCGAGCGACTTTGACAGCTAAATTCGAATTGCATAGTGCCGCACTTCCGAAAGTAGAGTTTAATATCCGATAATCGGATACGTATGTATGTGTTTTTTTTTAATCAACTCCGAAGACTTAAAAAATCACCCGATATTACAAATTATTTTTTGAAAAAAAATCGCTTTTCATAAAAATAGGAGTATTTTCTTTTTAAAGTGGATTTTCTCAAAATCTATACATATTTTAGATATAACTGTGCACATCAAAAGATATGGCATTTTATTACCTTTACAATGGTGTCCTTTTTTAAATCGGACCATATTTAATGAAATATAGGCTTTTTAATTTTTCGAAAACTTGACCCCCTATTACACCTTTAATATAGATTTGCACCAAAAATTGTTTATATCCTTAAAATCAGTAAAAAAACCCATATTTCAAATATTTTTTAGCTGAACGGTCGCTTTGCAATACTTATACCGATTTTTGTTAGAGTGGATGCTAATTTTTCTACTCCCACCTGCATAAGCGCTGGGAAAATCTGTTTTCCTGCTGCTTTGTACGAGGAGAATGATCTCAGCGCCTATTATGCAATTGGTTTATTACTCATAATTTTAGCAATTCTGTAGTCCACCCTACTTGGGCAATATGTCTGTTCAGTTCCACTTGATATGAAATAATAACAGAGTAATTAAAAGGAAATGTGTGCATCGTGCCAACATTGGTAACCGTTGATCATTTTCAGAGTGCTAAAAAGATGTCGGAACGTCAGCCGTTATTGTTGCAATCGGAAACATCCGAGTGCGAGGGTCGCAGCATACCGCGTCCAGATCTACGAAGTTCGCCCGAAAACACATTGGTCAATGTGCAAAGCGACGACAGCATTGGTATGTACAAGGGGCTCATAGCTCTACAAACGCATCAGTCCCATTACTCACCTCTTTCTCGGATTTCGTAGTTGAATCGAACGAGAGCTCGGAAAAATCTACATATAATCCTTCCATGCACCGGACACTGGAGCACCCCACATCTAATTTGGATACACTGATACATTTGCTAAAGGGCAACATCGGCACCGGAATTCTGGCTATGCCGGACGCTTTTAAAAACGCCGGTCTTTACGTGGGACTTATAGGCACACTTATCATGGGCGCTATCTGTACGCACTGTATGCATATGCTCGTAAAGTGTTCGCATGAGCTATGCCGCCGTTTACAGCAGCCGTCGTTGAATTTTTCTGAAGTGGCATATTGTTCCTTTGAGACGGGTCCTAATGGTTTGCGACGCTACTCGGTTGTAGCCAGGTGAATAGACTGACACGCCGCTTTATAACGCTTAATCACACGTATTCCTTTTAGACGCATGACCACAACATTTCTCTTCATAACCCAAATCGGGTTCTGTTGCGTATATTTCGTTTTTGTTGCATTTAACATAAAGGAGGTTGTGGACCACTACTTTCCCAACAACTACGTAAACGTTAAGGTGTATTTGACGATCATACTGCTGCCGATGTTGCCGTTGAATCTAGTTCGAAATCTCAAGTATCTGACGCCAGTATCACTGGTGGCGGCCGTACTCACCGTGCTGGGCTTGGCTCTTTCCTTCTTTTACATATTACAGGATTTGCCCAGTGCGGACACCGTGAAGCCGGTGGCGTCTTGGGCGCAGCTACCGCTGTATTTTGGCACGGCTATTTACGCATTTGAGGGTATTGGTGTAGTTTTGCCACTGGAGAACAACATGAAACGACCGGAAGATTTCGGCGGCACTACGGGAGTTCTCAACACTGGCATGACAATTGTAGCATGTCTCTACACAACGGTCGGTTTTTTCGGTTACTTGAAGTACGGAGAGAACGTGAAGGGCAGTATAACTTTGAATTTGCCTCCAGAGCAATTGTAAGTAGAATGCAATTTTGAATCGCGTAAGCGATTTAAACTGTTTATTGTTGCGTTCTTTTTAGCCTGTCGCAAATGGTACGTATTGCCATGGCTGTAGCAATTTTTTTGTCCTACACCTTGCAGTTTTATGTGCCCGTAAACATTGTGGAGCCGTTCGTGCGTAGTCAGTTTGAGACAAACCGGGCAAAGGAGTCGGCAGCAACAGTGCTTCGAATTGTTCTGGTCATATTTACATGTAATTATTTTTTTTCAGCTGGGATATCAGTACTAGTTAATTTTAATGATTTCGTTTCAAATTGCAGTTTTGCTGGCTGTTTGTATACCAAACCTTGGCCCGATCATCTCGCTAGTTGGGGCTGTCAGCAGTTCTGCTTTGGCACTAATCGCGCCACCCATAATCGACATAATTACCTTTTGGCCCGTGGGCTTAGGCCGATACAACTGGATACTATGGAAGGACATCGCTATTTTAGTGTTTGGCTTATGTGGCTTCGTTTTTGGCACCTATGCTAGTCTTGCTCAAATTCTTAACCCAAGTATTAATTAGTAAAATTATGGAGTAGGCGAATTTTGGTGTTTCTGGCACACTGGATGACCGGCTGACTAGCGCGATTAGTTCATAAAGTACTTACGCTAAAAGCTTTCTTGGTGTATTTCAGAATTGAACAAAGTGCAGCACGATTTGTATAGTACATTGATTAAGTCGATTTTATGTGTAACGAGAGGGTTGCTTGTCACTTTGCATGTATACTTATACTTCCCAAAGTTGTTTAACTACCTCGTCAAGCTGTGATCGAGTATTCCACTCAAACACCTTACTGTGTTTGCTTTGGATATATGAAGCTGTTGTCTAGGGTGTGTGCCAGCCACCATGTTGCCGAAAGTTAGTGACGTGCGCCATTTAATGTTTTAAATTGCGCCTTTAACATGAGCATTCGTTTTATTCTATCCGATTTCCAAATGACAATAATTAGCTGTTAAGTGTATACCCAAGCATCTGTGGTAGAGTGGCTAAGACAATAGTTGATTTTGTTACATGGTGCTTAAACTAATATTACTATCCAATACAAATTAGTTTCAGAAAGAGACGCCATCCCTTGTCGACCAATTTAATTTACCTGATATAGTTTAATTTACCTGATAAGTTTTGTGCACATTTGAAATTTTATAGAAATGGAAAAAAATTACCACTCATGGGAGTTGCTGTAACATTCCAAATACATAGCACTTTGAAAATAATAGTAGTATTTTCTAAAGTAATACCGGTTACTATTGCCTCAGCCGCTTTCTGAAGTGTAATTTGCACAACACCTTAAGATTCCTTAAGATCTATATATACATATATACCACGTCTACCTATACTTGTATGCCGAGGAATATAGCCGTCTCCATTTTATATGGCGAAGATTTTTGTATTTTACTCTGATCGAAACATAAATTATTTTATTTCTTAATTTAAAAATTATCGTGACAGTAATTTTAGATGTATGCAATTTGTAAAATGTTATAATTAAGATATGCAAAGCAACTACATTTTATTATTTAAAATTTTCGTTTAGTTATATTTTAGTATTTTTCGAGAATTGCGAACGAGTTAATATAAACACCCTTGGTGTACTATTTCTGTGGCCAAAAGCGATCAACGCTTAGGTCGACTTAAGACATCATTAAGTTAAAGGTGCTAGCCTATTTCCTTAAAGCGTCCTGCTCAAAATAATACTTATGGACTCAACCGATTATTGCTTTTGACCACAGATTTGCTTGATAGACGGATCCAAATGACGAAATGGCAAGCAGTTCCGTTTTTTTTTTATTCTCGGGACGGCCATTGGCCGATACCAAATAAAAATAACTAGCAACTAAAAACAAACTAAAAAGAAGCCTTCAGGACTTTACTGTTACCTGACGTTAGACCGCACAACTAAACTTTTCGCAATGAAGAGTCGTTAAGACCTCGAAGCATTTGAGTAATCGCATTTGAAATAGAAGGGCCATAGCCGGATAGAAAGGGAAAAGTGCGCCCTAGCCAATTTCGATTGTTATACTTTTTTATTATTAGTAATAATGTATGTTACAATTTACCCGAGTTTCAGCCCTTAATCATTAATCCCCGATCAGGGAGAATGAGGAAAAAAATATAACAATTGAAATTGGCTATGGGCCTTTTCACGATGGCCGCTAACGATTCTCTCTGACTACATTTGTTTGGAGGTTTGCTGTAGCTGTTAAAAGCTTTCTAAAATCAATTAATGTTGTTGCGATTAATCAAAAGTGCTGTCAAGAACAGAAACCGCTAATTGATTGAAGTTAAAAACGCTCTCAAAAGAAGCCGAACTTTTCTATGCATATATTTAAAACTACTACAATTAAAAATGTGTGCAAATTGTTTTGCTTTTGAATAAGGGGCCCGCAGAGCACGTAACATATGAATGCTATAATGTACCAAATTGAAATTAAATAATCACTTTTAAAGGACAATAAAGTTTATTGAATCGAAATATATCTATCTTAATCTATAATTGTGTATAAGTATTCTTAAATTCAATTTAAATCGTGTGATGTGCCGAGAGTCCAATTGACCTCCACTGTTTACGTCCAATTACCAGCAAATGCACTTTTCTTGCAGAATCGAGTAGAGTAATTTCTGGGCAATAAACCTGCAGAGATTAACAAAATATTTGGTAAGCAGATATAATTGGTAACAAATTGGTCGTTGCGCCTATGTTCACGCGTATACAAGAAACAAAGCCACAAGTGCCCAATTACGTGAATAACGCCTAGCTTTCTGCAACCATCCATGTTGTGCTTTTGACTTTGTTCACGGATGGAAGAGAACAGAATCTAAACGGCGAATTGGGAGTCTCCATAGTGAATTAAGCATTTTACTTTCAAAGGTTCAAAATATATTTCCTATAATTTGCCCATATTACCAGATACTTTTTTACCCATTTCCACAGTAACTGTCTAATTCGAATTTAATACGACTTTGTTTACACCTTACACAATTTGAAGACTCTGCTGATGATTTTTTAGTGGTGCTTTAGGAATACTCTCTTTTATTAGACTACTTTATTATTATACTATGGTCGAATTCATTCTCAAAGCTAAAGAAACTTCAACAAGATGCAAATATCTTTCGCGCGTAAATATTTGTTTACGGTAGACAAAACTTACTTCATAGCGTGTGTTGGAACCGAGGACGCGAAGAGCAAAAATATCACATTGTGCAACTCGTCGGAATGTGCATAGCACTTGTGGTAATCTGAACACCAATATTGGTCTAATATTTCCGTAAACGACGAATCGTTACCGTTCCGACTATCCCATAAACTACTGAAGTTCAAGGTGTGGTCAAAGAACTTTTTTAACATTTCCAATCGCTGCGGATTGCCGCCAACAACGCGTTTTGTGCTCGACGTTTGGTGCAGATTGCGCGTGAAGACGCACTTGCGTACATCGGTATTTACAACGATTATGGCCAGAACGCTTTGATCGATTTCCAAGTATTCGGGCAAGCTGCGCGGCACGCAACGTTCTATATTCTGTAGCACTGTTGTCGTTTCGCTTCGAAATGTATCTTGCGCCATGGCGTGTAACTCGCGAAGCGATGGCTCGGCGCCGCAAATCACACACAATACGCTACTGGGTGCCAGGGGAATTGTTACGAACCGGTAAGCTACCTGTGAAGTTAGAGAACAAGCAGTCAGATGCTAACATATCAGATAAGCATATCAACACCGACATTAAAGTTCTTTCTAGGCAGATACACAGGAATGTCGTTTTGCAATGTGCTTGACGAGTTCAGTAGCAACAGCAGCAATTCCCGATCCAACGAATCCAGATCCCACCATCCTTCTGTACCAACAGCGATGCGGTGACTTATAACGAGGCTACAGAACAGGGAACCGCATTGCGTGCTAAACTCGTTGAGACGATGTAGTAACGGCAAATTCTCCACCGTCAACACACAGTCTGTGAAACCAAGCAGCTGTACGGTACTGGCCTCCAGGGCAGCGTCCACAAGCGGCATGTAATTCCTGGCTTCCTTCTTCATGCGATCCAGAAGGGCTGGATGTGCCAACTCGTCGCGGCTGATGAAAAGTGCAACTGCCCCGAAAACCAACTCGGCCAGTTGTTGAAGGCTCGCCTCCCCCATTCCTCGGCCACATACTATGAAAGTGATGGCCTTTTGGAAATCGCGCCACACATATGTCCAGTCTTCCGAGTGGGTCGTTTGCAACGTTATACCGAGTGATTTAAAGAACATATGGAAGCCATTCAGCGACGCCACTGTAGAAAACGGCAACTGCGAACACAAATAGAAAAATAATAGGCTTCAGCTGGTTGGGGCTGTCTTGAACAATGCTTAACGCAGCTTTTCTCATACGTCATCACAGTCGCCCTTTTTTCGTGTAAATACGGGAAGACCGCCACTTGTTGTGAGGCACAGCAAATAAATCGACATATCAAATAGAATAAAGAACTACAGTTTGTTTGTGAAAACATCGGCTCAGGCATTCAATTATGCTTGAGTGCTCGCAGTTCTAGGCTTAAACCAGCACTCAAGCTCTACTCAACACAGTAAAAAATGTCTTGTGCGCTTCTGATGTTTGCCATTTTGTGTTCAAAAACTATAAGGCAACTAACTTAACCCTCTACTGCCCCAATTTTTTTTTAAGTCGAAAAATTGTTCACCATGTAGTTTTAGAATCATATAAGAAGGGAAAATTTTTAAAATAAAAAAATTTGCTTCTGTGTGGGCGTGAAACCGGCCGGTTCGGCCGCTACCAGAAATAGCCAATATTTTTTTAATTCCTTTTAAGGACTTACATTTAGGACCTTAATCAAGAATATTTTTGGATTTTTTTTGTGTTTTTTTTTTAAATTATTTTTTTTATAAATTAATAAAAATTTAATTTCAAATAAAAACAAATATTGTAATAATATATTTGACAATTTGGTCAAATCATAATCAAGCATGAAAACAAACAATTGTTGGCATACATATGTATGTACATACATGACGACTTCTGGCCAATGGTCGATTTTTCGACCACTGAAAAGTACGCGGTGCTGAGAGGTAAAAATATTTTCATAATCTTATGGATATCAATTGATTGTGGTAATTTGGTCTTTAGGCTTCGTAAATAATTAATAATAAATCAATAATTTGAAAAGGTTATATATTTTTCAGAATATTCAAAATATGACTAAAAAAATGCTTTTTTTCGTGCCTTCGCCAACATCTCTAAATTTATCTTTTAAAAAAAAAAATTATTATTTCGAGGGGTTACCAAAAGACCAAAGCTATTTTGTGCATCAAAAGTTCACAGATATAATGTCTAAGTGCAGAGCTACTCTCCTTCAAAGTGGCTGATCGAAAAATCGACCAGCGGCCGAAAATGGGTTAAGGCCGTACTGGGCACATAAGCTAAAAAATTTAACTGATGAACAGTTTCATGTTTTATTGATTACGCTACTCGATACGAAAAATGCTCCTAAAAATAAAAGTGTTTTCTAGACTAACTTTGGGCCGCTGAACACGAAACTGAAAATCAAAAAATTTTTTAAAAAGCGTTTTCGAAAAATCTTCGCAAAAACAGTTTTTTCCCTATTGTTTCAGTTATGAGCACATATCTCGTAAACGAATCATCCGACTAACACAAGCTGTCCGGCGGTCAGAAGATAATACCTTAGCCTTTACAGCAATATATAGATTGCCCAAATCAGATGAGATTTGGGGAAGTTACTGACGGTGAAAATTGTAAAAAAGTGAATTTTTCGACCATTTTCAATATCATAAATTTTTGAATGATTTTTTTATGGATAAAATAAGTTAACTGCTCTAGTTTTAAAATCTAAGATGAAAGATATATTATTTGAGCAAATATGAAGCCTAACATCAATAGAATCAAATAGAATAAAAAGAAAAATGACAAGTTATGAAGCAGTGAGTGAACACCAACTTTACATTTATTACACCGTGCGACAAAAAAAACATTTTTGCCGAGACCCATCCAAATGTTGATATAGACGTGAAACTAGAGGTCATTTATAATATCCTGGTGTAGTCAGTTTTTCATTTTCTGACCCAAAGTCCTTTTTAAAGGACTTTAAAATTTTAAGGACATACATATTTCAAATATTTTTTCAAATATATGGGTATCAAATGAAAGAGGAAAAATTTATCCTTTTAACTAAATTTCCTATTTTGAACTTTGAATCTAACATAGCTAACACTTCATTAACGGTTTCTTCATCAGTTTCTTCATCATTTTCTTCATCAGTTTCATCGAAAACATCAAAATCCAAGTTTTCTAAAACTTCCTGTACTTCTTTGTCCCATAAAACCGACAATTTTTTTTTTTAAATGCCGATTGATATCTATAAAACGGAAACCACATACAAGTGTACCTTAGTGACCAAATGCATTAAATCTTTTCGCTTTGGTGCCTGATGCTGCCTAAAGGCAGTCTGCTTTCCCAAGCCGAAAAAGTTACTGTAAATCCTTTTTTTTTCACTATAAAACACTTGAAATCAATAAATTACATTACAAGGTACTCACTCATAATTTTCTTGTTTTAATCTTTTAACGAAAAGTATTTTTAATAATTTTTTCTTTTCTTTACTTTTCACGAAATAATTATTTCTACTAATTTCCACGAAGTTAAACTTTCAACTGATAATATTGGGAAACATGTGATGCTTACAGCCGTGCATCATTAAAGAAATGACAACTTAATTTATCTAAAACATGCCCTAAAAATTTCATTTAAAAAAAATCACATTTATGTGGACTTTTCTAGGTTTTTGTGGACCGTGCCTTAAGGCCGTATGGGGCAGTAGAGGGTTAAGAAAAAAAAAAGAATTATGGGCCTCAACAATTCTGTGGTCAAAAACGATAAACGCTCAAGACATCATTGAGTTAAAGGTTCCAGCCTATTCCTTTAAAGTGTCTTGCTCAAAATAATACTTATGGACTTAAGCGATTATTGCTTCGTTCGTATTCGTTCCTATTTGAAAATTTGTATTTTTATACACACATCATACATATTTATTTATTTAATTAGCCAAATGAACACATGATCTTACTATAAGAAAGTTTAATATAGGTAAGGAGTAAGGTATAATATAGATATGCAACTAAACTATACAATAGATCTTAGCCAATTTAACAGCGCCTCTTTCGGAAGGCCAAAATTGAAATCTACTAAATTATTCAACTCTGAGAGAATTATCCTGAGAAGACACCAACAATTACACCTTTATCGTTCGACAAAAAGAGAGAAGTATGAACAATTATAATGCTCAACAAAATTAGCTATTAATATTTAATAGTCGGTGCGATTTCAAAGACATTTTACAGTAACACGGTAGACATGGTAGACGCCAATTTTTGTGGTACTCAGCGTGGTAGCCTGCAATCATGAGCTTCGAAAAACTGATATAACAATATGATGACAATATACGATCTAATCATTTTTGTTTTTGAGGAGAAAAGTAAAAACCGTTATTTTTGGGCTTACATCAGAAGTGAATGAATTTTTTCATTTTTCGTGCTGGTATTTTTCAACTACTTACGCTGCGCTTTTTATTCGAATTGTTGATTTTAGTTCACTATGTTAGCTTTATAATTGATTGCTTTAGAATTTGTGGTATCGTGGATAAAACTAATTTTATTTATTTTTGTTTTATTAATTTATTCAAATTATTAATTTTTACTTTTTTATTTTTATAAGAATTTACTAAATGAACTTACTATGAACTTCAATGTATGCTTATTGTGACGATCATGCAGCATGGTAATTTCGAGGGAAGTCAACTTGGTTTTGACAAGCAACGGTGTAACACGGATAAGAAAAGTGAAGTGAAAGTAAAGTCGCTAGTGATTTAGTGAAGTAACTTTGGAAAATTGTAAATAAAGCAGGGATCGTACCGGTTATGGTTTTTATCAAAAAAGTCTAAAATCTGACTTTTTTCTGTTATCTTTTAACTTTTATTTTTACCGACAAAAATAAAAATTATTTTGTGCCTTTTATTATATCAGGCAAAAGTAACTGTTACTTTTGACTTTTATTTTATCGGTCAAAAATAACAGTTATTTTGTGACTTTTATTTGAATTTGAATTTTTTCAAAGGCCGTTTGACCGACTAAAAAACTATTGATACCATTGTTTTCGTCTCAGCAGACCGCACATTCTGAGCTATGAGACTTGTGTGACAAAAAAAATGGTATCAATAATTTTTTAGTCGGTCAAACGGTCTTTGAAAAAATTCAAATTGCCTGATATATTTGACCGAAAAAATTAAAGTCACAAAATAACTGTTATTTTTGACCGATAAAATAAAAGTCAAAAGTAACAGTTATTTTTGCCTGAAATAATAAAAGGTACAAAATAACAGTTAATTTTAACTTTTATAGTAAAAGTCTAAAATTTAAAAGGCGTTTAATATTCGTGAAGCTGAGGCCATTACGATCATAATGGTATATTTGAAAAAGTCCACCGACAATGTTTTCGTTATGCCTTTTTGATTTGAAAATTGTAAAATAACATTTATTTTCGGTCCCTAAAATAAAGTTCCTATTAGTGGTGAACTGCGTTAAGGAATTTCAGTGTGTTTTGTTTTAGCACAATCCAGCGATGCGAACTACGCCTGCTTTGGGCAGCAAAACTAATATATGTTGGGGTATTTTAACTGAAACCTTGTAAATAAATAAATAAATAAAATAAATAGTAAAATTATTCAAGTGAACCAGGTGGAATGACGGCCTCTTTTTTATATGATAAAAAGAGAGAATAATTTGAATAATTGTTTGTCACATATGTCATAATGCTCAAACAAATTAACCTTGAATAATATACATACATATATAGAATAGTTGCAAACTTGGTGGGGTTTCAAACAAAATTTATAATTCCAAGAAAATTCCAGGAAATCGTTGCTGTAATGGCATCAGCACATCTAACATTAACATTTTCGTATGTTTCGTATGTTCCTGATTTTGTTTTTTAAATGTTGGAATTCAATATAAAAAGTTATAAGTTTTATGATCATAAAATAAAAAGTTTTACAATTGAAACCGATACACTTTGCCAAGACAACTTATTTTGTAGGTTTAAATTAGCAACAAATAACTGCATACATAAATTCAATTTTATTACTTCATTTCGAAAGCTACATTATGTAAAAAAAATTTATTTACTTTTGGAATTTTGTCATTAAAAGTATAGCCATGCCTATAAACCCTAGAACACGAGGTAAAAAGTTGCAAAATTTATTGGCAAAATGTTAAAAAATATGTTTAAGAACTGAGTATCTAAATTCGATATGCGAATATTACAGTTCAAGCAATGTAAAAAATGTATTAGTTCTAGCAATTACTAAATACTGTTCTCCAATTTTAGCGTTTAACGTTTAAAATGTATTCATTCAGTGCAATTATGTGCTATGAATTGCTTTCTACATGCTTATTTTATATTATGTTTTCAATATCAACATAATAATTGTAAACATTTTTGTGTTTTTAATAATAAAATAATTAATAGTCAGCAAGTTAAAACAAAAATTACGTATAGATCTCACTACAATTATTCATGTGACTGTGTGATAAAATTTTCGCGCGCACATGCGAGTTAAAAGTAAGTTTCTAACATAGTTATACATTCCCTGTTAATAAGTGAATTTAATGCAACATTATAAACACCATTTCAAATAATAAGCAGAATTGTGAAATTATTTACGTACTAAAATATTTAATTTCAGATGCGATTGTGTAGCATATATACAGTGGCACGCACAGGATTTTATTTCGAATGCCATTCGAAACCATATTTTCTACCACACATTTTTGTGTTGGGGGTTTGAACCCCCAAACCCCATATGCGCCACTGCATATACACATATATTATCAATCACTTCGCTTAAATGCATGCGCCATTAATAAAAAATTTCATATCGGCATACCTAATTATGATATACTCGTACTATTGCATTTGTAAACATAAAGTTGTCTTTAAAATCAATTAAAAATGTATTGCTTTTAATGCAATTAAAACAAGGAATTAAAATCTGCACTTCAGGATTTATACTATTTTTAACACTAGAAAGACCATTGCGGTCATTTTGACGCTTTTTCATTTTTAAATATTTACATATATTTTCTTTAGTATTTCTATCAACTTTTGCTTTGATGACTTTTATTTCGGATTTTATCGGATTCTACAATTAGTTTTACAATTAGAGTTTTACAATTACAAGTAGCCAAATCCGATGTGTACTTTTCAAGATATCAGCGGATATAAAATGTAGTCTTTGTAGGTATAGACAACTTGCGGTCTCTATTTTTAACAAAGAGATTCGATGTAGTTTGATGTGAAAAAGGATATACATATGTATGTACGCTACAAATTAAACTGTAAAATGGAAAACGAAAGCTCAAGTTTTAGCTTTCGTATTCATTTTACTACTATAAGTATGTTAATGGCTATAGTACAATGGGTATAGTACAATGGTCCAAAATGGACTGAGTGCTTGGAAGCCTTCCTGCCCATTCTCAAGAAAACAAAAAAACAAAGTGACAAATGACAAAAAAAACTTAGTAAATAAATAAATATAAAATTCACAATGTTATAATATTTATTATAGTTAGTAAACGGAAAGACTTAATCTATTTGCAACGTTCTCACTATGACTCATCCTATAAAATTTTTCTTTTATCAACTCGAAATATTATGATTTATTAATAAATGACTTCTATACAGCTATGAAAAGCCAGAAACAAACGATACATTTATTAAGTGTATTATTTTATTAATTTCATATTTCTGGTTGCATCCGAACGTAGAATAACAGCTTTGAACCACGTTTTAATCAGGCATCTATGTAGGTATGTATAATTACGACATTATGTAAGCCGAGCTAAATGAAAAGAATTTTAAAACATATTTTATGCTTAATACCGAAAAATATCGAAATATTTGTACAAAATAAAATATGTGCAAAATTAACAAAATTATTGCTGAAAATTATTTAGCGAAAGTACATCCCTATCCAATGCCTTCTGTGCAACTCAACAACAGACCAAGTTTTTTTGTTCTTTATTTTTCTATGGCTGCGCATGATCAATGCCATCGCAGAGTTGTTATTTGCAGAGCCACCCGGTCAGTAGTACATGTGCATGACCGAAAAGTAACTGAAATGCATATTCGGTAAATGACCAAATTTTTTAAATGTTGTAAGGCATAACAGATTTTGTTAATGCCCACTTTCGAAATAAACTTGTATGAATATGGGACGCTGGCAAACTTCGCGATCGTGAAGAAGATAGCATCGTGGGGCTCAAGTATTTTGGCGGTAACGTGTTTGACCCGGAGAATTCGTTACTGGCCTAATGTGGCGACTGACACAACTGAATGCAACCCTGGGACGCGTTCCTGCTGCTTATTATGTTAAAAGAAGAATTCACTTCAAAGAAAAGACGACGAGAGCGAAGAAGATTTTCAGAGTCTGAAGTTTTGTGTGAATTTTGGTTTGCGGTCATTAGCGAATATCGTCAAAGTATTTGCGAATATTTTGTGAAAATTTTGTAAATTGTGAGGGTGAAGTAGAGGATTGGGTTTTTATGAGATTTTGAATGGAAGATTGGGCTTGAGTGTGTGCCGTGTGTGCCGAAAAAATTCGTCTCTTTTCGGTTGCCTTTGCTGTTTCGCATTTTCAATTAAATTGGAGACGAGCGCTACGGCTGCTGGTTGGTTGCTGCCGCTGCCACTACTACTATTGCTGCTGTTGGGCTATTTGGTAAGTGCAATACACACAGCAAGAGGCGAAGAACGTCTAGTAACAGTGAATGGCTGCGGGATTTGCACATTTTTGTGCAAATTTTCTTGCTTTCTGCGCGAAACGTGAGTGCGTGAATGTAGTGGATGCGCGTAGCATCAGGATAAAAGCGCGAAATTGGTGGAGGGAATGAGAAATTTGGTGGTGGCGAAAATTTTGTGGAGTTGCGAAATGATGAGTGCGGTTTTGATTTTGGGTAGGGTCGGGTGTAGGCTGAGGGGCGGTAGAGCGGGACGTCGGGTGCCGGATCCAAAAATATGGAGACTTGAAGCCACCGACGGCGCGTGCGACGCAATTGTTTGCGTCGCCTCGATGGATTGAAATAAAAGGTGCCGTGCATAAAAAAACCGTGGCGCGAACGGGAGCAGGGCCGGCGTCGAAGTTATTTTGTTTTAGTTTTAATAATTTACTTTCATGTACTGTAACTTGCAGATTCCCAAAGGAACGAAAGCTGCAGAATCTGAATTTGTGACCGCTGCTTACAGCTTGTGACAAGATTAGTTTCGACATCAACGATCGACGTCGGCGTGAACGTTGCTTCTACTATAAGGCAATGGCGATGCTATCGACAGAGGAGGCCAGTAAGTTGCTGGACTTTTCACAGAAGCTGGACATCAGTCTGCTCGATAAAATTGTCGAATGTCTATACACGTCGCAGGGAGAGCAACTGCGATTAGCACAGGACATCCTAACGACGTTGAGGGAGCACCCGGATGCATGGACGCGTGTCGATAGCATCCTCGAGTTCTCTCAAAACCAGCGCACGAAGTTTTATGCTCTGCAGATTCTCGAAGAGGTGATCAAGACACGCTGGAAAATTTTGCCGCGCAATCAGTGCGAAGGTATCAAGAAGTACGTAGTGGGTTTGATTATAAAGACATCGTCGGACCCGGAAACGATGGAAGCGAACAAGGTTTACTTGAATAAGCTGAATTTGATACTGGTGCAAATTTTGAAGCGCGAGTGGCCGCGTAACTGGGAGACGTTTATCAGCGACATTGTCGGCGCATCGAAAACTAACGAGAGCCTCTGCAAAAACAACATGGTAATCTTAAAGAACCTCAGCGAAGAGGTTTTCGATTTTTCGGCCGGACAGATAACACAGACGAAAGCCAAACACCTGAAAGACACAATGTGTTCGGAATTCTCACAGATTTTCCAACTGTGCTCGTTTGTGCTCGAGAGCTCTATGAATGCTCCGCTAATTCAGGTGACACTGGAGACTCTGTTGCGCTTCTTGAGCTGGATTCCGCTGGGTTACATTTTTGAGACGGCGCTTATCGAGACGCTAATTTTCAAGTTCCTCAGCGTGCCCATGTTTCGCAACGTGACGCTGCAGTGCCTGTCAGAAATAGCTGGTTTGACTGTGCCCGACTACAATGAAAACTTCGCCAGCATGTTCAAGGACACGATGGTGCAGCTGGATCAAATGATTGGACAGAACACCAATATGAGCCATATCTACGCAAACGGCAGCAGCACAGAGCAGGTGTTTGTGCAAAATCTGGCCATGTTCTTGTGCACATTCCTTAAGGAGCACGGCAAGTTGGTGGAGGATGTGAAGTATGTGGACTATCTAAATCAGGCGCTGCTCTACCTGGTGATGATCTCCGAAGTGGAAGATGTGGAAGTTTTCAAGATTTGTCTGGAGTACTGGAACAGTCTAGTGGAAGATCTGTATAGCAGTGAGACCTTTGGCGGCGCGACCGCGCACCTCGGCCAAGCCGACACCGTGTCGGTGGCTAAACGAAACGCTTTTCCGCGTCGCCGCTTTTACGCCAACATTCTCTCCAAGGTGCGTTACATAATGATATCGCGCATGGCCAAGCCGGAAGAGGTACTTGTCGTAGAAAACGAAAACGGCGAAGTGGTGCGCGAGTTCATGAAGGACACTAACGCCATCAACCTGTACAAGAACATGCGCGAAACCCTGGTCTTTCTTACCCATTTGGACTATGCCGACACAGAACGTATCATGACATTGAAGCTAATGAACCAGGTCAACGGCACAGAGTTCTCTTGGAAGAATCTGAACACGCTTTGCTGGGCTATAGGGTCCATATCAGGTATATATAGTATTTTATTAATGAAATAATTTGTCGATATATATTCTACATTCAATCACTTGTTTCTTGTAATAAAAGTTAGAATATTGACGAGAAGGTCGGTAATAATGAAACGCAAAGCTTAAACGAATTATTTCCAATATTTGCATGCTAATGACTGGTTTTCACTATGTCATGTTCAATGACGAATGATGTACTCAATCAGTACTTAAGGGGTAACATGTGCGTTGTCGTCGTATTTAACTGTACAAAATAGTAAGTTAAAAATAGCCTGTCCCGATTGCCTTAACGTATGTATAATGTTGAAATTTAAATTGCGTTCAAAACGCGCACAGTTTTTAAGTGTATTGAATTTGATCTTATTCGTATGAATATTTCTGGTTATATGAAAGCTGTTACTGCAACAGTTCTCACTTCTTTTCCATGATGACTTTGAGCCCAGGAGCCTAATGTGCAGTGACTGTTGTCTTTTTATATGGGGAAAGTAGCTGTTTTCCTCCGAAGACCTTTTAGCTCAAAAAATAATTATAAATCACAACGTCGTCACTTTAAATGTCTTCTGACTATTAATGAGCTTATGGCCAGTGTCCTTTTCCTTGTTAGTAAATCTGATTTAAATAGTCAACTCTTGAAATACTTACACACTAAAGTACATAGAGAAGTGCTCAGATTAGATAACAAGATTGTTTAACAAATTCTACTCAGATATATTTTCTTTTGGACTCATACTGCATAGTATGGTACTAAATTCAGTACGGTACCACCAGCTACCACTACTAAAGCAGCTACAGTCCTCGCTTTTTATGAAGTTCTCTGCTTAGGTTTGTAAAAACAGGCAGTTGTTAAGTAGAAGGCGGGAGACAGTTGTTCGAGTAGGATGTCAAAATAAATTGAAACCCTATTAAAAAATGTGTTATCATATATCGCGCAATGTCTAGGAAACAAATATATTTCAAAATTGTGAATATCTTAATATGAAATTCGGTTTATAACTGAAAGGGAACTAAAATTTTTATTTTTTTATTGAGTTTATTTACTCTTCGTCCGTGAAGGCAGCCGCCAAAAGGAAAATTGTTTTGTTTTTTTTTTTTTCTTTGGTGTTGACTATGGGGGAGGGGGCTCAAATTTGGCCTCGAGGCATGGCGGCCGCCAATTTATAAGTGTTTTTTTGATATCTGAAAGGCTTGATTATTATGTTAAAAATTAACAGATTTTGTCTTAGATGTATTGTATGTATTCAATAATAGCATAAAATTGAAGACGACTAATAGGAGACAATAGCGCAGTATCTGGCGTGTGAGTGTCTGATATATTTAAACGTTTTTGTGTGCATTTAAAAAACAGGTGCTTTCTGTGAAGAAGATGAGAAACGATTTCTGGTCACTGTAATCAAGGACTTGTTGGGTTTGTGCGAACAGAAAAAGGGCAAGGACAATAAGGCGATCATCGCGTCGAATATTATGTATGTGGTTGGCCAGTACCCACGCTTTTTGCGTGCTCACTGGAAGTTTCTGAAAACGGTCGTGAACAAACTCTTCGAATTTATGCACGAAACGCACGATGGTGTACAGGACATGGCCTGCGATACGTTCATTAAAATAGCCATCAAATGTAGACGCTATTTCGTTACCATTCAGCCGAATGAGGCGTGCACCTTTATCGACGAGATTCTCAGCACTATGAGCAGCATTATTTGTGACCTCCAACCGCAACAGGTAGGCGACTGTTGTCGCTCGTCAGACGTCTTATTTATGCTTGCATTGTCCATAGGTGCATACGTTTTACGAGGCGGTAGGTTACATGATATCGGCCCAGGTGGACCAGGTACAGCAGGACGCTTTAATCGAGAAGTACATGTTTTTGCCGAACCAGGTGTGGGATGAGATCATCTCACGCGCCTCCAAGAACGTCGACTTTTTAAAGAACATGACGGCTGTGAAACAACTGGGCAGCATCCTAAAAACAAACGTGGCCGCCTGCAAGGCTTTGGGTCATTCCTACGTGATTCAGCTGGGCCGCATCTACTTGGACATGTTAAATGTGTACAAGATCACATCAGAGAATATAATCCAGGCAATTGAGGTTAACGGCGTTATTGTCAACAATCAACCGCTTATCAAAGCAATGAATGTCGTAAAGAAAGAGACTCTGAACCTCATCTCAGAGTGGGTATCGCGTTCCAATGACAATCAGCTGGTAATGGACAATTTCATACCTCCTCTACTCGACGCTGTGCTATTGGACTACCAGGTACGATATGATGGTGGTCATCATAGAATTTGACTCTGATGTAAACGTGAACATTTTTTAGCGTTGCAAAGTGCCGTCGGCTCGGGAACCAAAGGTACTCAGCTCAATGGCAGTAATTGTACACAAGCTGCGCAATCACATCACAAACGAAGTACCAAAAATATTTGACGCCGTCTTCGAGTGCACACTCGATATGATAAACAAAAACTTCGAAGACTACCCGCAGCACCGCACCAGCTTCTACGAACTGCTACAGGCCGTCAACGCGCATTGCTTTAAGGCGTTCCTTAACATACCACCAGCGCAATTTAGACTCGTATTCGATTCGGTTGTTTGGGCCTTCAAGCACACTATGCGTAACGTTGCTGACATGGGGTTAAATATTTTATACAAGGTTCTGACGATTATTGGCTCGACACACTCATTTCAATTAATGCTAACATATGTTTTTAAAATTTTTCTTATATTCTGCCCTAATTTAGATGCTACAAAATCTTGAACAGCATCCGCAGGCAGCACAGAGCTTTTACCAGACTTATTTCACCGATATATTGATGCAGATCTTTTCTGTAGTCACGGATACTTCGCACACAGCCGGGCTGGCAAACCATGCCACCATACTGGCGTACATGTTCTCACTAGTGGAGAATAACAAAATCACCGTGAACCTTGGTCCCATACCGGATAACACCCTTTTTATTCAGCAATATGTGGCCTCACTGCTCAAGTCCGCTTTCAGTCATCTGACAGACCATCAGATCAAAGTCTTTGTTACTGGCCTCTTCAATCTAGACGAGAATGTGCAAGCATTTAAAGAGCATTTGCGAGATTTTCTAATCCAAATTAGAGTGAGTAGAGTTCAGGGAAAGGATACAAGCAAATAAAATGAATGACATATATTGTGTTTTTGCAGGAAATAACTGGCGAGGACGATTCCGACTTGTATTTAGAAGAGAGAGAGGCAGCATTGCGCGAGGAACAAGCAAACAAGCGCTTAATGCAGCGCAATATTCCCGGTATGTTGAATCCGCACGAATTGCCCGAAGATATGCAAGATGAATAAAGTGTGTTTTGAAATACGAAAATAAAACAAAACAAAAGCGAAACAACACAACAATTATTATTTAAATCAACAATTTTTTTAATAATACGAGAAACTTGAATAATTCTAAAGTTATGTTTGAAATGGATATTTGTCGTCGAAGTATGAATGTATAAGGAATACTATTCAACATCTTAAATCTATATAAATATTATTAGACTATTTAATATACACCAGCAAAGCGAATGATTGCGTTTCTTTATTAAACTTAAAGTTAGTGTGTACTATAATAATTAAAAGAATGATTGAAGAGAACAGAAACCACAACACAATAAGAAACAAGAGTAATTGAGCATGGTCTATTGTTATATCAAACACACATTGATTGTATGTAAACAAAGCAGAAAAAAGAAATTTACAAAATCGAAACTACAAAACCAGAAATTGAATGCTGCAGATTTTAAATAAATGTTTGGTATTGTAATTTGCTAAAATGAAAAATTCGAGTCGAAACAATTGAAATCATGAGTTACGGTAACATTTTAATTTCCATTTAGTGATGAATGAACATGGAATATAAAAAATGCAAACAATTTACCATTTGAATTAAGCAATTAGTAAACGGAATAAAACTTTGGAACTAATTTCACAATCAAAAGTGTGCATCGTGAGTTTTCTCTGAGTTTTGCTCTCTTTGCCGGGTTACATGCAAGCTCCCTGGTTTTGTAAACTGTCGCTGAGGACAGTAAATCAGCATGCAGAACTTAGAGGAGTGCCGTACCAAATAAATAAATTCTACGAAAGTATGTGCGCAAAATTTTCGCATACATCTTTCTTCATTCTTTTTAAAATTCCTTGCCACCTCCTTGCCACTTCCTTTTCCATTTGTGGAAAAATGCAATATTCCTTGTTGCGACAGACTGGTGCAAGTTTAAAACTAATTTAACTAAGAAAACAATGACTTCCGGTATGTTTTTTATGATTTATTTTTGCAATGCACCTTACTGCAGTTTAGATTATCGCAACATGAAGCGGCAGAATTTTCTTTAAATCGCCACTGTTGAATATTGATGACCAATAATTAAAAATTCGCCGTGCAACTTGTACTGCGCTGCCGGTTGGGTCTGTTGGATATTTGATGGTACGCACACTGAAGGGATTTTCTATGTCGGTGCTGACCATTTCCTTGAATTGTACATTGTTGAACTTAGTGTTGTCTTGCAGGCTACGCTGCAAAAACATGAGAAAAAGAACCCAACGTGGCCGGTAATAGTCACGCACTACACCCGACCATTGCTTGGTAGCGTAATCAAGTATTTGTCCGTCCGGGCCCCAAGCGGTTATTTGATTGCGCGCATTAATTTCGTAGAGCTGCCGCTCCAACGGCGATCGAGCCATTTGTTTAGCGCTTTCCAGCCATGGTCCGAGTAAGAAATTAACGTTTGTGGCTAGTATTTCTTCCAGGTCATCGAAAACGCGCAGCATTTTTTCGGCAATATAGCTAAACTGATCCAAGTGCTTTTGATGGTAGGCCGCCATCAAGTTGACGTATAGACGGTCCGCTGTAACCTGCAGACACTGTCGCGTCATATCTACTAGGTCATGTTCGTAAGCGGCATAGTTTTGTTGACGAATTGAAGCGTTTTCCACGTCCAAGAACTCTTGCCACGCAATGTATATGAGCGACACATTATACCACGACCACGGAGTCAGGTTTGTCGAAGGTCGACGCGTAATTGTGTACTTGCCGCGGATTTTATTCAAGCCGTGGAACGAATAAACGGTTATCCTGAGTAGCTGCCAAGCTTTGCGCAGATGCGAGCTCCGTAGGCCGTAGCGCGCGTCTGCGTAGTCGTCGAACCATTTTTGTAAATCAAGATCGTCACTTAACCATGCCCGCTCTAGCGCCAATGCATACATAACATAGTTTTGGTTTATGCCTTCCGGAGTGATGCCAGCGCCAATCATCGAGCTGTTCGCCATATGGCGCGCCATGCGAATTCGCGTGTTCACCACGTCCGCTGAGCCGTGCATGCCCAACGTGCCCCCGAAATTGTGCAGCATGCACCAAATAAATGGCTGGCCGTAGAAAGAATGTGTGCGCTCGTACTGGGGAAATTGCTCGCTCTGTAAGTCCAACACAAGCAGCTGCCCTTGCGGTACAGCAGTAAGGAACGCTTTGATCAGCTCGTCCGTCCAGAATGGGTTCTTGACAAACATCCATCCTTGCAACAGCCAAACTGCCATCTCATCCATCCGCCGCATCGATGCGTAAATATGGAAAGCAGTTGCATTCATGTAGGCCGCTCCCGCCGCACGAGGCTGTACTTCGTTGAAGGGGTCGCAGAAGTAGATGTGGTCGCTGCCGTAGCTTTTAATTATGTGCTGCAAGAATAATGAACCGATTTCTTGGAACAGCGGCTCATTAGGGTCAAGGAAGAGATCGCAGCAGTACACATTGGGAAAGTGGTTCCAGCGTTCCACTGGCGTGAACGTTACGTTGGGATAGATGCGAGGCATGGCGGTGGGCACGTGCCCGGCGAACGCTGGCAGTGCTACGCTCATGCCGAGATTCCGTTCTGCTTCCAAAATGCGTTGTTGCAATACCATTTGCATGTGCCGGTAAGAAGAAGGCAGTGGTCCTGCCCAGCCGCGTATATTTCCCATGCGCTGCCTGCAATCAACTTGCTTCAGGAATGCTGTGTAATCAAATGAGAGTGCTTACCATGCCTGAAACGCTGGACCCGCAAAATGGTCATTGATTTCGTCCGCGGTAAGGCCAATGTCCTCTAACAGTCCATACCAAATGTGCTCCTGCACGGGCGCAATGGTCAGGGTGATGCCCATCATAGCCATCCAATCGATGTGACGTTGCCACAGGGACCAGCTCCACCATGCGAAACTGTAGCTCCACGTGCAAACGTTTTGATAGTAAATAAAATCGCTTGCAGATTTCGAGAAGATCGTCACGTTCGGCACGTTAGTCACCGGTGGCAGCTTAACGCGTGTGTTTGTCCAGTCCACGTCTACATAGAGGTAGAATTTGATGTAATGGTGAAAGCCCTTCGCTACGGAGACGCCATCGGAGCCAATAATGGATATCGTATCATTGGCACTGTTCGTTACCTGTAAATTATTCCATTAACGTTGAAAATCAACAGGCCTCATTGTAAGTATTTCAATCAAATAGTTTATACCCGAAAACTTCTAAAAGGCATCGTGGGAGTCACTTCAATAGTAAATTTCTGAGACATATCTTTCCCAACAGAACGCTCGATAAGAGCTCGTACGGCTGCCTCCTGCACCATCGCTGGGGTGTCTGATACTATATGCCTCAGATCCGTAAATGCAATAGATACTCCTAATAAAACCAAATTCGGAAGAAAAATAAATTTTGCATAAAGATCCAAAATATGCTTTGTCACTGGTTAACCAGCATTTACTATCATTGCTTTAAAACTACATCTCAATTATTTGTTATTATTTATTGATTTCAGTCTTCTGGACTACGATTTAACGCATAATTTTATTCAATTTTGGAAGTTCAATATTTCAAAAATGTTTCTCCTTTTCCACTCCGCTAGGGAGCATAGGGCCTCAACAAGACATGAGGCACAAGGCACAAGCCATGTGTTGGTCACGCTAATCAATTGAAATTCTATTCTAATAAACAAACGTGTTCTTCAAAGATTTTTTTCTTCAGTATTTCAATACTTGGTAGACAGGCACTTGGGATATTTTTACTGACGCAGAAGTCGGCAGGAAAGTGGCAACAACGAAACCTAAGCCAACAACTAAGTTAAGCAAACTTAATTAGAATCGTAGGTAGGATTGCTGATTGCAGGGTAGGGGCAATAGATCAGTTTTGCTCGAATAACGAATACATATGTACATAGGTACATGTACATATGTGTACGCGATGGGCCTGACTTCCCGCAATCATCCGTATTGTGCGTACGACATTTTTATATGCCTATAAGTGCATAAGAATATATCCAGACGCACATGGTCACACGTCGAGTTGGTAAAAATAGTATGTCCTGAAAGAAACGTACAGATTGTTTGGGCTGGGAGTTTTTGACTACTGCGTTTGATCTTGGCCAGGCATTTCTCACTCAGAAGAATAGGAAAATGGTTGAGTAAAAAAAATTGTCTTTGAGAACGCTTTTCAATCTTCGTATGACACGGATGAAGGTGCACGCATAACTGGAATGATTTGGAAAACGCTGGAATGTCAATTAGTCAAAATTGAAAGAAGTTCTTATTCCTACATACATTCATTATCTAATTGTCATATTGTATAACTCGTACATATGCATATATACTCGTACATACATATATGTATACGAATGTACAGAAATGTATATGTATATATGTTAGAGGAAACTTAAATGGAGTAGCGCCCGAACACAAAAACTCTCTTTTGTTGAATGTACTGCAATCATGCTGGCTGGAAAGTAGAAATGCTGCTGACAACGATTGTAAAATTAAATCTGATTTGAATCGTTGTAAACGTCCTTCGTCATTCACACATAGATCACGCATGATTGTAGGAATGAATCCCTTACTGTTCCTCCTGATACGGTAGTCAACCGATAGCACCATTTTTCTCAAAGTGCCTAATTATATGGCCGAGACGGCTGTACACCAAAGATGCACTGTTGCGATCAAAACACAAAGCAAACATGGTATCACCGCAGCGCTAACTCTGCGACACCATGCACCAGTATTAGTAATAGTGTCGGTATACCTGATTGTATGAATATCAAACAAACTATGAAAATCGTGATATGCTTCATTATGAGATGTCGAAGCGCTTCGAAACAATTGAACACAATACAACACAAAAACAACAACGGACAGTGATAATATTATATCTGATCCGATTAAAGCCGATCTGAACGCGAGCTCATAACAGTAAGTGCGTACTAAATGCGAGTCGCCGTGTCGTCACACTGACACACAAGAGGATGCGACTGTTAATGGCAAATTATATCAGCTGTTTTATTTCCGCTTTTCAATTATTCGGAATAGCTAGAGTTGGAAGTAACCAAGTACAGAGTGGTGCGGCTAATTGTGCTGGTTTCTTAAGTAATGCCTCGCTTCCAGTGTAATCCGAACTTTACCTAAATGGGAATCTCATTAATTCGATCAAGTTCGCCTGATCGTGTTTTACTTTGCAATAAGTCAATAAAAGCCAATGTGTAACAATTCTATCCAAAACAAAATTCGTTTTTATTATACATACATATTATACTTTTTGTCTTATTTTATGTGTATGTATATATGTAATATTATACTTATTCACTTCAAAACAGCTTTCACTTGTGATATTTAGATCACGATTAATTCAATAAAAAATCCTGCAATTAAAATATATAAACAAAGTGCGTATATGAGCACTTTGGCTTTTGGCACATTTTCATATAATAAACAAAATTCTTAGCTAATGTACATTAATTGCCCAGTGCGCAAAAACAAAACCAAGTACAAATTTATTAGGTGAAATACTTTTCGACTAGAACAGCTTTTCATAATTACAAAACAAAAGTAAAACAACAATAATCAATTTCTGTAAAGCAACAAAACTGCGTACAAAATTTCAATACAATCCAAAGAGCGTAATATAAAGACCCTCAAAAATTATCTCGATTAAGGTCTAAGTACAAAAAAGTCTACTGGCGACTGAAGACGCGAAGCGGTGTATTTTCAAATTCGTTGATACCAAAACAAAACATCCACGAGCCCTGCATCCACCTGGCAGTTCATGAAGCAGGAAGTAGCACGAATCACACCAATGTTGAAACAATTACTCTCCTTTGATATTACTGGCGTTGATATTACTGGTCACTAAAATAACTCTAACCTGCTGACGGTCAACACCTCTGTGCAACTTGGCTACCACGCTCCAATATTACTTCTCCGTTCTTACTCACTGATGGAGTAGGCTTTACGCACGCATTTGCTGTGGCGCGTAATGCGGGACTCCTCGTTATCAGGCTCCGGGTCAAAGTCGGCTCCATGCGTCGATGACTTAATAAGCGCACACGTTTTTATAAAATCTATCGTGGAGTAGCCCAGCGAGGACTCTTCTTTTTGCTGCTCCTGCGCAATCTCCTCGCTTTCCTGTTTGCTAGTCTTCATTGTGCTAATCGTTAGGTTGACGGCCGTAGTTCCCGTTAAGGTGGGTGGTAAGTATGCATCAGTGATAAAACCGCACGCCCCATCACTAGCACTTCCGCCTATACCAATGACACCGGCACCACTACTCCCACTACTTTCCGCCACCAACGACAACCCACTGCCAAAGTGCGTTTTGGGTGAACACTGCGCTGGACTGCGCGGCTGATCCAAGTCGAGCACAATGTAATTGACGGCACTTGGAGCCGGCTGTTGTCGTTTTTGTTCACGTGACATACCCAGTGAATTCGTCTCACGTGCAAACGTTGTCGACATGGATGGAGGTGATAGAGGCTTTAGCAGCAACGGCAAATCCATACGATTCAGATTCTCGTAGCAACGTTCAGTGGGATCTGTAAACTTTTCTCGGTCCCGTTCTCGCCGGCTGCTACAGCAGGTACTACTGCCTAACGGTAAGCCCTCAACATTGGCGTACATGTGCGCGTCTGATGGAGAGGCGAGCATAGGCGCACACTCATCTGGCGGTATGTCCAGCGATGAACGTTTTGCTATGCTCTTTCGGTTGAATGTGTCGAAGATGCCGACCACGTTACTGTTTGGCATGTTGTTATTATGCTCCATGTGCTTTCGCAGTGGGTGTTCTAAGTAGAGATTGCTGTTGGCATTGCTACCACTGCCGCTGCAACCTGCTGCACTGGTGTTCACGTACATACCAGGCGTAGAAGAATATTGCTCGCTCTGGAACTGCACAACTTCATTAGTGGTGAAAGACAGACTGGGTACCGAGTCGGGAGAATCCAAACTCAATGGGCTACTACTGAACGACTCGTGAAAAGTGGTACGCTGCAAAATTGCCGCTGCTCCTCCACTCGGCCCTATGGGCGCTGGCTCCAAGTAGTTGTTAGTGTGGGGGTTACCATCGGGACGGCCCAAAATATGCGATGGGTGATTACGCTCACGCTCTGCAAAGGAGAAGGCTTCGTCCGTTACAAGAGACACGGCGTTCACATAACATTGGAAGAGCTGATAAAGTTGCTCCGCCTGCTGGCAGCGAAAAGTATAAATGCCCGGCCCCGTCATGCAGCGTCGTCCTGCTTCAAAGGAGAATACGTCGCCGTTCAAGCCATAACGCCGCAAATGCTGCAAAGCCCACACCACGCGCTGGTTTGCTACTGTCCGGAAAATCAACTCTCTCGGGGTCAACTCCAGAAACCCAGTGCGTGCAAGGTCCTGCGAGTCCGAATGCAGTCGCACCGCACGGAAAATGTTTTCGTTCTTAAGTTCGGTTAGCTTTTTGGTGCTATTGATACACCCCATTGTGCCATCTTAGTTCTTGCACAGAGCTCATCAAAATACAATTTTCTGCGTTTCTTTACACCGACCACGATTGGCAAAGTTGGCGAGTCTCAACAAATATTTGCTGTCCTAATGTCAAATGCACACAGTGCTGCCAAAATCGCTTACTGCAGTGCTTTTAAGAAAGGTTCTTTTATATTAGGGATTTAACTATTATACTTTTTTAAGAAAATCATTGCAATGTAATGTAATAATTAAAAAGCAACATAATTTTTTTTGCTTTATTATTATTTAGATATGATTTTTTTATTAGCTTAAGTTACTCTTAACAGAGATTTATTTGTCCGATTCTTGTAGAATGCACAGCCATTCACAAAGTAATATAAATTAAAGTTTTAGGTTGATTTTATGTGTTGTCAATTTCCTCCTGGTCAAGGATTATTGAGAGATGAATGTAAGAGCTCCAAGGCTAGCCAAATCCCGATCGAGATGAGGCTTTCTTGTGTAATGAAATATACAGTTGAAATTAATTTTAACAGTAAAGGGTAATTTGCTTCGATATGGTTAAATCTTGCACAGCTGAATATTATGTGGTCGGATCTAAAATTTTGAATTTAGGTAACGTAGAATTGAAGGAGGTATGTCCTGATAAGATTATATTAACTGTGTCAACTTGTTTTGCTGAAAGATTAAGTTAATTCTTAAAAAACCATGATTTCTTATGCAGATTTGGGAACATTTTGTTATAGTTTTTTTTCCTTTTCCACGCTGTTTGGAGGGGATAGTACATTTCATGTTGATTTTTTCTCCACGGATGTTAGTTTTTCTGATTTTTTTTTGTTTTTACGTTACCCTCAGGTTATATTATGTATAAATACATTCGATTGCCAGTGGGTATTGGCCGCATTTAATATATTACCATAACTGCCGTGAAAACTCTTTATCTTTGGCAAGCTCATCATGCACGATAATGTTTCAATCTGATTACCGAACATATCATTTTGGACACTATCAAAAAATACCTTGACTGAATCAAATTCAGTTCACATATTTAAAAAAAAGTATATATATTCGGGTATATTTTGTAGCAAACCAATATCATATTATTGTTTAATCATACTTTTAGCAGTTTCTCCAAAATTGAATTCAATTTGTTCCCCAGTTCAGCGGTAAACTTTATATATTTCAATAAATCTTAGTTCTGAGTGATACATCCTAAAGATTCACTTGAGCAACTACTCCGGTAATCTTTCAAGGTTTGGTATAT
Source organism: Melieria picta (assembly GCA_964056695.1). Lineage (NCBI taxonomy): Eukaryota > Metazoa > Arthropoda > Insecta > Diptera > Ulidiidae > Melieria > Melieria picta. The sequence continues at coordinate 89,240,262 of OZ057399.1, forward strand.
GGCAATTGACATTAAAATTTTATCAGAACCAAAAAATCAACTCAACTCATATAATTTGGAAATATATAAGCTTAATACAATTTTGGACACTCAAACACATTCAGATTTTTCTTTACATTTTCCGAGGACGTTTCTGGACGCAAATATTGTTTTCGATAATATATATGTGAGAAATAATGGTTTCAAGGAAATGTCAAAGTAATTATGAAAATACATGACCTCTAAAAGTAACTCTTCGTGATAAAAGGAAGTTCAAAAAATAATTATGTGTCGTAGACTGAATTTATACGATGCGACTAGTCGCTTGAGATATTTTGAATGTTTTGAACGAAAAAAAAGCGACTCTGACTCAATTTTGGAAATGGACTCCGAAATTCATAGTTCTTTGTGGAAAGGTGTTGCTTTGTCGCTGTCGATTTGGTAGCCCCTTTTTGGGCGCTGCCAGACTTTCGCGATGTTCTTACCTTGTTTTATGTGTTCTTTTTGGCTGGGTCTAAATTGTTACATATCTATTACTAAAGTATACAGAAACACAACGATTGATGACTGAAATCAATTTGATTGAATTTATTGCTTTGACTGGTACAGCAGGCGGTCGTTTCGATGCGAACACTACATTGTCAAGAGATCGTGAATCTGTTCCACAGCGGCAAACGAATCATTCTGATCTGGCACCTCGATGAGCGTCTTCGTTGCCGCATTATATGCATTGTCGCGCCGAGGAACCAAGCAAAGCGTTTCAATTCTTCAGTTACGCTCGAAATAAGCAGACATTTTTGTTTGAAACACGGTGGAGTGCAAAAATAAAGAAAACGAATAAAGCAGAAAAATACAACTTTTGGGAGCATTTTTTGTCAAAATTTGTGTGAAAAGTGCATTTTTTTTTTGCAAACGTTTCGAATAGGATTTGAGTGAGATAAAAGCGAGAAGCAGGTAATTGAGAATTTTTATTCGCAAAATGTGCGATTTAAAATTTGCATGTATTAAAAAATGAAAAGCGCTGAAGGAAAGAACAAAAGTGAAAAGAAATAGTGGAAAATTCTGTATAACGATTTGTGTTGTGGGAATGTGGACAGAGGAATAAGCGGACGATCGTAGTTAACTTTTTCCTGGTAAAAGTTTGTTTGTAATTTGTGTCCTACCCCGTCCTTTATTCAACTGAAGCAGTCAGATACACCCATGCTCGGTGCGCGTGTGGGTGATTAGGAGTTGCTGGGTCTGATTACCCTAGATCCCTTAAATCGGGCATTAGGTTTTAATTAATGTGGGTTGGGGTTAACGCTGTAGCGACGGCTCTGTGCGATTTTACGCACAGAAGGGGTGTGTGGAATAGTAGTGATTGGAGTTGGTGCATTTCGTTCGTGCAATTGTCATTGTTTTCTCCCCGCTCCTTAATTCCTGTCGTTTCGACAGCTCCGCCGCAGCGTTCAGTTTGGGTGTGCCTGCCGCAGTCGCGTCGCTTCGCCGCCTTAGTCGCAGTAGCCGGTGTGGCTGTGAGCTGAGACCGACCTAGGCTGTGGCAGTTGTGTTGTTGTACTCGAATGGCTGTCGCCTTCGCCTTGGTTCATCGGTGTTCGTATTTTTTCACTCTGCCTGTTTGCTCGCTAGTTCGTTTCGCCCGCATGCGAAGTTCGTTCGTTCGATGGCTCGTTTGTTCATTCGTTTCGTTTCGCAGCCCTACTAGTTCCTTTTTGTCCTAGTCCTTTTTAATCGTATTTTCGCCACAATTACCCAGCAGCAAATGTTGGACTTGACTATGGCACTCAAAAAGTAATCGATGCAGAAAACGTTCGCCGCCCAGTTCCCCTGTTTTTGTGTGAAACAGTTATAGTGGTGCAGGCTTCGAATACGAGTGGCCTGCTGCTGTCACCAAATACTCTGGAACAAAAAATAGCTGGGTGTTAATATGCGGGTGGGTGGGGTATGCCGTTCCTGCCAAGGTCAAATGGAGTGTGTGCCTTTGAAACTTCATAAATTGTCTATGTCCAGGCTCAACCAAGTATAATTTTAAATCGTTCGCGGCGTTTTTGACATATTTTCGTGCTAATAATTGCAAAGAGTAAAATAATTGCCTATGAAAGATAACTTTCAACCAGCCGTTTGAAGTTAAAACTGAAGCTTTCTTTCTTGCGTATAAAAATTCAAAAGCACAAGGATGGTTGCGGAAAGCGAGGTCCTAGTCTCTTAACCTGGCTGATTGAGTATTGCGAGTATTAGAATTAGCCAGAATGAAGAAGTGCGTTTTCTTCAATATACATAAATATCTTTACTAACAGAAAACCTTATGTAAAATCTGAAGTATTGATTGATTTTTGACAACTCCATGATACAAAAATATGTTATTAATAATTATCAAAAATAACAAAAGCTGATTAATTCGATTTATAGTACTGAGATAGATCTGGTATAAATTAGTTTTATGTACTGGGATTTTATGTATGTATGTTACAAAAAAAAATATTTTATTGGCGTCTAACATAGTATCAATCCAATAGGTGGGCGACAGTTTTCTGCGTGAGAATTGGATTTTCGGTAGTTCAGTGTGTCTACTTGCATGTTCCTACGTACTTGTTTGTATATTCTGTCCTAACATTGCTGATTCAAAGTCCCTGCTGGCACCACCTTCGGTACTTACTGTTAGTCTGTTTGTCATCCTTCTTTTCTCATTCGTTGATTCGCACGTAAATTTCACTTTTAATTTTTTTGCTGTTTTCTTTTTATTTCTGTTCTGTGCAGAAACGGGCTTTGCACTCGTTTATGTTTTGCCTTTTGTGTCGAACGGCCAAGTCGAGGTTATCTCTTCAACTTGTTCCTTCGTTCGCATCTAGCTTTTCCATTTGTCATTGCTTACGAGTGTTCTGCATATACGAGTGTACATACTCGCACTTTGCATTTGCTACTTTCATCCTGATTCTCTTCAATTTCCTTGCGCGAAATATTACAGTAACAAAGATCACCACACTTGGACTTACCTTTGTTGGAGTTGTGGCTGTTGTGCTGTCGGCTGTCGTTTCCATTGTGTGTGCTTTGTCGTACGTCATTGGTTGGCAAGTACATCAGTTAGTTGATAATTTATTTACTTTTTGCTGTTAAAATGTAATAATTCCAATCGTGTACGGCCCATCAGACCCCACCCCATCTTCGCACATCACGGCAAATGCAGCTTATCGCAATCACTTAATCGCTGCTCCGAACGCCGTTTGGCGTCGCAACCATGTTATCGATCATTGGGCAGGCTGCCCGAGTGGTCGGCTCTTGGGACTGGGTGACGCGGTGGATGACCGCACGGATGCGTTACGTGGAGAACTGATTTCGTTGCAGAATCGGAGGAGCCGGTGTTGACAGCGGTAACGTCGTTGATGCCATTACCGTTGTTGCACTCATCGTTTTGTTTTCACGTAGTTAAAAAATATATTCATTATATTTTCTTACGCGCACAGAAATGCAAACGCAAACGACTGCAATCGCATTAAGTTACTCATATATTTATTTACACTTATTGAAAACAAAAAATAAGATAATAATAAACAGTAAACCAAGTGCAGCTCAACTGCTTGTGCTAGCGATGGTGTTGTGTTGGTTTTGTAGTGTTAGTACATTCCCCCGTTCTTCTACGCCATTGTTTGCGTTTTTCTTTGTACTGTATCCCGCTCGGAATAGCTTCCCTGTCAGACAGACCTAACCGAAACACCAACACCTTGATGCAAAAATTGAATACAACTAAACATATGCATTTCTTTCAAATTTTAAAATTAATTTTATTCTATGTTGAAACGTTAGCGAGAAAAGGAAGATTCAAGCAATTAATAATTTCTGTATGAGAGAATGAGATAGCGATATACACATGGCACGTGCTACCAAACGTTAGCGAGAAAAGGAAGATTCAAGCAATTAATAATTTCTGTATGAGAGAATGAGATAGCGATATACACATGGCACGTGCCACCAGATGTAAAACCTAACCTAAAAATAAAACAAACACGACCGCCACACTTACGATTATCACGTCCGAGAATTTCATTTCAAGTGTAAATAAAAAGAATAATAATAATAATAGGAATAAACAGAAAACCTGAGAAATTTGGTAAGCAATACGCTAGCTGCTCCTCTGTGTATCTATTCTAGCATTATTTTCTTTACAGATCCTAAAATGTACAAAAAAACGTTCAAGACCGGAAAATACAACGACGCAGGTTCAACGCCCATGAAGAAGGGGATGACTTTAATGGCAGATGAAAATGTTTCGCCGAAGCAGAGGACAGTGAATACATACATAAATGAAAGAAAAATTAAATTAAATAAAAACCCAATACTTATATATAAATGTGTCTTCTTCTTCTTACAACTACCCGATAGATCTAACTGATATTTCGGTTAGATGTACCCGATTTGTACGTTAGTCCTAACAAATACATACGTTATGACTACCTGGTATGTCTAACTGATATGTCGGTTAGATGTACCCAATTTGTACGTTAGTCCTAACAAATATGTACGTTATGACTACCTGGTATGTCTAACCAATATATCCGTCATATCTAACTTAAGTGAGCGAGATGGCTATACGTTTGTCCAGACTTTAAAGTGCGTGCGTTGGAAGGTGATACAAAATCACATGTACACAAGAGTTTCCGTCAGATTTTTCACACGCTCTGAACAAATCTAACTGAAACTTTGTTCCGGGCGCTAACAGATATATCAGTTATACACTACCAGTTATATAACCGGTTATATAACCGGTAGTGTTCTTGTAGGGTTTCTTATAAATTGTGTATGGTTGTGTGTATGCCTATGTATATATGAACTTCTAATAATAAACAAATCCTCAGTGGGCCCAGAATCAGGAAAGGGTTTCCTTTAGTGAGTCTGGGGAAAGCAGAGAGAAAAACATTCCAGAAGTTCGCTAAAGTAAATGATAAGGAGGAAAATAGGGGAAAACATAAATTCTTCAGCTTAAGAAAGTAAAACACCACTAACTTTTGATTCTTTTCGATGCCTACCTCTTGTTTATTGTAGAATAGATTTACTATCAAAATCTTTTGATCCGATTTCAATCTTGAGTCTTCTCTGGCACAAATGAAAACCATAGTGAAACTAGTCCAGTAACGTTGGGGTGTTTAACTTTTTCCTATGAAATTTAACCTAAGGAATGTTTCTACTTACATATGTATAATTCGTCGATTGAGGCGCTATATTCAGACTCGAACTTTGCAATGGCTCCTACGAATTAATGAGATATGTTACGGTGAACATTGTATAGAATTGAACGCAGAGTTACTAGTGGTTTGAAACTTTCATTATTTTAGAATTGTGCTTGAATATTAAGTGAAGTAATGATTAGTTGTAATAAGAAAATATCACTACTGGCTGCCAATAGAATGTTGGTGTCCTGATGAGCGACTGCCGAAGTTGGGCGCCACACTATTTGAGTATTAGTGGTGTTTTTGCCTTTTTTTTTTGTTTGCCGAGAGCGAAAAAGAGAATCAGAGGCATTTTCTTGATGACGCTTTCGCTTTTAATTTCTCTTGCTATCTCTCTCGTTGCGGTTATTGTGTGAGTTCTCGCTTTTGCTTTTCTTTGGTAATTTGTACTCGGCTTGTTGGCTATATTTCCGCGCACGACAGGCAGTGTTGATTCACACATTGTGAATAGGGCAGTGAGTGCTGAGTGTAGCAGGCGGCAATGGCCAGCCGGCCGGCAAGCTGGTTGCGTGAATATCTATTGTTTACTCATCAATGCCGCAACGCTACCTAATCAATGGTCAATGTACGTTTGTCCGACTGACTACTAACAGACAGACGGCAGATTGTCCGCTAAGCCCGTATTTCGGCTTTTGTTGCTAACCGATGCGTTGCGATGAAAGTTCGACTGTGTTTGACTGGCTGCTTGACTTTGTGTCGGTCTGTTTGCGACTATTGCTGCCACCACCATGTGTCCAGCTGCTGGTGCCACTAGTAGCATTCTTCCGCTCGCCCGTTGAATATGGCTATGGGTGGGAGCAGGTTAGTGACTGCTAACCTACCGAGCGTGCCATATACGCGCGCCTTTTTAATCGGCTACGCGCATTCGTCTTTAACGGTTAGCTCGGTCCAAATTCGAAGACACCGCAATATCTATTAAATTTTCAGTGCATCGGCTTCTTAAATTACTTTAATTACTGGAGTAGATTTCTATGAACGCAATATTACTATCGGTGAGTGATTTCATTGCTGCTGTTGCAGCGCGTAGCCGCAATTACCGTCACCGCTTAATCTAAGCCGTAGTCACCCCTTCAATCCCAGCCTCAGTCACGCCCATTCGCAGTCGTAGATATTGAGACTAGCCGCCAATCCTCTACATGACGAGATGGTGTTTCATTTTACTGCTACAGCATTTAGCTACACTTGTCACTCTGTCAACGCAGTGTCGAAGCAAAAAAGTAAGTAAGCTGAATTTAGCTAACCGGAAGCAGCGCTATCGGCTATGAATTATTAAAAAGTACCGCCAACACGCATGCGCTTGGTTAAGTTTCGCATACCACAATACCGTAATGGTCAGCGACGGACTAAGATTTTTTAATGTAAAAATTTTATTTTCCTACCGAACCAGGCATTTTTAATGTGGAATGAATTCGTTAGTTCGGTCCACGAAACAAATTGACTTAAAGATCGTTCTGAAGTCGCTAAAAACGACCGCAAAATTAAACCCAGTGTGTAAAATATGTGGAGTAAGCGTTTTTATGCTTCGTCCAAGATGTGCGTTTTAAATTTGATCCGTGATCAACAGATCCCAATAATTCGATAAAGATTTGAATGTTTCCTCGACGGAATTAAGTGGAATACTAAGAGGAAGGTGTCAGCATTTGCAACTTGGCTCTTTAGATAGCCACTGTTATTGTATAGCGCAAATAATTCGAATACCAGATATATCATTAGTAACACATTCTGTTCAGTCTGGAGACGCTGCTCGATTTATAGGAAAATATAAATGTCGATGAATTGGGTGCGTACAGGCGTATGCTTCTTTTGTGTTTTTTTATTGTGGAGATGAAAGATGAAGAGAAAAATTGAAAAGGGAAAACAACGACTGTGCAATCGCAATGGTAGTAGTGAAATTATGGCCGGAAATGACAATTTTAAAACTTCCTAATTAGTGTTGAGTAAAATTATGAGACAAAGCAGTAAATATACGTATGGATGTGTGTAAGAATGCGAAGACAATGAAGGAACGAACGGATTGGTGAGACTTTGTGCATTTGTGTGTATAAAGTACAATAAGGTCTTTCGAGTTTATTTACATATTTACTAACATAAGCTCAGATAGATAAGAAAAGGCGGTGGCCATGCGCAAAGGAGCAAACTCAATGTTAGATTGCAAATCCGGTAATAATTTCGTACTCCTAAATATGAGAAGTAAACATTTAACTTTTGTACTCAAGTAATTTTCGCGGACGGAGTGCACAGCGGAATTGTAAGTGAAGATAGATTTCTGGAGAATGATTGATTTAAGAGAATATCCAGAGTTAAGAGAATATCCAGATTGATAAGGCGACAGTAATGAATAATGTAAATTAAAGTAAAACTTTCTTCACGTTTCATACTGTACAAAACAAATATAATTTTATATTATATATTTAACATACAAAACCATATTACAGAGCAGTAACTGCTCTTTTTTTAAATTTGTATGTAATAAGTCCCACGTTGTTATCGCTGCTGCGGTTTTTCTGAGTAAATATGTGTCCTGAATCTTTGAATTCAGTTTGTTATGAAGCACGTATTCTACTCAGGATGACCTCTACTCATGAATCGAATATTAAAAGAGATAATTCCTTCCTAATTAATTGGAATTAATTTAGGTGGTTTTGAGCTGTGTTATGAGAAGTGCAGTACGTAAACAAAAGTTGTCCAATCTGATAAGCAGGGAAAGGATTTTGTGGAAATTGAATTTTTTGTTTGCTGCTAGATAGAGCATTTCTGATTGAAAATGAGCACGAATTAGGTCCTCCTGATTAGAAAAATATATCACTTTTATTTTGCCTTAAAAAAGCAGTTTGCCTTTTTCACCCATAAATGCCTGTTTTTAGTGCCTATTTTACCTATAAATGCCACAAAATGCCATTTTCAAGATTTGTCGAGGGCCTTTTAATTTTTTCTTTCGTTTTTAATATTTTCCCCCTTTTGTTTCGCAAAAATACCTTGAAACTAAAAAAAAATTAAATGGCAACATTGCAATTTCGTTAACTTATCGATGTTTTTACATTGATTTGATCATTCTTAAGCCGTTATTTTTTGTTGTGTAGTGGAAAATTTAAAGAAAAAACCTGCCAAAAATAAAAAAGTTCGGTTAGCGCAAACATTTTATTTATTTTTTTGTGATACAAGTACGGCTTTTATGCTTTTATATGAGAAGTTAAAATAATAACATTTCAATTAAAATATCTTAGTTTTAGTTTTTAAACTATCTTTGGAAACCTTGATGTTCCTTTTTTTTTTACAAAAAACGAGGTATAAATATTGTATGTTGCATACGTCAAATGAAATAAAATTAATAGGGGTACCGGTTAATTCGTGCGGTTTTCTAACAGATGGCGTAACTTGATTTTGTGAACAGTGATTCACCTTTCCAAATATGTGTTGGAAAGCTATTGTCATATAGTTTCAGAAAAAATACATACCGTTTCCCCTTTTTTTTTAGATTTTCTAGTATTTTTTTTCTTATTTTTAAATGCCTGTTTTTGCCTTTTTAACAATTTGTAATGCCCTATTTTGCCTTTTTAGGCAGTTTTTAGTGCCTTTTTCTGCCTTTTTGGCAGTTTTTAGTGCCTTTCCGTGCCTTTTTTGCTATTTTATTTTGCCTTTTTTATAGGTTTTTAGGTCCTCAAAATCCTTTCCCTGCTGAAATAACAATTAACGAAATTTGTTAAGCGATTAGCTGCAAAATAAAAACGTGCATAATCTTTCATGTTAAAGCTAACATATAAAATCTTCGCTGTATTCCAATTTCAAGTGAAATATTTAAATTGTAATTATAAAGTTCTGTTTTGTTGCATTTTCTCGTGTGTGTGTAACCTGTGCAACTTGTTATTGGCATGGGTCAGTTCTGAAAATTGAAAATTTCGGATGTGTGAAGTTTGCCTGCTTTTCCTTCGAAACGCTACTGCAAAGTGTAGTTAGTCGTTGGGCTGAAGTCGTTTATCGTTTTGCACCGAAATGTCAAAATAAATGTTGAGTAAAGTGCTCACACTAATTTTTTTTGCAATGTATAAAAATCATAAATACAAATTGTCAGTTTGCTAAGTGAGGTCGATGTAACATAATACTAATGAATGATGGCCGAATGTCCGGCCCCCTTGCTTCCTTAGTAGTCCGAAAATCTGTTGCTTTCTTTCGAGTGCACGGAATGTGGTAACTTGTGCTTGAATATACACGAAGAAAGGAAGGAATCAGCGCGGATGCTGTCTGTGCCACTGTCACTGCCGCTACCATTTAAATTGATGGAATGTTGCCATTGTTGGCGCTGTTGTTATTGGAGCACATAAATGAATGTGTGCACTTGGAGCGTTTGGGCGGCTGCTGTACTTGCCCACTTGTGCTCATTGTTGTGGGGATATGTAGCGACGAAGGCGGGCTCAAGATCTTTACGGCGATCGCACAAAGTAGCGTGAATAACAACGGATAACAGCACTAATACAAATTAAGGAATAATGGAGATGAAATTAGCGAACAGTGGTCGCGGCGCTGTATCTGTTATCAAGCACATATTGTTATCACCATTACGTCCATTTGCATTTCACGCCACAATATCCGATCTCATCGGAGCGCTTGTTTTGTGTACGCATGAACGCGTGCACTTGTATAAGCACACGTACAACTGCTGCAACGGCGGAGGAAGCAGCAATCACATACACAATTCTTAGCACTGCCGTCAGTGAGGGGAGTGTTGGCTTTGTCACTGCTGCCGGCTGTATGTTAAGGGCGCGATTTGTGTAGCAATTACTATTGCCATGGCAACACGCGGGCAGTGACTAACCCAACAAAAATTTATGAAAGTTGTGTGAATGAGTGTGTTTGTCCATGTTATTGATGTTGGTGGTGATTGCAATTAGTTGGGTGGTGGTTTGCCTTTGTCTTTTACTAATTCGTTTGAGTTTTCGCATACACAAACACATCTATACACATACACACTTAAATTATCCTGCTGATGCGTCATCAGGACATTTAATTTGAGTTAGCCACTGCAGTATACAATTTCTACATTATTGACAAATTCGATGAATACTGGCTATTGCAAAATAAGATTTTTTTGTTGTCATATCGAAGTCACATATTTTTGAAATCGGTAAATATTCAGTTATAAATTCTTAGTATATTTGAAGTGATAAGTTAATATGCTATAATAAGTTCGCACAAAATTATCTCGAAATCCGCGATGCGCAGATTCCATCAGCCAAAATCTTGAAATTGAATTTAACCTTCGCTTTACTTATACCCACCCGGGTGATCTGTTTAATATTCATGTTCAATATCTGCCAGAGTATTTATCCAATGTAGTTATGATTTTGACACACTGAACAAATTCGAAACTAGTTTTCAATAGCATAAACAAATATTTTTTTGGAGAATTTGTTCATGTTTAAACTTGAATTTCTGTCATTTTGTATACCAAACACCCACCCGGGTGATCCCAGGCGCTTCCGCCACCGTTTTGAATAAAACACACCATAAAATTTTTTTGCCTACCTCAGTGTGTGCTCACGATCAAGATTCAAGAAATCTTCTGATATTTCTTCGCAAAATAAATCGTTACAGTTTGGCCTTTTTTCGAAAAACGGACTATCACTAGAGCATGATGAAATTATAAAGGTGAGTTCTTCATTGACAGAAAACTGAACAAATTGGTTGATGTTCTTATAGAAACGTCGATGAAAAGAATGTTGTATTTTTTGCTTCTAAAAAAGGGGGAAACAATTTCAGCATATTTTTCTATAGGCGATTATTATTGATGGGGATGATGCACTGCGACCTGTAGATCTATTGTGCCCCCTACTTGGACTTCACAGACTGTCAGTGAGTCCGGTATCCAGGAGGAATTTTAGTATACTTCCTACATCTCTGGATACCCAGTCCGTACCTGGTATAAGATGGGCCCCCAGGTATTTCTTTCTTTTATGCATGAGTACAGGGCACTCTCCTAGTATATGTAATGCAGTCTCGTTTTCCTGCAAGCAGAACCTGCAATACCCGTTTTCACGGATTCCTAGTTTGGCCAGATGATAATTGAATCTGCAGTGCCCTGTTAGCATTCCCGTGATAATCCTTAGATTATTCTTTGATAGGGTCATGCAATCCTCGAATCTTTTCCTATTGTAGGACCCGATAACCATCTTGGAATGCTCCAGACCTGGTAGGTTTTCCCAGTATTGAGTCGTTCTGGTTATCGTCCTTTCTCGTTAGGATAGAAGAAGCTCCTTTTCCTAAACCACAAAAGGGTTCAGGGCCGACAAAAGGTGTGGAAGCTCCCCTCCTTGCCAGTTCGTCGGCCCGTTCGTTTCCCTCAATGCCAGCGTGGCCCGGAACCCAAAGTACCCAGACCTGGTTGTAACGGCCAAGTTCGTTGAGCTTCTCAAGGCACTCCACAACCAGTTTCGAGGACACCTGGTAGGATCTAAGAGCCTTGATTGCCGCTTGGCTGTCGGAGAGGATAGCAATCTTACGGTTCCGGTATCCCCTCGCCAGATTGAAGTATGCACATCTTTCAATGGCGTATATTTCCGCCTGGAAGATAGTGGTGAGTTTTCCCGTAGGTTCCGAGTATCTTATCCTCGGGCCGTATACTCCTATCCCGGTACCCTCCTCCGTTAAGGAGCCATCTGTGTACCAGGATATCATATGCTGGTCTATCAGATACGTTTCCGATATACCTACCCAGTTCCTTTTGTTACTAAGTTCAGTTTTAAATCTTTTGACAAAACTGAATTTCAGTGAGATTGTGTCCCTCGGTATTGCAATGTCAGGATACTGATTAATAAGAGTATCAATCCTCTTACGGCTCAGAAAGCCCACATTCCCGATATTTATGTCCGTCATCCGTAGAAGAGCCCTCTTCGCCTGGGTCTGTATGTGTAAGTGAAGAGGTGTTAGTTCAAGGAGAACCTCTATGGATGCTGTTGGACACGTTCTCATAGCCCCTGTTATGCATACGCATGCCAGTCTTTGTAGCTTGCTGAGCGCCTTGATAGTGGTTAGTTGGCTGGTCTTGTTTACCCAGACAGCTGAACCATACGTTATCATAGGTCTCACGATCGCCGTGTAGATCCATCTCAGTATAGTCGGAGTGCAGCCCCAACTTTTACCTGCTATGGACCTACAGATCATGAAGACCCTGGTATCCTTCCTTATCGTATCCTCCAAATGTCCTTTCCAGAGTAGTTTCTGATCTAGTATAACTCCTAGATATTTCACCTCCTTCTGGAATTCAAGCTCTATCCCATCCAGACGGATTGGTCTAAGAGCGTCAAGTTTATATCTTCTAGTAAATGGTACTATGGTGGTCTTCGCTGGGTTTATGTTCAGCTCCACCTTTGTGCACCATTTCTTGGTTAACCTTAGTCCTAAGGTTATCCTATCCCGCAGGGTATCTTCAAATTTCCCCCTGCACAGGATTACAATATCATCCGCATAACCCTGGACCGTTAGGCCAGCGTTAGTCAGCTCCTGTAACAGGTCATCAACCACGAGGCTCCACAGAAGAGGGGATAGTACTCCTCCTTGTGGACAGCCCCTGGTTGTGTTAGCTATTACTAGGCCGCCCGTACTAGTCTGTATCTCCACCAACCTAGTAGCGAGCATACTGTGTATCCAACCTCTTAGAGGGTTTGTCAGGCCCCTTCTGGTTAGAGAAATGTCTATAACTTCATGAGAGGTGTTGTCGAAAGCCCCCTCTATATCCAGAAAGGCACATAAAGCCATTTCCTTCTCTTCTAGACTTTCCTGTATCTCACTTGTCAGCTGGTATAGAGCAGTTTCGGTGGAGCGTCCTGCCCGATATGCGTGCTGACAAGTGTGAAGAGGACTGTCTAATAGGACTGTCGTCCTTACATAGTTGTCCACAACTTTCTCTAGAGTTTTCAGTACAAATGAAGTAAGGCAAATTGGTCTGAAGGATTTCGGGTGAATCGGATCCTTCTTCCCGGCCTTCGGTATAAATACCACCTTTGCCCTTCTCCAGGCCTCTGGTATATATCCCAGCGCCAGACTGGCTCTAGTTATCCTCACGAGATGGTGCCCGATAATACCCATCCCTTTCTGTAGAAGTGCCGGAAAGATGCCATCCGGTCCAGGTGACTTCAGTGGTTTAAAGGTATTTACCGCCCACTGCATCCTTTCCTCCGTGCAAATTTCCTTTGCCACTATCCAATCTCTTTTTGAGATCCAGCGTAGTGCATCATCCTGACCCGCCCCCTTTCCAAGCAACAGAGCCCGGGAAGTGAGTATCTAGAAGTAGTTGAACCTTCTCTTCCTCACCCTCGGTATATTCCCCCATTGCTTTTCCTGAGGTTGGTCGAGGACAGGCTGTGCCCCTTTGCCATAACCTTGTAGAGTCTAGATGCCTCACAGGTTTGCTCAATATTCTCGCAGAAGTTCCTAAAGTTCCTGCGCTTGGCTTCCCTGATCTCCTTATTATATAGGGTCAGTGTGCTCCTGTACTCAGACCAGTTCCCGGTACGTTTAGCCCGGTTGAAAAGCCTGCGAACCTTACTTCGCAGTATACTCAGGTCCTTGCTCCACCAGGGTACATCCCTGGTGGAAACAATCTTGCTGACTGGGCAGCTGTCCTCATATGCATCAATAATCGTTTTATTGAGGCAATTCGCTAAAGTTTCTAGTTCCATGGAGTTCCTGATGTTGTCCCCCAACCCAGAATTGGTGGAGTTTAAGCTCAGTGTCTCCTGGAACCTTTCCCAGTCTGTTTTCCTGGGATTTCTCAGAATCTTCCTAACCGACGCAGACACTCTCCAGTTTTTAACCAGTTCGGAGCTTAGAGTATTTCCTAGGGTAATATCTAGGACCTCCTCTCTCGAACTGGTTACAAACGTTGGTATATTCCCCACGTTAAAAATTTCTAGTTTATTACTAAGAATAAATTCTAAAAGGTACTCACCCCTTTGGTTGGTATCGCTGCTACCCCAGGCTTCGTTGTGCGCATTTGCGTCGCAGCCTAGTATCAGTGGCAGCTTTCTCTGCTCACAGTACTTCACCAGTTTAGAGACAGCCTCTGGCGGAGCCAGGGTGTCCTCTCCTGGGAAGTAGCCTGTGGCCATCACAATGTCCTGCGCGGTCCCGTGTATTTGAACCGGTATTTGTACCGCAACCAGATCCCTAGAAAGGAATTCTGCAAGACAAAGATAATTCAAACCATTGGTTATTAACATGCAGGCTCTTGGGTTAGTACACCTAATGTCCCAAATTACCTGTATGTTCTTTTCTGCCAAACCTTTAATTTGGCCCCTGCACACCCAGGGTTCCTGGACCAGCACTACACTCAGTCTAGACCTGAGGGTTGCCCTCGCGATGACTGCCGAGGCAGCCTTCGCGTGGTGCAGATTAATCTGCGCAACTTTAGTGCTGGTCATCTCCGTCTCAGGATCTCTCGGCTACGCCTTCATCCTCTGTCAGACCGCCTTCTTTGTCCAGGTCCGACAGGGTTACTCTGTCCGAGTCTTCCTCCTCGGCGGCCATGCTCAGCATTGAGAGGTCAATCGAGTCGATCCCCTCAGCTTCGTGAGGTAGAAGGCTAATTTCCTCGATGACTTCATTGCTGGCAGCCTCCTTTTCGACCAGAGTAGCCACCTCCTTCGGAATCTCTATAACTTCCGCCGGAGTATTGGCTTCTGGTGCAACTGCCGCGTCTGGTGGTTCTCGGCGCTTGTGCACGTGCACCGGAACTGTACCGAACCGGTACCTCAGAACGCCATTGCATTTCTTAATTGCTTCCAGCGATTGGTCGTCGACCCCAATCGTTAAAACCTTGCCCATCTTCTCGTCCCTAGAACGGAAGATCCTCCATAGGTTTGTATACAGCCCCTCGTTTTGGGCAATGAGGAGGTCGAGGAGCTGCTTGTTGTCCTTCCCTGCCGCCTTTGGGAGGTATACCGTCAACAGGTGTACTCCGGGTATACGGTCCCCGTCGCACGTCGTCAACTTTACCCCCTTCCAGCCAGGTAGTGTAGGGACAAGGCCTTTGAGCCACTCCGCTGTATCAGCACCCACGCAGTCCACCAGTATAAGACCTGGCCTGAAGTGGATACCATCAAATTGGAGTTTTGTCCTCCAGCCTTTGCACATTTCCGCGACAAGCGCGTCTTCAATCTCTCCCTGCTCCTCCCTAGAGAGTATCTTAACAGGGAAAGATTCCGGGAGTATTTACAGTCTGATGCCTTTAGCAGCACTGGCATACGTGCTGCCTGGCTTCCTGAACCCGGTTTTCCGCTCCAGTGCAGGCCGCGTACGCGTCTCAGTCTTGGGCTTCTTAGCAGTGTTGCCCTCCTGAGGAGTGATCTCGACCGCACCCCTCTTTTTCGCCTCAGGCGAAGTGGGTTTCGTGCGATCCAAGACCTTCTGCTTTGCCTGCTCTGGTGTGAGGCCTTCTTTTAAGTAGCGCCGATACCATTTGGCACCTGCACCACTCAAGCCGATCGACTTCCTTACCTCCCCAAGCCTGAGAGTCTGTCCGGAAGTCAGACCAGTACTAGTCGAGGGAAGTGGTATCGCGTCCTTGGGCGCCGAAGCGCCGCAGACCCCACTTCCACTCGGCTTTCCTTCCGTGTTTCCTTAGCCACGGTCCTATCTGGCTTTGGCCCAAATTTGCCGACTTTGGCGCCAAACTTGCCAGACAATTTACGTTTGCACGTCTTCATACTCCGAGGAGTAGATACCTGGGAGTCAGTATTTTGGACGCTTTGCTCCACCTGACTCGCCAGTTGAGTTGCGGTATAAGAACCCGCTAGTGAGTTTAAGTTCCTCAAATTCTTCTCCATATTTTGTTCCCACGAGTGTGGGGGTCTGGAGGTCCGCCGTGCCATAGCCCCCAATAGCACGGTAAGCCCACAGTTACTCTCTGAGGCGGGCAGGTATCAGAGAGGCTCCGTTAAGATACAGTCGGTATTACCCCCCTGGCTGCAAACCATCCAATAGGCACGGGTCGCGTGACACCTTGGTTTAGGGGGGGGGGGGGGGGGGGAAGGGGAGAAAGGGTAGTGTGAAATAATAATGGTGGGAAAATGGGATTATAGGGGAATTAACTAGTTAGCCAGCCACTATCGGGCAGAGACAGGACCCTACCCGAAGTGGCTGTTACCGGCGGCCACCACGAGGAGGTCTAGTCTAGTTTCCGCACTAGTCCTTCCCCCCACCAACCGGTATAAGAGCCCGATTGATGGGTGAGAAGAGCAGGCGGCAGACCGCCCATTCTATAGGCGATACAAGTAACTACATTTTAAAGACATTAATTCTCAGTCAGTACAACGCAACTGAAGCAACGTTCACATGGGTTGACCAAATTTCGCATGGTGGCCTGAGGAAGCCCTCACAAGACTCCCTAAGTAAAATAACACAATTAGAGCACGCCTTTAACAAAATTAATAGTTGTAAAATAGCGTTACTTAAAAAAATAAGCGACAAACTTCTTCATGAAACTTCCAGTGTCTAATTGCCCCGCGATGTTAAAAAATTCTTTTTTAAATGTCGCATTCACTTAAGGGGCCCGAACACTGTAAACTGCGATTTTTCATATGTTTTTTATTTTATTTATTAAAAAAAAACGGACGTTCCGATTTACATGAAACTTTACACATATGTTAATAAATGTTTAGATTATCGAAAACAATTTTTTTTTTTTTTGGCGGCCATGTTTGTATTCTGTAGCTGATCCAAAATGTCGTCTTTTTAAAATGACCCTTGTCGCGTTGACAGCAAATCAGCATAACGGAGCCTCCTAGAGCAAAAAACAAAAAAGATTCTTGAAATATACATTACTGGCTACTGTTTGACGTAGGGGATTTTAAAAATATTGATTAGAAAAAAAATGGCGGCTGTTTGAAGAAAAAGCTGTTTTTTTCGCGTAAAATTTTGCACTAAATTATTTATAAAAAAAAAAGTTTGGCATATATCGAAAAACGGCTACGTCGAGCAGAAGCGACACTATTCCCGAATAGAATGCAATTTGAATCAGGTCGATCGGATAAAAACTTTTTCAGTTATGCTGTCAACGCGGTCAAAAAACATGGTTTCGAGATAATCGCGTTTTAAGTTTTGAAAGGGGCAACCAAAAAAAAAAAAAATTTTTTTCGATAATCTAAACATTTATTAACATATGTGTAAAGTTTCATGTAAATCGGAACGTCCGTTTTTTTTTAATAAATAAAATAAAAAACATATGAAAAATCGCAGTTTACAGTGTTCGGGCCCCTTAAGGGGACCCGGTGGTCTAGAAATTTCAAAAAATCGATTTTTTGTTTTTGCGATATTTCGAAAGTATAGTATCTTAAGAATGTAAGAGTGAACTTTTCATGCGGAAATTCCCAATATTATAGCTTCTACAGCCCATTAACCAGGTAGCGGTCCGCGCGCTCCTCATGGGTCTAGCGCTAACTCATTTATCTCGAAACGACTTTTTTCGGTACGCCGCGGATGAAAACAAAAAAACTATTTAACCGAATCACTTGAAATTTGGATATGTTGTTCACAACATGTATGACTATCGTCGGAACTAGAATCATAATTTTATTTAAATAATTTCTTATTGTTTACACTAAAAAACTAGTGAAAAAATACCCGATTTTACGAGCTTTTTTTTCAAAAGCGCGCCATTTTGTCAATTTTTAATTTTTTCGATTTGTTCTAGTTCCGACCATAACTGCACTCTTTCTGATTAAGAGTTTTCTTGAATTTTGTGTTTCAGATGAGTAGAAGTTTCGAAATCACGTACGCCGTCCAGGTCCGGTTTTTCGAGAGGGTCATCTTTAGCATCATTTTTATAATAAAAAATATTGTTTTTAAAATGCAAAAAAAAATGTTTTGTATGCTCAATAAACGTAGTAATAGGCCCAAAAAGTTGAAACATCGTTTTTTTAATTTTTAATGGCAAAAAAAATCGTGAAAACAGGTGAAATTTTCGTGCTCTAGACCACCGGGTCCCCTTAAGGGTACAATTTTTAAATAACAAGATAAAAAATAATCAATACAAAAAATCAAAGAAAATGCGCAAAATAATAAACTAATCTTAACCTTTTGCTGCAATCACTATTTATTAGTTTGTATTTGAAGTGTTTAGTTTAGTTCGTAGCTGTTCCCCCTTCTTTTGAATGAATCAAATCTATATACTACTGTGTACAAAGAATACCCGGAATTTGTTTATAATTCAAAAAATCTTTATTTATTCTTCCAAATCAATTTCATCGCCTTCAAAGTAGTCCCCCCCCCCCGATGCAATGCACTTATGCCACCGGACTTTCCAATCTTCGAAGCATGCCAAATAGTCACCTTCCGGTATGGCATTCAATGCGCGCGGCGATTCACGTTGAATCTCTTCAATCGATTCAAAACGGTGTCCTCGAAGTGGTCTTTTGAGTTTGGAGAATAGCCAGAAGTCACAAGGAGCTAAATCAGGCGAATACGGTGGCTGTGGAACGATATGAGTTGGCGAAATGCTCACGAAGAACCAATGCCGTGTGAGATGGTGCATTATCGTGGTGCAAAAACCAAGAGTTGTCTCTCCATAAATCCGGCCTCTTTTTGCGAATAGCTTCACGCAAACGACGCATAACGCTCAAGTAATATTCCTTGTTGACAGTTTGGCCCGGCGGAAGGAACTCATAATGCACAACACCACGATAATCGAAGAAATCGAATTCCGGGTATTCTTTGTACACAGTAGTATGTACAGTGGGTGGTCAAGCAATTAGCACGCTTACGAAAAATCTACATTTTCATGTTTAAGTGAAAGTAAGACGTACTAAAATAGTTTCAAAACGCTTTTTGTTTTCTTGTTTGCTTAGCTTATTTGTCCCACAGTATTTCTAATGGTATTTGTGAGTTTATGTGCCGTGGGTGCACGATAACGGGACTTCGTTTGCAGCAGTATTAAATTGAACATTTGTTGCGAATCTTGAATAGTGAAGTGTGCATTCGAATTGTGAAATCATTATGAGAAAGTCGTGCATTTTTGGGAATAAAATAAAAAGGATATATTGGAAAATACTCGCATTGGGGGTAGGTAATTTTTGTTTTAAGTAGTTTGGAACGGTGTACCTATTGAACAAATTTCTGTTTTTTAAGGATGGTGGAAAAAACTGAACAATTCACGTTAAACTTATCTTCTTATTTGTTCTGAAATTAAAATATAATTGAATTCAAAAATTAAAATTGTAAGAGTTTGTTTTAAACATAAAAAGCGTTTGATTGCTTGAAGCGTGCTAATTGCTTGACCATCCACTGTATATATAAATGAATCTTGGTCCGTTCGGCTGCTTAAAACTTGAAAACGACAGGACCAAATTGGATACTTCCTTCGGCGGGTTTGTTCGTAATTGCTAGGCGAAGGTTTAGGAAAAAAGAAAAGTCGGGAAAACGGGATGTGGCACTACCACATTTGTATACAATAACTTTGGAACCATAAGTCACACATCAATTAAATTTGGTATGAACTTACTATTTAGTCATGTCCTTCGATAGAGGGAATGGGGTGGGTATTGAACAAGGGGGTGTTGGAATCCTTAGCCGCACAGCATTGAAATTTGGTGTACCACCGTTTCATAGGTGTGTCATTCTACTGATGAGATTTGATCGGCGTTGGACAAGGGGCGTGGCAAATTTTTCATGACCCAAAATTTACGTTGTACTGTGAGTCGCACATTAATGAAACTTGGTACGAACTTTCTACTTAGTAGCACAATTCAACTAGAAGAAAGGTGTGAGCATTGGACAACGGGGCGTGGTACCGCTTCCATTTTTAGATACATAGATTGTTTGTCCTGACTGACTAATTGATTGATTTATTATTATCGCCCAGCCCAAACCACTGAAGCAACAAACATGAAATTTGAACTGTAGGTACATCTTTAAGAATGAACCTCCGCTAAGCCGGGATTTTTCGAAATTCGGGGTCTAAAGGGGCAAAACGTGTGTTTAGGTGTTGTGTGAAGAAACGTGATTTAATAGACATATTGATTTCGAACTTCCTGAAAATACTCTAAATCAAAAATAATTCGACACGTATTTTATAATTTTTCGAACATCAAAATTTAACTGGGCCAAAAATGGGTTAAGGTTTGTTTACGAAAAGACTCCGAAACAAAAACACGAACCGATGGGACAATTGACTTCAAAAATTGTAAAAATAATTGATATAAATAAAATTAGACACGTGTTTCTCATTATTTTCAAAATCGAAATCTAACTGGATCAACGACGAGTTAAATGTATGGAGAAACAAATTTGTTGAGCCTTTTGACTTCAAACTTAGTGAAAGTACTTCAAATGTAAAATAAGTCGATACGTGTTTTTCATTTTTCTGAATATTAAAATCGGACGGGGTCAACGACGGGTTAAAAGTTTGTATGGAGAAACTGTGAAAAAACATTAATTAATGGGCCCATTCTCTTAGTGAGAAATAATTTGACACGTTTTTTTCACTTTTTTGAAAATCAAAATCTAACGGGGTCAACGATGGGTTAACAGTTTGTATGGAGAAACAAGATTTATTGGGCCTTTTGACTTTAAACGTAGCAAAAGCACTTCAATCGGGAAATAATAAAAACGTGCTTTTAATTTTTTTGAAAATCGAAATCTACCATGGTAAACCAAGGGTTAAGAATTAGTTTAAAGTAAAGGTGAAAACACATGATTTAAGCCTTCCAAATTTTTTGAAACACTCGAAATCAAAGATAATTAGACACATGTTTTTTTTTTAAATCAAAATCTGATGGGCTCAACAATGGGTTAAGAATTTTTATCGGGGGAAACAAGAGAGTTCGCGTGCAAATCCGCGGAGCCCAGCTAGTAATATATATTTTATAATTGCATGTGCCAATACTTCAAACAAGCATCAGTGTTGAATTTATATTTTTTCATGAAAAGTAATGAACAGTGACTATTTTTTTTGTTTAAATAAAATGTATTTTTTAAAAGAAGCAACATTGTTATTTCGGGGAGCATTTTTTTTTTTTTCAAAATACGCTATGACAACCGAGAACTTACACCACCTTGTTTATTGCATCATACGAAATACTTAGGGATGGAAAAAATTATTATTTATTTTTTTTTATTCAAAATAAAAATCAAGATAAAAATCAGAAGTCACAAAAATATGATTAATTTTTTTAACGTTTTTACCTGATGCGGCACCGTGCGACTTTCACCTTTTCAAAAAATGCAACTGTCGATGAAATAAAGGCGTTTTTTAACGTAGAAGCCATCCAAAAGGCTTGTACCGACATCCTGACATTCCGGTCGACGATCTGATCATTAGACATGCTTTTAGATCATGCAAATCGCTGTATTGAGCCTAAAGGCTAAACAAAAGTTCTACCAACAAAAATGTTTACTATTATTCTTTTAAATATGTAAAGGTGAAAAGACCTTTTTGCTAATTTGGGAAAGAGCATACAAAGCCATGGGGGATTCTGACAGCCAACCCTCCCTTGGCTATGCCCCTGATTTCCACAGTATGTTTTAAACAAAAGTCCTTAAATGTTTTATCGGTTGGGATCGAGGCTTTGTGCTGGCCGTTGCATCAGCTGATTACGTTGCCTATGGAACTAGCCACTATCAATTTTGGTTGTGTGCGTGGTCCTGTTAGAAAACGACTTCATCGATGGAATAAGGACTTTGGTCTATATATTCATGTGAGTTTGTTTTAAGAATATCTATGTAGCTTTCTTTCTTTATAATTCCATGATACCGGGGTACCGGTTAATTCATGCGGTTTTCTAAGATGGCGTAACTTGATTTTGTGAACAGTGATTCACCTTTCCAAATATGTGTTGGAAAGCTATTGTCATATAGTTTCAGAATCAGTATGTGTCATTTAGCTGAAGCGTAAACAACAATACTTTTTTTTACTCTGAAAATGTCGAATTTTGTGCCGAATAAAGTGTTTTTGCGGGGAGTACTTCTTCATTACTTCAATATGAAGAAAAAGGCTGCCGAAAGTCATCCTATTTTGGTGGAAGTGTATGGTGTGCATGCTCTAGCTGAGCGTACGTGCCAGAAGTGGTTTGCACGGTTCAAAAGTGGCAATTTTGACTTGGAGGACGATGAACGGCCCGGACAGCCAAAAAAGTTTGAAGATCACGAATTGGAGACATTGCTCGACCAAGATCCATCCCAAACGCAAGAAGAACTTGCAAAATCACTTGGCGTCGCTCAACAAACCATTTCCGATCGTCTAAAAGCAATGGTAATGATCCGGAAGGTAGGCCATTGGGTGCCGTATGAATTGAAGCCAAGAGACGTCGAACGCCGATTTTTCACGTGTGAACAACTGCTTCAACGGCACAAAAGAAAAAGTTGTTTGCATCGAATTGTCACTGGCGGTGAAAAGTGGGTCCATTACGATAATCCAAAACGTCGAGCAACGTATGGATACCCCGGCCATGCATCATCATCGACGGCCGTTCAGAATATTCATGGCCTGAAGGTTATGCTGTGTATTTGGTGGGGCCAGCTGGGTGTGATCTATTATGAGCTGTTGCAACCGAATGAAACGATCACAGGGGAAGTCTACCGACGACAATTGATGCGTTTGAGCCGAGCACTGCGCGAAAAACGGCCGGAATATGAACAAAGGCACGGCAAGGAAATTTTGCAACATGACAATGCTCGGCCACATGTTGCACAGGTCGTCAAAACCTACCTTGAAACGCTCAAATGGGATGTCCTACCCCACCCGCCGTATAGTCCAGACTTTGCGCCATCCGATTACTATCTCTTCCGATCAATGCAACATGGCCTGGCTGACCAGCACTGCTCCAATTATGAAGAAGTCAAAAATTGGATCGATTCGTGGATAGCGGAAAAGCCGGCCGAATTTTTCAGAAAGGGTATTCGAGAATTGCCAGAAAAATGGGAAAAAGTTATAGCTAGTGATGGACAATACTTTGAATATTAAATTTGTAACCATTTTTTCACAATAAAGCTTCAATTTTCAAAAAAAAAAAACCGCACGAATTAACCGGTACCCCTATTAGTTCAACATGTCACCATATAAAAACGCCCTCTCCATGGAAGTGCCCCCATTGCGCTTGATTGATTGCTTAATTTGATGATTTTTTATGGTTTCGTATGGGCGATGCTAATATTACTGCTTGTCATCTGATTGAAATTGCTTGACTTTTGTTTAATTCGATCCAATTACTCTTTTCCAATCTTCAATGCTCCAGTTTTATGTGCTTTACAAAATTTTTAAAGAGCATTCATGTATTGTATTCGTCGAAACACAATTTTTTACTAACATTACGATCCTTTCCTTAATTTTGTATGATACATTTTGCATTTTGTATGATACATTTTGCATTTTGTATGTAAAATACATGACCACTTGATTTAAAACGCTTTTATAAACTAGGATCAGTTCCAAATGACGAATCTAGCCAGCACTGTGCAGGTGTAGGCTTCCAGATAATGAAAAATGCTAATAAAAGTACATTTATAGGTTGTTTTAATTTGTTATATATATGTAGAGTATAACGGGCAAAACTGTAGTGAATGAAGTTGTTTGAGAATTTTTAGTATTTCTCTTTTGTTTTTTGTTATACAGTTTCAGTGTGTATAGGTATTTTATTCTACAATAAAAAAGGAATTAACACTCAAAATTTGGCGATGTTTGAACTAATGCTTCGAATTCTACAGCACTTGAAGTGCAAAAGTAGCAAACATCCGAAGAGTTTTGTTTTGTTTGAGTTTTCCACTGTATTATGTACCCAACAGATTGCGCCAGTAGAATATACTACTTTTGAGCGGTCCCGTTTTCCGTGGGACAGTCCTTGTACTTTCACAAGCAAATATACTATACCAGTGAAATATTTATCATTAATATTTTTTGCTTTCACGTTTACTTTCCGGAAGTACTTTTTGCTAGTCACATTATGTAAGTCCAGTCGATTTATATCCTCAACATAAAATCTGCAATAAGAGTACTCACACAAGTTATCACTGGGCACTGCGCTTCAACGATGTCGCAGAAGTTGTTAAAACGAAAACACGGGACCGATTTAGCATTTTCTATGTCGATGTCCACGACTCCAGTGGAAGCGATCTAAGTATTTGAGGTCACGCTTCCTCATAGACCTAACAGATATAACGGAAGTAAAATTATCTGACTCCCTCAATTTTATCTGAAAGAGCAAATAGTTTAATAGAGTCAATACTTTGACTTTTGACCCGAACTCCAGTTAGAGCGATGTGTTTCCTCCTGGCATTCATGGAAGTACGAGTTTCCTTAAAAGCCCTCTAAACCTAACACAAGATTATAATTGTAATTAAAGAGGAGGGAAGGTGCATGGAGTTTCGACAATGCAGTAGTATAGGGTTTTCCAACAAGAGGTGTTATTTTGAATCACCCGGTATTTCGGTAGCTGTCAATTTTGAAGCTTTTATTCTTTGACACTTGACAAGTATAAACTACGCCATTACTAAAAATGGAACGATACACGCTTCAACAACGCATTGAAATTATTAAAATTCACTACAAAAATGGTGAAAATCTTGCAGTCACAGTTCGCAAAACTAAAGCATTTTTGGGTCGTCGTGAAGCACCTTGTCGGACCGCAATACAGAAATTGGTGGAAAAATTGAGCTGTTGGGACAAGTTAGTGATGTGAAGAATAAAACCCGTGCACGTCGCTCAAAAACAACTGAGAATATTGCTGCTGTAGCCCAAAGTGTTGAAGAAAACCCAGGTTTGTCGATTCCTCGTCGTTCTTTGGAATTGAGCATTCCAAAAACGTCATTACACCGTATTTTGCATAAAGACTTGGGTCTTAAGGCTTATAAAGTTCAGTTAACACAAGAACTCAAGCCGACCGATCATCAACAACGTCGTGTCTTTGCTGATTGGGTCCTTGAAATGCATGAAAATGATCCGGAATTCCATCGAAAAATCATCTTGACTGATGAGGCCCATTTCCACCTCGGTGGCTACGTCAACAAGCAAAATTGTCGCATATGGGGCTCGGAAAACCCAAGAGTTATTGTTGAGAAGCCTCTCCATCCTCAACGTGTGACTGTTTGGTGCGGTTTATGGTCCGGCGGGGTCATTGGACCTTACTTTTTCGAAAATGAGGTTGGATCAACAGTTACGGTGAATGGATTGCGCTATCGAGAGATGATTAATGATTTTTTATGGTCGGAGTTGGATGGTATTGATCTGGACAACGTTTACTTTCAACAAGACGGCGCTACGTGCCACACAAGCAACGAAACCATTGCTCTTTTACGGGAAAAGTTTCCGGACCGTGTTATCTCTGGAAGAGGTGATCACAATTGGCCACCGAGATCATGTGATTTAACACCTTGCGACTTCTTCCTTTGGGGCCACGTGAAAGATAAGGTGTACGCCCAGCGTCGATTCAAGACCTCAAAGATAGAATTCGTGAGGCTATCGAGGACATAGGGCAGCCACTTTGCGATTTGGTTATGGAAAATTTCATGAAAAGGATATGGTCCTGTAAGCGTGGTCGTGGTGACCATTTGGCTGATGTTAGCTGTCAATTTTGAAGCTTTTATTCTTTGACACTTGACAAGTATAAACTACGCCATTACTAAAAATGGAACGATACACGCTTCAACAACGCATTGAAATTATTAAAATTCACTACAAAAATGGTGAAAATCTTGCAGTCACAGTTCGCAAAACTAAAGCATTTTTGGGTCGTCGTGAAGCACCTTGTCGGACCGCAATACAGAAATTGGTGGAAAAATTCGAGCTGTTGGGACAAGTTAGTGATGTGAAGAATAAAACCCGTGCACGTCGCTCAAAAACAACTGAGAATATTGCTGCTGTAGCCCAAAGTGTTGAAGAAAACCCAGGTTTGTCGATTCCTCGTCGTTCTTTGGAATTGAGCATTCCAAAAACGTCATTACACCGTGTTTTGCATAAAGACTTGGGTCTTAAGGCTTATAAAGTTCAGTTAACACAAGAACTCAAGCCGACCGATCATCAACAACGTCGTGTCTTTGCTGATTGGGTCCTTGAAATGCATGAAAATGATCCGGAATTCCATCGAAAAATCATCTTGACTGATGGGGCCCATTTCCACCTCGGTGGCTACGTCAACAAGCAAAATTGTCGCATCTGGGGCTCGGAAAACCCAAGAGTTATTGTTGAGAAGCCTCTCCATCCTCAACGTGTGACTGTTTGGTGCGGTTTATGGTCCGGCGGGGTCATTGGACCTTACTTTTTCGAAAATTAGGTTGGATCAACAGTTACGGTGAATGGATTGCGCTATCGAGAGATGATTAATGATTTTTTATGGTCGGAGTTGGATGGTATTGATCTGGACAACGTTTACTTTCAACAAGACGGCGCTACGTGCCACACAAGCAACGAAACCATTGCTCTTTTACGGGAAAAGTTTCCGGACCGTGTTATCTCTGGAAGAGGTGATCACAATTGGCCACCGAGATCATGTGATTTAACACCTTGCGACTTCTTCCTTTGGGGCCACGTGAAAGATAAGGTGTACGCCCAGCGTCGATTCAAGACCTCAAAGATAGAATTCGTGAGGCTATCGAGGACATAGGGCAGCCACTTTGCGATTTGGTTATGGAAAATTTCATGAAAAGGATATTGTCCTGTAAGCGTGGTCGTGGTGACCATTTGGCTGATGTTGTTTTTCATTATTAACGGCATACCTTCCTCTTTATTATGAAATAAACATCCGATCATTTATCTCAAAAAATGGCATTTTTCTTTGAATACCAAAATAACACCTCTTGTTGGAAAACCCTGTAGAAACCCAAAAGTTGATAACTTCACTGGACAGCGGAGGATTTCTGCCGCTGCATTTTCACTCTCACAGCTCCAAAAGTTTACACAAAAGAGCCAAGCAACATTGCTCAGCTACCGACTACCTAACATGAAGTAACAGAGCAGCATTATATCAGGTGTACAACTTTGCTTCCGCCGTTTTTTTCCAAAATTAAAAGCTTTATTGCGAAAAAGTGCTTACAGATGTATTATTCAAAGTATTGTCCGTCGCTAGCGACAACTTTCTCCCATCTTTCCGGCAGTTTTCGGATCCCGGCTCGAAAAAAGGAGTCCTCTTTTGACGCTATCCATGAAGCAATCCATTTTTCCAATTCTTCGAAGGATTGAAAATGTTGATCTGCCAGGCCGTGTGCCATCGAACGGAATAGGTGGAAGTCAGAAGGGGCGACATCTGGGGAATACGGCGGGTGGGGCAAGACTTCCCATTTCAGCGTTTCCAGGTACTTTTTGACCACTTTTGCGACGTGAGGCCGAGCATTGTCGTGTTGGAGGATGACTTTGTCATGTCGCTCTTGATATTGTGGCCGCTTTTCTTTTAGCGCGCGACTAAGGCGCATCAGTTGCGTTCGGTAGCGATCTCCTGTGATGGTTTCACCCGGTTTTCATCAAGCAATGCTTCTAGTTGTTCATCTTTGAAGGTTTTTTCTCTTCCACCACCATGTTTGTCTTCGACATCGAAATCACCATTTTTAAAACGTTGAAACCACTCCCGACACGTTCTTTCACTCAGAGCAGCATCACCGTAAGTTTCTGAGAGCATTCGATGCGCTTCAGCTGCATTTTTTTGCGAATTGTAACAGAAAAGTAAAACTTCCCGCAAATGGCGAGAATTGGGCACATAAACGGACATTTTCGAGCGTGAATAATACGAAAACAAGAACAACTGTCACTGAAACGGCGATGACAATTCGTTAGGCACTGTCCACACTCACTTTAAAGGCATTACCATCTATGTATTTCAACCAGCCTCAGCCGGTACAGCCACCTATCGGAAAACGGCGGAAGCAAAGTTGTACACCTGATACAATAAACAATGTAAACTAAGTACTGAAAATCTTCTCAAAAATTCTTTGTCTACGTACGCCTATATATAATTGTTTGCCCTGATCATCGCCCAACCCAAACCGCTAAAGCTAGCAACGATGGGTTAAGAGTTTGTATGGAGAAACATGACTTAATGCGCCAGTTGACTTCAAATGTGGTGAAAGCACTGCAAATGAGAAATAATTAGATAAGTATGTTTTCATAAAAATCTGACGGGATCAACAAAGGGTTAAGAAGAACTTGATTTATTGGCCCCATTGACTTCAAACTTGCGTGCATAACCGCAGAGCCCTGCTAATTCTGGTATATAGCAGTATTGCTCCGAGCGTAGCCGGAGTGTCGTTTCAGGTTTCATCCGATCAACATCATGATACGAGGGTGGGTCAATAAGTCCGTGACTTTTTGAATGAAACACAGGTTTTTAGATAAAAAGTTATTTTATTTTTCAACGTAGTCTCCTTTGAGATCTATACACTTAGCCCAACGTTTCTCCAGTTTTTTATCCCTTCCGAAAAATATGATTTGTCGAGGTCTTCAAAATAGGCATTTGTTTGTGAGATGACTTCGTCATTGGAGGCAAATCTCTTTCCGCCGAGCCATTTCTTCAAGTTTGGGAACAAGAAATAGTCACTTGGGGCTAGATCGGGTGAATAGAAAAAAAAAACTCGTTCATATTGCGATTGAACAACGCCAAACATTCCTGCGAAATTGTCACACGGTTGCGTTTGTGGTCGATTGTGAGCAAACGCGGCACCCATCTTGCGGAAAGCTTTCTCATACCCAAATGATCATTCAAAATTGAAACGACTGAGCCATGTGAGATGCCTATGGCTTCCACAATCTCTCTCACTTTTAATCGCCGATTGGCTAAAACCATATCGTGGATTTTTTCAATTGTTTCGGATGTGGAGACCTCAACTGGGCGTCCAGAACGTTCGGCATCTTCCGTGCTTGTACGGCCACATCGGAATTCAGTAAACCACTTTTTTACCATGGAAATGGATGGTGCAGAGTCCCCATAATATTTATCAAGCTTAGCCTTGGTTTGCGTAATGGATTTTTTCCGCAAAAAATAATGCTTAATGAGCACACGAAATTCACTTTTTTCCATTTGCTTCTCAGTCAACGCGGTAGTCTGATATTAACGGCTGTCAAAAACAAACTAAATGTCGCAGCTTGTTCAATTTTTGACAAGAGTCAACTGACAGATGACTGTTGACGGGAGCAGTGTTGCCATTTCAATTAAGAGGCGGGAAATTCAAAAAGTCACGGAGTTATTGACAATTAATTAGCTACGAAAATTGGCGTACGAGAAATGACAGTTGTCGTCAAATGTGTCACAAGTATTAAAAAGTTCATTTTTGAAAACGAAAATTTGCTAACAAAATAGTTGTCAATGCCTGTTTTTTATTTTACATTTGAAATTTATAGAAATCGCTGACAAAATTGTTTTTTTTGCCTCATGTTATTTTGAATGCTAACGAAGAGGCTGAAAAACAATATTACGAGCTCCCACTTGCAAAATACAACCAAGCTCTTTGGGAGACGCAAATTCTTGCTGTCATTCAAATTGGCGTACGGTTGGTGTACGTAAACAAAGAATTTCGGAGAAGGCTTGCGCACTTAGTTTCCCTTGTTTATTGAACTACATGCATGAATATATTCGTTTTGGTAGATACACTACTGTATTCGAAGAATATGTATGTGTAAACAACGATACGAATAGAAACGAGAACCATGGAGCGTAGCATGCTACAAAAATATACAGGTAGTTTCAATGCGACAGATAAAACTAAAATTGACAATTGGAAAAAAATATTTGTTTACAAATTTTGTACTACTATTTTCATTTTTGCTACAGAGCTGCAATTTCACACAATTAGTTTATGTAGTATATCATTCAGTTTCTGTATTTCTTACTTTTTTTTGCACCCTTAAAATTTTATTTTTATTTGTCAAAAAAGCAAATGACTTTTAATTTTGCTCGATTGAATCTACCTGTATATTTTTGTATCATGGAGCGTAGTTTCTCGTTTCTATTCGTATTCATTTCTCTACTACACTGCACTGTTCGAATTCGATAATCGAAAACTTTGCGAAGTACTCGAAGATCAACAGTTTTACATCATGTATGTAGGCTTTTGGTGCGGTTAACCCTAATTCCCAGAAGTGAGCCTCACAGTCTCACTAAAAATTTCAAATGGTGATAAATTCTATACCAAAACATTTTCGATTCCAATATTTTATGTAATCCTCTAATGGAATGCTTGAATTATATTGTATTTATAAATTTAACATTTTAGACAGTTTTTGTACTTTTTTAAACAATTTTTTAAAATTGTAACGAAACCCCAAAAGTGAGCCTCAGAAGCTCATTTGAACAAAAAATCAAATTTACTCCTTGAATTCCTTGATTTTTTGTCCACCATATGGAAGAAAATTTTTATTTTTCATGCTTAGATGCATTTTTATCGTGTGAAGTTCATAGTTTTTGAGCCTAGCACACATCTAGTCGGCATGGGATGAAGTCTATTGAAATTTTTTTAAATACTGCAATCTACGACATATTATGAAGAATTTATGCCTTGCCGAAGTTGATGTTAGTTCATACAGTTTATGTCTTCCAATCTCGATAAATATGTAATCAGAATATGGAAGTGCGATGGTGCTAATACTTCCTGAAATGCCATACACATGCAAAGACGGTAATCGATGAGCTGTGGGTCTTGCAAAACGGGTGTTGAAAAACTGTGTGAGCCTTACAAACACAAAAATAATAATGACCAACTAGTTCACCAGTAAGGTATTAGCCGATAGTTTATTGGATGCGAGGTTCGTACAGTCAGAATAAACAAAATTAGTATGATGGGTATCAGAGAACTGCAATTATTCCCTTTTTCAAGTCATTGGTTGAATAACACAAGAAAGAGTATTAGTGGATTTGATTCAAAGAAAAACATCCGACTCATATCCACGCATACTCGTTTACGCATGCACACATATTTTGTGTGTGAACAATGAATAAGTTCTTTGCTGATATGAACCGGTGCGTGCTCAGATCTGTCATTGAGTGAATAGGTTCATTGTGTTATACCGTAATCACTCACAACACCAAGAAACACCAATGGTTCAATGGAATGACTTAAGTCATTGGAGTCATTTTTAGTTTCGCTTTCTCCTTAGTTGAAATTGAGAATATTGCAACAAAAAGCGGAAAACCAAAACGCAGGTCAATAAATGCAAAGCAATTAAATGAACTTTTTGTTAGTTTTTATTTGTAAATAACAAAATGAGATCAAATCCATGCTTTTTAAATATAATTAAATTAAAAGAATTCATAAATATTAAAATTATACTTAAGAAAAAATATACACGTACAAATAATACTCATTCTAAGTTAAATAACTAAAAAACTATAAAGATGAACAAAAATTATTTTAATTTTTTTGTTGAAAATAGAATTTAAGAAAAGAATATTGTCAGCATCAATGCACAGCAGCAACCAGATACGCCTCCAAAAGCAAAAAATTACTATTTAGCTAAAAGCGCGAAGCACAACACGAACTATTACTCAACTCATCACACGAACAAGTGAGTCAAATCAGATTATGAGTCAGAAACCAATAGACACACAAAATACCGGTACATATTCGTGTAAGAGAATTTTGAGTGTTTTGATGATTTGGTGCAAATGAGTAATAGTATTTTGTTGAATTGGTTTGAGTATTCACTTGCACCAATTGTTATGGCTCATGACTTAAGTATACTAATTTTATTAGTACTCATTGCCGGTCTCTGATGGGTATATCAAAAAACGCAAACCTAATGCATGGCCTCTGGCTTTTGCAGTAGCAATTGTTTTCCTGTGGACCCTGTATTTACAAGTTCTTTACTTAAAATAAAAAACAAATAAAAATATCTTTAACCCTTTCGCTATTTTGTTGCCATATGGCAACATGCTACTTTGTGGACGTCTGCATCCTCTATGGTTGCAAGAAAAAATTTTTTTGTTGGTCTTTAGAATAGTTTGAAGTTTTAGGAAAAATACGAAATTAATAAACTCTGAATATTTAAGTTTAAAGAAGAGAAGTATACACATTTTTGTAATGGTATATCTTGACATAGTAAAGAAAGAAGAAGCAGAAAAAATTAGAGAACTTTTTAATTTGACGTTTTCTTTCAATTTTGATACTTTTTTTTTTTAATTTTGGCTGAAGAAATATTCAAATTTTCGTTATGCGTAAAAAGTTTTATGTTTAAGAAATTATTACAGCCACAGCGATGTAGTTGCTCTCATAGCAAAACACTCTAAAATACAGGGTCCGAGTATAAAAATAAAAAAATGTCTTATGGAATGTTGCTAATATAACCACATAGAAGCCTAAGACGTAAAATTTAAAATTTTAACTTTCCCCAGTAAAAACCTGTAGCGAAAGGGTTCAGTAGTAACTGGATTTGGAAAAGTAAATTAAATTGAATTTTTCAGTAGTTTAGCTCATATGAGCCTGACAGTCTCACTTCTGGGTTTACGTTACTTTTAAAATTCTGGGAATTAGGGTTAAAGTGAATAATACGCAAAATGGAAGTTACTGACGTAAGTAGCATTAAAAGTTAAGAAATATATAAAATATAAATATTTCTAAATAATCTGAATCAAACACAAATTGCAAGCGAGGATCTAATTTTAAGTAAGAAAAAACAAGGTTTTGGAAGTTTTACCCCAAATGCCCAGTAGAAACTTCCCTCCTATTAAATAAAACGAATATATTCGAATATTCAAACAGTGTACACTAGTATTCGAATACTTTTGTTCTCGTTTACCCGCTTCGAAGGAATATGAATAAACAGAGACGTCTACTCGCTTTTCTCCAAAACTCACTCGTACTCAACGAGAGCAGTGCTCGTATTTATTCGGTCTCGTGCGAGACGAAGTGAAATCTATTTAAAAGCATATGAATGTTTTCGAATAGCAAAAATGCGTACTCGTACAGGGCTCTGGTTTACACCATTATACAATAAACAAGGTAAACGAAGTACGGAAAGCCTTCTCCGAAATTCTTTGTTTACGTACGCCAATTTCAATGACAGCTAGATTACGCGTCTCCCAAAGAGTAGACCATACACTCACATAATACAGTTGGAGTTACTGCAGTTTATTATGGCTAGGAAGCAGGACAAACTGTGCATATTATGTGCTTTCCTTTGGTTTTAGTGGAGTAGCGGGTGGCATGAAGAATAGCATTATGAGTTTATATATGTATATCTGAGTATGTATGTATGAGTGTTTGTATGTGTCAGGGGCGTAGCCAGAACTTGGTCATGGGGGGTTTTAAAAATTTTGTTTGCCAATTTAATATTAAAGGGTGATTTTTTAGCAACTTTTTTTTGCAACACTGTTTTTGGCAACTTAGCTGTTTTCGTGTAACATGTTACTGTCAAACATGTTCAGTTTGGTCTATAATTTAACCATGAATCGACATAACATGGACTAAACAGTAGTCTGTAGTCAGTACTTCACAACACGTGTTTTGGTTAGCATAACCTAACTAATTCATACTTGGTATACGTTCAGAAGTGTAAGCGTGCTCTTTGTGCATAAAAAAAAAATAAAATCTGAAATTATGTAAACATGTTCTTTTACTTATTTACAGCGCATTTAGTTCAATTATACAGAAATATCTTCACTGGCCAAAAGTCGTATTGAAAGGGTTAAGACAGTGCATTGTGGACTTCTTCCATTTTATGGTCAGTTTGAGCGACCTTCTGAGGCGGCTATTCGGAATCTTGTGACTAAATTTCGCACCAAATTTACATTATTGGACATTTAACTACCAACACGCATACGTAGTTGCGGACAGAGGAAAATATCGCAGCTGTGCCGGCCCAATTGAGAGGCGAGTTCGGAGAACAGTTTATTTCACGTTTGGGGCCGGACAATTGGCCGCCTAGATCGTGGGATTTAATGCCTTTAGACTATTTTGTGGGGCTATGTTAAGGCTCATGTCTATAACGACAAGCCCGCAACGGTTGACGCACTGGAAGCAAATATTGAATAATTTATTCGTGAGATACCGGCCGATATGTTTGGAGTATGCCAAAATTGGACCCAGCGTATGAATCATTTGAGGCGCAGCCGCGGTCAACATTTACATGAAATCATCTTTAAAGATTGAATTATATAGATCGTTCTATCGACTCAAATAAAGATTTCATACATTTCTCTAAATTTTGTTTTTTTTTTTTATTAAATCCGAAGGCTCTTAAAAAATCACCCTTTACATGCTTTTTAAAGTAAACTGCACTTTTCAAAGAGGGCATTTTGTGGTGGTGGCGCCCATATGTGACTTAGTGCAATTAAAATTTCATGAAATTTGGTTCGAAATAAGAGTATGTTTTTGTCACTGGTACAAAAATTCGATGCTAATTTGCAAAAAGCAAATATTAAGTTTTGCTTTAAAGTTAGTAGAACTTTGTGTGAAACATTTCAATTGATGAACCACGTTTATGGTGATGATCGCTTATCCCGTGGCAGAATTCATGAGTGGTACACGCGACTTAAACACAATTACCAGGACATAAATGATGACCAACGTGTAAGCCAACTGAAATCCGCGATCACCAAAGATTCCATCAAAACTTGGCGGTAATTCATGGGAGATCAGCTAAAATCGACTTTATATTGGATTTATCTTCGCTTTCCTTATACCCACCCGGGTGATCTTTTTAATATTTATTTTCAATATCTGCCAGAGTGTTTATCCAATGTAGTTATGATTTCGACTTACTGAACAAATTTGAATTTTTTGGAAATATTCATGTTTTATTTGTTTGTATTTTTGTTATTTTGTATACCAAATACCCACAAGGGTGATCCCAGGCGCTTCCGTATCGCATTTTAACTGAACTTTTAGCTATCGAAAGACGCCATCTCATCGATAGACACTTGTGGCTGATTTTTGACTAAGGGCCGTTTTCTCAACTTACCTTTAACTTACTTTAAAGTTCACTTTAGCATTTTCGTTTTCTCAACCTCTCGTTAAGCTATCCTCCCGATAAAACTTACCGGTCAGATTGAGTGCCTGTTAAACTTTAAAGAGAACTTTAAGTGGAAGTGGTGCCAAGTACATGCATATGTTTGTTTACAAACAAAAAACAGCTGGTAATGAAATTACAATTTGAAATTAAATTTTAATTTGAGATCTTTCGGTATGGAAAAAAAGCGTGTTTTTTATATTCATGCACTGGAAGACGCTTTTGAAGGTACGGAGTCGCAAAATGCGGCAAATAGAACATATAACAGCCGATTGGACAATTTCGCTGTTTTGCACTGCTGACATTTCCAATCGCTGCTGGGCCGCCACCTGTGCGATACGTCTCGCTCTTCTCCGCTGCAAGTTCCAGCTTGGACTTGCGCTTCAAGCTGTCGAACTTGTCCCTCAACGATTTCCAACGTCGGGACACGCCCCATTTGACAGTAAAAGCATCAGCAAGATTTTGCCAGGCAAAGTTCTTCTTTTTTTCCTTCAAAAATAATTATAATTTTTCAAAAACAGCTGATTGCGCCGACAAGCGCTGCCCATCGTAGACCAGAGTTGCCAAAAAAAAAACGAGTGTGCTTATGACCACACGACTGAAGTGAAACTTCTTTCTTTCCATCTGTATGTATATATATATATATGTGTGTGTACAATATATACATGTATGTACATATACATATATTAATTTTCTACAAATATTTAAATTTATTTTATGTTTTCATGTAACGCTTACGTCACGCGTTCGCCAGCTTACTCCCCAAGTCAAGCGTGCTTAAACCACTCAACTCCCGTTCGCCTCGCCCGATCACACTTTTCGTAATGCGTTCGCCAGCTTACTCCCCAAGTCAAGCGTGCGTAAAGAAGTTTCACTTCAAAAATCAGACTTGTTAAATTTATATTTATCAGGCAGTTGAGAAAACGAAAATAGTTACCGGGCACTTTAAAGTGAGAAAACGGTAAGTTGAGAAAACGGCCCTAAGATTATTAACTCTAAGATAAACTGTTGACGAGTTTTTAATTACAAAAAACTTAATTTAACAGATCTATTAGTTTCAAACTTGGTGAAAATACTCCAAATCAAAAATAATTAGAGACGTGTTTCTAATCTCAATCTGATGGGGGTAAACCAAGGGTAAAAAATTTGTATCGAGAAACATGATTTCATGGATTTTTTTTTATCTGAAACTTAACCATAACCGATTTTCGAGATCGGTCATTCAATTTAAATTTTCATTGGTATAAATTTTGACATATCGTTTTTAATCTTCACACCGACACCAATTACACTGCACAACAAAATCAAATTTTTTTTAAAATAACAAGGTTCTGACAACGGATTCTGGTAGAGGGGACCAAAAAAAAATATACGTGTATCGGCGTTTTGAAAGTTTACATCTGAATTTTTTTTTAGGGGGGGTCAAAGTTTTCCCCCTTTTGCACATTCTTATGGTGAATCGGCATACGAAAACCATGTAACCTTACATTTTAGGTATATGATGGGTTCAGCAATTTGATGTAAAATACTACGAAGAATATTTTTGTGGAGCATTTTAACCCTGTAGCTACTATTTTTATGGGTCAATTTGACCCTTTTTTTCTAAAATGCCAAAAATGTCCTGTAAAACAGGACTTTTTAAGGAAAAAATGTACCACGAAAATATTCGCCATAAAATTCGACTATAGGTCTCTGAATACATCAAAGCTCAGAAATTAACTTCAACGCCAGAATTAGGCCAAAACTGAAAAAGTATTTAAGTGTTTATTTCGCACTTATTCAAAATTGGTACTAAAATCTCCTACAAAACTTGATTTTTGAGGGTTAGTGTGTATGGGAAAATTGTTGAACGCAAAATGTCACTATAAGTCACCGTACAAAAGAAAGCTCTAGGTATAATATATATAATAGAAAAATGAGAACAATTTTGGGTATTTAAGGTATTCATTTTATTTTTCGTTTAGCTCTTGGCAATTCAACACCGTTATCAAATAATGTCCAGCATACATCAGCTATAAAAGATTAAATACCCTTGCCTTTATACCGTTCCTAAATGGGGTCCAGTGGCGGATTCAGGGGGCGAGTTGGGGGTCGAACCTCCCCGAAATATTAGGATCAACTTTAAAACTACATACAAATTAAAATGCATTTTATAAATATTAAAGAATTACTTTTTGAAACCCCCCGAGATATTTTTCTGAATCCGCCCCTGATGAGGGCACATGTCTGATGAAATCGTTCCCCATGTTCGTCGGATTCTGTTGCCAACTGATGTTCGAAGTAATCCATATGAGAATTCAGAAAATGCATTTTTGGTGAAATACTAACACCTAGTTTTCCGAATGCACTCATCATGGTGTCGACGTGCATTCGAGCAGCAGGAGAACGATTTTTGCCTAGAACATTGTCAATGACTCATTTGGTGAAAGCATTTGATCGAATTCGGCGCTACGCATAAGCCTTTTTATGTATCTCAGGACCAACAAAAACACCCGTTGTAATGAAAAAACCAAATTTTGTAAATTTATTGGTATGAAACCAATATGAAAAAGTAAAGTTTTAGCATTCATACCTTCTTTTATCTTTGCTTCGTTTAGTTTTGGAAACAATGTCTTCAGAAAGTTAAATGCCGATCCATTTGTATCCAAACACTTAACAAAATTGTTTACCACACCAAGTTTTATGTGTAATGGTGGTAAAAGAATTTTTTTTTTTGCACAAGCGGTGGATGGAGAATATTATGCTCGCCTAATGTCACTTCAGCTCACGGCTCCCATTTTTTTTTTTGAATATTGGTTGCGCTTCCATCTGCTATTCCACGTGCAAGTTTTGTAGGACATTTTAGTACCAATTTTGAATAAGTACGAAATAAAGACTTAAACACATTTTCAGTTTCGGCCTAATTCTGGCGTTGAAGTTAATTTCTGAGCTTTGATGTATTCAGAGACCTATAGTCGAATTTTATGGCGAATATTTTCGTGGTACATTTTTTCCTTAAAAAGTCCTGTTTTACAGGACATTTTTGGCATTTTAGAAAAAAAGGGTCAAATTGACCCATAAAAATAGTAGCTACAGGGTTAAAATGCTCCACAAAAATATTCTTCGTAGTATTTTACATCAAATTGCTGAACCCATCATATACCTAAAATGTGAGGTTACATGGTTTTCGTATGCCGCTTCACCATAAGAATGTGCAAAAGAGGGAAAACTTTGACCCCCCTAAAAAAAAATTCAGATGTAAACTTTCAAAACGCCGATACACGTATATTTTTTTTTGGTCCCCTCTACCAGAATCCGTTGTCAGAACCTTGTTATTTTTTTTGGTGTTGTGCAGTGTTATTATATACGGAAACCGACACTATTAACATATGTACATATGTTAATATTTTTCTTCTCATCCATTTTATAACGATAGTTTTAATTTTTTGAGCTAAGTTGGTGAAAGAACGTGGAAGGGGGAAAAGGGATCAATGAGGTCTTAGCCCCCACAAAGTGGGCGAATTAGTTGATTTTTCAAAAGAAATGTCATAAAAAGTGCAATTTCAAATATATTCTCACAAAATTGGGTATTTAAATTGTGGTAATACCACATTACATATCCAAATTTGAACAAGATCGGCTAACTATATCATATAGCTGCCATAGGAACGATCGATGAAACATGTGTCGCATGGAAAACTTTGTTTAACCAAATTTGGTGAATTAAAGTTGCAATATAATTTATACAAGTGCTAAACTTGCAACGAGTGTGTATATTTGAAAACTGAACGGGTCATGCTTTGATATGCCGATATGATATGCTATCTATCTGTGATTTCGGATTAGCCACGGCAATTTCAAACCGCGATGCTAGAAATTTACATAGGTTATTGAAACCGTTGGAACGCATCGGTCAACAATTTCTTAGTTGCAGTGGAAATTACGAATAGAAAAAGAATTCAGAGTTTTTAGTGCTTCAAAGTTATGTCGCTCAGAATCCACGAGTTGTGCCATTCTTTTAAACAAAAACGGCAAATGGGTGTTTGATTAACACACCCCACATTGATGGGGCCTATGGTTTTGTTGCAGATGAAGACGATTGTGGGTATTCCTAAGCTAAAGGTTCTTGACTTATGCGTCACCAGGTAGCAAAAATAGAAACAAACAACAAGCAAGCGTTGCATTCAGTGCAAAAAACCAGTCTACTGTGAGCAAAATTCGATCGAAATGCTATAATTACTATACAAATTGTAATAATGTTGTTTATATAAGGTTATATATTGTAAAATAAAGTCGTAATTGCTTCATCGTTAATGTTTTTACAAAAAACAGGGGAAAAAACAAATTATTTAACAAAATTCATGAATGAAAACAAATATTAACATATGGTAATATGTGTCCAAAATAGGGGTAAAAATTTTCATTGAGAAATTAACCACTGAGCCGAAGCCACATGAAAATCGGACTTAAAACTAAAAAGTTATAGCAAAATCAAAATTGAAATATTAACGTATGTTAATAGTGTCGGTGTGAAGGTTAACACTAGAACTACCAACCTGTCAAAATGACCAATGCATAAATTCATCACATTTTGCTCATAAATAAAAAAAAAATGTTTTCTAAAAATATTTTGTATTTTTCTAAATTTATGTAAGCTTTAATATTACAAATTGTTAGATTCGTGCACTTTTATTTTACAGAGATAATTATTTGGTATACCCAAATATACCAACCGGTAATTTTACCCGTCATATAAAAATATAAGCGGAGTTCACGATTGCTTGCACTTGCATATAAAAATACGCAAAATTAATTGAACCGTTTACCTTTTCTGGAAAAAATGTAGCGACACAATTTTTTTTACCAGCATCAGAATTATTGGAGAAACATACTATGTTGGTTGGAACTATCCGTGCAAACAAAAAGGAATAGCAGCAATAAATATATGGGGTTTGTAAAATAATGAAATAAGTGGAGAATATATATCAAGAAAAGATTTCCTGTTTCCAGTAGTAAAAGAACTTTCAACAAAATATGAAGATTCATCTGAACCAGGAAACTACTGATTTACCGATGGTTGTATAAAACATGTTTGTGGTAAATGTACTTATAAAAAAATTATACAGTACTTTTCGTTTATAACGAACCAATTTCAAAAGTACGCGCTGTATGTTTTCACTTATTAGGGACCCCTTTTAAAGCGAACTTTCGGTTAAAACGAACCATTTTGCCTAGTCCCTCGAAGTTCGCTTTAAGCGAAAAGTACTGTATTTGTAAAAAATTGCGGTAATCGAAATGTAACCTAAATAAAAAATAATTAATATTACTGTTTAAATATATATACTATGTACTTTCAATATTTAAACGAAAGATATTGTAACTTTGTTAAAAAAGAATTAATTTTATAAATTTTTTTTCAAATTTTATTCTTTTTCCAACTAAACATCAAACCGGTCGTTTTGACCGGGTCAGTACAAATAGGTATATAACAAATATTGGTAGTTCTAATGTTAAGATAGGAGCACCCCATTGTGGTTGGCACTTTTATAAGCAGCGCTTCGCGAAAAGTATTCCTTGCATGAAGTATTTTTTTATTATTGTAGCTTAACCTTAATTCCCAGAAGTGAGCCTCACAGTCTCACTAAAGATTTTCGATTCCATTATTTTATGTAATCCTGTAATGGAATGTTAGAATTATATTGCATCTATAAATTTAACATTTTAGACAGTTTTTGTACTTTTTTAATGTAATGTTTTCAGTAATTTCGTTCATATAAGCCTGACAGTCTCACTTCTGGGTTTACGTTACTTTTAAAATTCTGTGAATTCGCATGCCACAAATTGATAACAAAGTACGGTTTACTTAAATTAATAAACAATTCAGTTCAATCTTAATAATTATTAGAGAAGGAAGGAAAGAGTACAAAAAGTAGAGAAGGGCAGAGTTAAGAGGAGTGTTTGAAAAAATAATGCTTAAAGTGGCCACTATTGACAATTGATTTAATGGGTATGGGCAACGAATTGCGTAATCTAATGGTGCTAACAAAGTATAGTCGGCTGGAGTTGGGGAAAGTTGTGGGTTACACTTAGAAAACTTAAGTTTTTCATCCAAATACTGGGGCCTTTTGGTATGGATGATTTATTATG
The DNA here is from genome assembly GCA_964056695.1 of Melieria picta. NCBI lineage: Eukaryota > Metazoa > Arthropoda > Insecta > Diptera > Ulidiidae > Melieria > Melieria picta. The sequence goes on from OZ057399.1 coordinate 89,281,491, forward strand.
ACTACATATTCCTGTCAAATATACCATTCGCTTTTACAACAAATACCAATAATCAGGGTAGCTGCATATTGTACCGGTAAATTTTTTTCGAAAGTGAACAATTCGTTACGCCGTTAAACCGGATTTTTTTTTAAATATTGCCTTTTTGACAAGTAAATTCCATTCCCATTCATTAATGATTAGGCGTTTAATAAAGCAAAACAATAATATATTTGTTCATGTAAATAAAAAAAGAACCCATGTTCTTATAAGTATGTTACCCAAAATATTATTTATTTCCCATTAAAGCTAACGGTATATTTAAAAGAACTTCGAATCATTCTAAATTACTGCTAGAATTTAAATTGACTTTGAAATACCATTCGGCGTTTTCGGTCTTTTGGAAATACTGCCTACTAATCTTTTACGAGGCAAGTGACATTTTCTGTCTTATATCATGGTATACATCTTAATTCGAATATATTTTCCATCTATTGTTTGGTTAGGTTGCTTGGACGAATTCTTTCAGGCGACGTCTGGCGTGTAAGCAGAAGCAGTCGGTTTTTTAATCGGAAAGGGAATGCAATTAAAACTTTAACGTAGTGGGGAACCCACAACACCATTTAATTTCTCAGACGGAAGCATTCGCCCTTCGCGTTGCGTAAGGTTACAAATATCCGCTTCGTGGTTTATTCTACTCGTAATATTCAAGGTACCATAGAATATGGTTTGAACCTTTCCCAACCTAATTTTGTTTCAGTGGCAATGTTTTCCAATTTATTGCCAAATTGGGTTCTAAAGTAAATCCTAAGTATTAAACTTCTCGTGTCGACTTGGCTACACAATGCCTTTGTGGACTTAGCAATGCAGGGATCATGTATTATACAAAATATGTTGATCGTTGTGAAGAGAACATATTGGATTTTGCCTCGTACATGGAACATACCTCAGCCGCATTAACGACGCGCAACGTACCAACAAACAACGATACCTAACAAAAGTGAGCGAAAAAATAAAAGGAAACATTTCACATTTGCATTATTTAAAACTATGCATACGCCGATTAACATGTGCTCTGAGTGCACTATGCATGCATGGGTATGTGTTGATGTATGTATGTATGCATATGTGAGTATTCATCATTGATAACTGTTGCAAAATTGTGACATTAATACGAATTCGGAACGTGAATCACTCATATTTAATCGAAACGGTAGCAAGCGGTGGATGTGTCAGTTTAGTTTTAACGCACTTGGGCTGCTATTGAGTAGCATATAATATATTTTCCAATTAAATTTTTAATGTGCTGAAAGTGTATCCTAAGTATATTATCTGGTTTGTTTAAATTAAAATTATCATTAATATTTTTATCTTCGGGTCGAATGCATACTTTTAATACTGTCAACAGTGCTAGCCGACGACGTTTCCCAAACATGAAATATAGTGACGCCAGACATGACTTTTCAAATCAAATAAATAGATCTATTGAGTAAGGATTGATCAGGATTTTATTTGGGGGAGGGGGGTTTGCGTACAACTTTTGAGTCCAATACCATTTGAAACCATACCAGCAATTTTTATATTTGGGTGAGCTTGAACCCCCAAACCCCTCCCTGTGTGCTCCACTGACATCCGCATATGTATTGTATATTCTATATATGGGCACTATTCACACATCATTGTGAAGTAGTAGCGCCGCGAGTGTGCGCATTTAGGTGTTTCGGTCGTTTGATGAACAATTAACTTTATTCAGCCCAGTCGTCTTTACACGCAGGTAAACAGAATTCCGAATTGGAACTCACGATAATTAAATAGTGATGTTGAAAAGTTTACATCGGGATAGAATTGAAACGGGATTGAAATTTCAAATCCATTTTGTGTTATTCATTTTCAGGCCAACTTCTAAAATACAAATTTTAAAGTAGTGACGATTTGTGTTGGTTTCATTCCACACTTGACGCTCTTGATGTTGCAACTCTGCACTCCTTTACTCACTTTTTCAGAGATTCTATTTGGTTCAGTGGCGCACACAAGAGGAGTTTGGGGATTCAAATCTCCCAAATATATGTTTGTTAGAAAAATTTTGAGCGACAAATATGGTATCAAATAAGTATAGGAATGGTATCAATCTGAAATCTACTATCCCATTTCCATAAAATGCGATATGGAAAGAAACAGAAAATATTACATTTTTCCATCGAAATCGTAAATAAACTACTGTAGTGAAATTTACTAGCGTTATTTACTGAAATCAGAAATAACAAGTGCAGTTAAGATTATTTTGACATTTAACCCGGACTTTTGATTGATTCATTATATTACAACTGCCTTTTTAATTACTTTGTAATAGTTTAACTTGAGAAACACTTCTGTTATTGAAATTTAGGAAACGAAAAACAAATTAGGAAATTAAAATTGTTTTGGTTAGCGACACACGTGTAGTTTGCAGTGTGTGCACTTGCCAGTGTGTTCTATGAATGAAACGAAGTTGCAAAGAGCGGACCACTTGATCACGCTGTCGCATGTACCAAGGCCATGAGATCCAATCACACCAACACGTGACGCATAACCCGAGGACCCGAGAAGGATTCGGTCCGTATAAGAGAGCTTTAGATTTCGAAACGTACTAAGCTACAAGTATTTAAGGCATGCGTGAATTTCCGCGAACGCAATCACACAAATACCATCAGGAATGATGAGCTTTAGTTTCTGGTAGGCAAAAGGAAGCAAAGCTGCAGACAACCGAAAAACAACAGGCAGACAACATCCTAAAACTCACTTTACACTAAAGCTCGCGAAAAATCGTATCTTCCAATCCACAAATATATAGTAAGGCAAGGGCTCTTATGCACTGCTCCCAAGCAATCACAATCTCCAAACATGAATCACATTGAACATTTATGGAAAGAAGTCAAATCCAATGGAAGTTGGAAAATGTTGAGTCACAAAGCAAAAACTGCTTAAGACAGACAACCAGGTTTTTGGATAAAATTTTTTTACGACAATATAGGTGAATGGTTTATTGTAGAATGCAAACTAATTAATATAAATTTGTAAAATTTGTATTTTAATTTTTGGAAAGATGTCATTTTAATGATCTGTATACTCCATTTTGTGGCGTTATTTTAGCTGTAAATTAACGTTTTATAAAGTCGATGAATTTATGTTGGAAATGATTATAACACTGGTATCTATTATACTGCATTACAAATTTTGAATTAAAACTCTCAGTTGTGGTCAAATTTAATTTTTCTTTTCAATATCGCGCAGTGTATACCCAATTATGTATCAGGTGTACAACTTTGCTTCCGCCGTTTTCCGATAGGTGGCTGTACCGGCTGAGGCTGGTTGAAATACATAGATGGTAATGTCTTTAAAGTGAGTGTGGATAGTGCCTAACGAATTGTCATCGCCGTTTCAGTGACAGTTGTTCTTGTTTTCGTATTATTCACGCTCGAAAATGTCCGTTTATGTGCCCAATTCTCGCCATTTGCGGGAAGTTTTACTTTTCTGTTACAATTCGCAAAAAAATGCAGCTGAAGCGCATCGAATGCTCTCAGAAACTTACGGTGATGCTGCTCTGAGTGAAAGAACGTGTCGGGAGTGGTTTCATGCTTCTTCGTCGACGGCAAAACCGAATATTCACGGCGCCAAGGTTATGATTTGTATTTGGTGGGATCAGCTCGGTGTGATTTACTACGAGCTCTTAAAACCGGGTGAAACCATCACAGGAGATCGCTACCGAACGCAACTGATGCACCTTAGTCGCGCGCTAAAAGAAAAGCGGCCACAATATCAAGAGCGACATGACAAAGTCATCCTCCAACACGACAATGCTCGGCCTCACGTCGCAAAAGTGGTCAAAAAGTCCCTGGAAACGCTGAAATGGGAAGTCTTGCCCCACCCGCCGTATTCCCCAGATGTCGCCCCTTCTGACTTCCACCTATTCCGTTCGATGGCACACGGCCTGGCAGATCAACATTTTCAATCCTTCGAAGAATTGGAAAAATGGATTGCTTCATGGATAGCGTCAAAAGAGGACTCCTTTTTTCGAGCCGGGATCCGAAAACTGCCGGAAAGATGGGAGAAAGTTGTCGCTAGCGACGGACAATACTTTGAATAATACATCTGTAAGCACTTTTTCGCAATAAAGCTTTTAATTTTGGAAAAAAACGGCGGAAGCAAAGTTGTACACCTAATAACTATATACACTGGTGGCAATTCCCATAAACTCATCTAAATCTGCTTGGATTTTGTTACATTTTCTTTAAAAAATTGATTCAGTTAAAATAGTTTTACTGAAATATTTATTGTAAAATATAGTCTATAAGAACTGAAAGAAGAAAAGTAACTGTTCTGCCAATTTATTTATTGTTTTCATAAAAATGGCACAATTTGAGGTGGCAATTCACATAAACTCAGTACATAAAAAATATAAAATTGCATAGAGTAAAAATGTTTTCATAGCTCAAGGTACTCTAAATAGTTTTTAAAATAATTTGTCCATTTCCCATTACGGTTTAAAATATTTTAAGCACAAATAAAATAAGATTCTGAAGAGTTTGTGTCGGTATGCAAGCCCCAACCTATTTAATCGCTTTTTTAAAGCCAATCTTTGAATAAAACTGCTGTTCTTTTGCGTAAACACCTCGAGGAAGAACCCAAAGGTGCTCGATGTTATTTAAGTCAAGAATTCGAGCTGGCCAATCAAAAACTTGAATATTTTCGTCCTTGAAAAAGTTCATTGTGAATTGCAGCATTTTCCTGCTGAACAATAAATTCAGGCGCATAAAATTCTTCTGATTATTCTATTATCATTACGGTTAAAAGTTCGCAGTAAATGTAGAAGTTAAATTTTTCAGAAACCCACGCAAATTAAGTCGTACTATACATGGCAATACCGGCCCAAACCAATATACATATCATCACCTGCTAATGTCCGGCTCATACAGACTTCCTTTTCAACCAACTTATCGAAAAGTATTAAAAGCCGTCAGTACTTTCTAAAATGAACCGTTTTTGTCACTAAACAAAACTGTTTACAACTGTTCACCCCTCTAAATAGCTTCACCGCCAATTCCATTCTTTTGGGTTTGAGACCATCAGTCAAAGGGGGTTTTTTAAGGGCGTTTAGTGTAAACATCGCTGTTTGAAATTTGTCGAACATGTCGGGGCTTTATAGACAGATCGATTCTGCGAAAAAACTCCGTTGACATTAGGTTTTCTCTTATTCCCAATGCCATTATCACACGTTTTTGCCTTACGATAATTTTCGTGTTTCGGTCATATCTTACGTTTTTCCCATAAGATCCGCGTAATTTTGGATAATGACACACTCGTGTCTCAGATCTGCCTGTTTTATCCGCTATTTCCCTTATCGAAAACTCTTATTGATTGAATGTATTAGCTTTTCTCTTTTCTTCAAGTGGCAGTTACTTTCCTCTTGGCATTTTTACAGGTCTGAAGAAAACAAAAATTTTAGGTTTTTAATATACAAAAATCGACTAAATCAGTTTATAAAGGCATAACATAGCTCAAATTACTTATATTTTTGTTTCACTGATCAATTTAAATCGCTGAGTTTATGTGAATTGCCACATTCCAACTCTGAGAAAACACTAGTCGCTCTTAATGTTTTGCACGATTACGCAAACTATAAAAGAGTGCATAACGGTACACCTGCCGTTTCTTACAGCAAACTATGGAAATGTAAACTACAACCTTTATTTGTTTTTTAAATCATCTTCTCTACTCCCACACAACTTTTCATACCTCAGCTCAAAGTGAGTTTATGGGAATTGCCACCAGTGTAATTAAAAAAAAAATTTTTTTAAACCAATAAGCCGGTCTTTCGAAGGATGCCGTTCATTACTCTATATCATATCATTTTTGGGGGTGACGTTACTTTTTTGTAAATTCTTTAGTATCCTCCGAATTATACAGTCTAGCCCCATTGACCACACTTTTTCAGTAAATGGAGTAAAAATTGTTGGCTGTGTTTATTTGACAGCAGTTTACATACTAGTTTATTTTTCCACAACGCAGTGCAACGCACTGACGAAATCAGCAAATGCGAGATGCGTGATTCAGTGTATGAAAATGTAATCTATTGCTTGCGGCACTGCGCTTTACATCCGTTGCTACATGAAATGAATTTAGTGCGGCATATGGGCGGACGTATACCGTGTGCGGCGTGGTGCGCGCCTGTTGCTTCTGTGCGTGTGTAAGGTTGAGATAAGTAATTGACTACCGGCTGGCTGACTGATACTGATTGTAAGGCGATTTTCTTGCCTTCCTTTAAAAATGTCACTTAAAAATAAGTTGGATATTTTTAACTAACGATACTGTCAGTTGTTGCTTGCCGGACCGAATTCGAGATAAGCAACCTTTGTTGGTGCTGTGCTGTTTTCTGGCTTTTTTTTGTTTGTTTTCGGGTAGGGTGGTGCAGTTGTTTTTTCGATAATAATGAATGCTTCCGTATTTGTGATGTTATTACAGACGCAACGGCAAAATGGGTAAAACGCAGAGCAAACGATCAGTTGATATAACCACCGAGGGCAAGAAAGGCCCGGAGGAGGAAGTTACTGGCAAATTGGAGAAAATCGATGATCTCGACCAGAAGCAAGTGAATGGTGATGCCACACCCCAAGACAATATTGAGGCAGAGGTAGTATTCTCGACTTGCAGCGTTTTGTGTATGTTTTGGAAGAACATAAATATATATTTCTATATCGTTTTGTGTACAGAAAAAAGATGCTGACGAATCTGAAAACGATAAAGACTTGACCACTGAAAAGAGTGCTGAGGTCGCTCAAGGCGGCGGCGACGGCGCTGAACAGAATAATACTGCCACCGGTATGGAGACCCTGAAGGGAGAAGAGTCTCCCGCTACAACCGAAGGAGAGAAAATAGTGGGCGCTTCGGGCACTGAAGAAATCTCTCCTCTTGCAGATGAGAGCAACAAAAAACCTAAGAAGGAGAAAGTCAAAAAGAAATGGTCTTTTCGCAGCATCTCCTTTGGCAAGAAGGACAAACAGAAGCCAGCTAAGGCCGAGGAAGGAACTGCTGAGAACGCGGGAGCTATGAATGGTGAGGCAGCAGTAACAGCGGAGAAGGCGGAGGGGGTAAGCATGGTGGCACCAGTACGATTAGCGTATTTGTTAACAAGTAAATTTTTGCCTTTCAGACCACTGAATCAGTGAAAAATGATGAAGATGGTGAGGAGACTGAAGTAGTTAAGACTGCTGAAAAGCTGGAGAATGGTGATGCCACCGAGAAGGAGCTGAATGGACAAAAGACTCCCACTTCAACACCAACCGTGGAGAAAGTTGTAACCAACGATAGTACCACCAAGATAACTGCCACTGCTGACAGCAATGAAACTACTGCCAGCGAGACCAATCAGACTGAGAAGAAAGGTGAAGCCATCGAAGCAGCTGACGCAGCTCCAGCGATGGTGAGCAATGGAACCGCAACTGAGAAGAACGGCATTGATGTGCCGTCATCAGTCGATGACATGAAGGAAGCAGTGAGAGACGACGGAGCGAACGTGGTGGAAGCGCCCGGCGCTGTTGTTGACAAAATCAAAAGCATTCCAAGTGTTGTAAGTGATGGATGCGATGTCGCACCACACCAGAATGGCACAAGCGCAGACGGAGAGACAGTCGAGCCTAAAACGCAAACTGAGGTAATCATCCAAAACATTACTACACCCACAGAAAATCTAGCTACTACTACCTTGTCCTCTGCCCATACCCTTTCTATATCTTCAATTCCCCTCGACCCGAATGCCCAATCCCAGCAGACGAAATCTGATGCGAACAGCAATAAAAACGAGAACAAGATCTCGATTGACGCGTCCGTTGCTGCGGGTGCTAGGGTTGCAGTTGAAAGCGAAACACTCTCACCTGTCCCCCCAGTTGCCGTCGTTGATGATGCCAACCATGGTGAACCTCCCAAGCACGAGCCAGGAGCAGGCAATTGCGAAGCGGTGAGCAGGGCAGCAGTTCAGAGCGACTGTCAGCAACCTCCACCGTTGCCTGTTTCCCCTCCACCCTCGCAGGTTTCAGTTTTCGCATTTACTGACCAGGCACATGTCGGTGAAGTCATGACAGCACCAGAAACACAAGAATCACCAACACCATTGCCATTAGCTGCGAAACCTGAGAACGATGTGATTACCACCGCTGTTTCTGCAGCAGCTACTGTTGCCGAAGAAGATACAAAGGAAATAATGCCTACCGTTACATCAACTGCCGCCATTGACCAGAAATTGGCTGAAGATAGAAAAGTGGAAGATGAAACGGTCCTTGAGCAAACGCCGCAGCAGACTACTGAGATAAATTGCGAAATAGAAGAAACATCAAAGTCGAGTGCCTCAGAGATCCTACCGGACAAGACTGAAGAGTTTCTAGTAGCCAAAGCCGTGGTCGATGAGGTCACTAAAAAGGCTGTAGAAATGGTTCAGTCACAAAATGAACAGGAAATCTCACAAAAACCAGAGCTTAAATTAGAATCGTCACAACAGCCGCAACAACAGCAAGAAGCATACAACAAAAGTGATGTTGCCGATGTGACTGCTGTGCAAGTCCAAGAAGATATCAATTGTATGACTTCGCCCATAGATGGTATCGCAGCCGCTTCCGCCGCTGTTCAAGCGTTGCCAGCGACTATTGAGTCCGGCAACAGCAATCTTGGTATTCTGTCCGAATACGAATCTGCATCCAAATGTGATTTGACTGTGCCTCATGCCACCCCTACTGCCACTGTCGTTGCCCCCTTTCACAGTGACACACAGGAACAGAACGAGCAGAATGAGGGGGAAGAAAAAATGAGGGAGGAAGAAGACTGTTCTATGCTAGGTGTGAAAGACATTGAAAATCTGACGGTGAGCAGCAAAGGCGATGATCGCGGGGACAATGACAACGATTCCATTAGCCCATCCAAGGTGAATACCAAAACTTGCAACTAAACTTCTACTATAATAAATGAGTACAGTTACCAAAGTATCTACTGTTACAAGTTATTGATCCATTGATTGATTCATAGAAACACATTCATGCATATTTCTCCACTGTGTTGTTGTTATTGTTCTTGTTTGGCTTTCAAATTGCATGATCTGATCCATAGCGCTAATCTAGTTAGTCTAATTCGTTGATCGACTGATGTATTGCGAGCAAAGCCAATCGGTGCGTTCACCCGTGTCTCGATCGGTCAATCGATTGATTGAGCTACGGCAAACTTTCGTCAAACATTTGCTACTCCTACATAAACTAAAAGGTTAACCTCTATATCTTGTAAGACTATTGATCTCTACTAATTGTGCTTACAACTAGCGCTATTGCCATCACCACTCTTGCTACTACCTCCCTACCACCAGCACAACTACTTCTACTACTACCGCCAATAACTACTCTTACGATCCCTTTCACACGCCAAAATTTACAATAACTTCACCGAGTACACCGCATGGTACAGTTTCGCCGATGTGTTGGAAATGCGCTACAGCGATGAGTAAACATTGAGAAGTCCTGAAACTATTTTCGATTCGATCGCCTTTACATTTGTCATGGCCGAAATTTACTCATCTCACCCGCATACTCCATCCTTGATCCCACTCTTCTTCATGGGCGCGCATATACTCTTACATACCTTTATACATATTTGTTGGCTTGCCGCTTTATTAGGCAGAACTGTGTTAAGAGGACAAGAATTGCTATGTAACTATGAATGGTCGCTGTGGATACTACTTTCGCCCTCATGTTGTATGGCAGCTGCAATCTCACGTAAATAACATTCCGGAATCACTATTTTTCAATGCTTTCTACTCATCCCAACTTTTCGTGTATGTGTACGTTAGCGATAATTCTTGTAATTTACCATCGTTTACTCGTACGCACCGTTGTTGTCCTGTACTTGCGTATCCCTCCCGCTTAAAATCCTCCGCAGTGCCATCATAGTAGTGACATGCACAACTGTGTATGTTCGTTCGTTCACTATTTCTCCCGCTTCTGTTCTCTTGACACTTGCGATGTTCAATGTGTGTTGCACTACTACCGTTCCATTACTTCTTCTCTACAGGAAATTACTAATGCGATGGATTTAAAGGAGAAAGCTGCGGTAGAAATCACACAGGATCTTCCCGTTACATGCGAATAATCCTACTCATAATTATAATATTATATAAAAAGAAAAATACATTTTTAACATTTACATATTTTAATCATTTTGTACAACTTCATATCCCTAATCCAAGATTATATGCAAAATAAAGTATACACAAAATTTCTAAAAAATGAAATGAAATAATACTTATATGTATGATCTCAAGTATGTATATTCGGAGTCAACTATTCAAAATACATAATTTGCAAATTATGTTTAAAAAATTCACGAAATTCACACGTGGTCCGCAGAAGTGACTGTGAAGTGACTATTAAATACAGTTATTGAGTCATATTGCTTTTGAAACAATAGTGTTATTTACCATATTTTATATTTAAGCACTTGCCTCCCATAATATGTTTAGGTCGCTCAATAGAAGGGTAAAAGGATCTATTAGTTATATATATTAGAAATGCAAGCAAGCGGGCACCAGAGACGCCTTGGTAAACTATTTATGCTTTTGCCCCGCCTCTGGAACTCGCCCGATTTGCTTAGGAATACCTTTTCAGACGGCAGTAATGGGACCAATAAGGAATGCCCATTAAAAAACTGATACCTTTTATTTGGTTTGGCTATGTTTTTAGTTTAAGCTTGATTTTGACTTACAGAAGCAGAAGAGTTCCGCTGCAAACCAAAATCTCGCCAGTTTGGGAAAAGCTCATTTGAAAAGAAACCAAAATGCACATGTTGGAGATACTGCGTAAAAATGGGGGTTTTTAAAAGTCATGTTTAAAAATTGACAAGAGCGCTCAGTTTAAAACATACAAAGTGCAAGAACTTTCAGATAGAAGCAAGGACAGCGAAGCAAAGGGAGTCAGACAACTACTTATGAACAATATTCTTACAAAATTTGAATGCTACATTCAGCCCTGTTCCAGAATCCGAATCGGATCGGAAATGGATTTGATTCCGACCGTCGGTGGTCTACATTCCGATTATCGGAAATATTTTCCGATGCAACCCTGTTCTCAAATCCGATTAAGTTCGAACGAATTTGGATCGGAAATTTGGTGTTCTGCATTTCGATTATCGGAAATTTTTGTCGAAAATATTCCGTTAAACAAAAAGCTGGTGGAATTGAAATCGGAAAGCAGCAAAACGAAAACAAATAACGAAAATGTAAGCAAATAAATTAAACATCGTGTTAAATAAAACTAATAAATTAATTTTTAATCAAGGGAAAGCATAAGACTGCTGACCAGAGCAAAATGCTCTTTGATTTTATGGAGGAGAATGCGGACATCGCGAAAGGTTTCTGCAAAGGCGACAAAGTCGAATTTGAAAATAAATGGAAGCATTTAACCCAGTCGCTGAACGGGCAAGGACCACCAACAAAAAGCGTAACGGGGTGGAAAAAGGTGACAAGTAAATTAAATCAATTCATTTTGTAAAAATTCCTCAACCATAGACCTGGGTTGATTGGAAAAGTGAGGTAAGAAGGAAGCTGGCGCATAATAGAAGAGAAGCTTTAGCGACCGGCGGTGGACATTTTAAGAAGCACACCCTTTCCGAAATGGAAGAGGCTGTTGCCTTTTCTACCGATCGTTGATAGCCTCCTTCGGCATGAAGTCGCAAAGCCGTCGCCAATTTCAATTCTGGCGGAATGGAGCATTGCCGAAGAAAACGTTTCACTTCGGTCAAGATCATGTTGAATGCTGCTTTGCTGGCGGTACTGAGCAATAAACCTTAAATAGGAAATTTTGAACATAACTGAAAAACTTGTACTAGTTACGAAGAATCTGGCAATTCCATCGGATTGCTGTGGTCTCGCAAAATTCTACGCTTTACTTTTTCAACGGCGGACTGCTCGTTCTCAAGCAATACTACCAATAAAATAACCGAACTCATTTAATAAAATAAAAAATCTCACAAAATTTTACAATTGCCTTTTTCATTTGAACATTTCAAGCAAACAGCTGACTGAAGGTTTGTTTAAGGGGGAAAGCCACTGTGACGGGTCAAAAAATTAGTGATTTTAAACATTTTTTTTGACCGAGTAAATATAGGAATTTTTGGATCGGGTTTTTTTTATTTTATTAAGCAGACATCTAATAATATTTCCACAAATTTTTATTAAAAAATATTAAATAGTTTAAACAATAGAGATGATCCCGTAGCGCTTGAAAAAAATTCCCCCTCCATGGCGGCATCGATTTCTCAAAAACCCGTACTCAGAAAAAAAAAAAATTTTTATTGTAATCTGTATGAATGTAGCTATCTTTGTACGTAGCCGTTTTTTTTTATTTTGATTTTTCACAAAATGGCGACCGATTGAAAATATTTCCATGTTTTCGACCTTGTTTTTTTGGTTTTGAGACAGTTTAAAAAATAGTAAAAAACAAAATTTTCCAAATCGGCTACGCTTAACCTTAACCACTACTAAGACGAACAAAACAAAAAAAAAATTAGAAATCGGTTCATAATTGTTCGAGTTATTGATGCCGCCAGTTCAAAAAAAGTCGTTTCGAGAAAAACGCGTTTAAAGTTTTGAGTCCTACTTGCAGTCGGCCTACTTGCTCTCACTAAAATCGTTGTAACTTAGTCAATTTTTGAAATTATGACTTGAAATTTTGTACACATATTTGTGAATATATAAGCTTTGATTTTTTTTTACCCATCACAGTGGCTTTCCCCCTTAATTTGCTAACAATCGGATTCGAAATAAACTTCGAATGTGACAATTCCGCTCGGATTGCAGAACACCTCTTCAAATCGGAATCGGATTTCATTTCGATTCGAATCCAATTCCGATTCGGATTCTGGAACAGGGCTGATTATGGGCAAAAGGGATTTACGTAGAGAGGGGTTTGGAACAAGTGCATATGAAAATAGTTTTACATAGCAGTGGATAAAGGCTAAAAGTCAAGCAGAAGAACAAGAACAGATCGTTGCTTAAGGATTTTGTTTTGCAGTCGATATGCATTTGTGTGTTTAAAAAAATCACCGCTTATCTTTTTAAGAAGCCACAGTGTTTCAGTCATAATTTAGACTCATTTTTGCACACTACATTATGTATGAGCGGCCTATGGAGTCGTTGAAAACACGGGCGTATGCCCAAAAGGGTTTGACTAAACTACAACTGTCATTCCCTTCGTCGTTTTAAAACGGCATTTCACCTTGAGTCGCGAAGATTATTTCACGACAAGGAGTGGCCATTGATGACGTTTTTGGTTGTATGGGGCTTTGGTAAAATCGTAAGTATAAATTAAATTGTTTGTTTGTGTAAGTAAATTGTTTTATATTTTTTTGTCATCACACAATGCAGTCATTTTCGCTAAGTCACAAATCAGGTGCAGTTTCTTCCTTTTTTGGACGTGTTGAAAAAAATTGCTTTCTCCTCTCAAACGTAAGACATGGTATATAAAAAATTGTAAAAGCTTGCCACATCACTTTGCATTTGTCCCCGTTATAAGTACATTGACTTTAAGGACTTTCAATTTGAAAAAAAAACGTGTCTTGTAGCTTGATTAGATTTGAGTATATCGTCGCGATACTTATTTTTTTCTGTTGTATATTACAGTCAAATTCGCCCAAAGTTAATGAAATTCAACAAGTGGCATATTTCAAGTACTGGATTTAAAACAAATAAACTAGGAACGCCTTCTGACAGAAATTTTCAGATATTTTTAAAAATTCGTAAAAATGTATAAACAGCCCATTGAAAAAATGCGGATAATGTGGCTGTAGCATGTTCGGCTAATGTGGTATACTACATTTTTTCTTTGTACTGGAATTTGTTCGATTGATTGGTATAAAAATATGATTTTTAAACATTTTAAGCCCAAATACGAACTCTGATTAAAATCAGTCCTCGGCTTAAGTATATAAATATAACTGTTTTGTTTTTTAATACTTGCTATGCGCTAAAGGGCGCTGTAAGGTGAAGTTATTCCTTAAAATCAAAATTGCATTTCCTATGGTTTCGTGTTCCATTTGCGAATTTTTTCCGGCATATCTAGTACTGGGAGATAGTATACCACATTACCCTCCACGGCCTATACTACAATACTGGAACTTGACTTCTTTTGAAATATTTAATTATGAAAAAATAAAATATGTGAAAGATTGAAGCCACTCGCCAAAGTGCTGATTGGACCCTACAGTGTGGCTTTAGACCTGGTAAGTCCACCATCGACCAGATATACTCTTAACGCCAAATCCTGACCCATGAGAGTCAAATCGATACCCACCATTTCTTTATGGATTAAAAGGCAGCATTCGATAGCCCAACAGGGAATCGCCTATACGCCGCATTATCTGAACTTGGTATCCCTGCAAAGCTCGTGAGACTTTGCAGAGCCACGTTGAGCAATGCGTTGTAAGTGACCTCTCCGACCCATTCCAGGCTTCAAACAGGGTGATCCTTGTACATCATAATGACACGATCTGCAACAAGAGTGCAGCGACAAGAGAGAGCGACTTACAGGGGCTAGTGTTTTACGTTGAGGCGGACAAGTATACTGTTTAAGTTGCCAAGGAATTCATCTACCTTGGCACCGCCGTACACAGCAATAATAATGTCAGCCTGGAGATAAAGCCAATAGATGTTACTACGATAGGTGCAACTCTCGACCGACAGAACTTGCACTATATAGGTTGCTTATTTTGCCCGTGCTCCTTAATGAGACTGACGCGAAACGGCATAGGGCGCTGTTATGCAGACGGTCAAATGACCGTCGGTCACGATACTTTTTACGCTCTCGTTTTGTTTTTTCTACTCTGTGCCAAAACCCTGTTATGCAGACGGTCATTTGATCGCCGGTCACCAGTACACTAAACAAACGATGAGGGTTGCTACGAACCATTTTTTCCGTCATTAGATACATATTTTCGCGACAAGTGTGCCATTTTGCTCCGAAAACACATGTGTTGTGAATAATTTCACAACGCAACACTGTTTTGATCGCATGATTTGGCATCGAGAGCAGCGTTGCCACAAGAAAAAACAATTTATAACCAGGAACAAAAATAAAAATAACCAAAATGTTTATTCGACATAAACAAAATAAATAACTCATACAAAAATTTCGAGATTTAAGGAACATTTAAAAGGCTTTTGGCACATATGTATGTATGTGTGACATAAAATAAATAATTAACACGTTCACGCACAGTGTTTTTAAATAGTTGTCAACGTCCGCGAACGTGATGTTGACTCTTTTTAAAACATAGTTATCGATTGGCTATGAGGTGCTACCATCAATCAATATCAATATTATTGCCACTCCCAATAATATTGTGGTAGATGATACATTTGTATCAGCGTGCAATATTCTAAAAAATAACCAAATGGGATCAAAAACCACCAAATAACCAAAACCCATTTTCAAAAATAAAATTAACCATTTTTGGTTAAAAATAACCAAAACGGCAACGCTGATCGAGAGTCTCATCATTTTTGACCGACGCGGTCAAATTTTACTCTCCCGCTCTCTCTCTCAATTTTTCATTTTACATTGAAGCAACAACTATCGTGACCGACGGTCATTTGACCGTCTGCATAACAGCGCCCATAGCGATCCTTGGGGTGTTCGAGAGAAAGGTACTTCGCAAAATCAACATCCAGCAGCTAGGTTGGCTTGACCATGTCTGCCGTATGGAGGGTGAAGAATGTGTTCGACGCGGTGGCTGGAGGTTAACGGTCAACGGACGAAGTTCACGCCTTATCATCCCTTTGTGTAACCAACTGGAGAAGGAGCGCGTAAAGCAGAAGCGCCCGGAGAGAACTTTTGCAGCAGGCGATAACCCAGTAAAGAGTTCTTATGGCTAGTTAAGTAAGTATTTCTGTCGGAGCCCTTGATAGTAGAACTAATGAGCGCATCCCAGAAGATTGTGTAACCTGCTTGATGGGTTGCGAGTTAAACGTAAAGTTGACGACTATTAATTTTTTTTTACTGGCATTGGTTTCGTTCACATTGAAACTTAAATATAGTTCATTACATTGTTGACCAAACTTGAGTATTTTATCTTGGAGATTGTCAACTCCTACATATCTACCTTGCGATAAGCGACAGCTGCCCTGTGGGAGCCCGCTCTTTAGTCTTGCTCTATCTTTATTCAATTTTAAATATGTTAAAGCAAGAAAGTTTAGCAACCATTCAATGTAGTTGTCATCTACTTGGAGCTATTCCAGTTGAGATTTTAATTTTGACAGACTAACGTAATTGTATGCGTTGCTGATGTTGATGCTAAAAATGGTTTTGAATGGCATTTATTTTTGGGCTTCAATCTCAAGTAGGAATTGATTTCCATGGCTGCTAATTTTAACTTTCTGTACGCAAAGGAACTGTCGGGTAGTAGCTGATTAGATTCGCGAGTATCGAGATCAAAGCAATTGGTCTAAAATGTTCGTAATCGTTTAGATCCCTTTACTTCTTCGGTAACTCCAATAGAAATAGGTCCGGAAGTGCTTTGATGAATTTGTAGGTTATGCCGTCGTAGCTTTGCAAAGTCTGTTTTTTATTGATTATTTCTGCGTAGAAAATTATAAGATTAGTATTCGGATGGACCCGTTTAATAATACTCAGATTGTAGACAGACGTGGGAACTGGACTTTGAAGCATTTATAAATGTCTGCATTTGTTGTTATTCCATGCTGAGCATTGTGCCTATCTATAATAACCTCTTAGTGCTCTTACAAGTTTCCATCCACCTCCGACACTCAGTCTAGTCTTTTCCATTTCTTTTGAAGATTAATGTTGCCTGGGCAGGAAAGGGGTTTTCCACGTAAATGAAATGTTGCCGTTTGTGAAGCAGAGGTTGGGGGTAAAACCATTATTTGAGTTTGGATCTTTCTGCATGTGGCAGAGCCAATGTTTAAATGCAAAAGTTTTCATTATGGAGAGGAAATTAAGCAAATTAATGCTGCTTAATTGATTGTATTGTTAATTACCAAAAGAGATAGTTATTTTGGATATGATTTTTTCCAGATGGGACACTAATCCTTTCTGGTATATCGGTCTGTTTAAAACTTGTGTTGCTCTTGGGAAGACTTTGCTGGGATTGTCTGTCAGGGTTTTGAAGGTCCTGATTGGCTCTGGAGTCTTCGGAGTACTAACCAAGTTGCTAAATCGTGTGCCTGACAATCTTTCGTTCTTTACCTCCTGGATTGAAATTCATCATCGAAGTCTATTATTACTAGCTGAAGTTAAAACTTATAACCTCTTTCTTTGAGAGTTTTAACCTTTTTCTTCTAAGTATTCTACATTAAGTAGTCAATCACAATGGAATTTGGAATATCTCCCCCTTGAAAACTTATCGTCACTGTAAAACGATTCATCTACGTAATTGGGCAAATCGCTCGGGTATTATTCTCAATATATTCTTCAGTACATGTGGTTAATATTCCGCCGCCTACTCGATAGGTTTTCATCAAGATTATATAAAGGAAGTCTCGTTGGTTGTTAGTTTGGTATTTTTTGTAAAATGCTAAAAGCTTTGATAGCTTAAGTACTTTTCCTATTTACGTCTTTGATGTGTCTAGGGTAATCCCTTTCCTAATTTTGTCATTTTACATGACACTGCACTTTGATGCATCTACCAACACAAAGATGTCGCCATTGAAGTTTGGCCGGGGTAACAATTTCGTCCTCCTTGGTGGCCGGCACTGAAGGATTGTTTACACTCACTTCAAAATCATCGATTACCATTATGTTTTGCAGAAACTACTTTAAACACTTTTAGCTTTCATTATCGATGCCAAATCCACCGTACACACAGATAAAAAACTCAGGCACAGACTTTTACTGCTTTAGTCTTTGAACGCTGGGCCTAGCAACGCTGGTATCAATTGCACAGCCCGAAGATATGCGCGAATGTTGCAATCAAAATTTGTTCCTTTGATCCGTATGGCAAGTTTGTTACTAACGGTCAAACAGATATTGGAAGAGTACCAGTAAATCGAAAACGGAAGCGAGTAAGTTAAATATTACATTATATTTTTGAAAACGTTTTTAGTATTGGAATTCAATATATATTTTCTTTAAACGTTTACGAATCGTTTTCGCATTCTGTTGCTGCTGAGTTTATTTAAATATATTTTCAATATATATTTTCTTTAAACGTTTACGAATCGTTTTCGCATTCTGTTGCTGCTGAGTTTATTTAAATACGTTTTTGTAATCACGAGCTCTTAATCCAACTGCAGCCACTTGCTGCATATCCGGTAATTCGAGTAAACTTCCTGTTTTATCGGATTAACTAGCCGATCACTTTAGAAAGCCGAGTCAATTCGCTGTTTTTTCGACACGTCCGGAGCGTCAATATCACTATCTGTTCCGCAGTTCTCATACCATATCCAGGGATTTATAGGGATTATGAACTAATTTTTTAGTGAAATAAAGTCAATGTACCCACCACCACTATTATTTTAGTGGTAGAGCAAACAATTTTCAACTATAAGCCTAGTGGTAGGGGATTTTAAAAATTTCCACTTAATTAATATTAGTGGTAGTGGAGTTGCCCATCAAATATTAGTGCTTAAAAAATTATTGCAAATGGAAGAATTTATATTTCAACTAAATATTATCATTGATTAAATTATGCATATTTTTAAGTTAGAGGCATACGATTTTTTTGTCGTATACTACTGTGGGCAAAAAATAGTAACTTTGTTCATAATTTTAAAATTCTTTATTTATTCTTCCAAATCTAGTTCGTCCCCCTCATAGTAATCCTCCCGGCCCCAATACACTTGTGCCAACGTTTTTTCCAATCCTCGAAACAGTTGTTAAAGTCAATTTCCGGAATAGTTGTATATTAAAATAACCAATAACAAACTGATACACTGGTGGCAATTCCCATGAACTCACCTAAATCTGCTTGGATTTTGTTACATTTTCCTTAAAAAATTGATTCAGTTAAACTAGTTTTACTGAAATATATATTGTAAAATACAGTCTATAAGAACTAAAAGAAGAAACCGCAATTAATTAACTGTTCTACCAATTTATTTATTGTTTTCATAAAAATGGCACAATTTGAAATTAAACTCAGTAACTCGATAAAAAAAATATAAAATTGCGTAAAGTAAAAATGTTTTCATAGCGCAAGGTGCTCTAAATAGTTTTTTTTAATAATTTGTCCATTTCCCATCACGGTTTAAGATAATTTAGGCACATATAAAATAAGATTCTGAAGATTTTGTGCCGGTATGCAAGCCTAAACCTATTCAATCGGTTTTTTAGTCAATCTTTGAATAAAACTGTCGTTATTTTGCGTAAACATCTCGAGCAAGAAGCCAAAAGTAGTCGAAGTGATTTAGGTCAGGACTTCGAACTGCCCAATCAAAAACTCGAAAATTTTTGTCTTTGAAAAGCCCATTGTAAAAAGTTCCCAGTAAATGTAGAAGTTAATTTTTTCAGAAAACCACGCAAGTTAAGTCGTACCATATATGGCAATACCGGCCCAAACCATTATATCACCACCTGAGCGGACATTAGCTCATACAGATTTCCTTTTCAACCAACTTATCGAGCTAAGAGTATTAAAAACCGTCAGTACATCTAAAATGAACAGTTTTTGTCACTAAACAAAACTGTTTATAACTGTCCACCCTCAAAATAGCTTCTCCGCCAATTCCATTCTTTTGGGTTTGAGACCATCAGTCAAAGGGGGTTTTTTAAGGGCGTTCAGTGTCAACATCGCTGTTTGAAGTTTGTAAAATTTGTCGAACATGTCGGGGCTTTATAGACAGATCGATTCTGCGAACAAACTACGTCGACATCAGGTTTTCTTTGATTCCCAATGCCATTATCACACGTTTTTGCCTCACGATAATTTTCGTGTTTCGGTCATATCTCACGTTTTTCCCATAAGATCAGCGTAATTTTAAATAATGACACACTGGTGTCTCAGACCTGCCTAATTTTTCCCTTTTCTTCAGGTGGCAATTACTTTCTTCTTGGCATATTCACAGGTCTGAAGATAATAAAAATTTTACTTTTTTAGTAGTACAAAAATAGACTATATCAGCTTATAAAGGCATAACTTACTTCAAATTACTTATATTTTTGTTTCACTGATCAATTTAAATCGCCGATTTTATGTGAACTGCCACATTTCCGCTCTGAATGTTTTGCACGATCACTCAAACTATAAAAGAGTGCATAACGGTACACCTGCCGTTACTTACAGCAAACTATGGAAATTTAAACTACAACGAGGAAATTATTTAAAAAAACAGATATTTTTAAATAATTTCCTCTACTACAAGACTTTTCATACCTCAAATCAAAGAGAGTTTATGGGAATTGGCACCAATGTAGATGCAAAACTTATACCTTCATACCCTACACTACATAATATGTGGCTACAATATTGTGGAACTCGTTACAATAAAAAAATATTAGTTTCAAAAAGGCGTACTCTACGATATGACCAACGATAACCTTCAACTAGTTGTTAGTAGTTGATTAAAAAATTCAAGCACTACTTTCAAAATTAATGAAGACATTTTACAATACCACTACACTTATTATATTTAAAAAAATATTAGCTATAGTAAAAATACATATCGTGGGTGAAAATAATGGTTGGCGAGAAGGCCGAACGCTAGGAAATATGTAAAATGTGTACTCACACTTACGTTACTCAAGACGCGGAAAACCTTCCGAGCACTCAGAGTGCTTTCCAATCGCCCGAAGCTAAATGAAAAACAAAAGGGGCTAAGTTCAACGATTTTCAAATTTAATTTGCATATATAAATAATTTTGTAAACTAAAATTAAAAAGTTTATAACACACGCTTTGTTTAGTTCCTTTTTACACCTAAGCACGTCCTTTTCCTCTTTGCTTGTTTCCTTAACAAAGACATGACTTGTAGTTGTTTGCATAAGTTCATATGATTTTTCAATTACGTTTTTCTCTATATATATTTCTTTTAACATAACTTTAGCTACACTTCTACTGGCTTAACATATGAAAATAAATGTATCTCTGCTGATTTCTGCATCTATCTTTAGCGCTCGTTTCTGTTTAGCTCCAATCCTTGCGCTTCATACCCCGCTAAAACGTATGTAGGTATGTGCGGCAAAGCAAAGCAATTGTTCGCAATTTCGCTTTTGCGGTGCATTAATAAAATAATATCACTCGTGAAAGATAGTGATTACTCGGTCAGCTCATCTGCGTGTACCACAGACGTTAGCAACAACGAATTGAGTACATTGAGTGCATCCTTCAAGCAAACTAAACTCCATGTAGTTTGTTGAGGAGGCGGCGGCACGTTGCGGGTGGCTCGTTGATGTGCACATGGACACAACGTGTTAGCGGTTTCCGCCTACCGTAGTACTAAGAATAGTAACCACGATTAAAATTAAACTAAATCTAATGTGTAGTTCAAGTCGACTAGAAGCAGTTCTGGATGGGACTGTACGTTTTGCGAAAGTAGTCCGTGCACTCGCTTTTACGACACTGGCCTTTATTTAAAAAACCAAAATCAGCATTTGTCCGAAAAACTACCAAACCACGGTGGATGTAAACCCGCCAGCTAACAAAAAACGCCAACAGTTAAGAATTCGTTGATCATTCCGAAAAACATAAAACAATTTTAAAGTTAGACTATTAATTAGTTTAATACAGTATATAAATATATGTATATATACGCAAATTTATGCATATACCCACGTTTACAAAAAATAAAATAATAGGAAAATGGAGCCGTCGAAATTTGATCTGGTGTGTTTGGTGTTCGCTTTTACCTAATCTGGAGGCAACTGCTTCCTCCTCCCTAACACAATGCCTTTTGGCAAAGTGTAGAAGTACATGTGAGTAGCATCCTCTTTATTACACGAATAAGTAATAGTAACACTTCGTAAATAAGTGCCCATCAATTCGCATTATCGTCGTCCCCATCGTCGGTCTCTTTGTATTTAAATTTCCTTGCTTTAGTGTATTGGGCTATACATTTTGGATGCTGGGCATACCACAATCGCCCTTCTTTGTATAGCTTGCTATATTGTTGGCGAGTCGCCAACGTTCACTCTTGTTTATGCATTACGAGCTAGACTAAGTTAACAAAAGAAGTTCTACAGCCAGCCACCTTTACGCCCGAACAGCAAGGAACTAACTGTGCCCACAAATGCTTGTGTTAGACTCTGCGCCTCGCGTGCTTTGTCGCTGCTTTTGCCGCCCTTCGATTCTGCTGCGGCTGACTCGTTTTTCGGTGGCTGCGATACTCTGCCTAAGTCGGTGCGTACACGCCCACCAATCGTACCCAGGTCCGGTCGTTGACCGTTCTTCAGGTTGCGACGTGACTTCTGACGCTGCAAATGCTTCACGCGTGTGTCGGCGGCAGCGGTACTGGAACCAGTGATGCTCTGGTGACTTTGGCTACTTTTTGCAGCCGTCAGCTGCTCGTCTTTGGTGTGCACAGACCTCGATGTAGTTTCATTTGTATCACACTTGTTGTTGTCGCTATTCCTCTGCCTACTACTCGCCTCACTAATGCCGGCTGCTGTTGAGTTGAGGCCTTTGTGCAACACGTCTTTTATTTGACTGCGATCAAAGTGTATGTCATCCACAACATTGTTGGCGCTGGTATGCAGATTCTTCAGGCTTGTCAGCTGCGCCATAGGGCTGGAACTGCGACTAGCTATGCCACTAGCCAACTGCGACATGGCGTTTGGCTGTGTGGCTATAATGTTCTCCAACCCGATGCTTTCCACCTTTTCCACCAACTTAAGGGAACGCAATGCTCGTCGCTCCAGACGCGATAGCATTATTGTCTGCTGCTTTTGCTGGTTACGGTTGGGTCGTTCAATATCACCAATAAGTTTACGTCTAATCAAGTCTGCACCCGATGACAGAAGGCTGAAAAGAGGTTCCGGCGACGTCGAACGAGGCGGTGAACCCTCTAAAAATATTAAAAAAATGTAACATTGCCGCCTAACATGGCTGAAGTGCTGAACACTCACCTGGGCTATTACAGGGTGTCACAGTAGGCGAAAAGTTAGGGCCGGCGGGCGTGTTTAGCGCACTGGGCGTTACTGCTTTAATGCCGCGTTCGTTCAGCATGGATGCTAAACTCAAGTTTACGGAAAACGTTGAACAAGAGTTCTTGCGCGAAAGGCCGCCGCGTGGGGTCGGAGGACAGCTGGATTGTCGTGATGTCGACGCAGACGCCATACGCGAAGACACCTGCGACTGCGACAAGAACGACAAGTCGTTAACCAGTCCGTCGTCGGGATGCATTACGGTGCTTGTGGTGTATGTGAATGTGCAGCCTGACGCCTCGAACTGTTTGCCAGGCAGATCGTCGCTTACGTCCTCCTCCACGTCGGACAATGTATACACCTGCATACCCAGATCGTCCAAACCACGTCCACCGCGAATGGTCACGCCTGGGCGCTCCTCCAACAAGCCACTTAGCGTAGGTGTCGCTAGACGCGACCAATGATGGAGCGTCTGCGACCCCTCGATTGGTTTCACGATTTGCAGCTTCTCTGGAAGACGCCATTGTTGCATAGATGTTGACATGTTCGTCGATGAGGATATCCCCGACGAACCGGTCGACATGATACTGTCCGGTGTGCGAATGCCCTGCGGCAGTGAGCTGGTCATTGGTTGCTCATCGTACGTGTAAGTGCCTGCGGGTGCGTACGACAGCATCGCACGTCTCGCTAGCACTTCAGCGGGCGTGAGTCGCTTCAATGCTGCCTCCAGGTCTTTCGCACCCGGCGCACCAGGCACGCCCGACGGTTGCGTCGGGTATCCGTCGTCCGACTCCGAGGCCAAACTCTCGCACGACAATGTCTTCAGGCCCATGGAATTGCCGTCGTAGCCAGAGTTGCGATATGGCATTGCCGACATACGCGGCCCAACCGCACTACTCATCGCCATAGCACCCAGTTGCGTCATTGACGCATTACCAGAATCTGCATAGTTGCCGCTTTTGCTGGCGCTGCGCACAGTTTCAAAAACACGCTTGTATGGCGGCACTGCGCTGCTGCCTAACGCGTACGCGCCCGCAACTCCCGTACCGGCAGCTCCACCATACACGCCAGGCAACTGTGACATCAGCCGGCTGATGCGATCATTCGTTCGCTGCGCATCGCCCGAAATGCCAGAGTCCAAGCTATTCTCAGAGTATAGCGAAGACTCCATCAGTTCGGACTGAAGTGACTCGGGCTGTAGTAGTCCCACGCTCGATATGAATGAGCTACGCGCCTGCGGCATAGCTTTTTTTCGCTGATTGCGCAGCTGCTCTTGCGTCTCCTGCAGCAGGGCCAGCACCTCCTGATAGCGCTGTTTAAACTCCACCAGTTCTAGGGCCAGTGAGTTTTGGTTCTCTTTTGTTATATTTAGCAGAGACACATGCTCTTCGTTGTCATGCGTCAGCTGGTGCAAGCGCATCTCGGCCTCTGCCAGGCGAGCCGTCAAGCTCACAATCTGCTCGTGCTGTAGACGATTCTCTTCGCGTTGTCGCTCCAACTCCAGACTGAGGCCCTCGAACTGAGTATTGGCTTCATTTAGTTGCGCTGTCACGTCGTCCATTAGCTGGCGCTCATGCGCCTCCACTTCGTCTGTTTGAGAAACAAGTTGTGTGGCTTCCATCTTCAATGACTTGTTTTCATCCTGAAGAGAAGTGATCTTCTTTTGCAGCAAATCCAGAGTGATTGACTTGGACAAAGTGGGCGTCTCTAAAAACAACAAACATTCCATCAGCAATATTTTCGAATTAATTTCTACAAACAACTTTACATATTTTAGAACTGAAATATATATTTTTGTGTGTGTGCACCCATCCTTTTGAGATATATTAACCCATTATTCTTCAAATATTGCTTAACGCAAGGATATACTTATTTAAGTACATATACATATTACTATATATATATATATAGTGATAAGTTAATCTCGAAAATTACTGCTTTTTTTAAGTACATTATGCTGAAAACCCCGATTAACTGAAAATATTGTTTATACTAACACAACTGGGCATAACTGAAACATTTCGTATATCTGTTAAATTTTTTCATCTCAACTTCACAGAATGTGTGCGATTCTGAACACACGTATATAAAAATGTGTTTTTGTATTACACACTCAATTGAAAATCTTTCGATATTTGCATAATTATTTTGTTTTGTCAAATGTTTTATATTTTCATATTTTTAAGAAATGTGTAAATGAAAATTAAACTACTCAAGAAAATTATTGATCGAAATATCCAAGGCGTTTGCATAGACCGTTTAGTGAAAATCCGGAAAACTGAGAATTGAGTCTGACATTTTTTAATAAAAATTAAGAAGGTTTGACGGTAGAAAAAAATTAATTGTTTACTTGTACAATGTCGTTTTAATAGCTTATGTGGTTGTAAGCAATTATCCCAGAGGTTTTCTATTGAAATTAAAAGAAATTGTATTAACAAAACAGCAGCACCATTACTTTCAGCTAAACAGAAATTAACTGACTATTTTTTACAGCACTTCAAATGCGATGCAAATACTAAAACTTATACATATGTAATTGCGGTTTAGTGTTTTCTTGTCACTGCCAACTTGAACTGCGTTTTAACTTCCGGACCCTGCTTGCGGGGATTAGAATTTGGCACAGTGCATTTCATTTTCGAAGCAAAAAGTTTCGCACTATCGCCGTGTTAACGAAAGCTGTGCGAATTTGTTGGCATTACTCATCCAATGAACCACATCTACGTATTCTGTTTGTTTTAGATTCACTCACACAACGTGCAGATCTGACTTTATACTAGGCACGGCATGAAAATTGCAACGCTCACAAAGAGACGATATAGACAGGACTGATATTAAATACTCTCTAACTGATACAAGACATTTTCTCAGGAGCGGAAAACATTTCAGTCGCTTATTTGAAAAATATTTCACTATACAGGTGTGTTAAAAAAAGAATACAGGTATATATTTTTTTAATCCGCACTATTCGCATTGTTACAGCAGATTGACAGTACTGCAACTCAGCGAATATCGTGCAATAATGAAAATCAGTTGTATTATATGCCACCTATGGTGTTCTTTTGTTAATTTTCTAATCATTTTGTTTAACTTAATAGATGTTTAATATATGACGGTTTACATTAACTTTCACTCTGTGCATGGGGTATACAGTTCCCCATAGCCACAGAAAATATGAATTTGTGAAGGTATTTCCTTCTGAACGATATATTAATACATATATCATTGGATAACTATTGATGAAAAGATTCTAAAAACATAATCAGTTCTTTTTTTTTAAGTGTGATTGGGCCAGTATACCCACATATTGCACACAAACTGTTTGTTGTGCTTTGGGGAATAAATGACCCCGTTATATGTACCAATACATTTTGTATGCAAAACTTATCCAAGTTCTGAACCACTCAAGTTCTAAATTACGAGCACACTCACCGGTGGAATAACAAATTCAAAGACGGTGTGCAAATAAATAATAAAAAAATACTAATACAAAAAAACAAACAACAACAACATTAATAATATTTCATACTATAATGTTAATATAATTATTTCCCAAACAACTATTATTTTACTCATTCCCATACAAACTATGCTGGTTCAAAACTGGGGAACTCAGTTCCCCATTGCACGGGATTAGGGTGTAAAAACCATGCACAGAGTGAAGGTTAACAGCCAAATTGAAATAATTTCAAATATGCAATTTGACGTGAGAGTGAGTGCGAAAGGCTCATCTGAGAGTAAGAGTTTTTGAACTAGGGTGTTGCTGGGCTAGGGAATATTAACCCTAATTCCCAGAAGTGAGCCTCACAGTCCCAATTAAGATTTCAAATGGTGATAAATCCTATACCAAAAGATTTTCGATTCCAATTTTTTTATGTAATCCTCTAATGGAATGTTAGAATTATATTTCATTTATAAATTTAATTTTTTAGACAGTTTTGCTACTTTTTTTAAACAATTTTTAAAAAATGCAACGTAACCCCAGAAGTGAGCCTCAGGAGCTCATTTGAACAAAAACTCAAATTTACTCAGAATTCCTTGACTTTTTGTCAACCATATGGAAGAATATTTTTATTTTTCATGTTCAGATGCATTTTGATCGTGCCAAGTTCATAGTTTTTAAGCCTAGCAGACATCTAGTCGGCATGGGATGAAGTCTACTAAAATTGTTGAAAATACTGCAATCTACGGCATATTATGAAGAATTTATGCCTTGCCGAGGTTGATGCTAGTTCATACAGTTTATGTCTTCCTATCCTGATAAATATGTAATCAGAATATGGAAGTGCGACGGTGCTAATACTTCCTGAAATGTCATACACATGCAAAGACGGTAATCGAGGAGCTGTGGATCTTGCAAAAAGGGTGCTGAAAAACTGTGTGAACCTCACAAACACAAATGTAATAATGACCAACTAGTTCACCAGCAAGGTATTAGCCAATAGTTTATTGGATGCGAGGTTCGTACACTCAGAATAAACAAAATTTGTATGATGGGTATATCAAAAAACGCAAACCTAATGCATGGCCTCTAGCGCTGCAGTAGCAATTGTTTTCCTGTGGACCCTGTATTTACAAGTTCTTTACTTAAAATAAAAAAACTTAAATAAAAACGTCTTTAAGTACGAAGGCGGGTCAATAAGTCAATCAATAAGTGACTTTTTGAATGAAACACAGGTTTTTAGATAAAAAGTTATTTTATTTTTCAACGTAGTCTCCTTTGAGATCTATACACTTAGCCCAACCTTTCTCCAGTTTTTTTATCCCTTCCGAAAAATATGATTTGTCGAGGTCTTCAAAATAGGCATTTGTTTGTGAGATGACTTCGTCATTGGAGGCAAATCTCTTTCCGCCGAGCCATTTCTTCAAGTTTGGGAACAAGAAATAGTCACTTGGGGCTAGATCGGGTGAATAGGCGGGATGAGGGAGCAATTCGTAGCCCAATTCATGGATTTTTGCCATGGAAACTGCACATGTGTGCACCCGTGCATTGTGGTCGATTGTGAGCAAACGCGGCACCCATCTTGCGGAAAGCTTTCTCATACCCAAATGATCATTCAAAATTGAAACGACTGAGCCATGTGAGATGCCTATGGCTTCCACAATCTCTCTCACTTTTAATCGCCGATCGGCTAAAACCATATCGTGGATTTTTTTCAATTGTTTCGGATGTGGAGACCTCAACTGGGCGTCCAGAACGTTCGGCATCTTCCGTGCTAGTACGGCCACATCGGAATTCAGTAAACCACTTTTTTACCATGGAAATGGATGGTGCAGAGTCCCCATAATATTTATCAAGCTTAGCCTTGGTTTGCGTAATGGATTTTTTCCGCAAAAAATAATGCTTAATGAGCACACGAAATTCACTTTTTTCCATTTTCTTCTCAGTCAACGCGGTAGTCTGATATTAACGGCTGTCAAAAACAAACTAAATGTTGCAGCTTGTTCAATTTTTGACAAGAGTCAACTGACAGATGACTGTTGACGGGAGCAGTGTTGCCATTTCAATTAAGAGGCGGGAAATTCAAAAAGTCACGGACTTATTGACCCGCCCTCGTAGTAACTAGATTTGGAAAAATAAAATAAATTTAGTTTTTCAGTAGTTTAGCTCATATGAGCCTGACAGTCTCACTTCTGGGTTTACGTTACTTTTAAAATTCTGGGAATTAGGGTTAAGAGGACAAGAAAAATTGAAAAAGTTGGAAGTGCAGGATCATGCACCAGGTAGGAGTCGATCACATGACCCCTGTGATGATAGGCGGGTGAACTTACGCTTGGCTATCGAGGCTGAAACCCAGTCACTCCTACGCAATATTACGCGCAAGCATGCGCTGTGCGACTTTAAAAAGAAAACAAATGTACAGCTACACCGTGCACCAGCGACGCCTGTAAGGGGAAGCGGGCATTAGCGAAAACAGCGCACCAAACCGATCTCAGCGAAGTCCCCAACCATCCTGCTATCACCTCTTCTACACAACAGATGGCGCTATGAGCGGTAGCTTATCGCGATTAATATGACTCAAGGCGGTTAGATTTCAAATGCTTTATTAACTAAACGTTACAAATTTCCACACGCGTGCGCTCTGCTCTGCTGCCAGCTTTCAACTCCTCTTTTTTTGGTTTTTGCTTATTCTTCTTACTACGCCAGTGCTGCCAGCGCTCGATGTGCGAACCAGTGTCGCCACAAGCTCACAACAGTGGAGGCGTCGTTCCTAAGCCGCGGTGTATGACAGCCCCAACACTTGGACTGCCTGCGCTAGGCCAATCACCTACCCTGGCAGTAAAACACGACCGATTACCGTAACCAACACAAGGCAATATCTTGTGGAGGCATCCCGAGAGCATAGAGAGCATTCCTAATAAATATTTTGCGTGGGTCATAAGATCTGAATAATTGTTTTGAGGGGCGTTAAAAACTTGGTGGGACGTATAATCCCAGTAGTCCCGAAAGGGTTAAGTTCATCTTTTATTTAAATTTGACATTTTTAGACATTGCCCCAACCTAAACTAAGCATATTCAATTGAAGAGTGCATCAGTTATTCGGCTTAGTTAGTCGTAATCGTTCCGATATGCAAATTATTATATTTCGCGCGTGAGTAAAACAACAGCAACAATCGTTGTCGCAATCAGCATGCAAACAAGCATTAAATAATCATCGTTGCTCGAATTAATTACATTTTCGAAAATGCCATATATAAACTACATCTTCTTTAACCCATTATTTGGCATATTAATTCTCCATGAATGTCATTCATTGAGTTTTCCTTTAAACATATTAAGGAATAAAGAAGAACTAAAACGCTACTACTTGTTTTCTTACCGGTTTCGCTGCCATCATCGGCATCATTGGTTAGCACCGCAATCAGCTCATTCTTTTTATGCAGCTCGTGGATCAGTTGTGCGCGATCATCGTTGGCTGCTTTTAGATCTGTTTCCAGCTCCGAAATTTTGTTTTCAAGAGTACTATTCTGCGTTAGAAGCTCTTTGCCGATTTGAACTGTTAACTCCAGGTCTTTTTCTTTCTCTTCGAGAAGACGCGTCACAGCTTCGATGTCATCATATGCACGAGTCATCTGGCTAACACGGTTACCACATAGAACTGCAAATAATTTAAAGCATTATTGTTGTTTTGCTTCACTAAGAATTTTTAAGGATTTTTAAGAATAAATAAATAAAATAAGCAATCTAATCGGAAAGCCTTTTGCATCATAAGCTCCCCGTGCAGACACTGTTTAGATTGACTTTAACTCAAAATTTTCTCTATGATTATATATTTATGGCAGGTGTATGCCTGATGAAATTAGATATTCGATAACCTCTTTATCTTTGGGCTTAATGAAGTCGACAACAAACTTCCAAGATCGTGAGGCTTAAATCAGCTCGATAATTTTCATTGGTCTATGCTAAGTTTATGCTAAACAAACAACAAACAATTCACGTACTTCAAACAATATTGAGTAAGTTACAGCTGAGATGTGTAAAATTGGACCACCAGATACAGTACATCAAATGTCCATTCATTCTACCAAGGTGTCCATTCGCACATTCGCACAATTTTAACACAAAATTGTGTTAAAAGGAGCGTGCCAATCCACTTGGAATGGAAAAAATCAAAACTTTAGCAGATTTTTTTTTTCAATATCACTAAGGCTATTCGATGAATTCCCCCTTTTTTTTAAAGCTGATTAAATTTTATATAAATTAAGCTCTACTACTACTTCTGCTACTTCAAACAAGAACGTTTGACCAGCTGATCTACATATGTAGATGTACGTATACATTCTTGCGCTGGGCTCCAGCCAATACCAAAAAGTCTCAACTGCATTGCCAAACGCACGACTCATGGCACAATAATAAGGTAATAGCATGCCCGCAACACCAAAAACCACATGTATTTTGTTGGTAGGATTGTTTATGGTTACTGTCAAAATCAGCTGATATTTTCCGACGAAAGAGGGAGAAACTGAATAAATACAAAAGTGATTGTTGCCAGACGGTGCTGTATTTGAGTGAAAAAACGGGAAAAGTGCTCAGGTCAGTTGTTTTCAGTCAGGTATTTTCATTTCAACCGATGCGGCAACACAGCACACCGACGATTTTGACAGAAGCCATAAACGATCAGCCGGTGGCTTGCTACAACCTTATAGTTGAACCATGGGTAGCGTTAATGTTATGCTCGTAGCAGGCCATTAGCTGTACGTTTTGGAACAGTCGTGCCATGGTTCAACTATAAGGTTGTAGCAAGCCACCGGCTGATCGTTTATGGCTTCTGTCAAAATCGTCGGTGTGCTGTGTTGCCGCATCGGTTGAAATGAAAATACCTGACTGAAAACAACTGACCTGAGCACTTTTCCCGTTTTTTCACTCAAATACAGCACCGTCTGGCAACAATCACTTTTGTATTTATTCAGTTTCTCCCTCTTTCGTCGGAAAATATCAGCTGATTTTGACAGTAACCATAAACAATCCTACCAACAAAATACATGTGGTTTTTGGTGTTGCGGGCATGCTATTACCTTATTATTGTGCCATGACGCTACCCTGTAGAATTGCAGGTAGAAATACTTTTGACCCTCTTTCAATGCCGTTTAAGATAGTTGCTATCCACTCGCTGTGATAGCGGACTTTTGGAACCGGATGCTACCTTCGTAGAGTAATTGTTCATTTGCGATCGCATTTTCGTTGTCAGAGCAGGTCAATGTGAAATTTCCGCCTCTGGAGTGGGCAGTACCAGTGCTTAACACGCTGTCAAGGGTGGCCGACGAAGAAAACATTTCATCCTCGTACTCTAAATCAGCACCAGCTCCGATGTCCTCGTCGCATTCTAGCAAGACCGCCCTATCGTTGGTACCAGCGTTGCCAGCATCGGCATCGCCCCCGGGTGATGCAACATTTCCATCCACCACCATTAACGGCAGGAAAAATCGATTGACGCGGGCAGACGACATTAAGTCGAGACTTTCAGTGCCATCACTGCTAGCGACGGCGCCGGCATCGGCGGCCGTGTCTTCCATTAGGCAATTTCGCAGGTACGGCAAAACGTTTTCAATGGGCAGTGTGGGGAAACACAAAAGGACTCCGATATTCTTAGGCACAACGGTGATGTGTGAGACGGGCAGACTGTGTACCGAACGTTTTCGAGATAGTTTCCGGGTCTTTGCCGCTTTTAAATTTGTTGGATTACATAATTTACTGTGTTCTACTACGCATTTGTTTGTTTGACGCTTTTCTGTGCACAACCTGGAGGTGGCAATGCGAATAGCAATGGCAACAAGACAGCGTCAAAGCAGGTAATCGGCGCAAGGGTGCTAAGTGCCGTACGTTTGCTCGTTTCTTTATCTAAAATTTATTTTAACTGGTCACATGAGTCCGTTCTGCGTGCACGCTTAAAATGAACGGCGACGCCACCAACAGCAGCTCATAGCAGCTGGTCGATAAACAACTTTTTCAATTCACAATTTAAGACAATTTCGACCGAATTAATGGCAATTTGTTGTACACCAACTGGCGCACTGCTATTTCGAACTGAGAGACCTACAGACAACGCATGAAAATCCCTCGCTCATTGAAAAGCAGAGCGTGTTGTTTGGTGGTGGCGATTTTGCGTCTGCGCTCTAGCCACGGACGCGCCAACTTTTCAGCATCGAAGTGCAGTTCTGGACTGCGGCATAAGCCCTTATATATCAGAAAGAAGTGCAAGGAAATGCACTTTATGTGTACGCTTTTTACTTTACATCCAGCAGGACGTGTTCGCAAATTTCTGCAATAAATTTGGCACTGACTTGGAAAATTTAATAATACCCAAAATCGAGTCGGCAATCACTTTCTGCAGAAATTGTCGAGGTTCAAAGTTCTGTTTCCACACTTCGTCTTCCGAGTGTTAATACAGTTGAAACAGCCACCACCAATGTACACAAAAATAACCACTTCAACAACACTACATCAACATCAAGTCCGCGTCCTGCACTCGTTTTAATATTTGTAAACAATACAATTTATATTTTCAATCCTCCACAAAAAATTATTTAAACTTCCTTTTCAATAATTCTGTCGACGCTAACTTCAGGGCTGTACACTTCACAATTGCTTATACAGCTGCGCAAATGAACTCTGGATTGAATGAGTGAACTAATCAATTCAGGTTGCAATTTTGTCACACAATCCACAGTTTAGCGAGCACTTACAGTCCACATTCCACGCTGTTTTCAGCTGGTCACATGAGACAGTGTTGCATCTAAACAGAAACACTTTAGGGTGTCGTCACACTATTCACGAAAACCCTTCGCGAGAACTTTTTGGACAATTCTCGAGGAGAAATTTTTGCAAATACCATGTTAAATGGTTTAACACGTTTAATTTCCAACAACAATTGCTTGTGAATAAACAGCTTAAGCTCATTAAACATGTTTAAGTCGTCAGTTTGAACGCGATATTATGGTGAACACGACCGTCCACACCGCTAAATGAGGTTTAGTTTCACATCTGTTTGTTAACAACCACCGCTGTGGCCAGTGTCAGTCCCAGTGCCGACCGCTGGCTGGCAATTACTTAAAAAAGTGGCCATTAAAATACAAATACATTGCATACCTTACATGTCCAGAACTTTCTATAAATTGCAAGCACACAAAAATTTCAACTTAAGTTTTGAAAGCACCTTCATTTCGTGATGCGTTTGATAAAATTGGTCATGTTTTTTGCATTTCCTTCGTGGTTTTGTTGAAATGAGTCATTTCGTAAATTTGAATGTGTGTGGGGAAATGCGTGATTTGTAGTGTCCGACCGAATATTCGCTTTCGGCCCAAATAAGTGGGTTTCGGTTTCGGCCGTTTTTTGGCCGAAACTGAAACTGTAGAATATTTTTTAAATTGTATTGTGTAGCGAGTGAATAGCTATTTAGTGCAGCCGGGCAGATAAGGTGCGTAACATAATTATAAGACACTCAGAAAATTTCACTTTGCAGCTTCGCCAAATCTAAACAGTAATTTTTTTTAGAAAAGCAAAAACGCAGAATAATTTTGTAAAGTATCAGTTTTAATTGTAGGCATACCTTAATATTCCTAGAAATTCCTGTCAAATATACCGTTAGCTTTTGTGGAAATTAGTAATATTTTGGGTAGCTGCAATCGTAACAAAATTATAAGACACATTGAATTAAAAGTATTCACAGTGCGCAGATCGATTTTTTTTATTTCGGCTTTGATTTCGGGATTTAATTCAATTAATTTAAACTAAAATGCCTGTTGGTAAATGACTAACTGAAAAGGACCAAGGCGAAATGACTGCTTTTAACGTTGCCGGGCTTAGTGTAAGCGAAATTTTGAAGGAAATCGGTCGTTCTCGGTGTGCTATTGCCGGATTTCTACGCGATCCACATAATTAAGCCAAACGACGAAGTACTGGTCGAAAACAAAATCTGTCTGACCATGACAAGCGCAGAATTTTGTTCAGAGCGAGCAATTCGTTCGCTTCTTGCCCGCATCTCGCAGCCATCAGCAGCCGGTCAGTGTCCAAAATAACCATTTGGCGTTTGTTAAACCACTTGGAAAATATTGTCCGAGCTGTTATGAAGAAGGCCCCGACACTTCTACCGGGCCACAAAACTGCACGACTCCGGTTTGCGCGAAATAACCTGGATACTTGCTGGGACATGGTAAACATATTTATATATGTTAACTAATATGACTACAAATGCATATTTGTTTGCAAAAGGTTATCTTTTCTGATGAAAATAAATTTAGTTTGGATAGACCAGACGGTTGTCGATGCTACTGGAGGGTTTTCAGTAAGGAGCCCGTGAAATTTTCTAAAAGAAATGTCAGTGGCGGATCTGTGATAGTGTGGGGCGTATTTCACAAAAATGGAACGGTCGATTTCCGCTTCACGAGCTCAAGAATGGGAAGTACAGAATATACTGGAGTGTTGGATCGCAGCCTTCTTCTATTTTGGTTAGAAAACAGATATAAACCACATATTTTTATGCAAGATAACGCGGCCATTCATAAAAGTCGGCAAACAACTGGGTCTTAGAATATTGCTCTGGTGAAACTATGGACCGACCAACTTATTCGCACGACTTGATCCCGATTGAAAATATGTGCGGAGTCCTTGCCAAGCGTGTCTGTGGGGAAAATGAAAATACAACTCTGTTGGGGACTTAAAAATTGCTATTTTAAAGGAGTGGAGCCCCAATTATTGGTTAAGCTTATAAATTCCATGTGAAAACAGTTGTTTGATGTTGGAAAGAAAGGGGCTGGTATCATTTATTATTGATTCAACGTTTATTAAAAAAAATAATAAAATATTTGTTAACGTAAACCAAAAAAACCTATGTGTCTTATAATTTTGTTACGACTGCAGCTACCCAAATTATTACGCATTCCCATAAAAGCTAACGGTATGTTTGACAGGAATTTTTAAGAATATTAAGTTTTACTTATAATTAAAACTGATACTTCACAAAATTATTCTGCGTTTTTGCTTTTCTAAAAGAAATTACTGTTTAGATTTGGCGAAGTTGCAAAGTGAAATTTTCTGAGTGTCTTATAATTATGTTACGCACCTTATATAGTGAAAGCAGGAGTAATTTAGATGCCACCAATGTAAATAAACTTCTTTTTTAAGCATATAATATTAAATTATTTAATTTTGAATATTAGCGAGTAAGGGGTGATTTTTTGTTGTTTATGTTTTTAGAAATGAATGAATTGTTTTTATTAATAAGTATTTATTTATTTATTTATGTTATGTTTGTTTGTTTGTTCTTTATTTACTTAAAGTAAAATACGTTTGTTGAAAAGAATGCTTGATATGGTGATTTTTATTTCAACTAGAAAGTTTCGGTTTCGTTTTCGGCCGAATATTAAAAAAAAAAACTAAACTCGGTTTCGGCCCAAAAAAGTGGTTTCGGTCGGACACTAGTGATTTGGTTTCGCATTTGAGAATTTTTGCCCAAATCACGCATTCGGGCTCAATGTAAAAGTAGTACAACATGTTATTCTAGTACAACATGTTTAATTTCCAACAACAATTACTTGTGGCTAAACACGTTTTCGAACTGGTTTTGTTAATTTATTTTGTTTAAGCTCATTAAACAGGTTGAAGTCGTCAGTTTGATATTAGTCACACAATTTTCAGGAAAAAATTACATATTAAACAAGTAATTGCTATTGAAAACGCTAGTTGTCACATGAAATTAATTTTAACAGGCTTTCGAAGGTAATTTGGGTGAGGTCGTTTTAGGATCACGGTGCGTGGTGGAAGCGATGTGTTCTTTTTTCGGAATTCGTTCAGAAACAATTTGTGAAAACAAAAAATAAAATAATCGATATGTGAAAGAAAGAGTTACAGTAATAAACTTCAAACGGTTTAAGGTTTGGCACACTTTGTAAACGAATTGTGATTTTGAATAATAATTTTGCATAATCGTTAAAAACTGCCGCACTATGAGAAAAACAAATGTATCAATATGTATTTTTAGGTAAACCGCCAATTGAAATTTAAACTGTCAAACAAACTGTTAACTGTTAAACTGTTAAACAAGGGGTTTTAGCTTTAGTGTAGATTATGCAAGTCATAAAGTAAATCAAAGTCACCAATCCTGAATGAGCAATGTATTCAAACTTTGTGGCTTCTTAACTACTTTTTAGAAGAAAACCTGAGGTATGTTGGGTATCTGATGTATGAACGAAGAATGAATAGCAGCATACGGAAAGACAGTCAAGAACCTCAAGAGTCAAAAATGCCTTTAACCCATTAAAGCCGGGTACCAGTTCCGCCCATACGATTTTGATAAAATTTTATACACGACCTGGAATTGACCCAAAATGATCAGAACCAATTTCAGCTTTCTATTTCTGCACGTTGCTGAGATATTCATTAGGTATTTTGTACCCATTACGCAGCAATGGTAGCTTTTTTCCATACTTTTTAAAGTGATCAGCTAAACACGTGACCAAAAGATGTATTGTTTACAGGTGAGTTAGGAGGCAGATTTTTGTGAAGTTCTAAGGCCACTACGTTTCGCCACATTTTCCACCTCCGGAAAATTCACTTCCGAAAGGTTTGTTGTTAAATAGTTTAAGTAACTTATAGTTTTCAATAATTATTATATCCTATTGGCAGTAAGGACATTTGTTCATTGGCTAAATAAATAAACTTTTGGAGTCTGGTAACTCTAGATAGATGGCGGAATTTTAGGGTGACCTCTACTAGACTAAGGTAGTTCCATCTTTACCCCAACCATCCTTATCAATGATTTTGAGATATCTCTACCACGAACTTTTTAAAAAGTCAATTTTCATGGGTAAATTTTTACCCCTTAGGCAGCAATGGGTTAACCTGATCCATCCACTTGTCGTAAAGTTCTAATATTAATATTTTGTAAAAGCCTGCAAAATTTTTTTTTAATCTAGTTGACAACATCAATGAAACTACCTTCTTTTCTGTGTCATGCGTGGTATGGTAAAAAATACTATTATAAAATTTCAACTCATCTGATAATCAATGGAAACCGTGCACAGACCATTGCTTTGTGATCTTCGTATCGACCATCACCTGAGATCTTGACTCATAACAATCAGAGATGTGGTCATTTATTACCGATTTTAATGTGCCACTGATCAAATATGATTTAAACCATAAGATACACATTCAGATTCATTTTCTTATAGACCGTTATACATTAAAACAGAACGCGTACATAAAAAATTTTAAAATTAGATAATTCCATAGTTTGTTGTTTGGCCAATTCTACCTGCAAGTTATTGTTTACTTATAACTTTTCTGGACTACGTGTAGGAAAGCACGTCCATTTGTATTTATTTACGTTCGCGTTGATGATAAAAACGTGAAGTTTACTTCAAGACATAAAAAAAATTATCAGCAAGTATCAATCGATCGATATGAGGCTTGTAGTTCAGTTCAATATGTGTTATGATAGCACTTTACAATTGGAAACAAAGAAATAAGAAAAGAATAAAAAATCATGGAAACGATCGCTGAGCTTAGCCCTATTAGATAAAGCTAGTTAGACTTTAAGTATACCTTTATTTCGGAGTAAGCTCCTCACTATTTTTAGACAGTTTTTGCCGTCTATGCTTTTGGCAGCGTGATATATTAAATCCGTACTCGTATTGAAATTCTTTTGCAACAAGTCTTCACGCCGACATTCGTCTTCTGTTACGTCACCAGCGCCATCTTTTGAGCAACCTTTCGAGGCGAACTCATATAAGAATGACAAGAACGGTCGCGATATTGAGTCGCAGCCCTTATGTTGTTTTACCGTCGACACCACTCGCTGCCTCGCCTCCAACTCCAGCTCAAAACGCGTCAACGGTTCTTCGTGTTCCGCAATGGATGCTAAACATGTAGCAGCGCTGCATTTAAAGAAGTTTCCATTGCCTTTTAAGGCCTGCATTATGCTTGTCGTTTTTTGGGTGCTGTTTTCTAGATTGTTTTCCAACATGTCGAACGTATTTTGAAATCCCCGACTGGTTGATGATGGTTTCGATGTAATAGTTAATTGGTTGTCGTCCCGAATTGAGGGCAAACAAGATGAAGTTGATGCTGATTGTGTGGGCGACGGTGGCGGTGGAGAAAGCACTAACGATGGCGAGGGCTCCAAAATGCCTCCTTTAAAGTCAGAATTATGTGCACTGGAGTATCCATCGTGGAAAGAACTGTTTAACGCTCCAACGCTGGCAATTTTTTTGAAATGCTGATAATCATCATCGGTAATCGGTTGGGTTCGCGGCATCTTCCGGCGTTTAGAACATACATCTGAATCGCCATATTTCAACTCGGTCGTTGTAGACCTACCACTAATGTTTGGATTTTTATCGAACATTGACATGTCTACGTCAGACAAACATATCAGTTGTTACGTTCTGCTTTTTCGGTCTTGCTTTTTGCAATTTATGTTTTAGTCATATTTTTCACATAAATTTTTGTTATTATAAGTATGCGAATTTCCTTGGCACAAAGTTTTCCTTTGAAGTAGCAACTTCATGTCGATTTGAATTTTCAACTAAAAATGGCATAGGTAGGCACGATACAGAAATTGCGTTGTTTCGCGATTAAAGTTTCCCACCGAGCAAGAAAGTGCAATAAACGGAACGAAGTTGGTGCTGCGTTTCACATATTCAAATTTGAATCATGAATAATTAAGAAAAGTAACAATTTTGTTGTTTGTGCAAAGTGCCAATGTTTAATTGATAGGCCGTGGGAGAATCCCTCATATCGAAACATTGAAAACATTTAAGTTTACAAAATATTTATTGATTGGAATGCACAGTACCTAAGAGATTTAAGGCGCTCTCAATACTGGCAGCCGAGTGCAACCCTGGAAGGTTTTTGTTTTTTTAAATGACGTAATGGAAACGTCAACACCCAATTGAATATAACTGTTTTGTTTTGTGACGGTGGTCACTAGTTTTTCGTCTACTCAGTTCTCGTGTCATTAATAATAATTAGGTTTAAGTTACTCGATGACGAGAATTATTTGGCCTATTCGTTGAGAATATAAAGCCATTCGTAAAGAATATTTCGTGAAATTTTAAATTATTGGCAGCCCAATGGGGGTTAGTTTCCGGGGTTGCTGTTCTTTGGCTTTATATTAAGCGCACATAAGGCAATGAGTAGAGTGAGATAAACTCCACAAAACCATGTCGGCTGCGGCAAAGCCGTGAATGACTAATGTCTGTCCATTCAACCGCACAAGCGAAATTGATGAGTTATAAATGCGACAGCATTAACGCAAAGACCATTACGTACTCATATTCCAATTTAGATTACAGGTCCATTTATTTTCATAGTTTTTACCACATATCTAGTACTCCATATTCGCCTTTTCATTAACTCTTCTTCATAAATTCTTATCAGAACGGAAAGAAAACGACTGTCCCACATAGCTTCCACATTACCAGTCCAGCAACGATCAGTCAGTAACGAATCGTGCTTTGCCATAGAACACTTTTACATAACCAAAAGCAAAAAATCTTTGGACAAGAGCACAAATTCAATGATTTACCAGAACATTGGAGCTGGCGGTTTTCTTACTATTTATGTCTTGTTTGGGTGGTGCCCTAAAAATAGAATTTAAAAGAACGTGAATGATGACATGAACACACTAAACGCGTCTGACCGAGGACTGCCAGTTGGCGGGCTGAGGCTCGTAGTGGCGGTAATGGAGAAATTCGTCTTACTATACTATCGCCCCATTTCGTTTGTTGCTTTGCTTGCGCATTTACGTTTATCCGTCCGTCCGTGCGTCAACCGTACACTCGTTTGCACTTGTTTCTGCCTTTCCATAGGCTTGCTCTTGTTGTCACTATACGATTCATTTCACCGACACTTCACTTTGATTTTCTTTACAATCTCCAGTTCGACTCAGTTACAGTCGTTGCTTTTATGGCATTTACTACTTAAAATTCCGTTAGCGTTGAGCACCGCATTTTCCACCTAACTAGAGAAATACAGTCACCGGCGGATGGCAACGGCAACGTTCGCCAATGAACACGAAGTGGATAGTGGAACGAAACGAGCGCCCTAAACGCAACCCAAATCAAAACTGAACCGAACTGAACTCAGCACAAGCGAACGAATGAATTTTCATTTGACAATTCAAATATTCACAGGGTTGTTTTCAGTCAACATAGCTCTAACCAGTGTGCTTACTTCATTTCTCATTTATGTGGAGACTCAGTGAAAAAAATGTGGTAGATTTGAATGAAATGTGGTAGATTTTTTGCATTGCATATTAATTGTATTTTATTGCATTTGTACATTTATTGTATTTCATTGTGTTTGTACATTAATTGTATTTTACGTTCTTCTATGCACTTTAACCTGTGCCGTGTTTCTTCCCATTGTTTTTTGTATTGTTGACTATATTTTTTTTGTTTTTTGGGAGCTCGGACTCGCAAATTTCAGCAGCAGGCACAACTTCGCGTGGTAAAACTTCGTCCCGTCCAAGCGTATTGCCATCGCCATGCGATATTCTAAAAAACTAAACGTTATTAAAAAATAAAGGCAAAAATTATTCATTTTTTTTAGAAATGTTTCCATTTTAATTGCACCTGCCGCCAAAACAATTGTCAAACTGTCAACTATTTGTAGTGCACTGCTTTCGAAGTGATGAGAGTGCTACCACAAGTTTTTTTTGCACATTTTCACTTATAATGTTCAATGCAGCCTTAACATAAATTTTACAACATAAAGCTCTAATTTACTTGGAGTAATAGGTTGGTTAACCTTTATGTCAACAGCAACATACCCGGGTATGTTTTGCGTTTTCAAATCGCAGTATCCTGGAAAGTAACACTCGGAGCGACCTGAAATTTCTTGATATCCTCTACAAAAGTATTTTACACCATATTCTTAAGTCTAGTTGAGATTGGACCACCTGGTCCAGATATATGGCCTTTTTTCGATTTATACCCCTTACGTCAACAGCTGCATACCCGGGTATGTATTTGAAAACGCATGTAAATATGTTGATATATGATAACTGAAAACTGAAAGTTTATTTTCCATGAAAATTTTAAAATAGTGTAAGTGATTA
The DNA here is from genome assembly GCA_964056695.1 of Melieria picta. Lineage (NCBI taxonomy): Eukaryota > Metazoa > Arthropoda > Insecta > Diptera > Ulidiidae > Melieria > Melieria picta. The sequence continues at coordinate 89,323,119 of OZ057399.1, forward strand.
TAATGTAAAATAGCATATATAAAATGAAAAATTATGAATGAATTAGAAATTATGAAGTTTTCAACTGCATCTGTTGCTTTGTGGCATATCGATGGAATATTCTGCACACGCGGGTCTTTCTATTTATTTTTTTTATTTATATATTTATTTAGCCAAATGTACATTATGACATATTGACTAAGAGATAACATTAGAAATAGTAACAGTAATTATAATGAAGATCTTAGTTTAATTAAGACGTCGTTCTTCGGCAGAGCGCCATCGAGATCTGAGAGGTAAGAGCAGTTAAAAAAGTTTTCGCATGCCGCAAGTTCTTACAGAGAAGAGCAAATAAATTTCCCCATATAGTAGATTTTGCACGAAAGAACCAGCCAAAAACGTTCGTCTCGAGTGCAGAGACTTGAGGTTCAGCAACATACAACGAGACTCATATGCGGCAGAGGCTCGGTGAAATTTAATGACCGCAGTGCGAACTTTATGAACACCTTTTGAATACGCTCAATCCGATTGGTATGGGTAGCCTCATAAGGTCTCCAAATGAAAGAAACGTATTCAAGTCTAGAGCGTACAAAAGTCATAAATAGCAGTTTAAAAATATATGGGTCCGAGAACGCAGTACAGTTCCGTCGAACAAAACCCAGCATGGCATAAGACTTCGATGTAATATAATCGAAATTACTAGAAAAACTAAGTTTTACGTCGAAAAAGACACCCAAATCCTTTATTCTATTAACTGTTTTTAACGCAGAGACGGATATGGAATACGATGATTGCAAGGTGCTGAGCCTCCTTGAATAAGTCGCATGAACACATTTGCTGACATTCAAAACAGTTTATTTTTTGCGCACCAGGTTTGAACGTTGTCAAGATCCGTTTGCAAGGGAGAGAAATCCGTCGCATTATTAACTACCGCATATATCTTGAGGTCGTCCGCATATAAAAGATATTTAGCGAATGAGAAGCAGGAACCAATGTCGTTTACAAACAAAACAAACAACAGCGGACCTTATATTATGCTTTGAGGGACATCAACAAATGATTTAGAAGACGTGCCATCAATCGTGACAACACAACGCCGATTAGTTAGGTATGGTTTCATCCATCGAAGAAATGAGGAATAAAACCCAGGCAATCCAGTTTTGAAATCAAAACTGAATGGCTAACTCTATCAATTGCTATGGCAAAATCTGTGTAGATCGTATCGATTTGGTCCCCAACCCCAAACCCGAACCACCGTGGTTTTTATTGATCCGCTCCGCCGCAAACCAAACAAGGATGTTCTAAGAAACTCAATATTTATACAATAAAATAATATATTTCTCAAATTTTTCACATATTTACAAAAAAAAACATATTTTGCAATAAACTAACAACAAAAAGTTAGCCAGATTTAAAAGAATGTGTTAAATATTCACATATTTATCACAAAGTTATGCTATTTCCCATACAAAATATATGTGCATACTCAGGTATGCTGCTGTTGACGTATGTATAATTTTTCTGCTGTTGACACAAAGGTTAATAGAAAAATTTATGTTCCACAAAAATGTGGTAGATTTTAAGCCCTCCGTGGTAGATGTGGTAGAAACTTGATTTTAAAAATAAATGTGGTAGATCTACCACATATGTGGTAGAAGTAAGCACACTGGCTCTAACCCACGATACAATTAACAAAGTAGACTAAGTACGGAGAGCAGTGCTGCCGAACGTACTACTATAGTAGTATTTTACTACTATTTCGTCATTTGTACTACCGTACTACCCACAGGCCGATTGGCTTAAATGCAGAATACCACACCCTCTTAAAAAAATTATTTTTTCCTTTTTTCGCAAAGAGGGGTATTTTCTTAGTGTAACAAACTTAAAATTTTGCTGCGGAAACATTCACAAAGGGCGTGGTCCCCCCCCAAAGTCCCAGTTATATATCCGAATTTCTCAAGAAATTATCAACCGATCCTAACGATATAGGTGTCATATTAAAGGTATTTTCTTCCTATTTCGATTGATGTATAACATTAGGTATGTAATATGTACCAACAATGAGTTAAAAGGCAATTTCCACAAAATCCTTTCCCTGTACATAACATACATATATGAATTAGTTAAAATAAAATTATCTCAATTTTAATTTTACAATAAATGTATATTATAAACATTGTTTATGATTAAAAATGTATAAAATTTATGAATAAAATTTATCGTCTTTGATTTTATGAATAATTTTTGGGCCTGGCCAGTATACATTTTAATGGATCCGTATAAACTTCGATACTATCGTCGATATATCGATAGTTTGAACTATCCTATCGAAACTATCGATGGTGCCGACTATCGATACTTTCACAGCTCTAATTGTTACAATGTTGTGCCAACGTAAACGCTGGGGTCACGAGTCTATAAGCAGCCATTTCGACCATTTTGGCAATCAGCATGACCAGGCGGCAATACATAATGAAAAGAAAAGGGTAAAATCAGCTGTGGTGCTGCCAATACGTATTGAATTTGCCTTGGTATGCATTCCGAACAACGACCTATTTTGCTCTATGCAACGTTTCTTCTGGGCGAAAATTGTGCATACTGCAAATCACGATTACAAAAACCGTAGTTTGATAAGTGCAAGTAAAGAAAAACAAGCGAAAGCTGACCCGAGTTTTCTTTTATTTATTAATTAATTTATTAATTCGACGATTTTGTGCTGAATTTTATCACCCCTGTGTTACTTGAAAATGTTTGTCATAATGCAGCAATGCAATAGAAGTAATACTTGTACACTAGAAGTAATACACTAGTTAGATTTTTGTATTGTTTTATATGTAATCTAGGAATAATAGTAGGATAAATAATGCGCAAGTGCATACAAGGTTTATCCCGCCGATAACGAGACTGCTCAAAATACAAAACAACAAATCTTTTTTTGCAAAATTTATGCACTTTATTCAATATAGTCTCTTTCTGCTTTCTCTTTTGGATCAATTAGATCATCGAATGATTTTTTGAGGCCATCTGTATCCATCGTCTTCAAAATGTCGGTCGTCGCCTTTTGAATCGCTTCCTTCCTTTCATCGACAAATGCATTTTACCGAACAGATAGAAGTCACACGGAGCCAAGTCAGGTAGTAGGACAAGTGGTTGATGTTAAAAATTGAACTTTTGAAAAATCGATTACCAAGTTGGATCGATGAGACGGTGCGTTATCGTGTAACAGGCGCCAGCTTCCATTTTCACGGTATTACGGCCTCACACGATGACTTGAATTGTTTTCATATTCAATTCCATTTCCATGTATCGCAATGACAATTTCGGCTCATTTTTGACGAATTCACGCAATTTTTCGATGTTACTTTGAGTAACCACAATACTGGAAGGGCCTGGAAGTTCGTCGTCCTTTATGTCTTCACGACCGTCCTTAAACCACTCATGTACTCTGGCACGAGATAAACAATCATCACCATACACTTGTTTCATCAAATTGAATGCTTCGGTAAAAGTTTTACTAAGTTTAAAACAAAACTTAATATTGGCTTTGTTCGAAGCTCATTTTCCGACCAATACTATAAACAGACTGCCACTATTAGCGCGAAAACTTGGCTTGTACTGAACCAAATGTCATGAAATCACAACATGTCAGTGAAGGATAGGCCTTTCAAATGCATCTATGGGTACATAGATCTATCGAATAAGACATGTTTGACTTTGTCCCTACAAATTTTAAGCAATGCTGCCATACATAATTTCAAAACAACTGCAGCAACTGTGAAAGCCAAAACTATTTAATCGATGGTTCAACCATCACGGGCGCCCACAGAATTTCATCTGGGGGAGTTGTTTGCGTACAACTTTCGAGCCCAATACCATTTGAAACCATATTTTGTACCAGCAGTTTTTGTATTTTTTGTGCGCCACTGGTCCATAGCTCTTCTTATAAAAAGTAATTTTTTATCAAATTTCTCGATTTTTGCAAATAACCGTAATATTGCTTTCGATCGTCTTGCATTGCCAAACTCAAATTATTTTTCTGGGGATTTCAGATTTCATCCCCGTGATAAATTTACCACTTTTCTAGTGAATTTGCAATAATTGCACAATTAACTGGCGTGTTTGAACGATGCTTGGAAAGCGTGGGCCTTAACCGAGAAGACGCACTACACTCATGAGGTGTTTATCAGTTTGATGGTTTTAGCGAGATCAAATAAACTTGCGGGTGTAGATTTCAATAAACAGTTTTAAAACATATAAACACAGCTCAACAGCTCAGTGGGTTGTTTATATGGATTATTTCATATAATTTTCCAATTAATGATGATGCCGCGTTTGGGATGTTTGCCCAGTTCGTGTCAAAAGCGACTATGAACAGTTTGGTGCGTATGTATTTAGTTGATTACCCGGGTTACTCGGGACAGGGCTCAGCACGGATAGTCGAGAAAGTGTATACATAAACACCCATAATTTAAAAAAATAAATAAAATTGGAATTCCCATAAATAGCAAAAAAACCAATGCATAAGTTGCTGCACGGCTAATGGATTAAGCAAATGAAGGCAAATCATCAATCGAGGTGTAACCATCACAGTAGGGTTTTAATAAAAAATTTTAAATATATGAAAAAAAACCATAATCTGCCTAATTATCGAGCTTGCTGGAAAGCATTTTTTGTGAACTCACTCTAAAAATAACTAAACTCGACTGTATTTCGAATTTTATGACGGGAAAATTTTGAGGGAAAAAGCAATTATGTTATTTGACGAGAGCAAGTTCATAGTGGAATAAGACAAGGTGATGTAAATTTTAACACGCGGAATTTGGCACTCCCTTAGCTCAATGTAGTATTTTGGAAGAATGAAAAATGGGGGATAAAGGCCTTTCCAATAAAAGGTAGTAAAACTACTATGTATACATTTTAAGTAAGAAAGAATCAAGAGCCAGGACAGAAGTGCATCAACGTTTTTACTCCGTCAGATCTCTGTATTATGTACAAAGTCTGCATACTTCTGATCTTCTGACTTCTGAATTTCCTATTCAGACAAAGAGATTGTCAACGTATTTCACCTTTTATTATTGCATGCTCAGGATCTACCTATTGCATATCTGTAAAATATCTAAAACCTAAATTATCCTTTTATGATTTCAGAACTTTTAAATGTAATTTTGAGACTACAATTATAATTTTGATAAGGTTGAGACGATGACAAAATACATACAAAATAAGAAAACTGAAATATTAATATGCCATATATTGACTAGACTTTTTTCACTTCACAAAGTGTATTGTAATAATTTAAACAATTTAAAGTTTCTTATTAGTAAAAAATCATCAAAAAAAGATCATGTTAGACATTTTCCTTGTTCGTAATTCAATAGACAGGCACCGGTACATAAATGAATCTAATGGAATTTATTACAATTAACGCCTTAGTCTCTCAATTATTCCAGGTAAATAGTGAATTGCTTATGGAAATATACATTGCAGTACGGTTAAACCTTTAAAATGCGCACAGCACCCATACATATGTACGTGCCTACAGGTATATTTTCAATCATTTTTAAAATGAAAACGCAAATGCGCAACGATTTTTCAATTTAAAAATAAACCACACCTCGCGGCAAATCATGTGAAAAACATTTCAAACACTAAACATTATAATTTTAAGGCTTTCTGTTAAAATTTTACGCAGTAGCGCACACAAACAAGCACATAACGTGAAAAATAAACAAGCCAACATGCCAAACGTTTTTTGTCTGGTCGTGAGCGTATAAAACAATATTAAAATTACGTGAAATATGGCCGCGATTTCTTTAACAAAAAAGGCTCGCGCGATACAAAGAGCGGAGTAATTGAGTAATGAACTGGAATAAGTCGCCACAGAAACTCGAATTTACGTTACGGTAGTTAATGATATTTCACCAAATCGAAAATATTACTGGCAAGCAAGATCGAATCAATCCACTTTAACCCTAATTCCCAGAATATTAAAAGTAACGTAAACCCAGAAGTGAGACTGTCAGGCTTATACGAGCTAAATTACTGAACACATTTGTTTAAAAAGTACAAAACCTGTCTAAAATGTTAATTTTATAAACGCAATATAATTCTAACATTTCATTAGAGGATTACATAAAATAATGGAATCGAAAATCTTTTGGATTTATCACCATTTGAAATCTTTAGTGAGACTGTGAGGCTCGCTTCTGGGAATTAGCGTTAATGGAAATAGTTATTTTAAACTACCAGCTGTTGCCCTTAATCACGTTATCGTAATAAAATGGTAATACTTCTTCCCTCCTTTAAGCTCTACATAACTCAACACAACTGTACCACAGTACATCTTCGGTAACTACGTACGTGATATCGGCAAGTGAGGTTAAGACGGACATACTTCAATAGAGAATATGCTACCGTTCAAGTAAAAAATATATTATATTGCCCATGATTCTGTTGAATGTTATCGAAACATTTATATTCACCATGCACATACACGCCCTCTAATGCCCATTACATAGCACTAGTGGTAAATCAACAGCGGATTTTATGCTATACCACTTGTCGTTTCAAATCTATCGAAACCAAATACATCTTATAAAGTATACCTAATAAGCAGCAAGAAGCTGTAGAAAATTCATTACTATAATTTCAAAAGCACAGTGTATATTTAATTACACCGCCTCACATAGTCTATGTAATTTTATTTTACATAACACTTATCAAAAAACCTAAACTCCGGGCCAGAAAACCAGAATAGATTCACTCTTTTTTTCCACAGAAAAAATCAATTCAAATTGCCTTACAGCTTCAGGCCTTCTTTTATAATTTGAACCAGGTCTTTGTAGTTCACACCGCAAGCAGCAATACACCGTTCCCACATTAAAAGTATTTTAGGGAAACGGAAAAACGTTACCGCACTATTCTGGCAGATAGTGCGGGTATTGTGGCAACCGTTAAAGCAACAACTCATTATATTGTATTATATACATATATATTATATTATATACATACATATATATATTATATTATAATATGTATATATCAGGGGCGTAGCCAAGGGGGGGTTTAGGGTGTCAGAACCCCCCCATAGCCTATAATTTGTCAACATTTTCAATCCCTATGCATCGTATGTACGTTCCCACATTAGCAAAAAGGTCTTTTCATCTTTAAATATTTAAAAGAATATTAACAAAACCCTTTTTTTATCGAAACTAATTTGTTTTTTTAATAGTCACGTTTAGGCTTAATGCAGCGATTTGCATGTTCTAAAAACATGTCTAAAGAGTAGTTTCGTTCGTCGACCGGAATGTCCGTCAGGATGTCGGTACAAGCCTTTTGGATGGTTTCTACGTTCTCAAAACGCTTTTTTTCATCGGCAAATGCATTCTTTGAAAAGGTGAAATTCGCACGGTGCCACATCATGTGAAAACAAAAAAACAGTCAAAACAAGTGTCAATAGATGGGATGGCATCCTTCAATAGCCAAATGTTCGATTAAAATCCAATAAATGTATGCTATTGAGATGCTTAACCTTCGCCTTACTAAAGATGATCCCAGGCACTTCCGCCGCTATTTTGAGTAAAACTCACAATAAATATATAATAATTTATAAATTTTTTCATACTTCAGTATTTAGTATCTTCCTCTGGCGATAGTTCGTATTTCGAAAAAAGGCCTAACTTTAGTGATTTATTTTGAGACTATGGAAAATATTAGAAGATTTCTTTCCAGAGGGTTTATTGAACACATAATGAGGTACGCAAAAAAAATTTATCGTGAGTTTTAATCAAAATGGTAGCGAAAGCGCCTGGGATCACCCAGATACATTTGTATAAAAAATGACAAAATTCAACTTTAAACATGAACAAAATTTCAAAAAAAATATTTTTTCATGTTATTGAAAATTACCTTAAAATTTGTGCAGATATTAAACATGAATATTAAAAATATCACCCGGGTGGGTATAAGTAAAGCGAAGGTTAAATCCAATTTCAAGAATTTCAATGAAGATTTTGGCTTATCTTTTATGAATTACCGCCCAGTTTTGATCTACGGTGATCGCGGATTCAGTTGGCTAACATTTTGGTCATCATTTATGTTCTGACAATCGTTTTTAAATCACTTTTACCACTTATGAACTCCTCCACGGTATAAAAAAAATCACCATAAACTTGGTCCATCAATTTAAATGCTTCGGTTCAAGTTTAAACATTTTTAAAACAATAGTTAATATTGGATCTTTGTTCGATGCACATTTTTGTACGATGACACAAACATACTTCCACTTCAGATGCAATAACTTCGCTTTCAGTCCCCCAAATTTTATGACATTTTTACTAAAAATCAGGGAACAAATTTAGTTTTTAATGCATTAAGTCACATAAGCCACAACAAAATTCCCTATTTGGAAAGTACACTTTACTTTAAAAAACATGTAATACTAAACTGGCAAAACAATTTTTTTAAAACTCCCCCCATGACCAAGTTCTGGCTACGCCCCTGGTATATATTATAGCGTTTTTATCGTATTCTTAGTTTTTTTGCATTGGCGGCTTGGTCATAGCACAGTATACAATGGACCAGTGGCGCACGCAGGGGGCGTGCGCCATTGCTGGAACAAAATAGGGAAGGAGGGGCGGTTCATTACCTCTCAGTTGACAAGGTTGGCGGCACTCCCTTTAATTGCAGCAAAATATACTGCAATGATGAGTATCAAACAAAACAAAAAGTTTCCAACACAAAATATGGTTTCGAATGGTATTCGGCTCAAAAGTTTTACCCAAAATGAAATCCTGTGTGCGCCACTGCAGTAGACCAGATTATGACACGGCTTCATATTTCTTCATAAATAGAAAAAAACATGACACATACTTTGTCAGAGTTTCTCTATTGCATTAACCCAAAACCCCTCAAATCGCTCTCTGATTCATTGAAGTGCAGCCCACACTCTCAAATACTTTTTTGCGATTCGTTACTATGCTGGACACTACAACAATTATTGTGTTAGATGGCTGCTGCCAATACAGTTACAATTTCCTAGAATTTTCTTGAAATTTTAAATTTTGTTTGAAACCCACCAAGCTTCAACGTATTGTCTATTATTGAGGATTAATTTTTTTGAGCATTATGACATTCTCTCCCTTCGTCATACAAAAAAAGGGCGTCATTCTACCTGGTTCACTTTAATAATTTCACTTTGGGTCATAGATAGATTTTTGATTTTAAAAAAATGTTCACGGGATTTAGTGTCAGATGCGGAACATGATGGCTGACAGCATTGGCTTCACCTTTATTTTTTGTATCATGCTACAAGACCACGCTAGAGAGGTTATCGGTAATGTTCTATATTTGTTCGTTCTTGTCAAGTAGACATTCCAAAAAAAATGCTGCTAATTCAGGCAGCACGAAAAGCAGTGGCTATCTAAAAAAAAAGTGAATAAGCTAAACTGCTCTCCCTATTTTCCAGATTTTTAAGCCATTGAAAACATGGCGTTGGCTGGTCAGGATAGTCGAAGCATTTGGACATTAGTTTGATAACAAGGATGAACTAAATGAGGCGATTTAATCAACATGGGTTACTATTTCTTTCGATTACATTAAATTACCCTCAGAGTCAATATCCACGTGAATACTCGCTTTTAAACAATGCGAAATAAAGTATTTTTTACAAAAACGACAGTTTTGTTTGAATTTACCACTGCTTCAGTCCAAATTTCAAGGTGAACCTATTCTCGTGACCCATTAAAATGTACTCAGTTTAGGGAGTTCAACTTATAAGCCAAAATTTCAAACTGTACAATATATAATGCATTACCTATTCTCTTTCTGAGTAATTTTATAAAGTCACTATACTGTTTTCTTATCATATAATACATTCTATTCAAAGCATTCAAGCAAAAACTTAAGTATAAATAAAAAATAGATATTTTTTAAAATGTATGCGTATTAAGGACATATAATAATTGTAATATTCGACACTAAAATAAATGAAACCATAGGTTTTGCAATGAACTCATTTCCGACATAATTGAAGTTTTAAACATTAACGGAAAATAAACTATGACTTCGAAAGGTATATTTAATAAAAAAAACAATCGATAATTACACAAATTACATCGCAAAGGAATTTTATAACTAAAACTATACTTCTATGATGTAAGGAAATAAAATTAATTAGCGTAAAAGAAAAGAGGTAAACAAAAGAGAGCAAAGGAGCAGATGTGTTTGGTACAAAAATTGTATCGCAAATGTGATTTCATATGGAATTGGGCTCAATCGTTGTGTACGGAACCCCAATATGAAAACCTATATACGCCACTGTCGAATAGCTATAGCACATTGTACATTGTTTGAAGCATGTATAGAAATATAAACTTAATAGAGTTTTAAGCGGTAGTTAGTATGAACGAACCTCGACTTGACAGGAACGGTCCTATAAGCAAAATTATAAATTTTATCTTTAAGGCAAACGTACAACACTCTTAGAGCCTATTTACACGAAGGCTTTTCCCCCAGGCGTTGCTGCGTAAATCTTCATGCATTTACATGAAAACTTTTTACTTGCAACTTTGCTTGACTTTTTTTGACGTTTAAGCGGCCAATTTTCTTTCATTCACATTTTCGCGTAGTTTTTGATATTCTCATTTTTAAAAGAAAAATGGATTTAAACAAAGAAGAAATTATTGAAAATATTTTAGAAGTCACTGACTGCTCAAATTTAAATAATAGGGAAGATGTAAATATAATTGTTAGCAAAACGTCCGGCCGGTTTGAAATTTGAAGAAAAGTGCGAAAAAGAGCAAAGCAAATGTCAAAAAAACCCCTGGAATTCGCTGACCGTGCGTGTTTGCCTACCCCGCTGACTTTTCACCACTTCTCGCCGACAAACTCGTCACGCTTGACTTCTAACGCAGGAGGAAAGCCCTCGTGTAAATAGGCTCTTACTACTACGCGACGCTCTTTTCGCTTTGCTAAATTACCAAATTAAAGCTTGTAGCTGTAAAAAAAATAAACGTTAAAGCCAATGTTCCTCGATTCGACTAACAAGTTTTAAGATAGATTTTAAGAAGCCGGTAGTGCATATTATGCGTTTAAAGTGAATGAAAAGACTGTCATATTTTTAATTCAAATTCAGAAAACAAAAATTTTTGTGTGTGGTTTTTATTTTATTTTGCTAAATAATGAGTAGCTCCTTATTTCATGAGATTGAGCAAAACAATGGTAGTCGAAAAGACGAACATTGGCTAAGCAGGGTTAACGAAAAACATTAAGGTAAGAAATCTTCTTAGTTTGTGTACGTAGATTCATTAAAAATAAACCTTCAACAAAAAATAAGTATACACTTGGGCTTTTACTGTCTCTGGACACATGGCGTATTTGCGCACTAAAGAATAACCCAAACCTGATGACTAATGCCCCGAACACATGGACGACGGCAGCGACACGACTGCGTCTGTCAAAATATGGAATCAGAACAATCGCATGAGAAGAATTATTTTGACGACAGCACGACAACACCGAACACCGAACACAGATGTCGCTGAGCTAGAGCTAGTCTCTATTTCGTAGGCGACAAAATCAAAGCAATTGGTATCACTGCTTAGATTGGCAACATCGATTGCTTGTTTGCATACTTTGCTCAGCTGCTCCATGAGCCAAATGCGTAATATTTGTTATTTTGCGTTAGCAAAATTAACGAAAAATTTTAATTTATTCATTATTCAACTTCAACACTTCCAAACAATTACGAACTTGTGAAAATGACAGCGTCACAAAACTTATGATTGTTATGCTGCTGCTGCCGCCATCATTGTAATCACGTTGCCAACTACACCGCGACTATTGAAACCAACGTCATCTTGCGGTCGCGACACTGCTGTCGTCTATGTGTTCGGGCAGTCTCAACCTAAACCAAAACGGAAAGACCAGTAATACCATTGTTCTACTCATGCATTTCTTGGTTAAAGCTGTGTCCGCAATGGTTAAATCACTGATGATCACTTGGCTACTCGCGAGTAGCAGCGACGCCGACGCAAGAATACGAACATAAAGCAGCGTCGTTTCTATCCAGTGTTGCCAGATTAGAAGATTTCCTCCTAGATTTAGTAGATTCTTGGCCTTTTAGGACAATTTTTAGGAGAAATAATTGTTTAGGAGATTTTGATGGTGACACTTGACATCATTAGTGGCACTGAAGCCTTGAATATTGAAAGCTAGTGTCTAATTTAATTCAATTAATTGTTATGCTTTGTAGTGTTTAATTTATGCAATGAATAAAGGAATTCACAAAAGTGAATTTCATACTGATCTAATTTTTTATAAGTTTTTTTTGCGTTAAGTTGTTAAGCTGAAACTGAATGAATAAAAAGGCTGCATATATATATTTTTATTTTTCATGAGAAGTAAATCCTTAGTTAAAACTGACAGAAATTTATAAAACAATTTTAGGAGATTTTTGAAATTTTTGGGAGTAAATTTCAACTTGTTTTCAAGATTTAGGAGAAAGTCATTTCAGGTATCTGGCAACACTGTTCCTATCGCAGCTTCAGTGCAGTGATGCCAACCTTAGGGAAAAGAGGCTACATGTAGGGAAATTCAGCCTTAAATTTGCGATGTAGGGAAAAAGGACAGATTTTTGATATTCACTTAAATGTAGGGAATTTAAAAAATCTGAAAGTTGTCCATATTTAAAAAAAAAATTATTTTTCTGTTCGCATATAATTTATTTTTATGATTAATGCGCTGAAATTTTTTCAATGTGGCAATCTTGTAAAGTAAAAGTAAAAGTATAAAGTAAAATCTTTATATATCCTTGTACACACCCACTGGCTAGCAAGGATTTTCATGTATTTTGTCTGTGCTTGAACATACACTTTTGTCAGCATATTTGCTTAATTTCACTTTTGTTGCGTTTTCGAGTACATTTTTCAATTTATTTTATTTATTAACCAGATTCTGAATTAAGGAGAGAAAATCGTATATTTCTTCAAATGTTATACTTTTTAATTTTCAAAAAATTTATAAAATTTATATTTCCGTAAGGAAAAACAGGGATTTTCTTGAGATGCGGTAGGGATTTTTTCAAAAATTTGTTGGCATCACTGCTTCAGTGTCGTTTCAAACTTTATTCGAGCAACATTACGCTCGTTTCTTGAGCGTTTCTTCGCATTTTTGCACACTGAGTATTTTTTGCGTATTTTTCTAAGAAATGTATGAAATCGAACCACCGTTAGCGCTTATCACACAGACCTTTTTAAGTCTTGTTCCACATATTTTAAATTAGATTTAAGTTATTGATTAGTCTCTAAGATTATTTCTGTAGACCGAATAAATAAATAAAATGTTATAAAGATGGTTACTAAAATGCTTGGTTGTGTTAGTGCCATCACTGGGTTAAATGCATCTTACAAGGCGGTTATGCTACTTACGGAAATAGTTAAGCGTTTCCCTCGTCTGCTCTTTGGTCAGACCCAGTCCTTCGGGCGGAATTTCGAGTGCTGGTGCAGGAACATACCAATCTTGATTTGAATAACCAGCAAAATCTGTCAAAAAGTCCGAACGTACTTTGTATTTTGGAATTTGTTCTTCCAGAAGCGAAAATATTTCAATTTCGGGCAAGTTCTCGCTACTGCACAATTCTACAATAACAAAGATATAGCACATTAACAAAAGCGGTTAGCGGCTTGCATACGCACATATTTAAACAAAAGTCAATTCAATTACCAGTTAAACAAGCTACCTCCGCCGTTTGAACCGAGGGCTTGGAATACTGTTGTTGTTGTTGGTGGATAAGGCGCTTCGTTGATAATTTGGGAAGGTGTTTGTTTAGCGTAGCCTGTGCCGATGGACTTAGCGGGGCAGAAGCCCCCAAAGGTGCAGAAAGCATATATATAGCCGATTCCTATAAAATAACAAAAACAAATTGAACAACAATAAATAACAGTTATTCATGCATTTATTTATCATTAAATCTAGTGTTTAATTAACAACTATCTAACCAATAACGTGCTGTTGGAAGCTGAATTGCCAATCAGCATTCATTGTGGCATTTAAACCCAGCAGCGCTAGTAGGAAGAAAAGTTCGACAGCTTCTGGGTTTGTAATGATCCACTTTGTACTCTTTAGCTAGACTGAACGATTTTTTTTTTTTAAAGGCTCCCAATGTTTGGTATACGTTTTTTCAGGTGAGCTTCTTAAAAACGACCAAACAAATTATTACGCTGTACCGCACAAAATACTATTATATTTGAACAGGAATATTATGGAATATTATTATTCGATTTAAGCTAATCGAATAACCAAATCCTTTTGACAGTAGATTCAAAAAGTAGAAGTAGAAGACCGTTCGTCAATGTTATCACGTAATTTTCGTCTTGCTGTGCTATACACAAAACCAATTGTTCCAAAATGTAAAGTATTCGAATAGCCAAGATTGAACGTTTTTTCAGTTAATAGAAATTGAACGAATAGTCGAATGTCGTCATTCGGTTGATTTTTGTCACAACGGTTGACTGCTGTAAAGTCTTTCCCTCAGTCCGTTAAGTAAATTTACACCAGCTTGTCAACTCACGCATGCCTTGAACACATGCAAAAAACATATAAAAGCAATTTTGGATGGATTAGTTACTTATTTTTTTGTAAGATAAATAAATGCAATCGATTTGCTGGAATCATCTGCCGCTGTCCCTTAGTTGCATCGGTCACAAGACATTTGCTGAAAACAGACAAACAATTAACAAAGGTTTTAACAAAACACTATCCATTGAAGTTTTCTTGCAAATATTCGTGTTTCTTTTCAGCACTTAAACACGCACGCGCACCAATGCTAAGCACCTACGGCAAGCCAAGTAAAACAGCTACGTGAGGCAAGACATCATTCAAACTTAAAGTGAGGGCCAATGTGCACACGCTGCAATTTTAGCTATTCATTTCGTTAAATTCACCGAGAGAGAGAGCCGTATGCTACGGGACGGGCTGCGAAACGTTAGCACCACCGCATCCGTGTGAACAATTGAGAACAACCTACCAATTTTTCAACTCAAAAATATTTTTAGGGCACTTTAATTTGGAACTGTCTACCGCTTGATGGGCAAGTAAAAATATTTATAACTGTTGATGACTGGATCTCTTTTTGTTATGTCGTTCACTTATTGATTTTTCGTTTCCTCTTACATTCATCAAACATCTGTACATTGAAAACAATACAATATGAAAATTGTGAGCAACAGTCAAGTATCTTGTACTTAGGCAACCACTTCAACCTACCAGTTAAGTTTTCGTTGTTGTTTGAAGAATGTGTCACAAAATGAAGTTCCGCGAAACTTTTTAAAGATTACAAATTGGTGTGGGTTAGGTAATATTTAAGTGCTTTGAAATAAGTAAATTATACCTACGAGTCGTAATACTCGTTCGCGTAATTGGACCAATATTTTTCTTGACAGTGTTTCAAATGAATGAAATTACAGTTACTTCAAAGGTATACAACCTTTTTACCAAGAAGTTGGAAAACTCAGACAGTATTTAAAAAAGGAAATGCCCTTAGCACTTTTATAAAACGAGAATCATATGCTTTATCTTCGGCAAAAATGTCAAAATTCTATACAAGAGCGTAAAAACAAGGCCGGAAGTGGTTGGCAACGATTTAGATTTCCCTCGTCGGTATATATGAAGAAAACATTTTGTGTTCATTTCACGCGATCATACAACTTGATGTTAATAAATTGAGAAATACAACCTTGACCAAGTATTCAGCAGCGCTTTCATTTTTACTTCTGTGCGTTTCGAAAGATTCATCCAAAAGCACCGCACACTAAGAACGGGACCGTCGACACAGATCTTGTACAAAGATTTTGTGCGCTACATCAAACACCCTTATGGAATAACATTAGGAATATTAGTAAATAATATTGACACTATTAAAAAAAATTTGTTAATTTTTCATAGTAGACAGAAGAAGTTAAATACAATTAAATGAAATTCGCCAATCATATTTCGCAATTCTATATGAAGTTCAAAAAGTTTGAAACGAACTGATTTCGTTGTATCACGGCTCTATCGCATTTTTCTCTCACAACCTTGGGCATACGAGATTGCAAACATTTGCCATCAATTGTAAGCGGAGTTTTTCTGTTAAGTTTGCAATATTTGTTGCAACACACGAAATTCACAACTATTGTGAATGCAGCCAGCTATAGCAGGAGCACTTGCAAAGTATGGGTTCTAAGTGTTGCATATTTGCATTTAAAATGTAAAGTAGTCTAAAGTAAAAATATACTACACCAATTTGCAAATGCTACGATGCAAGACCGTTTGCACAAGATTGTGA
Organism: Melieria picta; assembly: GCA_964056695.1. Lineage (NCBI taxonomy): Eukaryota > Metazoa > Arthropoda > Insecta > Diptera > Ulidiidae > Melieria > Melieria picta. Next base: position 89,339,422 of record OZ057399.1, read on the forward strand.
ATATACCTTATTTATGTTTCCGTTATCCGGTTTTACTCTATCAGGCAAGTTGGGATCAGATTAGATAAGGTGCTCCATTGGCTGTACTGAACGTTTTCAAACGTCTCCGCCGTTGGATTTCGGTGTAACTACTAACTGGCTAGTCCACTTCCTTGAATGCACATCTATTTTAAAAATACTAACATTTCGACTATTTTATAGTCATATTCCTAAACAAATCAGTCTAAACAACTTTTTGTTCAATGAACATTAAATAGTTTTGCTTCGTTTTAAATTTGTGTAGCCATAAAAGCCTTCTACCGCGCCGCCCACCTGAGGGTCCGTCTCGAAGACGTGCCTTGCCGGAGCATGTTTAGACATACGGGCAACATGGCCTTACCAGCGTAACCGCAGTATTTTTAAGCACTTGATAATGTCCCTGTATAACTCATACAACTCGCTGTTCTATCGAATACGGTACTCATATCCCACGCGAAGAGGACCAAAGATTTATTCGTCGAAGGAGGGCTCTACTTCCCAATTACTAAACTCCTAATATATGGTTAATCTCGCACGGGTGTTTGTATTTTATGAAACAGTAAGCTTGGTACGGACACGCACACATGTCCTTGACCGCGGTTCCTGTATGTCTCAAAAAGTGCCGGCAAAGTAGACCCTCGAGACGACATCAACCACTGGGCAGTGCGGAAAGAGGCGAACACATCTATATTGGAAGGACCCAGTGACGCACACAGGGGAAGGTGGGGTTCAACCCACCTAAAATGCAAACATTTTTGGTTCAAATGGAATTGAACTAAAAAGTTGTACACAAAGCCCCCCCAAAATGAAATCCAGTCTGCGCCACTGGAAGGACTACATGGGAAGAAGAACCAGCTGGCCCAATATTTGCTATACAGTTATAGTGTCATTTGCCACTTATCTCTAACAGAACTTCAGTAATGTCGGCAGTAATACTTTCAAGTACAAGTACGGACAATCCCAACACATGCTCGAACATAACGTTTATTACACAGTGCAACACTAAAAAAAGGGACAAGGTCAAACATGTCTCATTCGATAGAGGACCTTAGTAGATGAAAAAGTGTCAAAGGATTTTTTCCGGAATGTTCCAGTTTTTTTTAAATGCAGTTTAAAGATGGCGGCTTAGTGCCCCTTACTGAAACTTTTAAAACATCATATCTTTTGACTCAAATGTTAGAAAGGAATCATTTTTACGTCAAATGAAAGCCAATAATATGAAGTCGAAGAAAGAATATCCTTTTTTGAAAAATTGTATGAAAAAGGATATGAAGGACCTCAACTACATTTTTATCCTTGAATATCCTGGAAACCGTGAGAGCGAGAGAAGCCCCTTATATAAATTTAGCTCTATATTTCACCATGTTTTTAGAAAATACAAGTGTAAAAAGAAAAAACCTAAAGGCACATGTAAATTTTAACTTTTCAACCACTTTAAAAAATAAAACAAAACGCATATTTGTGCGACTGTAATCAACAATATCAAACAATATTTTCAATATCAACATCGAGATCACACAATGCTTTTTTAATGCATTGTGTATTATGTGCGCGTGACAATTGCCTTTTAATATGTTTTGGTTTGAATTCTTAAGATTAACGATTTTTACCAACGATTTTTACCAAAGTTTGCATTCCTATTATCAGCACTTAGGCACACAACATTTTTTATTTTTAAGTCTAATTTTTGCAATGCGGCCTTAATCATGTTGAACATTCCAGCAGCTGACTCATCCGGATTTTCAACGAAGTCTATAATTTTATTGTGAATGCCCAAAGCGGCATCGAAATATTGGACACAAATTGGAAAAATGTTCCTTATTAATTGATTAAGTTGCCACATTTGAATAAAACAAATAAAAAATTTAAATTTAATTTGAGCTTGAGGAGGACTTTTTGGCCTTTGAGGAGGACGGAGGACATTTTCTGTTCAAGGAGGACTGTCCTCCTCAAAGGAGGACGGTTGGGAAGCCTAGTTCCAGACCACGCTGGCATTGAAGGAAGCGAACGTGCCGACGAACTGGCAAGGAGGGGAGCGTCCACACCCTTTGTCGGCCCTGAACCCTTTTGTGGTTTGGGAAAAGGAGCTTCTTCTATCCTAACGAGAAAGGACGAGATAACCATAAGGAATCAATACTGGGAAAATCAACCAGGTCTCGAGCATTCCAAGATGGTTATCGGGTTCTACAATAGGAAAATATTCGAGGAATGCATGACCCTATCAAAGAATAATCTAAAGATTATCACGGGAATGCTAACAGGGCATTGTAGATTGAATTATCATCTAGCTAAACTAGGAATCCGTGAAAACGGGTGTTGCAGGTTCTGCTTGCAGGAAAACGAGACTGCAATACATATACTAGGAGAATGCCCTGTACTCATGCATAAAAGAAAGAAACACCTGGGGGACCATCTTATACCAGGTACAATGCAGGTAGCAAAACTGGGCCGTAAGTAAGTGGTAGCTAGTACATGTCGACACCATAGCAACTCACTAAAGTACCTGCAGAAGTCTGTTGTAAGTTAAGCTTGTAACGACAAAATGGTGTTGGCAAGCCAAACAATATTTGAGCTTGTTGTAGCATATCGATAATTCACACCTTTCGCCCGTGACGATTGCCGCTGTGCACAGGCGTTTGGTGTCTACGTGCAAAACTGGTGATACCTGCTGCCACCTCCCACTGTTATCGACTCATAACGCCAGTGTGTGAGAGCGCTTAGACGGAGATACGAAATATATAATATCAATACGAGCTTAATTCCCACTGCCCGTTAGTACCAGGAATTGACGAATCTTTAGAACAACTGATCTGTGGACACATTCAACAAATTAAGCATAAACAGTAAAAAAACACCTTCGGCATCAGTATAACAGCGAAAGCACGCGCCAACACAGGTCATAAGATATATGATTTCCAAAATTTGGAGCAGACTAAAACGCTTTTAAGGCAGCAAAAGCAGTGGGTGCAAGCATTCGAAATGCATATGCAGGCGCATACGGCACCGTTAGCCCACTTGCGGTCCAATGTTGCTGACACTGGGATGGATGCCAATTGCATAATCTTTTTACCAAGGCAAAACTAAATAAAGAAAAACTGGTGAAATCTTTTTCAATAGGTCGGAATGCCGGTTAAGTTGGGAACAAGTGCAGAATAGCGTACCCTCGTGAAAAAAAAATAAAAAATTTGGTTGTATAGAGCTTGGTTTTGTGAATGTAACAAACTAAAAATTTTGCTGGGGAAACGCCTACCAAAGGCGTGGCACGGGGTCAAAGTTCAAAACTTTTATCAAAATAACTCATTCAATTTTCAATCGATTTATATGATATGGGTATCAAACGAAAGGTCTTTTTCATACCTTTATTTTGGTGTACCACATTATATACTTTATATGTACGAGTAAAAAATTATAAGCAAAAAAATTTTTTTTATTTTTTTTTATAAAATTTACAAAACCCGATTTTTTTCTCGAAAAATCTCGTTATTAAGATACAAAAAAATTTACACTATATTATAGCGTGTAGAATTCTCTTTTCAATGAAATATAAAACCATACAGTTTTGTTTTTTTTCAATGCGTGTTTTAATTAAATATCGCGCCTAAGCAAAGAATTTCTGCATTCAAGTACCTTTTGTGTGGCCGGCCTTCGGCCGGGGCTCTTGAAAAATAACCCTCATGGGAGTCACCACCACATCAGGCAACAGTCAGGTGTGCACAGTATTTTTTGTTCAAATCCATAGTTCCAAGCCATAGTTTTTTGGCAATAAGTTTTTCCCAGGTGGCCGGCTTTCGGCCGGGCGCTTGAAAAATAACCCTCATGGGAGTCACCACCACATCAGGCAACAGTCAGGTGTGCACAGTATTTTTTGTTCAAATCCATAGTTCCAAGCCATAGTTTTTTTGGCAATAAGTTTTTCCCAGGTGGCCGGCCTTCGGCCGGGCGCTTGAAAAATAACTCTCATGGGAGTCACCACCACATCAGGCAACAGTCAGGTGTGCACAGTATTTTTTGTTCAAATCCATAGTTCCAAGCCATAGTTTTTTTGGTAATAAGTTTTTCCCAGGTGGCCGGCCTTCGGCCGGGCGCTAAAAAATAACTCTCATGGGAGTCACCACCACATCAGGCAACAGTCAGGTGTGCACAATATGGAAATATAAAAACTTTGAACCTCGATATCTCGAAAACGAAGCGAGATATCGAAAAATTTTATTCCTCATTTTCGAGTTATTTTCGGTCAATCTATCTAAAAACATCATCAAATGGCGGCGCCACGGAAACCGTAGAATCCCCTTGCAGGCACATTCTTTTAACTCAATATAAATTTAAATATAAAACCAAAAAAGTTCAAATGTTCTATATTTCATTGTAAAGGGAATTCCGTAGAGAATATATGGTAACAAATTTATTATATCTTTATTTTGGGTTTTTTCGAGAAAAAAATCGGGTTTTGTAAATTTTATTAAAAAAAAATTATTGTTTGCTTATAATTTTTTACTCGTACATATAAAGTATATAATGTGGTACACCAAAATAAAGGTATGAAAAGACCTTTCGTTTGATACCCATATCATATAAGTCGATTGAAAATTGAATGAGTTATTTTGATAAAAGTTTTGAACTTTGACCCTGTGCCACGCCTTTGGTAGGCGTTTCCCCAGCAAAATTTTTAGTTTGTTAGACTCAGGAGCCAAACTTCTTTGTATAAGCATACTTATTAATTTTTTTCACGAGGGTACGCTATTCTGCACTTAAGCCTTAAGTTGGACCGGACATTTAGAAACCACATGAATTAGCTTGGAGTGGCACTTGCCTTTATTCACGTGCTGTTGTACTGCATTACAACGACCAACGTGCACCGTGCAGCGCCAACCCAAGGAGTTCTAAAAACGCAGAAATACTAGACACAGCGGTATGATGTGGACAAGCCTTGGGGTTGGGTGCTTAGTGTAGCAGAGAATGCGAGCGACATTTGGATGGCATAATGCTCTAAAATTAATTTGCCATCACCGCGCTGATACAAGTACCGACGAGCGTACAGATAGGGGGACGCAACGGTGCGTTCTTTGCCAATATTACGTCGGCGAGTAAGATAGCGCTTGCTTTCACTTTGTTGGTGTTTTCGTTTTTCATCAATAAATAAAGGAGCGCATACGAATACGATAAATTAAAAACGATTTAGAATTGTTTAAGCTACACAAATAGAAGCATTGCTACTGGCGCTTATATAAGAATAACGTCAATAGTCGCTCGGCTTTGGCTGGCGACCGCAATTTTCTTTTCGCCCTCCTTATTATGATTTTTTGTTTCATTTATTGTTTTCACTCCGTTGTTTGTGCGTAAATGCCTATGCTGTCAACCAGTGAGTCCGTCGTACCACGACGTTGTGCGTGTGGGCGTTTGCGCGCTCCACACGATTACAAAATCACTTGTCTCCTTCAACCTTTGAATTTTCGCAAAATTCGCCAAGCATCGAATGTACGGTTGCTATTGTTGCCATTATAATTCATACACATTTTTACCATTGCTTGTATTGCCCAAATCTAGTTCTGCGTGCCTCTTCGCTCCGCGCTACTGCTGACGGCGCTCGCTGCTACTGCTGCTGTTGACACTGTGCTGCATCAATAGTTCAGCTTAGTTCAGACTAACGTAGGTTAGCAGTGAGCCGTAAATATCGAATTTTTCTCTTCTCAATTCACACACATTATTATTGTAATATCTTCTTTTTAGTTTTTTCTTTTTTACTTTCTTCTATGCACTCCTATTTACTCCGCGTAAAGTGCAGACGTAAAGCACCTTTCCTATTTATGTATAATTTCCATTAATTATTCTTCAGTCATTGCAATTCACACTTTTTACACAATAGTTAACACAAGCGGGTAATATTGATAAATTATAAGGTTCTTGTTTTATCTACAGAAAGTGTTGATTATATTGCTTTTCCTTCGGACAATTGATGATTTAATTCCGCGAAACCAAAAAAAACGTCTGCAGGCGCATGAACAACGAAAAAAGACTGTCTGATCAAGCTGCGTTTAATCAGTGACGAGGTTTGTTTCGTGAGCACTGTGGCATTGTTCGTGCACACAGTTTGACAAGTGTGTTCGGTCAAAGCGCATTAATAAGGTGATAGCACTAAGGCAACAACAAAAATTTAATGTAGTTTGTGTTTGTTGCTCATTGTCGAAATTAGCTGACAAATATAAGTGAAAAAACACGGAACTGATTTCTGCTTTTAAAAAAGCTGTAAAAATGACAACAATGAAAATGAATATATGTGTAAAAATATTGTTATAACCAAGACGCATTAAGAATTATTGTTACAATAGGTCTGTTTGGGTACGGATAATTCGAACGAATTTGTAAAAAATTTTACTGGATCCTGGTTGTGTACGCCAAATCTCTTGCAACGAGAGAGAAACTGAGAGCGTAAAGTGACAATTCATTTCGTTAGAACTTGCAAGTTTTTACTGGAGAAATTTTGTCCAGTAACTTTTAGCCAGTAAGAATAAGAACAAGAAAAACATATGATTGGCTGCCATATGATCGACTGCAAAGAAAAAGAATTTTTGTAAACATTTGGAGGCAAATGAAACCAGCAAAGAATTTGTGCGTTCGCGAGTCTGCTGATCCACAACCCTCCTCAGCTTTACCTGCTGCAGCTGAAAGGGACGAATCGCAGATTGAGCCCAATGAACCATTTGTTTTTTGCATCAAATGTCTGATTAAACTTAAGTTTCCCTACCGCTTCAAACCTCAAATGAAACTTTTAGATCAACCGTTTCTTTCTTTCTCACACTTTGTTTACTGTGTATTGTGAGTGTGCGAAGTACCACTGGTGTAACCAAGAGTTAAAACTTGTAAATTCTTCCAAATTCCTGTTTGTTTACTCTTTTGGATAGTTTCATTTTCGGGAGCATAAGCTTGCTTACTCTCCTGATATTTTTTACTGGAAAAGTTCCCAAACAGACCTAATGTTGTGCCAACGTGAATGCTCGGGTCACGAGGCAATTAGCAGCCGTTCGCCAATAATCAAAAGAAAAAGTTTAATCAGCTGTGATGCTGCCACTACTTATTAAATTTGCCTAGTGTCCGACTTAGCAATCAGTTAATGAACATATGATCGAAGATAAGTGGGGAAACGGGAGTATGTATTATATATCGCCAGCGGCGGATTCAGGGGGTGATTTTGGGGGTTGAACGGCCCCCCGAAATAGAAAAAGGGTCGACTTTAAAACTACATACAAATTAGAAGCCATATACATAAATATATATGAATATTAAAGAATTCCTTTTTGAAACGCCCCAAAATTTTTTTCTGAATTCGCCCTTGTATATCGGTAAATGTACTTGGTTCCAAACCGATTGAACAAATAACTACGAGGGGTAAGTCGTGGGACCGGTCGGTGATTGTCGCGTCAAGTTTGAATTTTTTTCTTAAAATCTCGCGCACATTTGTTGCAATCTTCAAACAATTAATACCCACACATGCACACACATATCGAGCCATAGTCGCCAAAATATCGTAAGCGCCAAATTCGTAATTTTACAGGAGAAGGTTTTTTGTGTTTTCCTTTTATATTATGTTATTAAATGCTGCCATTTTGTGCATGAATTATTGGTTTAAAGTTATTTTTGGAATACCGATAAAAAAAATTTGATTCGCAAAACAGGAGCGTATTTAATGGCGCTTACGATAATTTCGCTACCGCGAAAATTCTGAAGCATGCACAAGCTGTGGCGCTTACGATAAATATGTTTGACGTTGGCTTGCCTTTTAATTTGTTTTCTTTTCTTGTTTATAATAATATAGTCGCAAAAGTTATTAGAAATTGTGAAATATTGTAAAAGCACTAAAAACAGTAGAAAAGATTGGGTAAATCTAACCCAAAAAAGAAGTATCGAAAGTAATAATAATGCCAAATACCATTTCAACTTCAAATTACATTTCAGCTTAAAAGAAAAATTTAACAATCCAAAGTAAATGAAAAAGTACCCCCCGGAGTTGCCCACATGGGCGGGGACGGAGGTCGGTACTATCCCCATTGCTGTGGAGCTCTATCCGTCCTAACCAGGAAGCACGAGATATTCAATAGGAATCAATACTGGGACAACCAGGACTAGAACATTCCAAGGCGATTATCGGGACGTATAATAGGAAAAGATTCGAGGAATGCATGAGCTTTTCAAAGAATAATCTAAGGTTTATTACAGGTATCCTTACAGGGCATTGTGGATTAAACTAACTAAACTAGGAATTCGCGAAAACGAATACTGCAGGTTCTGCTTGTTCCCTGTACTTATGCACAAACGAAAGAAACACCTGGGGGACTTTATTGTACCAGGTACGAACTGGGTTTCCAGAGGTTTAGGTAACATATTAAAATTTCTCTCGGATACTGGACTTACGGACGAACTATAGGTCCACGAAGGGGGCAACAGATCCGTTAATAATAATAATAAATTAAAAAGTCTAAGGATTTAAAATTGTTTTGAATTTTTTTCTCTTTAGTCTTCAATGTCAGTCTCTGCTAAGGTATCTTGAACTTGCTGATTTCAGTTCATATCCAGGTTTTCTTTATGATACCTTTCGTTTATTATCCCCTTTTCACATATACTTTTTAGATCCCACACATTTGGCACATTTTTGGTATTATTTCGATGCGAATGTTTTTGTTGTGCACCACAACTGTTCCCTCGGTTGTATTGAATAATGTGTCTTCTTTAGATATGGTATATATACCTCGTTACTTGATTAACGAAAAATCTGTATTATTTTCGCCATCAAAAGAAACACCTTGAAATTCCAAATTTTCTGACCTTTAAGCCCTATTACCACGGAATTTTAGAACGCATAAAAATGAGTAGTATCAGAAAAGAAGCCATGAGATGTTGTAATTCCAACAACATAAAAAAAAAATCCTGTTAATAGGTTTACGGTCTGAAATGTCGAGAAGTCAAGGATAATTCAAAAAAATGACGCGCCCACTTTTTGCCAAAACGCAAACTAAGTTTCAGAAACGGTTTGCGGATTCGAATTTAGTGACCCCTTATTAGCCTAGAACTGATGTCAAAACCAGAAATGGCGAAATTTGTTGTCCTGTGTTATTTACCACTATGGACAATTGTTGCTATAAGCACTTCTCACAGGACTTTGTAGGAAGGCTTTTCAAATCTTTAAAATAGCCTATTTAGGTCTAAAATAGTTTAATAGCGAAATTTTGTACTTTTTGCATAACCGGGTTAAAAGCTGTCCCAAAAGGGTTAAAACCATCTTTGCAGCCAAAAATTCCATGATTTGCGTGGATGTTTTCTCTACTAAAATTAACAAAACTTTTGTAATCACGCACAAAACAGAATGTGTAAGGAGAAATAAAAAATTACAGTTAGTTATTTCCATATCACGTGCGGAGCTGTTCGTCTTGACAAGGTTGCAGTTGGAGTTATTCATTACTGAGATTTGTAATTTTGCAGACAGATCCGTCTGATGTTAAACTTTTATTTTCAATCAAAAAAAAATTTTCGAAAAAATGGCGCTTACGATATTTTGGCGACCATGGCTCGATATGTTGAATTTGCTATTTACGAATTTTGGTAATGATCGTGCAAAAGGTCACGTCAGCTTTTGCTTTGAGCGGCAAACACGGTATGTGCAAGGCGCATTAATTAGGTGGTAGCTCTACGGCAACAACAAAAGTTCGATGTATTTTGTTGTGCTTTTGGTCATGATCATTGTCAAAATCAGCTGGTATATTTCTTGCAATTCTAGTGAACAAAATTCGGAACTGTGTAGGCGTACAAGATAAGGTCACATACCGAAAATTTAATTGGCACTGTGTTTTGTCCAAAAATAAGTAACTTTGTAAATATACTTTTCTGATTTGAACTCTCTGCTGACGTTTTGGCATAAATTTTAATAAATTTGACATTTTTTCAACGGTTCTTTTGTAATATCCTTGGATACCTACTATATCTTTGAAAATTAAGTGTTTTTGGACTCAGAGTTCAAGTAAACCCCTTTATATATTCAATTAGATGCACATTAGGTGACCTGAGAACTATTTCAACATTTTTGAGCCAGTTAACATAGCTTCACATGGTATGCATTGCACCCTAAGGTCTTCGTAAAGTTGAAAACAAATATTAGAATCTGATCTAACGTTTCGAGACCTTGGTTTACATAAGCTTTTAGAATATGTAAATAAGAATTTCTGAAGAAAACAAAAACAGCCTGCTCACTCCTTTACCTGACATGCAGCCCCATAACACACCTCGTCGTATGGTATACCTTACAGTTAATTTGAGATTTTTGTTATAAACAGGATGCTCTTCAAATTAGTTGATGTCTTTAAATGCCAAATATGTCAAACCATTATCGGAGGAATATTAATCTTCCTACTCCATAGATAACAACACATAGTACCGGAAATCCGGTTTTCTAGACTCTTTGATGGCCTCTTTCACGAAAGAAATTCTGTGCTCCTTGTTAGTAAGCTATATATGGGCTTCTTACATGCTATTATGTAGGGGGAAAATACGATTTTTCACGACTTATCTTATACAATCACTGCTACGGGGTTTTATTAGTCTAGTCTAAACTAGTCTAAAATTTCGATGCGCCGTTTACAAAACAATCTATTTCTCTTGCTCGGGCAGCTTAAAAAAATTACCAGATCGCAGCAACAAAGCAGGAATTTCCGGTTTTTTGGAAATTTTAGATAGCTTTTTGAAAAGACGAATGTGCTCTTCGAACAGTTTCTCTAATTTCACGAAATTTTTTGTAACTTTTGGAAATATATAGTAAGATTATCTTTTTATCAATTTTTAATTATTTTCCCTTGGGAAAAAAGCTTTCCCTTTAGCTTTCTAAATAATGTCAAGCACATATACGTTTAAAAAACAGTTTACAAGTACAAATTTCCAAATAAAAATAAAAAGCATGACGAAAAATCTATCTTTTTAATGATTTTGATTATAAATGATATTGATGCAAAACATTTTATAAGGACGAAAGATATTTGGAATAGTGGGAGTGGTCCACCTATTTACTAATTTTAAGAGTAAATAGATAAGTTCTTTATTTTACATATCCTTTTATGCTCTCACCTACTAAGAACTGCTTCAGTTGAAATCTGGTAGGCATCAAGTGAAAAAAAATTCACTTTAATACGAAAATTCTTATTGAATTTTTTTCACAACATTGTTTACACTAAAAATAAACCAAAACTATTATAATTATTTTTCACACTAAAATACTCGCACTTTGGAGTTAACGCCCTTCATCAGTACTTGGACACCTCTATCGTTGATAGATTTAGCCTGTTTTCGCCACATGCTGCGGAACTGAGTTGTGTTTGAAACCCACTTCAACCGGTAAGTGATTTGTTGCGAAATCAGGTTATAACATCAAATCATATCATAATTCTTAGTAAAAACCAGAATTCACTTCTCTAAGCATTATTTTACATAATATCGTTATAATAAGTGCCCCTTCACAGATAAATATTTCACTTTTTAAACCCCGGACGCACATTGCCTGCCAAACTAAACATTTCTTTCAATTTATTCATGCTTTTGAGTTTTTAAACTTTGGATAATATAGAATTTAGGAACAAGTGCAGAATAGCGTACCCTCGTAAAAAAAAAAATGAAAATTTGTCTATATAGAACTTGTTTTTGTGGATGTAACAAACTAAAAGTTTTGCTGGGGAAACGCCTACCAAAGGCGTGGCACGGGGTCAAAGTTCAAAACTGTTATCAAAATAACTCAGTCAATTTTCAATCGATTTATACGATATCGGTATCAGACGAAAACGATATAGGTATCGAGAAAAAAATCGGGTTTTGTAAATTTTATATAAAAAATAATTTTTTGCTTATAATTTTTTGGTTGGTTGGTTGGTTCAAGTGGCGATGTTCCATCATCCAATTAGCACGTTGGCGCCGTTTTGTTACCACTATTCCCGGTAGGTACACTAGGGTATACTGTATGATGTCTTCTGGATTATATACATATTTATATATCCGTATATATCTTTTATATCCAGTCCGAGAGGTTAATGAAAGAGAGTAGCGAGTTTACACTGCACTTTGCTATCTCTTCGAAATTCTGAAATGTCGGTTTTCCCAGCGTTTTCCATCTCCTTCTTGATAGCGCCGGGCAGTCGCAGAGGAAGTGGTGTACGGGTTCCTTCTCGTCCGGGTTTTCACAGCTGTGACAGCTGGTATTGTATGGGATCCCCATTTTTGCCGCATGCTCTCCAATGGGTCAGTGGCCAGTGATGACTTCCGTTAGTCTTGCCACATCCCGGCGGCCCTTGTTCAAGAGCTCCGCGGTCTTGTTCTTGTCGTATGTTGGCCAAAGTAGTCTGCTGGTTTTACAGGATTCCGTCCTCTACCATCTAGTGTTGGCTTTGGCGAAGAAGTCCTTCGAGACCTCGCTCTTGATGGAGCCTAGTGGGGCGTGAACCGTCAACGCCTCGCTTTCATCAAGAGCGGAGCCTCTTCGAGCTAGCTCATCGGCCCTTTCGTTCCCTTCAATGTTCTTGTGCCCTGGCACCCATATCAGGATAACTCTGTACCTATGAGCCAGCTCTATGAGGAGCTTCCTGCACTCCCGCACTAGTTTTGACGACAGAATCGACGATCCCAGTGCCTTGATCGTAGATAGGCTGTCGGAAAGTATAGTGATGTGGCTTTTGTAGGATGTGTCTGCCAATACCATCCTGCACGCTTCCATAATAGCAAGCACTTCCGCCTGGAAAACGCTTGCTGTGTTGGGGAGACGGAAAGACACATTTAGTTTAAGATGTTCCGAGAAGACTCCTGCTCCTACTCCGCATACCATCTTGGAGCCATCCGTGTAAATTGTGGTATCCAGGTTGTTAAGGATGTTCCCTCTTTTCCATTCTAGACGGGAGGGGGTACGGATATCGTAGTTTTTCCCAAAATCAATGATGGGAATAGCGTAATCCGTAGTTGTAGGCAGGCACCTTTGCCCTTGTGATAGTAGACTGCCGTGGCCATACGGTTTGTCTCTCCAGCAACCGGTTTCTCTCAGCCTGAGAGCACTAAGAGTTGCGACTTTCATAATGTGCAGATCAACGGGAAGCAAGTGCGTCAGCACGTTTAGCGCCTCTCCAGGGCAGGATCTAATCGCTCCCGTAGTTCCGGCACAAGCTGTTCTTTGTAGTCTACCGAGTTTGGTGATGTTATACTCCCTCCTGAGGGCTTTCCACCAGACAAGAGCTCCGTATGATAGTATTGGACGCACAACCATCTTGAACATCCAAAGCATTAGACTCGGTTGGAGGCCCCACCTCCTTCCTATCATTTTTCTGCAGGAATAAAGTGCAAATCCTGCTTTGTTTATTCTATGCTCTATATTTAGCCTCCAGTTAAGTTTGGGGTCCAGAATTACCCCAAGCAGTGGACGAGAGGGGTAGTGTTACGTTCCCAAGATGAGGTCGTCTAAAAGTTGGTATCTTAGTGCGGGTGGTAAACAGCATCAGTTCAGTTTTGCTGGGGTGAATGCTTAGTCCACGTCCCGTACACCAAGCATTTAACCCGTACAAACTACCCTGAAGGATTCCGCTAATCACATCAGGGCTCATCCCTGATGCCATTAAAACCACGTCGTCCGCATACGCAACCGTTTTGACTCCTCTCCGGTTAAGTTTTGTTAGAAAGAGGCGATAAACCCCCCCCTCCCCCCCTTGTGGTGTGCCCCTGGTTACCCATTTTGTGAGGTGGGTGTTTCCGAGCGTTGCGCTCACCACCCTCGATTGGAGCATTGCAGTGGCCCAGCTGCGAACATGTACGTTGACTCCAAGGTTTACCAGCGATGACTCTATCGCGCTTATCTCTATGTTGTTAAAGGCAACTTCTATGTCCATGAAGGCCGCCAATGTGTATTGTTTGTACTCCAGTGATCTTTCCACTGTTCGTACTACTTCGTGAAGGGCTGTCTCCGTTGACTTTCCCTTCAGGTATGCATGTTGGGCTGCTGACAACTTGTGCTCTACCTCCTTACGTATATGGAGGTCGAGGAGTCGCTCAAGGGTCTTGAGCACGAAAGATGTCAGACTTATGGGCCGAAAATCCTTCGCCGATTCATGGCCTCTTTTCCCTACCATGGGAATAAAGACGACCTTAACGCGCCTCCAACTAATGGGAATATAGTTCCAGGCTAGGCAGGCCTTAAAAATTACCTCGAGCCAGTGTAAAACTGAGTCTTGAGACACCTGTAGCATCATTGGAATGATGCAATGGGCCCGGGGACTTATAAGGGGAAAAACTTTTTATGGCCCATGCGAGATTTTCCCTAGTTATAATGTTGTTATCACTGATCGGGGGCAGATTCAGTTATAATTTTTTACTCGTACATATAAAGTATATAATGTGGGACATCAGAATAAAGGTATGAAAAAGACCCATATCGTATAAATCGATTGAAAATTGACTGAGTTATTTTGATAAAAGTTTTGAACTTTGACCGCGTGCCACGCCTTTTGTAGGCGTTTCCCCAGCAAAATTTTTAGTTTGTTAGACTCAGGAGCCAAACTTCTTTGTATAAGCATACTTATTAATTTTTTTCACGAGGGTACGCTATTCTGCATTTAAGCCAACAATTTTTATCAAATATTCAGTGTGGTTCTGTTTAGTTCCATTTCTATTCGGAACTTTCTGCACTGGGTTAGGTTTGCTCAACTTCTGATTCCGTGAATTTCCTTTGCCGAAGTTCGTGGCTCTCTATTGCTCATATTTTTAAAGCTACACACATGAAACTAAACTGCGATCGAGAACAGTATTAGTAAAACTAACACACTAAAGGAATACCTGATCGTGCAATATGAAACAAAATATTGCTTTGTGATGTGCTGCCAGATTTCAACTGAAGCAGGGAAAGGAAACAAAATTATTTTCATCGAAGGAACAATTAAAATAATCGAAAATTTTCATGCGAACGAACCAGTCAATGTATTGAATTTAAAATCTATATATATATATATAAAACTGAATTTTGGTCCGTGCGGATGCTTAAAACTTGAAAACGACTGGACCAAATTAGATACTTCCTTCGGCGGATTTGTTCGTAATTGCTACGCGAAGGTTTAGAAAAAAAAAATAAGTCGGGAAAACGGGGCGAGGCACTACCAACATACATTTTTAGAAAATTACTTTGGACACATCAATCAAATTTGGTACGAACTTACTATTTAGTCATGTCCTTCGATAGAGGAAATGGGGCGGGTATTTAACAAGGGGGCGTGGCACCGCCCATACAACTCAAAAATGTTATATGAAATAGCATCGGAATTATGAGCCGCACAGCATTGAAAGTTGGTTTACCGTCGTCTTATAGATGTGTCATTCTACTGGTGAGATTTGGTTGGCGTTGGACAATGGGCGTGGCACATTTTTCCCCATTTCCCAGCATTTACGCAGTACTGTAAGTCCACACCAATGAAACTTGGTACGAACTTTCCATTTAGTAGCCCAATTCGACTAGAAGAAAGTTGTGAGCATTGGACAAGAGGGCGTGGTACCGCCTCCATTTTTATATCCATAGATTGTTTGTCCTGACTAACTGACTGATTGATTGATTGATTTATCATCGCCCAACCCATACCGCTGAAGCTACAAACATGAAATTTGAACTTGAGGAATGAACCTCCGCTAAGACGGGACTTTTTGAAATTTGGGGTCTAAAGGGGCAAAGCATGTGTTAAAATGTTGTATGAAGAAACGTGATTTAATAGACATATTGATTTCGAACTTTCTGAAAATACTCTAAATCAAAAATAATTCGACGCCTATTTTATAATTTTTAGAAAATCAAAATTTAGCTGGGTTAACAATGGGTTAAGGTTTGTTTACGGAAAGACTCCGAAAAAAAACATGAACCGATGGGCCTATTGACTTCAAAAATTGTAAAAATAAATAAAAAAAATTAGACACGTGTTTCTCATTATTTTCAAAATCGAAATCTAACTGGATCAACGACGGGTTAAATGTATGGGGAAACAAATTTGTTGAGCCTTTGACTTCAAACTTGATGAAAATACTTCAAATGTAAAATAACTCGATACGTGTTTTTCATTTTGCGAATATTGAAATAGGACGGGGTCAACGACGGGTTAAAAGTTTGACTATGAAAAAACATGAATTAATGAGCCCATTGACTTCAAACTTGGTGGAAGTACTCTTAGTGAGAAATAATTTGACACGTATTTTTCACTTTTTTGAAAATCATAATTTAACGGGGTCAACAATGGGTTAACAATTTTTATAATAATTCTTAAGTGGTTTTTATTTGCCTTGGAGAAACAAGATTTATTGGGCCTTTTAACTTTAAACTTAGCAAAAGCACTTCAATCGGGATATATTAAAAACGTGCCTTTCATTTTTTTGGAAATCGAAATCTACCGTGTAAACCAAGGGAATTTTTGGAATTTGTTTAGAGTTAATGTGAAAACACTTGATTTAATAAGCCTTTTGTCTTCAAAATTTTTGAAAATACTTCAAGATAAAAATTAGGCACATGTTGTTTTTTTACCAAAAACTGACGGGGTCAACAATGGGTTAAGAATTTGTATCGGGGAAAAAATGAGCGCGCGTGCAAAGCCGCGGGGCCATCTAGTGTGGTTATATATTTTACTAGGCATCGTTATTCACAAATTTGCAAAGAGTTTGCGTTAATTAAAATCCTAGAATCTTAGTTCAATATTAAATATGTGCTGAAAACAAATCGATGTTTCTTAGGAAACGCGATATATATTTTATTTGCGCAAGCCTAAGAAATTTCAGCTAGGAATTGTTACAATTATAGATGGAAGACATGTCTCAATTTGCAATTTTCTATTTACAGCATTGTAAAAAATTTATAAAACACGGCTAACTTCGTGGCTTTGCATTTACAATTAGGCCTTATTGAGCAGTTTGTTAAAGCTGCGAGTATTCGCCAAGATTCTGATTTTTAACGTTAGGTTAATGCTAACGCAAGCATGGTTAAGCTTAAAATACATGGTTTTCCCGAAAAAAGAATAGAGCGGAAAATTACAGATTATTTTTATTAGGCCTCATTAGAAGATAACTTGGCAGTTATGCGAATGAACAAGGTGAATATTTTTTAAGATATAACAGACTTGCTACATCGTAGACAATCTGGTTAAGGCCTGCCAAAAAAACTCTGAAACCAAGAGATGAACATCCAACATTTGGGTTATATTTTCTACTAGTATATCAGCTGCATCTTAATACACCGCGCTGTGCCTGCCATGTCCTCCAACAGTTCATATAGTTCTGCTTCGTTCGTATTTGTTAGTCGTCTCAATACGAACAGGTCAGATGGTAGGCCTCGAACACCTAAAGTTCCACAATATCACTGTGGCTGCTTTGACTAAAAATGTCAAATTAAGATCAATAAAACTGGTTGTATGCATACGCGTGCGCGCCAAAATAATTAAAAACACTTCTCGATTACTCATAAATCCAAGCTAAAGTTATGCAATTGAATTTATTTTACCAAATTTGAAATTTCTAAAGTACAAATAAAAGAGCATAATAGTGTCTGCAGAAGAAGTAAGTATGGTACGTTGCAACTATTGGTATGCTAACGTAATTACCACGCCCAGTGCATGGTGTGTTTATATCTGAGCACATATGCGGGATGCGGATGCTACAGCTGTTGTGTTCTAAGCCTAAGGGTGGCGGGAATGCGTGATGTGCCCGGGCGGTTCCTTCCGTATTGCCACCGCCGCCATTGCATACAGTTGCAAATGGACCGTCGTCACTCACTCGACCAGTGTTTACTCTTCACCCGTCTTCCGCGTCGATGCTAGCAGATTGACCGCCGTTATCGCATCCGGAAACAGTGAATGGTAGTTAAGCAGTGGAACGTAAGCAGCTGTGATGACACGGCCTGCAAACCAACGCCCGTGCAGCGCATTCACAGCTAACACCGCTGTCGTTATGCTGGGACACTTTACATAAACATTGCCTGTTGGCGACGCCTTGTCAACGAAGATATGAAGGACACCGCCATGCTTGGAGCACTCGTCGATCACGTCGTCACGGATCTCACTATCCCACGACGGATTCGTCTCTGTGCGCGGATCAAACATATTGGACAACAAAAAGCACTGCGTGGCTATGGCCGGTGTCTGCGTCTGTGTCTGCAGCGGCACTGGTTGCGGCGCGGTGGCGAGAAGCGCATTTGCTGCGGCCTGCGGCACTGCCAGACCTGCACCCTCTGCTAGTTTGAACATTAACTGCAGGCGGCCGGTGGCACCGAGGTCAATGCCGCTGCGATCCATTTCATCTGTATCAAGCGAAGTAGTATTCATATCCAAACGCTCAGTCACATTTCCCACCTTCATTGGACGCCCAGCTAACTCAAACCCATTCAACTGTTCCAGCGCCTTTTTGGCGTCGTCCGCATTGTGATACTGTAGCGGGAAAACAGAGAACAAATAAGAAAATATTTCAAAGCGTTCGAAAGACATATAATCACCGTAATAAAACCGTAACCCTTCGAACGACCGGTCTCGTTGTCCATTATCAGTTGAATTGAATCAATTTTGCCGAAGGGCTCAAAAATTCCCCTCAACATGTCCTCAGTGATGTTGAAATGTAAAGAACCAACGTAAAGCCGCATGGGCCCGGTGTGGTTTTTCGGTGTGAATGTGGGCACAGCGTTCGCTATACGATTCTTTTCCGCTTGTGTATGCTGCACCGATATGGGTATACCCAGCAACTTCTGCCCGGACAAACCTAACGCCAAAGCAACCGATTCCGGATCCTTAAACTCAATATAGGCGATGCCTTTGAAGCGCTTAGTTTTGTTGCATGTGATCAAGCGAACATCGCGAACTTTGCCTACACTCGAAAAGAACTCTTCCAGATCACGCGCTCGTATACGCTGCGACAGTTGCATGCAGAAGACGGTTCGCGCATCGCGCTCCTCGGGGCTGAGATCAGTGCGAGGGGAACGATCGCCCAGTCCGTTAGGTGGCGTGCGGCCACGCCGGAACGGACGTGGTGAATTGCTACGGCGTCGGCTGCTGTAAAGAGAAAGAAATGTTCGTTCACAAACTTTCAAAACCAAACCAAATATATTACCTTCTCTCACGTGAGCGTGAACCCTTGCCCGATCGACTGCCCCTACCTTCCTTAATCGGGCTCAGCTTGCGATCTTTAGAGCGACTGTGACGCCAGTCGCGCGGGCGGCTAGGTCGGCGCTCTGAATGTAGCTTGCTGTTTTGCCGTTCACGAGAGCGGCTCGACCGTATCCGACGCTCACGCTCGTGCTCCTTTGAGCGACTCCGAACCCGACGATCTCTTGAATGACTGTGTCGTCGCTCACGATCACGATCTCGTGATCCACGACGTTTGTCGCGTTCACGGTCACGCTCTCCATCACGTTCACGATCTCTATCCCGATCACGTTCTTTTTCACGTGGACACGGGCCTTTCTCTTTGTCGCGATTGCGGTCGCGATCTTTGGAACGACGTGCCTTGCGGTCATCAACGACGCGCGAACAAGATCGACTCCTAAGTGACACCAACGAGAAAATAGAAGAGTATGATAATTGAACAGAAGAGTGCAGACGGGAAACAACTATTGAAAAAGTGGGCCTACTTACCTGGAACGATGTTTGCGGCCGTTCAGCTCAGATCCTGAAGCTTTCCGATTGGTTTCGGCCCTTTCATACCGCGGCTTTGGCGAGTCCCGGCTACTGTTGTCGTGCTCGTCTCCGGTGGCATTCTATTTTACATATATTTTTTGGGAAGGAGGTAGTAGGACGCAATAAGGTACACAATTGACGTACAAGTACACGTTAGCGTTTGACGTCAAATTGATTTTTGGTCGTTAAAAGTTGATGTTGATTGAATGAGAGAAAGCAAATCAAAGGAATTAGTTAGTTCTCTGCAAATATAAAATTAAAGTTTAAGTGCGACAGCGTACTTGATGCGATGGCCTGTTCGGGCCATCCATCCACTGTTCGATTCATTACATTTTGTTTGTATATATTGTAGTTGTATTGTTGTTGCTTGCAAGTGCAATATACACTCTTGTTTATTTGCTTGCTCAGAATATTCAGTGGAAGCTACGCTCGGCGGCGAACTGTCTCACAAGGATATTCTCATGCAATTTTCGTAAGTTTTCGAAAAGCTGAGATGGTTTGTTTTTGTCATTTTGGGGTGAAGTAGGTGGTAGATAATGTGAATTGGTTTTGCCCTTCAAAATCCTGTTTGTTTAAGACAAGCTGCCCACACGCAAATTTGTACGAGATTATCTGAAATTTAGTGCACGTTCAGTTCAGTTTGTATTTAATAGCGATTTGTTAAAGATATTCTTATTTAGATTTAACGAATTATCAGAAAAGAAAAAAATGTTTGTTCATATAGAAAATACATTTGGTACAAAGATTCTTATTAATATTTAATTTCTTTTAAGACGAGTTTTCTGGCGCATTCAAAACTTACCAAATGGTCTCCGGCTTATGCGTTTAGAATGACCAAAACAATCACTAGCAACAAATTGAGCTTATTCGATTTCTGCAAAGACATTTCACCCTTGAGAATTATTTCGTGTTATGTTTTATTTTTTATTTGTATTTGATGTTGTTCAGAAAAAAGTCCAACTGAATTTGTGTGGTTGGTGAACGGAAAACCAACCGCCACAATGGGTTCTGTCCGCAAAAAGCGCAGGCGCAAAGGTAATCATTTTACTGTGAGGTCTCCAAGTGCCTGCCTCCGAAAGAAAAGAACTCGTGATTTGCAAATCACACATGTATGATGTTCAACCTTGTGGCATGATTAAGGCAAGAGAAATGTGGGACAGAGTGAAAAAATAATAAAAGGAAACCTATTTTGTAAGCATGGATCGTGAAACCATTGCCAGCACAACTAATAGTTTACTCACTGCCAAGTTTTATTTGGATTTATTTGGATTTGGCGTTTGATGCACGTAGAAAACGGAGGAGTTTATGGTTTGCGATGATGGATTACAAAAAAGAATCAAAGACTTGTACTGATACTGTTAAGTGCAATTGGAATCCATATCAGCTTCGTTGTGTAGATTAAATCAGTTGGAGCAATTTGTTCATGCGTCTCGGCTATAAATGCCACAGAAACAGCCTATGAGGAAACTATGTACATCAAGCGATAAGTTTCCAGTTTGCCAGATATGCCACGCGTATCGTATTCGTTAGCAGGTACAAATATGTTGTATCAAAGCAAATAAAATAATACAGAATGCGTGTCATACAAGCAAGCCTCCTGAATTGCGTCCCGCGCAGACTACTCTCATTGCTTACGCGCTTGGTTCTATAAATGGCAACGTTGTTTTACATGCGAGAGCATAATTTTAGGTGTATTGCACACAGCGATATAGCACAAACGCACTGCTGAGAAAGTTAGCAAGCTGTAACGTGCGCAAAATACATAGAAACAAAACAATACACGGCCAGTATACCGACTTGAATGGTCGCTGCAACTAAACAATCAAAAAAGGGGGAAAGGAAGAGAAAGGGGAAATATACATTAAGAACTATTAAGTCGCTTTCTTCGACTAAAAGAATTGGGCGGGCATTGGACGAGGGGGCGTGCTAACAGCAATACAACTCAAATCCTTAGATAATATGGAATAGCTTTGAAATTATAATTCACACATCATTGAAATTTGGCATAGATCTACCGGTTGGAAGTGTCACTTCGCTGGTAAAATTTCACGTGGCACTTTTCAAGCAAGCAAAATTTTCTTTATAACCTTAGAATTAAAAGTCAGACATTATCTATACCCGGTATGAACATACTTGGAATGTATTTCGACAAAGCGAAAGAGGTGGGCATTGGGCGTGGAAGCGCCCACACAATTCAACGTCTTAATAGCAATAGAATAGCTTTGCAACTATAGGTTACAGAGCATTAAGGCCTTTATATTTAACGGGAAATCGTGGGGGAAACGTTTCACAAAGGTGTGACACCTTTCACGCAACAAATAATATAATAAAAGACAAAATAGGCATTTTGAAAAAACTTTCAACATATATAATATTTTTCACTTTGATAGTCGGGTGTGCCAACGTCACAACGCCACCACGCAATACCACCTTGACGAAAAAATTCCTGGAATTCACTCACGAAATTAAACATACTAGTTTATTCCTCAAAAATTTCACTCACAGTAATCCCCATCACCTGCCTAGCACCTATGCCAGCGCTTGATAAAATTCTTCAAACAATTTGTATAATATCCTCCCGGCTGCTAAAAAGCGTTGCCCGATTAAATCATTTGTACTCAACACTGCGCCACACAAATGTCAAGCAATGATGCTGGAATTGAGGGGAATTTAACTGAATTGCCACCACATTCACCCACAAAAACAAAAAATCAAATCGGGTAACTAAGAGCGCCAAACGGAGGTGATTCCGGGAACTTGTTGATCGAGGTAGTATATTTATTTTATGATATTGAATTTTGTGTATATTTATTTTGAGTCTTTGTTTTTGTTGTATATTTTTTATGAATGGCCAAAAAAAATTTTAGGTTTTTAAGTTCTTTTTTATTCTATTGTTTTGATCTTCCTTGTTTACAAACCACATCCAATGGATGCGTATAAAAAAATTAAGTCCATTATTTTATAGGAGCTGTATTCTTCACTAAACTATTTTGGATAGGAATTTTTGCATGAGTCCGATGTATGCTTTTTTATATTCCGATTACAAAATGTTATGAAAAGTCAAAATTTTTTTTTTCATAAGGAAATCTATTAAAATCAAGTTAGCGAAAAATCAAAAGCCAGCTTTTATAAATTTTAGGCATTAATCTGAAGAGCGGCGCCCGTCGCTCGCTTCATTGAGAACAACAGTAATTCCTGTGATCTGGGCAGCATGAACACGAACAAACGAAGCAGTATTTTCATTTCATTTGTGTTTGTTGGTAATCCACGATCCTCCCCTTTTGGTGCTTCCTATCTCGCAGGCATTAATTTTAATTTGTATGCTGATTGTGCAGCACAAGCATTCTATAATATTATATTTTCTTTAGTTACTTTTACATGATATATCCTCATGTGCGAATGCCAAAACCGGGAAAAGAAAGTAGCCGACTGTGTGGGCCTTACAAGAGCTCTGACTCAAGTCAGATGGTAAGCCCAAGCGAAAATGTGAATATGTTATAATTCCAAATCGGTTTAAGCTACTACACGATTTCGTACTTGCACCAAGATCGATTCAATACCACTTTACTTCTAATGGTGACTATCTTCCAGGAAGTTGCTAACTGTGAACGTGCTGTCAGAAAATTCCTTCTCATTTCTAAGCTAACAAACACTGGAGTGGTCTAGAAATTTCGAAAACTCGACTTTTGTTTTTTTAATTCCGAACGATTCATATGACAGGAATATGCTGTTCAATTAAGTACTACCCAAAAATCCGAATAGTTTAGTTTGTAAAGCCTACTAAAAACATAACTTTTAGGTACGAGCTCTTTTTAAAACGCGCTTTTTTTTTGCACTTATCGCAAGAGGCGGGCACAATAAAGAACAAAATATTCGATCTGATATTTCAACCGGATATTCAAGACATGACTTAACAATTGTGGATGGATTTCATTTATTCATTTCACTGAGGGTATCAAGATCACTGAGTTTTGAAGTGATACTTAACCCATTTTCGGCCGCTGGTCGATTTTTCACCACTTTGAAGGAGAGTAGCTCTGCACATAGACATTATATCTTTGAACTTTTGATGCATAAAATAGCTTTGGTCTTTTGGCAACCTCTCGAAATAATAATTTTTTTTAAAAAAGATAAATTTTGAGATGTTGGCGAAGGCACGAAAAAAAGCATTTTTTAGTCATATTTTGAATATTCTAAAAAATATATAACCTTTTCAAATTATTGATTTATTATTGATTATTTACGAAGCCTAAAGACCAAATTACCACAATCAATTGATATCCATAAGATTATGAAAATATTTTTACCTCTCAGCACCGCGCACTTTTCAGTGGTCGAAATATCGACCATTGGCCAGAAGTCGTCATGTTTGTACATATGTAAGCCAACAATTGTTTGTTTTCATGCTTGATTATTATTGGACTAAAACTATATACATAGATATTTGTTTTTATTTGAAATTCAATTTTTATTAATTTACAAAAAAAATTTGTAAAAAAAAAACAAAAAAAATCAAAAAATATTCTTGATTGAGGTCCTAAATGTAAGTCCTCAAAAGGAATTAAAAAAATATTGGCTATTTCTGGTAGCGGCCGAAAATGGGTTAAGATACTTTTTGATTTTTTGTTTCAAATCATTCTACAATCAACTGTCGAAAGACTTTCTTATGGAGGTCTCAAATTCAACGCCACGGATACAGGAAATCGATATAAATTACAAATATTTCTGTTTATTTACACAATAAAAACGGCATTTTTTTCACTATAATTTATACTTTTTATAAAATCTTAAAAAAATCAAAGTTTGGTCTCTTCTAGATGGCACTATTCTTTTAATGTGAATACCTGGATCAAAATTTTGTTTTTGCACGTCAAATGAAGACTACAACTCGGCAGAGACGATTTTGCTCACTGTTCCAAACGTATTAGCCTAAACGACAGATGTTGTGGTTCAAAAAAGAGAGCAAATTTCTTAGGTAACTCCTCTCTCTTAGGTTACTAAAATATGCTCTATTTAATTTAAATGCGGTGTAAATTTCAATGTCATTGTGCTATTGTTGATTACTTAGACCTCGAGTCCGACCGTTAGCTCGACCCCCAGAATCGCCCGTAGCCAATACGAAAAAAAGGAAACGACAAAACCCTCTGCAAGTAAAATTACCCATAGAAAACAGAAAGTTCGTAACAACTTTCAGCTCCGTTTTTATGAATTGAATCCACACTTCATCTGCCTTCTGCAAGTACAATCTTCAGATGAAACATCTCATTTCTATGTTTATGTTCACTTTCGCTGTTATGAGTAATTCCTTAAGTTTCTGGAGGTTATTGAGTTCTGCGTCATTATTAATTGTACCATAAGAATATACAATAATCACATCCAGTGCTGCACTACACTTTGGCATCCCATCAGCAGAGGTTGTCACTGTTGGATTCGCCGAAAATTCTTCATGCACCCAAAACTTGGGTGTAACTGCGTATATTCGTTGTATTTGCCTACATTGTGGGATTTAACAACAAGCAAAAAGAACCAACTACTACACATTAAAATTTAGTCCCAACTCCAAAGGTTGCATACTTTTCAAGACCCAATAAAATGTGTACCGCACAAAACCAGAGGACACAAAGAAAAGAAGAGTAGACAACATTATCTTCAGTATTAACAATCGTCTATTATCGCGTTTAATACAACTTATTACTCGAATACACATTTCGCCAGAAAATTATACGGTGTGGGTGTATACGCTACATACGCTAAGATCTCGGGTAAAGACCAATTGCACACGTGCTTTACACTTGGCTAGACCAATAAACGAGCGCTGCCACTCACGTTTTTCGAAATTTTAGAATACGAAAACTCTGGATTCCATTTTAATTCGTTGACATATTTTGTCTATAAAAATATGAAGTGGAGATTAAGTTTTGCTAAAATTATGTTATATAGAGAAAATATAAATTTACAGGAGTATTCGATGTGGGCGGATGGCAACTCTAGTCAACAGCTGACTTCTACTCAATCTTCCTACGTCAGAAGGGTAAACGCGCACCGATTACGCGCACTTCTATCATGCGTAGGTCAACACGTAGAATATAACGTATTGCGGTGTTGGCGTATGTATCTTTGAAAATAGAAAAGTGAAAATTTAATAAAATGACAAAAACAAGGCATTTACGAATAAAACGTAAAAATTCTAGTTAGTTTTAGGGCAAGATTGAGCCCCGTATTTGACGATAACGTCACCTCTAATTGTATAGATTGTGGATCTAACCTTCCTATTAAAAAATAAAGTCATATCTATCACCAATCAAATAATTTTTAAGAAATGCTTTAAATTCTTCAACCTTAAACTTGGCAATTTCTTAAATTTCCTTTCCCTGCTCTCTTTATTGCCCAAATGCTTTCATAAGTTTTGCAGCGGTTCTTAAACTATGTTCTATTAGTTTTAACACCGAGATAACTTAAGGGGTCATTCTCATGCGCGGACAGGAAAAATGGACATTCTTCAGAGATTATTTCTTTTGTGAATACGAGGAATTATCAAAAAAAGATATGCCACTTTAATTTATTCATTGTTATGGTACAAAAATAAAAAAAAATTTTTTAATTTTTTCGAACACTTTTTTTCGATTAAATACACGGCTTCTGCCGCGTCATGGTCAGCTGGTGGGAATGATTTTGAGTCACAGGATTATCTGAAACATAAATTTCAAAGAAATTCTTAATCAGTATGAACGTACCTCTCGTCCGTAGCAAATTTAAATTTTGTCATAAGAATCTCACAAAATGGCAGGCATTGGAAGTCAGAGCAGTAAAAAATTTTTGTTTTTGAAGATTTTATCAATGAAAAAAAATATGAAATTTTTAACATATCAGAGTGAATTTGCTAGGGACGATAGCTAACAGTATGTAGAATGACGTGACAAAATCGCAGAGAGATCGGATGAATGGTTTTTTTTAAATCATCCCCACCATTTCAAAAAAAAGCGTTCCGAGAAAAACACGTTTAAAGTTTTGACTAACCGCTAGAATCCTTGACCGCTCGTTATATAAATGTCTGTAGAAGCCGAAATACTTGAAATTTTCCAATACAATTTTTACAGCACCTTCTTCAAGGATGATACATTCCAAATATGTTAAAAAAAAAATTGATTTTTACAAAATTTCACATGAGAATGACCCCTTAATGAGTATCACGAAAACATACAAGCTACATAAAGCGTAAATTGTATTAATATGATTAGAAATCCTAATACCTAAATTTATAAAATTATATATATATATATATATATATGTATGTACAATGTTGAGGACAGCCGAAAAAGTTTACTTTTACTGCGCTGATTTATTTTTATGATACCCTTCGATCGGAAACACTGAAAACCCATTTCTTACAATATTAGCAACATGAGTTGATGCTAAATTGATGGCAAACAAATTAAATTCACTACTTTCCGCAATCAAGATTAGTTTAAAACTTAATTCATTTGTGCCCAAGACAATTTTGTTTTGCCACAATCCCCCTCTGGCAGCCATTGCATCAGGCACTCGTGTTTGCGATTGGAAGTGGGAGCAAAAGTGACAACGCGCAATGTAGAGAATAATATCAGCAGCACGCGTGGAGTACGCGAAAACAATATATGGCCAGTACAGGCACCGTTTAAACAACACTTACATGCTTGGCATACGGCGCCTCCAACATCGCTTCCACATCCAGGTCTTCGGCCATATTAATGGTTAGTTTTGTAGACTCTTTTGTTGTAGACTTTGGCTTTGCAAATTGCGCTGTTCCTTTGCAGCAGTTACTCTGCACTTGGCGAAAATTTTTAATATTGCTCCTCCTGTTGTGCAAAGACAAAAACTTTACATCGATTGAAACGTAGTGCACGAACGTTTTCGTTATAATTACAATCAAATGAAAACGTTTCGAATTTTCTAATCTTCGCAGGAATTGTCTGAAACAACCGTGGAATCTTCTATATTCTCTATCGAGAGAGACGAAGTCACACGACCGAATACGCACGAAGTCACATCGACTGCGTCAGGGTAGCACGTTAAGCAAACTGAATCAGGGCTGCTGTGCGGTCATGGCACAATAATAAGGTAATAGCATGCCCGCAACACCAAAAACCACATGTATTTTGTTGGTAGGATTGTTTATGGTTACTGTCAAAATCAGCTGATATTTTCTGACGAAAGAGGGAGAAACTGAAAACATACAAAAGTGATTGTTGCCAGACGGTGCTGTATTTGAGTGAAAAAACGGGAAAAGTGCTCAGGTCAGTTGTTTTCAGTCAGGTATTTTCATTTCAACCGATGCGGCAACACAGCACACCGACGATTTTGACAGAAGCCATAAACGATCAGCCGGTGGCTTGCTACAACCTTATAGTTGAACCATGTGTGAGGTCTTAAACATAAAGTTTTCAAACTCTCGATTAATTTTTATTAAATCTATATTGTAGGAGGACATATTTGAAAAAATTTGGGTATCCCATTAAACAATTTGAATTTCAAATTACTCCTATTTCATACTCTAGATTAAAATGGATCATTGTTTGAAATCCGTTGTCTGTTTTTCCTACTGTCTGCTCGAGCCTGAAACTGGAATCATGCACAAAAAAGTGCTGCATGATAGAAAACTACAATAGTATGAAAACAGAAATTGCGTATACGCCGGAAATAAACTTGTCAAAATACAAAAAAGGAGGTAGCCAAGCCAAAGTGAAATAAACCAAGTAGAGACAGTTCTCAAAATTCAGCAACCTTATTTTGGTATATCAAAAACAGTAAACAAATACATGTATGCCAAAACCCGTCAATTTATTAAAAAATTGAAGTGAATTCAAAATTGAATTTAAAAACATGCACAATTATAGTGTATTTTCGAGAAAACCGTAGTGGGAAAACAAAACTTTTGAAAAATACAAAATGTTCTTTTTTTTGGTAATGAACTTTTATATAATATATTCATGTATACGTAACATTTATTTTTCTTATGCCCTTTTCAGGCACAATTATTTCAAGTAGTTTAATTAGACAGTTGAAAGCAACAAATTGGCAAAAGTGATTGTCAAAATAAGAGTGCTGCCTTTGGCGAATTAATCAATTAAGGTGTTAGCATAACGACAACTAAATCACAATATATATATATATAGTATATATATATAATTTATAATATATATGTACATATATATATATATATATATATATATATATTATTGTTGTTTTTAAAGCTTGATTGGCACAATCGGTTCCTTTTTGTATGTTTTCAGATGTATTGGTTTTCAGATGAATTTTTAATTTTCAAATAATAAACAACTTAAAAATAAAAGTTTACAATAAATTTGTTCCTTTTAATATAACTGTTATTACATAAAGTACTTAAATTGTTAATCTTTATAATTCTTAGTCTTAATTTAATGTGTTTTTCGTTTTTTTTTTGGTTTTATTAATATGTACAATTCCAACTTAATAATATAAAAAACCAGAGGGGACCCGCGGCTTTGCACACAAGTTTGAAGTGAATAGGCCCAATAAAACAAGTTTCTTCCTACAATACTTTAACCCATGTTTTGCCCCTTTAGACCCCGAATTTCAAAAAATCGCGTCTTAGCGGAAGTTAATTTTCTACAGTTCAAATTTCATGTTTGTAGCTTTAAAGGTTTGGACTGGGCGGTGATGAATCAATCAGTCAGTCGGTCAATGCAAACCATTATATGTATATTGGATTGAGTTGTATGGGCGGTGTGATGCCTCTTTTACGCAATGCCCAACCCATTCTTCCACTCCAATAGTGCCACTCCCAGTTTCATTGATCTGCGACAAAGTTACACGGAAAATTTGTGTCACAAAAAATGTGTAACTCCCCTTATCCGACCCGTTTAAGCCATGACGCTGTACCAAATTTCAATACTGTCCGACCTATAATTCTGGGTATTATTTGCACTATGTGGCTTACCGAGAATTAGTCAAGGCGAAAATTCCGTGAAAGATTCATCTCGATCGGCCGTCTAGATTTTGAGTTTTAGTGTTGTGTAACCAACAAACAAACAGACATTCATTTTTATATAAATAAGGTAAAACCTATTTCTTTTTCCAATGTAATGTGACTTTTCTTCTCAAATTATTTATAATGTGGACGAAATGCGCATTTCTTAATTTGTAATCGGTATCGGTGTCGATTGATCGGCATTGGATGCAAAATGGGTATCGTTGGGACACTTATAGCTTTGGAACACAGTATACTCAAACTAAATGGCTGGCAACATTGACGGTGCCTTTATTTGTTTACAAGTTTTAAGGAATTTACTTGGCTAACAATTTTGTGTGCGAAAAAGTGCTAAAAAATTAACATATATAGCATTGGCAGGCCAGAATTGCCGAAAAAGAAATAACGTGTAAGAAAATTATAAATTTGGGGAGGGAATCGCACAGTGAACGTCCGGAAAACCGACAACGTGTTTATGGGGTATTGAGTCACCGATTTTCCACACAGTGTTGCAGGCAAGTGCTTCCAACAACAAAAATCCATAAAGCCACATAGGTGTTGGCATGTAGGGTGCTTATTAGCAAACACCAAATTGTATCCAATCTGAGTTTTATTGGGTGCGGCGCAGCGCGAAACACTCGATAAGTTAACGCAAGACCATAAAGAAATACATTTCAAATCTGCTAGGGCAGCAACCACGAGCACTGAACACAAATGGAGGACTACAAATTTCTCTTCAAGATCGTGCTGGTTGGCAATGCTGGCGTGGGTAAGACTTGCTTAGTGCGCCGTTTCACACAAGGCCTGTTTCCGCCCGGTCAGGGAGCGACCATAGGTGTCGATTTCATGATTAAAACCGTAGAGGTGGAAGGGGAAAAAATTAAAGTACGTACACACGACAGTAATAATTTGTCAAGTAGACCCACTAATGAACGTCCGTTCTCCTCATTTAGTTACAGATTTGGGACACGGCGGGTCAGGAGCGCTTTAGGTCAATCACGCAGAGCTACTATCGATCGGCACACGCCCTGATACTTGTCTATGATATCAGCTGTCAACCGACGTTCGACTGCCTGCCCGATTGGCTGCGCGAGATACAAGAATATGCCAACTCAAAAGTATTAAAAATACTGGTGGGTAACAAAACAGATCGCGATGACCGCGAAATTCCGACACAGATCGGGGAGGAATTTGCCAAGCAGCACGACATGTACTTCCTTGAAACGTCGGCGAAAGAAGCTGAGAACGTGGAGCGGCTCTTCTATGAGATCGCAGCCGAGCTGATCGATCAAGCTCGTAGCAAAGACGGCAGCAGCGCCCACAAGCCGACCGTGGTGGACTCAATCGGACTCAGCACCCTGGGTGCAAAGGCTTCACAGAGTAACTGTTGCAGTGGTCTAAGCAACAATTCGCCTCCTAGTCAATCCAATAGCAACAGCGGTAGCACCTAAAAAACTATTTTATAATACACCCACACAGTCAACACACATACACATAGTCAGTCCACCAAAACAGAAGCACACGTTACCAAGGATGCTAAAATTGTGTTTAGATATTGCGGACGCTGCATTTCGGCGGTAGGAGTATTTACAAGTTCAATATCAGTTCTGGGACATGGACCTACCATTCTCACCACGGAAACGGAACGATCGAAATGAATCTCCAAAATTCCTTGCCAAAATGCCAAACTTTATGCCAAAATAAACGTTGGGCTTGCGAATGCGCTTTGCTGATGACATGCCTATGTTACGATTCTGAATGGGCATCCCACTTGCGTATTTGTTTTCATTGTCACTAAAAATTTGTAATTTCGCTTTTGTATGTGCGAGCTTGTAATTGCTTTTAAGACGAGTAGATATTTAGATTGTGCACGGATTGTATTTATTATTTATTGTACACTGCATATATTCGTATGCAATTGAAAGAATTTGTTGTATTATTTTTTTCTATATTTTTTTACACTAGATTAATTTTTATTGCGACATTCCACAAATAAATACTAAAAGTACACATTTAGTAAATATATAAACTGTAGTCTTAATATAGCGGAATACGATACAAAATTGTTAGGAATCACTCTTATTTGAATACATGTAAATGAAAAATATTGTTCGGCAGGGGCCTGATTAAAAACTTAGAAAATGCTAAACGAACGACGACTTGTACTGTTTAAACCAGCGATGCCCAGCCTGAAGTTGGCTCACTACATTATCGTGGCTCAATTGCAACAAACACACAATTCGCTGGCTGAATGAAGTTTTTAGTGCACTTAAGTTTATTACACAAATAATATACCACACTTCACAGTTGTTTCTTCTTTAAAACATTTAATTTCTAATGGAAATCAGAGCAGCAAACAAAAATCTCTTAGAGTTAAATTGCCTATTGCAAAGCTCCTAACTCGCCGTTTGGTATCAACTGAAAACTGAACGAACAATTTCACACCATCAACATAAATAGTTACAGCACGAAACAATTAGCCTCCTCTGAAATACGTTTACGAAGTTTGAAGCCAATAGGTCCATAAAATCATGTTTATCCATAAAAATTCTTAATTCATTTATGTCAACATCGCAGATTACTAAACAAAAAACAAAAAAAAAATAGGTGTTGAAGTATTTTTGCTTAAAGTACGTTCACCGAGTTTGAAATCAACAGGTTTCTATATAAAATCTTAAGCCATGTTTCACTTTTGAGTTTGAAATCAACAGGTTTCTATATAAAATATTAAACCATGTTTCACTTTTTTTAAAGACTTACTTACCTGGCCTGGCAATAACAACCCGTCACCGGGTTACGACCTGCCGCAAACCTTCTCCGCATAAGGTCACACCAAGAGATGATACAGCGTCCTCAGCTTGGTTCTTCCACCGGAGACACGGTCTCCATCTTGCCGACCTTCAACTACCGCGTCGAAAACCTTTTTCGCGGAGCTTCATCGTCCACACGGCAGACATGGCCAAGCCAACGGAGCCGCTGGATGTTAATTCACTGTGCTACGTCCATGTCTTTATACAGCTCCTTGTTGGGTCGCATACAATAGTCGTCGCCAATACGAAAAGGGTCCAAGATTTTGCGAAGTACCTTCTTCTCGAACACACCAAGGGCACCTATGTCGTTACGCGAAAGTGTCCATGCTTCTGCCCCATTAAGGAGCACGGGCAGAATAAGCGTCCTCTGCAAGAGTGTACGTTTAGTCGGTCCAGAGAGGTGTCTGCTGCTCAATTGCCCACCGAGACTGAAGTAGCACCTAGCAAGAGTAATTCTACGTGGTGCCAAGGTAGACGAATTCCTTGACAACTTTAAAAGTATACCGTCAGCCTCGACGTGAGACCCTAGCCACTGCGATTCCTTGCGACTTCTCTGTTCGGATTGCAGTGGTGGTTTTAAGAATGCAAAGTACGTTATGCGTACTGCTCGCGCTTCATGGCTTTGTTTTGAGGAACTCAGTGGCGTCAATATACATGCATAGAAAAACACAATCGAAGACAATGCATTGTGTATATATGTATTGTATACGAGTATATTGTGTATATGTAATGTATAATATTGCATATGTGCATATGCGTCTCTATATTGTAAATGTTCTCAATAATTTCGCTCGTTGTCACCATAAACAATGGTAATCGAAAAATCTTAAATAAAATAGAGTTACTAAATATGTATAAATATATATCTTTATGTATACACGGGCACTTATACATTTATATATATATATATATACGCACAATTTGTACCAAATAAATATGTACATTATAAAATTTTACAGTGCTTAAAGCTAAAGTTAATAATAAGAAAACAACATCTTTATTTTGAGTAGTTTGAAGAGTGAATACGGACTTCCATTTTAATATCAACAAAACATGCTGCTGACTGTACAGTCGATCATTTGCCCAGCCTTCTGTAGCAAATATATTTTTGACGTACATTCTTATGCGCTCATTGAAAAAGCTCTTGCCACAGAGAAATAGTGCGCTAACCGACTTTGCACATAAATCAGGGTGTGCCAGTGGTCAGACTGGGCAAACGAAATGCGGAAAGGGGGAAATTTGAATGCAGTTACTGCAGCATCAGAGCGTTGAGATTTCGTTGCAGTATCGTGTCCTTCACCGAGTTGAAGACGACATTTATGTTGTGCGTGTCTATGGCAGTGGTGAAGTGATGGTAAATACGACTTTGTGGACTCCGGCGCACGCTCATGAACATCTGTAGGGTGAAGTTCTGCACGTCGAGCAGAGAGTGTGGATTCCCGCTGAATTGTGGATAATACCAGCGTATATCAGTCTCTGGGTTGCGTACTTTTTGCTCAAGCAAATCGGTTTTATTTAAAAATAGTATAATCGATATTCCCTTGAAGGTGTTGTTGTTGACGATCGTGTCGAAGATATTCTTCGATTCTTCCAGTCGGTTCGTTTTTCTGAAATGGAAATAGGTCAGTCTAATTGCAATCGCAGATGAGCCGAAAGAAACCTACCTATCTTCAGCCAGAACCTGATCAAACTCCGAACTGGAAACCAAGAATATTATCGATGTAACTGACGAATCAAAGCATTTGGTCCATTTTTGTCGCTGAGTACGTTGGCCACCAACATCAACAAACACAAATGGAATGTTCTGTAAAAATTATGAAAAATTTGTACAAAAACAAATTAATTTTCAATACTTAAGAAGTGTTGATAATGCGAAAATCTTTCACGATAGATCAACATTCACTATACGAAGTGAATTGCCACTAACTGTGCGATGGTAATGACAAAAGTTGGTCATCGCGTGGTTAAATCATTCTCCATCGTCATTCATTACAGGTAGACTTCGCTTAACACGGGATTACGTTCCTGAAAAATGCAGTGTTAGGAATACCGTGCTTTGCGAGGACTCCCTTTTTTCCTCTCTAAGTTCTCTCTACAACCTTGAGCCCATGAATGTTTAGAGTTCGAAGTTATGAATATGAGAATATGAACACTTATGGTGGTTACCATACATACATAAGTACGTACATTTATATGGAACGAATTGAAATCATGTATGTTAGTGTTTTATGTTGGACAGAAAATATACTACCTCACCTGACGAATAAGCCGTGGACGATAGGGCGCTCATGTAGGATTTCCAGGGAAACCACGACTAGGCTTAATCGTAGCAGCACTACTGCCCAAACGTATTGAAAACGGAAAAATGCGTGGAGCTTTTTTATAAAGTTTTTTTAATTTCTTTTAAATCCGCTTTTTACTAAAATTTTTAAGAAGAAACTCCAGTTACTCTAGAGCTGTCAAGCCAAGGTGAGCTAAACGGAGCCACTCGGCTTTCATATACAGATCGTGATGCGAAGCTGACGAGCTGATGGTTCCTACAGTTTGTTACTTTTTACTACGCTTTGGTAGCATTTTACCGAACTTGATAGATTTATTTACGAATTTTCTTTTTTGGTAGATTAGTAGATTTGATTCCGATTTGTTTGATTTTCAGAAAAAATTGAAAAAAATCGTCAATTCAATACAAATTCGGCAAGACACCCAAAAATACTGGAGGCGACTCTTATTTTGAGAGACCTCACATATTATAGCGATCTTTCAAGTATTGTCTCGGCTTATTATAGAAAACATAAAAGAGACTTCTTAAGGGGTAACACCACTCTAGGATTTTGCAAAAGACGGGTTTCTGACTTAAACAATACTTCAGAATCTTAAAAACAATATTCAGTTGTTCCTATACTTAGACAAAAACATTTTAACAGGTCCAATTCATGATTTTTTTCAAAGGACATATTACTCGAACACCGTTGTATGGATTGATTTTAGCAGTAGTTTCACAATTGTATACTCTTTTTTGTTATAAACAATTTACTGACAGTTTTTTAGCAAAAAATCTGTACTCTTTTTTATAAATGCATCATTTCTACAAAAAATGATTAAGAAAAACCCCTACGTACTACCATATTATTACTATTTTTGGGTCCCTGAACCCGAAACTGAAAATCTCAGAATTTGTTTAAGGAGCGTTTTCGAAACATCTTCAAAAAAAGTTTTCTCCCTCGTATTTTGGTTTCCAGCAAATATTTCGAACACGAATCATCCGATCAACGCAAGCGGATCGGATTGTCCAAATCAGACAAGATTTGGTGGAGTCACTGACGATGAGAGTTGAAAAAAGTGAAATTTTCTCCATTTTCAAAAAGTATCAGTTTTCTAGTTTTATTTAATTACAAAAAAATATTTTCTGCGTTTTTTAAATTCAAGATGAAAGATACATTATTTGCATAAATTTTTAACCTATCATTACCATAATCTAACAAAAAATTAAGAAGTTATATATCTGTATATTAGGGCGGGTCAAATTGTATGGAACGATTTTTTTTGATGAAGCGTATAGCAAAAACGTAATCTATAGGTGATTCTGAAAAATTTTGCTCAAGAGTCCATAGCTCTAAGTCGGATTTGGAGCCCCCCAAAATTTCAAAATAGATATTTTTTAATATACATATACATAGAATAATTTAATTAAATTCGTCATAAAATCGGATAGAGTTATAGTAGATTTCTCAATCTGGGCTTGTTTGAAAGGTATTTTTATCACCTTTCAGAATCTGTATTGATACCTGTAGAATAAGGAAAAAAAATTATCGAAAAAATCGAAGAAAATTCGGAATTTATTAGTTAAAAGTTCATTTTAGGCTATTTTTCGACAAAAAATTCCTAATATGTCTACTAAAAATAAATGATAAAAATACCTTTCAAACAAGCCCAGATTGAGAAATCTACTATAACTCTATCCGATTTTATGACGAATTTAATTCAATTATTCTATGTATATATTGAAAAATATCTATTTTGAAATTTTGGGGGGCTCCAAATCCGACTTAGAGCTATGGTCTCTTGAGCAAAATTTCTCAGAATCACCTATAGATTACGTTTTTGCTATACGCTTCATCAAAAAAAAATTAACCCGCCCTACTGTATATATAGTGCTTCATAACTTAATTTTGGCAAATTATGGTAATATTAGGATCAAAATAAACCCAAATAATTTGACATTCATCTTAGATTTCAAAACCATAGGAAATATTTTTTTTTTTTTTTTAATGAAAAAAAGATTCGAAAATTAAAAATTTCTCTCTCTTTCATCTCATTTTGTAATATTTCAGTAACTCCCCAGAACCTTATTTTATTTGAACCATCCGTGTCATCGTTGGAAAAGCTAAGCCAACCTTCTACAGGTTGGGCCGCTCGCGTTGATCGGATGATGGTGATGACACCATCTGCTCATAACTAAAACAAGAGGAAAAAACTGGTTTTTCGAAGATTTTGCGGAAATGTTTCTTACGAAATGTTTGAATTTTCAGTTTCGTGTTCAGCGACCAAAAATTAGTCTAGAAAATACTTTTGTTTTTAGGTACACACGATTAACCCATTTTTTATCGAGTAGTGTTATAAAATGTATTTGTTTCAGGTTTAATACTTTACGAGAAATCCGTCACCCCGTTTGGGAGTTAACCCATTCGCTGCCAAGCCTAAATTATATGAAGTCATTCCCATTGCTATTTATATTTTGAGTTATGTTGTTGAGTTATGTTATGTAAAGTAGGACGAGTATACTCGTCTTGGCAATGCATGACACCCGGCCAAAGACGAGTATATTCGTCCTTGGCAGCGAATGGGTTAAAATATGAGGCTTTTTCAAAGCGTGGCACTTCCGCCGTAATTTTAAATAAAAATAATAATAAACAAATTGTTTTCCATACTGCAATATGTGCTCAATATACCCTTTGAAAAGAAATCCTCATACTTTTTCCCATAGTCGCGAAATAAATTGTCAAAGTTAGGCCATTTTTCGGCCGTTAGGGTGGTGTTCCCCTTAATGAAGACTGGTGATTTAATATACAACTAATGGCAATTGTTTACTTACTTGTATTTTCACACAAAATTCATAAACTCCTTTGGTTGCTTTTCGACAATGTAAAATGTCCTTATGCGTCGGTACGTAGTCGTATGTTGCTAAACGGTCAATTTCACCCAGAAAGTAACTAACTGAGTCGCTCTGCAAAAAAAAATGACTAAATAGCATTAATTTAGAATAACACATGGGCTAAAACTTACAATCTGAAACTCCCTCCGCCTTTCATAGGCCCGCCTGACGCCGCGATCTTGCCACAGGCGGCGCATGTGGGGCGCCCACTGTATGAATGTGTTGGTATCTATCGTACTGCACTCAATAAATTTGGCATCGTTTGCATCGTTTTCGCGTTCGCTATTTTCCCAAGGTATCTCTAATTTCTGGCGGGCATCGATCAACACTTGCATCCCTGTCGGAGTACACAACGCGCATGCATTACAACAAGCAGCACACTACGAACAACCTGCTTAACATTCTCACCTCGTATTACATTTTGGTATATCACATGTTGGTATTCACGAATTAGTTCGGGTTCGAAATTGATGCCGTGAATAATACGCATCTGTTTCAGAAACGTAGACTTTCCCGATTCACCAGCGCCCAGCAGCAAAAGTTTCACCTGAGGTCATATACATATTAAATAACTTTTAGTGCACATTGAAACTTTTGTTCGAAAAATATCGCATTCGTTTTGAAATTAAATAAGCGTGTAAGCATTATGAGTGTCAACAAATTAAACCAAGAAATGGATTCGGCATATGCTGCAGACGGATCGCAAACCCTGACCCTGAAAAGTTTGAGCGCATTCAAACAATAATATCATGTATCTCTTTATCTTGTTTAATTTGTCTAATTTTTTCTCCTAAATGCATTTTTTTTAATATTGAGTTTTATCTTAATATCAATCAAATACCGTCTTTTTATGTCGACAAATAAAAGTTAATCATAATATCGTTCATGAATGATAACGTACTTTTGTGGAGTCACTTCTTTCTACTTGGACTTTCGGATATATAGCCAATTCTAGCTAGATACCGACTTGCAATGTAAATCTAAGTACCTGCCGCCGGAAAGTGTGTTTCTCCTTCTCCAGAAATTTATCAATCTCACGCGATTTATAGCGCTGCTCCAGTTCCTCGGGCGTGTTGCGCAGCCGCACCAGGTACGATAGAATGTTGCCACAGCAGCGGAGGCACGCAAACCTGGAGGATTGCAGCCGACTGCTGTGCTGATAGCCATCCCCGTAGCGCTGCTCGCCACCGTCGTTCTGTCCTTCCATTAAATGCGCGGTTGTACCCATGTCGTTTCCAGCAGCTGTCAGAGTGGTACCACGATGGGTCGTTGTGTCACCTCCCATTGCGTGTGCTTAGGGCGGGGCAACGCCGCTGACGGAGGTGTAACGAATACACACAGTGTTTCCTCAGCTCTTTGGATGGCAAATTCTTCGCAAATATCTTTACCAGCACGCAGTAGTGTCTGCATTCGTATTCTCACATCATTTCCGTCGTCGTCGTCTTTTCTCTTCCTTTGTCAATTACGTACCAACCAGCCCCTAAGTGCAATTCTGCTGCAGCCACCTCTCCCTCCGTCTAGCTTCTAGATAATATTCTTCTGTTCGTGTTCGGTACGAAAGCCGATTTTTTATTGCCCTGAACCGACTGACCGACTAGGGATAATGATAGCAATGAAACGAAAGGAGTTCACTGCGTTTGTGTATCAAAACAATTTCGGGATAGTTTAGAAATTTCACTTTTATTCCTGCTCTATGTTAAATGCAACCAACCCAGTCTGATGGGAAATTCTGGTCGGTAAAGTTGGCAGCAATGGTCATGCACGGCTGCATTGCTTGTCGTTAAAAAGTGCATTTTGGCAAATCTATTGAATAACGACTATATATCTATGGTCGAAAGCGGTGGTTGTTATTTTTGGAACAAGTGCAGAATAGCACACTGTCTTAAAATTTTTTTTTTTTTATTTCAAAGAGGAGTATTTTTTTAGTCTAACAAACTTCAAATTTTGCCGCGGAAATATATGGAGCGTGGTCCGCCCCCAGAGTCCCAGTTATATGTCCCAATTTCTCAAGAAATTTTCAACCGATTCTAACGATATAGGTATCATATAAAAGGTGTTTTTATTAAGCGCTATACAGGTGCTTTTAACTCAACTTAAATTTAAATATAAAAGCAAAATAACACAGTTTCTCAATGCTTTATATTTCATTGTAAAAGTAATTTCACAGGCTATAATATGGTAGAAAACTTACAATAACTTAATAATATGTTTTTTCGAGAAAAAAAACATTTTCGGTTATACCTCATTATTGACACAAATTACATGCTTAATGTTACACATCATTCGAAACAGGAAGAAAATCATTAAGCAACTAATTTTTCGAATTTCCTAACACAGCATAGCACAACATAGAGCTTCCCACTGTCACAATTTGTGAAGGTTTTTATTTCTAACAATATGAAATATAGTTATAATGTAATTACTTCCCAAAACAATGTTTATTATTTTACTCATTCCCATGCAAAATGTACTTGTATCAGTGAAGAGCTCAAATCACCATGCACTGTTTACCTTGTAAAAACCAACTACAGGGTGGTTAAAATTCCGGGATCCCGAAGCATCAGCCCCGGTATTTTTGAAACCCATGATTGAATGCCTTTGTTCCTACAGAGGGTCAGTTTTGTCGGTCGGGAGAGATCGATTACCTATGGATACTAAAATAACACGTTTCGGCAAGAGTTACCCTACGTTTGATTTCCGGGCTAACATTATTTTTATTGTAAATCAGCAGCATTTTATTCATTCATTAATATATTTTTTATTTTATTAAATATTAAAAAAGTAATACAATTACAATTTTAAGATATAAGGAATATAGCAACTGGCAACTGAGGCCTTCGGCTATTTTAGTGAATAAATAATGTTAAATATTAAAAAGTATATCTAATTTAACTAGAAGGTATGTGAATTTGTTAATGTTGCTGGCTGATACAGTTGAGATAAGTTGGTCTATTGCAGGAATATTGAGAGCTGTTCTTAGTCTTTCAATTTCATTGCAGTGGTGAATTAAATGTTGCAGAGTTGATGATTCTTGGTGGCAGTGTTGGCATATGGGTGGAGGTTGATGTTGAAAAAGATGTTGATGAGTGCGGCGAGTGTGTCCCAGTCTGAAGCGAGTGTACGCTATTATTTTTCTTCGGCTTATTGAAATTAGGTACTGTGGGGGAGTTTGGGAAGGGTTAATGGTTTTGTAATAATATAATCTTCACTCACTTTAAGATAACGTATTTAATTCTCTTTTTTGCTCGTTTGGGGTAATTTTGTTTCATTGAAAAATAGAGGAACCGGTGAACTTCGTACCACCTAAAATTGAGTTAATTGTAACTTTCTATAGGCGGTTCAAACCACCCCCGGCCCTCCAAAAACAAAAATTGCAAAGTATGGTTTCAAACAGGGTTTGAAAATGCTCTGCCCTTTTGGAGCATTGATTTCGGCTCCCGACTACTGCTACCGAAAATGAAGTAGCAGTAACAGGAGCCGGAGCACAAAAACGAAATGCAAACACTCGGCTCTACACGAGCGACTCCGTAGCCGTAGCCGTTTTCTGAAACGAAATGCTACGGCTCTCAGCAGTAGCCGTTCGTTTCTTCTCTGCTACTTCATGTTAGGTAGTAGAGCAATGCTTCTTTGGCTCTTTTGCGGATACTTTTGGAGCGGTGATCGTGAAAATTGCTCGGCTACTTATTTTTGGGTTCCAAAAGTAGCCATTACCCAAAACTTAGTTTTCATGAATACAAGTTGTATTAATAATAAATATTATTAGTATATATATAGGGTTTTTCACCATGAGCCGAAAAAGTAAATAAAGAAAAAAATCAATTAAAATTTGAATTTTGATGAAACTTTATTATCAAAATAATATTTGGTTTGTGCCATTAGTAATGGAATATTACATCATTCAAATGACCGCCACGAGCAGCCTGGCACACCTCGATTCTTTTTAGGTAATTTTCGATGACTTTTTTACATATAGCAGGCTGTAAGGCGCCAAGAACTGCACGTATGTTGTCCCTCAAATGCTCCAGAGTCTGCGGATTGTCTGCATAGACTTGGTCTTTCGCGTAGCCCCAAAGAAAAAAGTCCAAAGGGTTCAGATCGCACGATCTTGACGGCCAATTGGTATCACCAAAACGCGAAATTATGCGTTCATCGAACCTGGTTCGCAATTCTGTCATGTTCGGTCGTGTTGTATGGCATGTAGCGCCGTCCTGTTGAAACCACATCTCCTCTACATCCATATCTTCGATCGCTGGCCAGAAATACTCGGTTATCATACGGCCAATTGTTGTGAACGCCGGGGAAGCGATAAATTCGGGTCATCTTCAACACTGGCAGCTACAGCAGCAATATTTTCGGTCGAACGAGCAGGGCGATTACGTATTGGCCTCTGTGCATCTTGTACAGAACCAGTTCGTTCGAATTTCGCCAATAAATCCGAAATTGTTGACAAAACAGGCCTTCCGTGACGTCCGAAATCCTTCCTTAGTGCGCGAAAAGTGTTGCTCAAATTTTCACCATTTTTGTAGTGAATTTTCACTATGTTTACACGTTGAGCGATGCTAAATCGGTCCAATTTCTATAAATGGCAAACACTAAACTACAATATTAACACAATGCAACGACAGATGACAGCTGCGGTTGTCAAACGCAGGGCTGTCAAAGTTTTCGGTTCGAAATGAAAACCCTGTATAATAATAATTAACACTAAACTTCGGGAGCCTTTGGGATTGGCACCTCACGATTCTCTCGTAATTGTCCCAGTCAGTTTTCCATGCGACTCTGCAACAGAGAAAAATGTGTCTGCAGTGGACACAGTCGGTAGAATGCAAGATAGAGCTCTACTCAAAATTTCTCTACACCAGCCCTACGCGCTGTATTGGAAACAGGTAGAGTCTCTACGCTTTATAGTGGACCCTTGACTCAAATCAATGGGCCCAATAAATCAACTTTCTCTTAACCCTTTGCTGACCCCGTGTTGACAAAAACTTGATTAATCATTTCTGATTTAAAATGCTTTCCCCGTATTGGAAATCAAAATCAACAAAACAATCAACAAAACGTTGACCCATGGTTGACCCCGTCCAAACGTGTCTAAAAATTTTTGTTGCAAGTGTTTTGAAGTCAATAGGTCCACCGGTTCATGATTTTTTCATAGTTTTCTCGTTTTCGAACCTTAACCCATTGTTGACTTTGTTCCTTTGATGTTTTGTGCCTTTAGACCACAAAATGGTCGTTTATGGTCGTCCAAACACAAAGATATGAACATTATTCCAAAAGAAGTCTTAGACCAAATGGCAAAACCAACCAAATTCGTCTTAATTTTGTTTCATAAAACTCCACGGCCAAATACAATTATTTATAGCAATGCATATAATTTGAATGTGTGCTACAGTGGATGTGTATGCATTTTCTTATTTACTTCACCAAAAAATTAATGCATTATTTTATAATACCTACCTGTACTTTTTAATTTTAAATCTACTAAAACAAACCTTGCTTGAGCGTCGGTTTAAAGGTTAGAAATGAAATGTTTTAACATAAAAGGCAAAGCTGAAGAAGGAACATCATGCTCACCAAATCGATACTTAAATCTATGCAATATGTACTAAAACAACACAATGGATTTTCAGGATTTATGAGCAAGGTTCGTGCGTGCGGAATATTTATTTATATACTGACAGATACTGCACAACTAGTTAGTGTGAACGCACATGAGAGTGTTCGAAAAAAAATCGGATGAAACGCACACGCAGAAAAGATTGTCTTTTCCCGATATACACTATATTTACTCATGTTCATGCTCATATATTATGGTAAACGGGGTAGTTAAATTTCGTTTTCCATATTTACCCTCGTCACAAACCATGATAAAATTATTTCAACGAATTTAATTTGAAGTTACACTTGAAAATAAAAACTGTTTAGTATTGACGCAATTAATTTTTCTGATCGCGGATTGCAACACCCAAGTTGAGATAGCAAACTCGTATGCCTACAATTAATGATAATAGTAATCAGTGGCGCACCCAGAAAACTTCTCTGGGGGGGGCTAATGCAAATGAATTTCAGTAGTTATACACATACTCCACGCATGAAACAGTTATCGTTTCAAATATAGTTAAATACAGTATTATCGGTTGTAATTATTATAAATAGTTAATTTTTAAAAATTAAAATTTTTAATTCAAAAAGTCCAAATACAGATTTAAAACAGCGCTAATGAAGTAATTGTAACCAACCTTTTTCGTACCGATGCTTCATTCATCTATAGCAAAAACCCAGAAAAACAAACACAGAAAATAATGATTACATTGCTAAGTCTAAATGTCTTAGTCTAAATGTATTTATTATTTTTTTATTTATGCAATTTAGCAATTTATGGAAGCAAATTTGGCTTTTGGGACCACCTGGGGGGGGGCTTTAGCCCCGTAGCCCCCCCCGTGCGTTCGCCACTGATAGTAATAAAAACTATAAAATTCCTGGTGCC
This sequence comes from Melieria picta, assembly GCA_964056695.1. Classification (NCBI taxonomy): domain Eukaryota; kingdom Metazoa; phylum Arthropoda; class Insecta; order Diptera; family Ulidiidae; genus Melieria; species Melieria picta. The sequence continues at coordinate 89,383,559 of OZ057399.1, forward strand.
CACCAAAGCACATTAATAAGGTAGTGGTGGCAGCTCAGCTGATTAAACTTTTTTCTTCTGATTTTCTTTTGATTTTTCACGAATGGGCATGCTAATGTCAAAATTGCCACCCACCACTGTGGGTTTTGATTTGATTTTGACAATGAGTATACCCAAAAGCACTAACAAAATACATGGGGATTTTGTTGTTGCAGTAGTGCCATCACATTATTGATACACCTTGGTGCCCACCTTCGCCAATGTTTCTTTATATACAACGTAAAAATTCATCCAGTGATTCCGGTTCACATCAAGTACTAAAAGCAGTAGACAAGAGCACCTCCACTACTATAGGAGAACGACGGCAGCCCTAATTGTGTAATGCCCAATTGAAAGGGTAAATTCACACGAATTGTTTGCGTCTATAGTGCAGAAGCCTGAAAATGTTTGCTAATATGAGGAAATTCACAATTTGTGCTAATCGCTTGTCACGCAGTAAGGTGCTCCATATTGTCGAAGTGAAGAACATCAGTGGTAGGTGGCATCGTCGTATTGCATATAAATACCAGATTTGTCGGCGTGTTACCGTCGTTAAGGAACCTGCTTCACAAAGTGTTTCGAAGGTCATTTTAATCAGAACCACATATTGCAGGCATATAGAACATTCAACAATGAGTGGGGCCGGCTACGTATGTGGAGACGAAACATGTTACTAAGTGGATTGGAAGAGTCGTTGACCCCGTGAGCGTATATTAATACAAGTATGCGCACATTTTGCGTATTAAATTGGGGGACTAAACGTTACATATAGCTGACCCAAACAGTCATTCCAAAATTAATGCTCTTTATTGGAAAAATCATTTACATACTCCGTTCATACTTATGCACTTAAATCACAAAGACTGCACAGTATTCGGTTGAGAATACCTAAATGCAAATAATTGTGCTACTTTTCTGTTCAATGCGTTTTTACTGCCAGCTTCGGCTTCACATTTTAAAATCGGCAATGAAATGAATCTAGAAGCAGCCAATCTAAACTCGGCTGGTTAGTACGTTGGACAAGTCAGGCGACGTTTGAGGCCCGCCTTAAAAAATCCTTTCTTAGCGGCTGCCCTCTTAGAAGGAAATGGAGATTTTTTGAGAGTAATACATTTCTGTGGTCATATGGAAGAGTATCTCAAGTCATGCCGACTAATATTACGTTTACATTGAGCCCAAATTCATGACTTTGGCAAAAATTATGATAAGCGAAGTCAAATCACATACACTAGTCAGAATAAGTTTGCGTACAAGGGGTACATAGTTTTTTCATGTGAAAAATAAATCGCTTAAAGTAATTTTTCAAAAACAAAATATTTTTTATTTTTTCCATAAGCTTAGTTCTTTTATTCTATTAAGATAATAATAACAAAAACTTGACCAAACTGTAAAAGAAGGGCCAAAAACAAAATATGTTATAAATTCACCTCAGAAAAAGTTTGCGTACAAGATAAGGTTATGTAGTTAAAATTTAATTTAAACTAAGTTTTGTCCAAAAATTAATAACTTTTTGGATATGCTTCTCTTATTGGAACTCCCTGCAGAAGTTTCGGCATAAATGTTATTAAATTATGTGTTTTTTCAGCTGTTTCTTTGTTATATCCTTGAATTGTTATATTTGTTTACTATATCTTAGTATCAAGTAAACCCTTATATATTTAATTAAATGCACGTTAGGTGACTAGGGAGAAACTTTTTAATTTTTTTTTTGTGAACCAGTTAATAGCAAAGATATCTTCACTCGTATGCATTGCGCCTTAAGGTCATCGTAAAGTTGAAAAGAAATGTTGGAACCTGATCCAAAATTTTGAAACCTTGGCTTGCATAAGCTTTTAGAATATGTAAATAACCCCTCGGAACCATTTCTGAATAAAAAAACACAGCCTGCTCACTCCTTTACTAGATATGCAGCCCCATACCATACCCCTTCATATGCTATGCTTTACTGTTAATGCCAGATTTTTGTTATTAACTGAATCCTCTTCAAATTAGTTGATGCCTTTTAATGCCAAATATGCCAAACCATTATCAGAGAATAATAAATCTTCCCACTTTCCACAGATAACAACACATCGTCCCGGAAATCCGGTTTTCTAGAGTCTTTGATGGACTCTTTCACGAAAGCAATTCTGTGCCCCTTGTAAGTAAGCTAAACATGGGCCTCTTACATGCTGTTATGTAGGGGAAATATGTTTTTTCAGGACTTTTCTTATAAAGTCACTGCTACTGGGTTTGATAAAATATTTCTGTACATTTCTGAAGATATTGGATGCAACTAGCCTTACATCATGATGCACTGATCGCAAAACAATCGAATCCTCTTGCTCGGGTAGCTTAAAAAAATGGCCAGATCGTAATAACGAAGCAACAATTTCTGGTCTTTTTCGATTTTTAAGATGGCTTTTTGAAATGACAAATGTGCTTTTCTAAAATTTGCCCCTAATTTCACGAAATTGTTTGACAATTTTGGAAAGATTTAGTAAGATTATCATTTTATCCATTTTAAATTTTTTTCTCTTGGGTTCAATTGCTTTCTGTATAATTTCAAGCACATATACGTTTAAAAATAATTTACAAGTCCGTCTACTGCTCAATGGAATACAAATTTCCAAAAATAAAATAAAAAGCACAACCGGAAATCCCCCTTATTAGTTTTGTACGCAAAGTTATTCTGCACCGTTTTGTGAGTATATTGTCAATAAATACGAATATATGGAAAATTATTGTTTTAATGCATCTAAAACACAACAAAAAGTGCAGTTAAGGCATATACACTATGATCAATAAGTACCGGGACTGTGTATTTTAAATTTTCCGCCGTTGCCCGATGCAGGTAAACAAATTTTTTGTTAGGTCGGTAGGACCTTAACTGACATCTGTGTCAAATTTTGAGCGGGATTTCATCATTAGTTTTTGTTTGGCAGCTGTTAGCGTCAGTCAACTTTTTGTACTTCGTCGCATTTTACAATGGATAATTTTGTTGATCAACGTATTTGTTTGAAATTTTGTCTTAAGAACGAAATTTCTTGTGCCAATGCGCTTAAAATGTTGCAGAAAGCATTTGGGGAGTCTGCTCTATCAAGAACCAGAGCGTTCGAGTGGTATAAAATGTTCAAAAGTGGTCGTGAAGTGGTCGAAGACTTTCCTCGTTCTGGACGTCCTTCAACATCGAATACCGACGAAAATGTTGAAATTGTGAAGAAAATCGTGCTTGAAAATCGTCATGTGAGCCTCAGAGAGATTTCTAACGATCTTAACATCTCTTATGGAAGCGCACAACACATTGTTGTCGATATTTTGCGCATGAAACGCGTCGCCGCACGGCTTGTTCCTCAAGACTTGAATTTCGTCCAAAAAGATCATCGAAAGCAAGTGATTATTTGAACAAACACAGTGTGAATATCATCGATCAGGCTCCCTATTCTCCAGATATGGCACCATGTGACTTTTTCCTGTTCTCCCGACTCAAGTTACCGCTTCGTGGAAAGAGATTTGAGTCCATTTGAGAAGGCCATACCTGCTTCGGCTTACCAGAAGTGCATGGACGATTGGATTAAGCGTTGGCATATGTGTATTGCTTCAGATGGGGCTTATTTTGAAGGGGATAAAATAAATTTACCAGAAGAGTAAAACAATTTTGTTTTTTTGACACAGTCCCGGTACTTATTGATCATAGTGTATGAATAATGTGGATAAGTTTTGGTAAACAGAGAACCCATTTTTGAGGTCAAAATTGATGATAACATAATTTTGACTTGCCTGTACGCAAACTTTTTCTGACTAGTGTATCCTCATACAAATTCAAACTTACTATCAAAAGTATTTACTATTTAAAGTATTTGTATTTATATATTGCAATGTGTAGAAAATAGAGACAGCAAACAATTTTTTAGTCAAGAGCCGAAAAAGAGCTGCGCTGTGAGCTGTGGCAAGAGGACAAGAGCATTGAGCATTTGACATTAGCTGCCAAAAAATTACTCATTTGAAATCAGGAACTTGGGGTCAATGTAAACGGAGTATAAGAAAGAATTGTGTTATTGCATTGGGAGCCTTTTTTTTGGGAGTATTTTTTCCGTTTTGAAAGACCATTTTTTTAACAATATTATGTGCGTTTATTTTTAAGCTTAAGTCTTTTGAGACAACAATGCAAGGGTCAATTCCGGGATCCCGAAATCTCTGGTCTGATGCTTCGGGATCCCGGATTTTTAACCTCCACCCTATAGTTGGTTTTTACAGGGTAAACAGTGCATGGTGATTTAAACTCTTCACTGATATAAGTACATTTTGCATGGGAATGATTAAAATAATAAACATTGTTTTGGAAAGTAATTATATTATAACTATAAATAACTATAAATTGTTAGAAATAAATACCTTCACAAATGGTCTCACTGGGAAATTCTATACGCCAACCACATAGTTCACTATGTTAAGGTTAAGTCTTAGAAAATTCGACAAATTGGTCGCTTAATGGTTGACTGGTTTTAAGGAACAAATATTTGGAAAAATAAATGATTGCATGTCGGGCCTACATTTAACTATCTAAGAATAACACTAGCATCTGAGCGATTTCCACTTTCGTGAATTTAAAACTCGATGCGACTTAATTTATCACTACTCCAGCCTTCAATTTTTTGCTATGCATTTTTTTTAATTAAACTTCTTCAAGTGAGGGTTTTGGAATATAAAAATCGAAAAATTGTTCCCTAAACAATGCCTCCGATCTCCACAAACTAAGTTTTAACTTACTGTAAGAATTTTGCTTACAACAGATGAATGAATTTAATTGTTTTGGGTTGCATCTTTTGTTAAAATTAAAACCTATTTAATATAAAACACTTTTTTATTTCATAAAAACGACAGCTTAACAGAAAAAGGATGTGTTTATTTACACATTTTTACTAGCTGCTTTAATTTTCTGCTGGAAAAACGACTCAAAACGAAAACCCAAAAATCCCGTCATCCCGGGATTTAAGTCCCGAAATCCCCGGGTATCCCAAATGCTTCGGTGTTGAACGCCTTAGTCCGTATACAACTTTTGAGCCCAATACCATTTGGACCCATATTTGCCACCCCCAATTTTCGTAACAAGCCGATATTTGGGGGTGGTTTGAACCCCAAAAACCTCTTGCGTGCGCTACCTTGTACGCATGCAGGTAGGTAGAAGAGTTTGTTTTTAATCAGTAGTACTCAAGAAAATTCTGTGAGTTAAGCATTGGCTACCTTAATAATGATCACATCAATATCAAAAAAGTAGGGAGCAAAAATCGATGGTTGATACAAAAATAAATGCATGCGCGCTGAACTGCAGCAATACAAAATCAACGCGCAGCACCGCGAGTCGGCGAGTTGAGTGATAATTGATGCTATGAGCCAATTGAGCTTCGGGCTGGGCACTGCTGTTTTAAATTACACGGGAATTACATATTAGTGCATTACTGTATAATAACTACTAGAACTACGTACCGACCAACCGACATCGATTAAATCAGTGTAAACCGATGTTCACGAGGATTTGTTTAATGAAGCCATTCTTTTGCAACCATGTTTTTGCCAATAGTTCAGTTCACATTTGGGAACTTTAACTTTCGTTATTTATCCCTGTTTCAGGCGCCTGGGATGGCATTCAGAAAATGCACACTACGCCGCTGCGTCTAAACTACGCCGCTGCTGCTACACTTCCGCTGCCAAATAATATTGACCCTGCTGAGACTACGCGCTTCTCCCCGAATCGTGCACGCGACATCTCCGGAACTGTAATTTTATCACAACACGCTCAAATCGTAGCCATGCCCCACATCGACATCACAGCAGACAATTCGTCAATAAATAAAATTAGCAGCCAGAACCCCATTAACTTTGGCCAGCAGGATCCACATGTGCAGTCGTACGACTGCTTTGGTGCCGTCAGTCTCAATTCGGCAATGCAAAGCAACGTGCCCACTCCCTTTGGTGGTATGCACAAGTTCTCGCACCTGAACATGCCAGGTGGACAGTGGTCACAGGAGGGAAAATTCATGTCGCACAATCTGCACAGCTCTCATTACACTACATTGCGCCAGAACGCGCGCTCCGGCTGGATGGCCTACGACCAGGACGCCACCGTGGTTAAAAAAGGTATGCGGAAAATGTTATATGCCAGCATGTGTTGATTGCATGCCAGTTCTAGCCAAAGTCGTATCGTGTAGTAGCGCATTATTGCCTTGTAAATCCCACTATACTAGAGCACGCTACATCAGCAGCAATAAAAATCACCGCAGCATCAACAATGGTAACAAGGAGAACCACTGTGAATAGGAGTAGCACACTGGTGCAGGGCAAACGTGGTTACAGCACCAGCAACAGTCAAGTCGAGACAGACAATGCGTCGAAAGTATTGACCAAGAAGGAGCAGCTGAAAAGGGCCTTCAAGGACTACGGTGCAACGGTGGTTGTATTTCATGTGGCCATCTCGCTCCTCTCACTAGGCGGTTGTTACTTATTGGTGGCCGGGTATGTACAAGGTGCAAATGTTGTCTCTCCATTTATTCACTCAGATAGTGGTGTGGTGGAAAAAATGTCAGTGTTGCGGTCGTCAGTAGTTCGGGGTGACCTATTGTAAAGGCGGGTCGCGCCAAACGGAGGATGGCTTAGGAGCCGATGTGTTGAGCTAGAGTCTAAGAAAGTAAACGAGCAGTTTGCCTCTTGTCATTAAGCTGATTTTATTTTTGAAAAACAAGGTCTTATATACTAAAATTTACAACGATTGTGCGGAGGGGCAATTCCAGTGCTCCTCCTTCCATTTCCAGTCGATTTGCATCGAACCAATCACAGCGCGGGTCAACTCTGACGACGCGGCACTTTCTCTAAGTGGGCCAACGCTCTGCGTCGACCTGCGGTAGGTCGGGTCGTATTGCAATGCGCGATCGGTGCAAGTGCCCACATGTGTTGTGACATGTGTCGCTTGTGCAAGTGCAGGCCACTTGAGTGACGCCGGCGTTCTTGTGCATGCGACACTTGACACTTGCAAATGTAAACAAAGTGGCGCGCGCACCGATTGATGTACGTTGGTCTTGTCGATTGGCTTGTGCGCTATACTGTTGGCATAAGTGGTCACGCGGTACCACTACACCCTTACCCTTAAGCGAAGAATTATTCCTTGGAATAATTCTTAGAATCTCGGGGGGGGGGGGGGGCATTGGAATTGCTTTACAATATGATGGGGCTTATTATCAAATAAATTTACAATGTGATATTTATCTTATATGATTGTATGTGTTCTTATATTTTTGTTGGGTAAGATAATGTCTATGTTTAGTTTTTATTGGCTAATTTCAATTCTTAGTGCAATAAGTATATTTTGTGTTTGCTTTTTGTACAATTTTATTTGATAGTTGCTATATCATTATTTCCTAGAAATTTCTTAAGGTTATTGTTATGTAATATCTTATGTTTACCATTTATTTCTATTGTGGAGTTTACTCCATTTCTATCTACAATCTTGTATGGTCCATGGTAGGGACTTTGTAATTTCTTATTTGTTTCTAACTTAACAAAAACTAAATCTCCTATTTTTAATGGTATATTGTTGACATTCTTATTATAATTTATCTTTCTCTTATCTTTAGCTAATTCTATGATATTCCTAGCCTTATTTATAGATGTTTGTAGCCTAACTTTTGTTTCGTTGGCGTAATTGTCAATGTCATAAATAGCTTTGTTTTCGTATATTTTGTCACATGGTAGTGACGGTAATTTGCCGAAAACTAACTCGTACGGTGAGTACAGTGTTTCGACATGTGGTGTCGTATTATACGCGAAAGTGTAGTATGGTACCCATTTGTCCCATTCATGTTCAGTTGTGAACGCCAGTAGGTATTCGTGTAGTGTTCTGTGATTTCTTTCAAGTGCCCCTATTGTTTGGTGGTGGTAGGGTGTCGAGAATATTTGTCGTACGTCAAGTAGTTGGCATATGTTATGCATTAGTTCATTTGTGAACTCGGTGCCTCGGTCGGATTTCAATGTTTTAAAACAACCGTACTTCAGAATGAACTGTTCTACAAGTGTTTTTGCTGTTGTTTTTGCGTCCTTGGTTTCTATTGGGTGTGCGATGACAAATTTTGTCAGATCGCATTGCATGGTTAATATGTAGCGGAATCCATTCGATACTCTTAATGGTCCGACTGTGTCAATAGTGATGGTTTCGAAGCTTGTTGTTGGCGTGTCTGTTTTGACCAGTTTTTCTTTTGTGTGCCTAATTGTTTTGTTCTTGCTGCAGGTCAAGCAATTGTTTACGAATTCTTTTACCATTTGTCGCATGTTTTTCCATGCATAGCGTTGTTTTAATTTTAAAATTGTTTTTCTGATTCCTAAATGTCCGGCTGTGCTAGCGTTATGATATTCGTCTATTAGTTTATATTGTTGTAGTTTACTTTGAATATGTCGTGGAGCGTTGTATATTAGTATTTTTATAGGCGAGCATTTATCTTTATTTAATTCATTGTATTTCTTCTTGAATGCATTCATTGTAATATTTTCAAATTTAAAATTTTCTCTGCAAAGGGCTAGCTCCTTTATATGCAGGTTCTTTAGTGAGCTGTGTAGTTTCTCCAACATTGAATCTAGATTCAAAGGGTCATCGCTACAAGTCACGTGCACTTCATTATTATCAATATGTATCATCGGCCGATGCTTTTCTTTAATTTCAAATTTCAATTTTTTCATATTTTTCACGTCGTTCATAGAGGTACATTCCCATATGTAGAGTTGATCGGGCTCTTGAGATTTGTCCTTCCTATTGTCGCGTGTAATGGTACCCTTATCTTCATTAATATTCTCATTTTCAGTAATGCGCGCATCTTCAATGTTCTTTGTTTCATTTGCTCTTAAATTTGCTGCCTTGCTCCTTGTAATTGCTAGAATTTCTTTTCGTTTGCCGTCATGTACGTTATCTTCCTGTGTTGGAATCATTGCCTTCAGGGTGTCGCTGTCGATTTTTATGCGTGATAAAGCATCCGCGTTTGTGTTAATTTTTCCTTGTTTGTATATTATTTCGAAGTTATAATCAGATAAGTCTAATCTGATTCTTGTCATTTTCGACGATGGGTTTTTATGAGAAAATAGTGAAACTAGTGGTCTATGGTCAGTTACTACAACGAATTTTCTACCGTAGAGATATGATCTGAAATAATTTATTCCCCAGTGTATTGCTAAGAGTTCTTTTTCTATAATTGGTTTATTTATATCGTGTTTTTGTAGTGATTTGCTTGCATAAGAGATTGGTAGGTCTTGTCCTATTTCACCTTGTGATAGTACTGCTCCTAAGGCAAAGTCTGAGGCGTCTGTTGTTAGTATGAAAGGTTTGTTAAAATCTGGATATTGTAGTACAGGTGGATTGACTAATTTTTCTTTTAAATTTTTAAAGGCTTGTTCGCACTCGTCTGACCAAATGAAAGGTGTCCCTTTCTTGAGGAGAGAGTTTAAACATTTGACGATATTCGCAAAGTCAGGTATGAAACGTCTGTAGTAATTGCAGAAGGCAATGAATCTTCGTACGTCATCTGCGTTTTTTGGCGTGGGGTATTTCATAACTGCTTCGCATTTGGTTGGATCTGTCTTAACGCCTTTGTCGGTGATTAAATGGCCTAAATAGATAACTTCTGGTCTAAGAAAGTGGCATTTGCTTGCGTTTAGCTTCAGGTTGTATTGTTGCAATCGGTCAAATACTTTGATTAAGTTTGCGTTGTGATGCTTTAGTGAGCATCCAAACACAATAATGTCATCAACGTATAAGAACGCTTCTGAGCTTAATCCGCTGAGAGCTATTGTCAACATTCTTTGGAAACTATTAGAGGATATTTTAAGTCCAAAAGGGAGTCTTTTGAATTGGTAGTGTCCATCTTGAGTTGAAAATGCTGTGGGTGGTCTTGAACTTGGTGCTAAGGGGATTTGGTGGAAAGAACTGGTCATGTCCAAAGTTGAAAAGTATTTTGCTCTTCCTAGGACGTCTAGAACGTCTTCTAGTCGGGTGAGTGGAAATTTGTCGTTAATTATTTTGTCATTGAGTTTTCTGTAGTCCACAACTAGTCTCCATTTTTTTGTGTTATCATCACTTTTCTTCGGTACTAATAGCAGAGGTGCATTATATGGGCTTGTTGAGGGTTCTATTATGTCGCTGTCTATTAGTTTCTGTACCTGTTGTTTTATCTCTTCTTGTTGTGTTTGTGGTAGCCTGTAATTCTTTATATAAACTGGTGTTGTGTTTTCTAGATTTAGGTGCTGTTCATAGAAATTGTTTGTAGTGAGTTCTTCTCCTTCCAAATGAAATATCGATTGGTACTGTCGAAAAATGTTCACTAGTTCTTGTTTAATTTGTGGGTCAAAAGTGTCTAGCTTTAGCGTGGCTATGAGTTTTTCAAATCTGCTATTGTTTGTGCACTTATTCCTGTGTTGTGTTCTTGATATTGTGTAATTTGACAGTTTTTCTATTTGTGGTTCTATGTTTTTTATTGTGACTGTTTTGTTTGTTGTGTTGATGATTTTGATGTGACAGTTGCCTTTTGCTGGTGCAATAGAGTTGGCTAAGAATACTCCGTTTGTGAGTTCTTTGTTTAAAATGACGCTGTCTTCTTCTAGGTTTAAATTTATCGGTACTATGACTTGACATCTGGGTGGAATTGTGTGTGTTTTGTTGTGTGGGGTTTTTGTTGTAATGGGAAATACGTGTTCAATTTCGTTTATTATAATTGTTAAAGTGAGGGTTTCGTAATCTATCTTGCACATGTATTTCAGTAGAAAATCTCTTCCTAAAATTCCATCTGTGATAATTGGAAAATCGTTGTTGACCATTTGAAAGGTTAGTTCGGTTTTTGCGTCTCTTAAGGGAAATGTCAATTTAAATGTTCCTATCGAATTGATTTCTGCAGGTGATATTCCTGTTAATTTGCATCTGTTCTCAGTATTAATGTCGATAGTGTCGTCGTCGTTTACTTTGCAAATTGATACATCTGCTCCGGTGTCAAATGAGAAATGTCTTGGGTTTGCAAAATTGACTGCATTTGAATGTGACATAATTTGTTAAGTTGTTTGTTATTAAATATATTCGTTTATTGTTTGTTCTTCCTTCCCCGGAGGAGTCGAATTCTGTTCCTCCGGGTCGCCCTCGTTTCCCTGTACGTAATTTATTCGAGCTGGGCGACCTTGTCGGTTATTATTGCCTTGGTAGGTATTTCGATTGTTGTTTGTGTATGACCATGAATTGTTTCTGTTGCTTTGGTTGTTGTTTCCGTGGTATTGGTTTCTGTCGTTCTGGTTTTGATTTCGGTTCGGTTGGTAGTGATTTGAGTTATTCACATACCCGTTTCGCTGCTGGTTATTGGCATTGCGAAAATTGTTTTGGTTTGCGTTTCTGTTTTGGTAATTTCTGTTGGAATTATTCTGATTTCTATAGTTGTTTGAGTTGTTTTGGTTTCTGTAGTTTTGCTGATTATTGTAGTAATTTCTGTTGTTGCCGTTGTAGTTGCTGTTCCTGTTAATAAGCATTACTCTTGCCCGTGTTTGTTTGTTGTCCTTTTCTAGTTCTAGGGCTAATTCGACTGCTTTATTAAAATTTGTTGGCATAGCTGCGAAAATGGTTTGTTTGTATTCGTCGTTTAGTCCATTTTTAAATACGGTGAGACTGTATTGCTCGTTGAGTTTTGTAATTATATTTCGTTCTATAGTGGTTAGTTCGGAGCCGGCTTGAGCTGTTTGTAATTTGTTTAGCTCCGCTATTAGGTTAAGGATCTTGTTCTTGTACGTATTTATGTCTAGACTTCCTTGGACGAGGTATGATAGTTGGTTCTGGAGCTGGGGTATTGTGTTCGTACTCTTGTATCGTTCGTTCAGAAGTATGGTCAGTTCTTCAAACGTTTTTGGTATGTTATGGCCGATTGCCGTTCTAGTTGTGAGGCTCAGTTTTGCGTAGAATACGAATTCTAGCAGTTCTGTTTTGCCAGTAGCGTCCAATTTTTTGTATATTAGTTCTGTTATCTTCGTGAAAGTATCCAGGTCTCTATAGTTGCCTGTAAAGTTTGGTATGGCTTTCATCGCCGTTTCTATATTGAAGGAAGACATGTTGGTGTTTTTGGGTATTTCTTCTGTATCGGTATCGCTCTGTTTCTGTTTTAAAATTTCAACGATATCGTAGTAAGTTTTGTTAAACGTTATTTTTATACCTGTTGTATAGTCGTTTTCTTTCAGTTCTGTCAACTGCTTTTCGAACTGTGTTTTTAATTCGGCAACGGTTTGCCGTTTTCGTTCTAGCGTTTCTTGAGTGTACCGACGGTTTGGTGTCTTTCTTAAGTTTGTTTGTATTTTTGTCAGCTCGTGAATAATGTTCTCCATTTAGAATCGGAGATTAAACATGTTGAGCATGCGTATTGTCTCTTCTTCCTTTGTTGTAGGATTCCTAACGTCCTCGAGCGTCGGTGTCCGTGGCATTCCTATAGTTTTCCAAAGTCTTGTAAGAAATTCTAATTCCTTCTGTTCGTTAGTTTTTTCGTGTCTGAGTACTGTTTGCTTTTTATGTTTTCTGTCCATATTTAAAACTTTGATTTTCTTATGTCAACATTGGTGGTATATGATAATTTATGTACAAATAATTGTTGTGTTGGTATATGAAAATTTATTTATTAATAATTTTAGTTTATTTTGTTTTACTTTACTTAGACTATGGTGTTGATTTGTACCTTTTTATTAACTAATTTCTTGACATAATTTTTATAGTACTTATTTATTTCGCTTATTATAAGTGTTATAACTAATATGGTTAGTAGGTAGAGTAAATAGGTGTTGTTAGTTGTTGTGTTGCTGGTTGTTGCGGTCGAACTGGCTGCATTGTTGTTCGCGACAATTATTTCTTCCTTTGACTGTCTTCCGCCCATAGGTTTCGTATTTTGTTTATGAGGGTTGTCTTCAGATTTCTGTCCGTTGTGATGGGAACTAATTTGTGGAGAATTGCTCTCTCCTTGCGGGCCTTTACTTTCTTGCCTGCTCTTGGTCGGCGGTTTTTCTTCGGTGTATTTTCCGCTTCGTCTTTTTGGGTTTTCTTCAGTGAAAGTCGAGCTTTATATTGCTCTATCGTGATGGGCTTTGGTCCCGCAGATCTCGGGGTCGGTATGTATGTTGGGGGGTTGGTGTCTGGGTGGCTTTGTTGTGGCTGGTATTCGGGGTGGGTTGCTGTGTTCTCTGGGTTGTATTCCTCCTGCTGGGCGAATCGACTCCACTTGTCGAAGATGGCGTCGATCTCTTCTTGGGTTGTCATCGGATGGTGGCAGTAGTTTGATTCGGTGGGCGTCAAGGTATGGATGATGGTGGAGGTGTTTCTCAGTTTAGTTGTGAATTTTGTAAAATTTATTATATGACCATCATTATCATTTTCGGTGGTAAAAAGTAGCAAAATTTACAAATACTTTTTGTTTTTCTATTTCTTTTTGTTTAGTTTTCTTTGCTGATGCATTTAAAACAGAATCTCAGGTTTGGTCGGCAGGATCGCCATGTGGTGGAAAAAATGTCAGTGTTGCGGTCGTCAGTAGTTCGGGGTGACCTATTGTAAAGGCGGGTCGCGCCAAACGGAGGATGGCTTAGGAGCCGATGTGTTGAGCTAGAGTCTAAGAAAGTAAACGAGCAGTTTGCCTCTTGTCATTAAGCTGATTTTATTTTTGAAAAACAAGGTCTTATATACTAAAATTTACAACGATTGTGCGGAGGGGCAATTCCAGTGCTCCTCCTTCCATTTCCAGTCGATTTGCATCGAACCAATCACAGCGCGGGTCAACTCTGACGACGCGGCACTTTCTCTAAGTGGGCCAACGCTCTGCGTCGACCTGCGGTAGGTCGGGTCGTATTGCAATGCGCGATCGGTGCAAGTGCCCACATGTGTTGTGACATGTGTCGCTTGTGCAAGTGCAGGCCACTTGAGTGACGCCGGCGTTCTTGTGCATGCGACACTTGACACTTGCAAATGTAAACAAAGTGGCGCGCGCACCGATTGATGTACGTTGGTCTTGTCGATTGGCTTGTGCGCTATACTGTTGGCATAAGTGGTCACGCGGTACCACTACAGTGGTTACAATTGGCTAGTTTCGTTCCCTTGGCGCATCCTCCAATCCTAAACCTCAACACTTATGTTAATGTGCACAATAAAAATAAATGTATGCTGATTAGTTTTATTACATTGGAACTACATAATATTCGACTCCTTATTTATTGTGTTTATTTGAGCTCGAGGATATATTATGAGTTTTTGCATTTTTAAATTGGTGTAGTGTATCTGAATTTCTTACTTTTGCGGCAAAAACGTTGCTTTTCCTCTTCCTACAACCTCAGATGAGATTATTATAACATTCTGCCTCTGAAACTGCAGATCACGTTTGATTTTAATTTAAAACCACAAAAGCTGTCAAGTTCAGGTCATCAGCTATGAATTTCTTTGTTTAAACTTTGCTGTTGAGTTTGTTTTTTACTAGTTATCTATTACTTTCACGTTACGATAATAATGGGGAAGTTTTACTTTTTAACACGTAATATGCATGTTGCTGCATGTGTTTTATTAAAAACAAGCATGTTGGAAAAAAAAACTGCTATCGTAGAACTACTCGTTGCTAAATTAAAGTTACCACTTGCACATACATATGTCGGACCTACATATGATGTATATGCTAGATGTCGTTTATAAAATTTTCTTGCCGTTGAATGTAAAATTAATGCTCTGACCCTTTTTCCTTTGGTTGCAGTGGAGTAGATGTGATGGCGCTTTTGGACCGAATTGGATTAGCATCAGCCAATGCAATTGCAGCTAACGCCAGCACATTTGTCATAGCTTACGCAATACACAAAGTGTTTGCACCCGTGAGAATAAGTATAACCCTAGGGGCCACACCGTTTATTGTGCGCTACATGCGATCCAAAGGATATTTGAAACCGCCAAAAACTACCTAAATTGATTTATCAGTAACTATTACACACACACATTATACAACACATATATCACACAAGATTCGTTTTTCTACTAACCTAAAAATCTTAAATTATAAATCGATATTTACTAAATTTGAATATACACATATATTTTATTTATACATATGCATGATGGAATATTAAATTGTGGAGCCTCAAAAACCTCCGAGGTGTATTGGAAAAGGCCTTACTTTGACGAAAAAAGGTATCAGAATTTCTTTTGAAAGAGTATATTGAGCACTCATTGAAATATGGGAAAACATTTTATTATTTTTATTAAAAACTAATTGTTCCCCGCGGCTTTGCTCACGGCGACTTCGTAATTATTATTTTTTTTAATATCTGGTAATTCAATAAGTATAAGGCATTAAACAATTGAGTTCGATTTTTTCCGTGGAATGCTTTCATGCCGGTGACTTGTCCAACCCTCGTAAAATTTTACCCGATAGAAAGACTCGACTAAGCACCGTGCTGTGTAGCCTACACTTCTAAGGTTATGCCAATGATAACAATTTCTGTTATGTAAAGGGGGCGACCTCTTGTTGAACGCCCGTCACATTTTTCCTATAAAAGAGTGGTAAATCCATATCCCTTGAAATAATTAAACCAAATATAATATATCGCCCATTTCCTAAAAACTATAAGATGTTGTAGAAATTTCAAGAAAAAGTGGTTATAACATATATGTAGTGACAGGTGAGTATGATCAACCTCATATTTAAATACGAAAGAGCAAATTTTAGCTCTTACAAAGTCAGAAAGCCTATGGTTGCCTCAATGAAACACAATCGTTTGATATTCAAATTGTCTTTTAGAAATATTGTTTAGCTAATTTATATCGCTATAGTGGGCGTGACAGCAGGGCGTGAATAATGCCGTATAGCTACCATATTGAAACGCTTAATCGTTTAATACCCATATCGTCTTACAGAAGTATACCACAGAAATCAACGCGCCTCTCTTTAACGCCTATGGTGGGCGTAGAACATATTATAAACTATGTTTGAAACACTGTGTTATGAAAGAATCTGAATCATTTGATATTAATATAGATTTACGGACATGTATAGTCACTTTGTTTTCTAGTTTAGTTATCGTGGCCGATTATATTATAGCCTATGTTTGCCGCAACCCCCGCCGTAGCTCAGCTGGCTAGTGCGTTGGGCCGCGAGTCAAATGCGACGCTCGAACCCAGGTTCAAGACCCCGTTGCTGCTAACACCGAAAAAAGAAAAACAACAATTTTTCTTTCGGCGGCTGTCCACCCAGCAGGAAATGCAAACCTCTGAGAGTAAAATTGCCTATGAAAAAGCTCCCAACTCGCCGTTCGGAATCGGCATAAAACTGTAGGTCCCTTCCAACCTTGTACGAATTCGCACGCACAACACGAATGGTTGCGGGTAGCTAGGCCTTAGTCTCGTAATCGGGCTGTCGTGCCAGTCAATTATTATTATTATGTTTGCCGCAATGACACGCTGAATCGTTTGATACCCATATTGCTATGACAAATATACCATGGCTGATTTTTTATTATAGTGGGCGTGGCGAGAAGGCGTATCAGGTGAACGTGGTCAATCTTATATGGCATATTTTTCTCCCTATGAAACGGAATTATTTGATATCAATATTTACTTATAGACATGTAGCATAGCTTCATTTTGTTAGTTTAGTGAGCGCCGTCGATTCTATTATACATAGCCTCTATTTGCCACAATCGCACGATGAATCGTGTGATATCCATATTGCCTTACAAAAGCATACCATAGATGAGTTTTATTACCATAGTTGGCGTAACAGTGGAAGCGTCGTGCTTTGAAATCGCCATGTTTTTTAACTCCGAAACGGATGGACGGATTTTTCGTAAGGTATAAAAGACAACATTTTATAGTCGCTGATCTTTTGTCTATTGTGGTGAGTAGGATTTTTTAAAATCAATCTTTGTAGAAATTATCCTGTTAAAATTTGTTTCTGACTATAGGAACAACTCGATATTAATTTGAATAATTTTTGAAATGAAAAAAAATATATATATTTTTATGTTTTACTGTTTTAACTCCCGCAAATCTTATCTGATTTGGACAGTCCGTATACCTTTGGGAAGGCTAAGGTATTACGTAAAATTTACCATATATTACGATATTTTTTTAAAACTTCACACACGAGGGTTTAAACAAGAAAACACAGTTTCTGTGGCAGACTTGCGCTTTGAGAACATTACACTTACTTATTCTCTGATATCGTTTTTCTCCGTATATTTTTCGATTTGCATTCTTTCGAAAACGTTGAAGCAGTAAGCACAAATGTTTTCGATCGGTTCATGACTTCTGTGATTTTTCTCGGACTATGTCGATTTTTCAATAAAGTTTTCTGCATAAATTCTTTACAGCCACAGCTTCAATTTAACTCATTATATCACTTTAAAGCGCAATTTATGCAAAATAACTTGGATTTATGCATGTAAATAATTAGCTATTATTTTCCATTTCCAAAAATAAAGGATTTTTAATTTCAAAAGTTATAAAAGTTGTTTAATAAAACACACCAGTTTTTCCCGCTAAAATTTTTCAAAAACGTTTACATGTTAGGAAATATTGTGCACCCGTGCATTATGTAATGGTGTAACAAATTAACTGTTTCAGAACACTTATTATATTACAGTTATTGTTCGCAACCGTATGTGCTTTTTTATTTAACATACAAAGTTTTTTGGTGTTGAACCGAATACGCCAAAACTTCTTTACACCGTTGTTTTATACATTCGTGAACAAAAATTTTCACGCACAAGACTTGCAAATATATTTATGATGAAGGTTGACAATGGTAAATTTAATTCCTGACGTTATGAAACCGTTTCTATATTTATCTTGAACTGAATTTAATTTAAATCAGTTGAGCAATTGTACAATTTGAATTGTTAAATCTACAGCGATACAACGAAAAAGAAACTATTTTGGCAGTTGAATTGCATTACCATTTAAATTCTTCAAGAGAAAAATGCAGCAATCGTTTTAAACAATATATTCATTTCTATAGCATCGCTCTGGGTTCTAATGTATAATTTCTCACACTTTCACGAATTTCAAATATTAGAGCGTAAATTAATTTGTATAATTTGTGTACAAAATATTTTTATTAACTATTGGCGCTTATTATACTTTTTACTTAATTAAAGTAAACAATAATTGATTTAATATATGACAAAAAAGAAACAAAAGCACATTTAATGCATTCATTCCTCACATACTTCCTCCATACTGTTTTCTTTGGCTTTGTGCTTGTTTATGAACGGCATGAAGAACCATAGGCTGGCGCCGCCTAAAAGTATGAGGCCCAGCGTATGAAAGAGAGGGTTGTACGTCTGCACCGCTTCAAACCAGACGCCACACAGTGGCGGCCCCACTAGCTGTAGGATTCCATTAACAAATAAGCTGATGCCGTAAGATGATGTCAAACGCTCGGTCCCCAGCATGTCGGCCATAATAACGGCAGTGATGCCCACGTACACGCCCGAGGCAAGCCCGAACGCGGCACACCAAAAACTCAGCATACCATAGGTGGTGGCGAATGGTAGAAGAGCCAATGACAGGCCCGATATGGCCAGGCCTCCAATGAAATACCACGTTTTCGGTATAAACCCCAAGTCGGACAAAGCCGATCCGCCAATGCGTCCGATCAAATCGGTTGCCGAGACGATGGAAATGAGGTAGGCAGCCAATGACTTATCAAAACCCAAAGCTACGCCATATGCCGGCAGAAGGATGATGAAGTTCGTGTAGCCAATGGCGTTGGTTGAGTTAGAAATCAAAATCACCAAATACGTCGGATCGGTCAGCAGGCTTAGGTCGAAGAATTTTGTGCGTGCACTGTCGTCTGACTCACGCTTATCCCCAGCTGTATCGTCCAATATACCGTCACCTGTACCTGAAGCCCCTCCAGCACCTCCTCCGCCGCTTGTCATTGATCGCAGCGAAAGGTGGGATGAGAACTCTTTCGGCTGAAATGACAGAGTGCTACCGTGATACGGTGTGCTAATGTACTGGAAGCTACTGGTTGAGGGCGACCGACGTGATAGGCGGTTCTTTGAATTGTTCCGCAGAGCATGCAGTCGTTCGAGTTTGTTATTGGAACGTCCACCCTCGGGCACGGCATAAAGTGATGACTGAGAGTTCAGCTGACCCGGCGTGAATGTTTGGTTGCGCTGTGGCAGACGTACGGGCGTGCTAATTTTACGGGTACGCGAAAGAGGCGCGTAGTCATCCTGCTGCTTCCCGTAACTTTGCACCACCACAGCAGAAGCGCTTCGCACAAACTGATTATCAGGTGACAGTATGGGCGGACTGTACGGCACAAGTTGTTTCGATGCAGCTATAGCGCTGCCGTCGTCATGTCCCAATACGTCGTTGTTGATGGAGCTTGCCTCGTCGACTGTCTCGAATTTCAGCACGATACCAATGTCCTCCTCCTCGATATCCTCGAGCGCTTTTTTGTTTTTGAGCACACGAATCATGTGCTGCTCTACAGGTTCATAGAAAATGGCAGCAACGAAAACGTTTAAAGTAATGCCACCCATTATAAGTACCGCGCCTCTAAAAATATGAAAATGAAAGCATTCAATAAATATAAATTCATTCCATGTGTTCGTGAAAAAGTTAAGTTCCGAAGTGAAAGGAAATAACCATATTCGTTTCGAAATATGAACTATAATATAATATAAATAATAATTAATAGGTCATAAGTTATATTTGATAAATAACTGCAGGGAAACTTCATTAAATAGCATAACTTCGACTAGGTTGAAATAACTGCTTAATTTTCCTAAAAGCTACAACTTTATGAACACTTCAAACATTTGCTATCAGATTTGCGTCAGACGACTGCCATTTCGGCCAATTTCGATGATAATTTTATTTCCGGTACAAACACATTTCGATCAGAAGATCTTATTTAAATGTTTCCCTACAAACCGCCTTTGCCCAGATAGTAACAAAGACCACTGATATATTCTGACCGTGCACCTTTACTGGGTGTTTGATATTCTGTTGGATATCAATGTGTACATGTCGTTTGTGCTAAGTACTTCTCTGACGAAAATCTCATGTGAGAGATCATGCTGGTCGCTTACTATCAAATCTGGACTAAAGGTCTCTCGGGATCATTCTAGCCGTGATGAAAATTAAATGGATTCTGTACAAAAAAATTACAAAATGGCCTGCCTTCTGCGACATTAAAAATCAATAAGACTTAGATTCTATTAATTCTGTTCCGCTTTCGCCAGCAATACAAAGTTAGCCATAGCTTGAATCAAGTTGAAACAAGTAGCTACATTTTCTTGTCATCATTGGAAAGCATGGAAACAATCAACACTGTCAGCATCACTACATGGAAAGCGAATATTTGGGTTGATATCCCATCACTTCGTGGAAAATTTACATTTCACTTGGGAAAGTGGGTTAAGTACCTGTAACCATACAGCTCCAACAGCCATCGCAGCACTGGCGGCAATATAATCGATCCGAGCGCACTGCCCGATATGCACAAGCCGTTCGCCAGTCCGCGCAATTTAACAAAGTACGACGTCACTATATACACGGTCGGGGGAAATGAAAGACCGGCACCAATCCCCACTAGAACTCCATAACTATGGGGTGTTTCAAAGTTTTTTGCTGGCATAAACTCTAATTAACGCTTCCAAGATATAGTCGCTCATTTACCTTAAGTACAAAAATGTTACCGACGAAGCCCAATACGATGCAATCATGCCAAGTGCTGCCGAAGCACCACCCATAATTGTAACTGTTCGGTATGAATACTTTACAGACAGAATACTGGAGACCGGGCCTAAGAGATTGCAGTCGCATTTAGTCAAATCGTATCAAATTAAACAATATAACCGAATGCTTACCTAGTGAGCTGTAAAGGAAGTAACACAATGCCGGAATCCAAGCTGCTGTAACGGGCGTAGCTTGAAACGCTTCTAAAAATTCAACAAACAGCACGCCGAAACTTTTGATGGTACCCGGAATCAGAATGTTGACCATCATGGAGCCGAGAAGCACCAGCCAGCCCCATCCTCCGTCTGGCGGCACTAAGTCATAGTCATTGCTGTCTACACTTGGTTTCGGCTTCAGCAAGCTAACTGAAATGGAAAGTCACGAAAAATTAAAATCCAGCTATTTGTACTTGAAAGGCAGTACTCCATTCTCAATGCTGACTCTCGTATTTAACTGTGATTAAAGCTAAAAAGTTGGCGCATATATGACGCAAGTTACGCCTTAGTAAACATTAAAGTTTTCAACTATTTTCACTACAAATGGGCCATACTCGAGAAAGTTTGTCAAGACTACAGCACACTGATAATCACGCCGCCTATGTGCCACTACACCGGCCCAATTTACTACTTAGCACACATATCGCACACCCACTTCAAAAGTGGCACAACTCAAAATTTTTAATTTTTGGGTTTACGTGTTACTGTGCACAATGCATCTATCTACCAATAAGCAAAAGCTCAGTATATTTTGTAATCTAAGTCTTTTGTTGTTGTTAACTGTTGTCAAAAAACAGTTAGGTCTCTCTTTATGTTTCGATCGACAGTAAGCTGGAATACACGATAGTGACTTAATTTTAGTTGTGTCGAGAAGTTTGATACTATTTGATGAAATAGTCCTAATTCAAATTGTGACTCTTTTGACGAAATACATCTTTGTTGGGGTTAATTTTAGGTCAAGTTGTGACAATTTTAGTTTATATTTTCGAATAAATAAAATAATTTCGTATTTTCAAAATTTTTCTTTCAACTTTTTAATTGTCATTTATAATTTTTAAATTAAGCAAAAGTGTCATAACTTGAAAAAGAAATCAGAGAAAATGACTTCCTTAAAATAATTCGATAATTATTGAACTAAAATATCATCAAAAAAGTCATAACCCTAAATTTTGGATTTAATAGTGTAAAATAAAAAAAAATCTTGTAACTTATCCTAGAGCAAAATCTGTAAGAATTTTCTACTAAGTGGTCTATACATTATTTAAAAACAATGTTTATTCAGCTCAAAAACGGTTTTTTGCGTTTTCTGAAAAATTAAAAATGTTGAGTTGTGTCACTTTTGAAGTGGGTGTGCGATATGACTCCTGAGCCGAGAGGGGTCGGATCAAGTCGCTATCGACAAATCAAGAATTAAAACGTTAATGAAATGAGTTTCGAAGTAAAGAGGTTCTCCTCTCTTTTTTCCGCAAATAACTCATGGTGCGCAACAATGAAACACTACGAGTATATGTAAAATTATAATTAAAATTATCTCGGCCGACCTGTTTCGTGTAAGTTGGGTATGTTGTAGGCTTGCCATAAATATTGGTATGGGTATCAAGGGATTTTGTTATTACTAATTTATTTGGACGTTTACACAATCGTGTTTTTATGCTGCCATGTCGCGTACTACGTAGTCAACTACGGGTTTTGTTAAGCCCGTAAATGTATGTTCTTTAAGTATTAAAGAAGTTAAAAAAGTTGCGTTTCGTTTTTGGCATTTCAGCATGTCAGCTCGAACCACACACCAGTGGGTAGCCACTTTCGCTGTATTTACCTGTTTTATCACATGTTTCATTTGCCCCGTTGAGTTTTAATTTCTTATTGATGGCGTTCGAATTTTGATTACTGACCACTGCCACACTTTCCCTAGCCATTATCTGCAAAGAAATGAAAGAAATAGAAGTGATAAGGTATCCAGTTTAACAATCGAAGGATCTATATTGAACCGTTAAATAGGATCGATACGAGTATGGCTATAGTGCACTGTGACCAATGATTGATCCATTGTGCCCCTACTTGCTATAAAAGGACGTCCGCTAGACCCATTGCCTTAATAAAACTTGGAAGTATTCGTGGGTTTAAGTATTTGACGTCCCTGATTTTGAGCTGGTACTGGCCCAGATTCCTTCTCCTGCAAAAGCGGCCACCGTGTTGTTGGAAAATAACTTATAATATTTCCGCGCTGCCATTTCGTTTAATTTTGTGTGCGTGCAGCGATAAATAAAATAAAACTAAATTTAAAAGTATGATAAAGCCTTCTTCCCCAGGTCTGTCAGTAACACAATGACAATTTAATTTTGTTGGATTACTGCGAGGCGAATTAATACAGGTGGCATCGTTGAATCAGCAAATGCGTTTTCTTTTTATTTTGGTAAAGATCTAGATTTTCAAAATGGTTGTTTACCATTGCGACAGTTTAAAAATTCAAAAATCAAGCAAGGTTTATTGAATATAAGGTTACGACATCCGAGACAGATAATTTCACAGCGGCACTCATGACGTCACTGAAATCATGCCAATATGTCAAATTTTTTGTAGGAACAGTGGAACGAACAGCAAACTAAACTACAAAAAAAGTAAAATTCGTGAAATTGTTTTTTTTTATATTTATGTTTTGTTTATATTTATTATATTTTAATATGAAGTTCAAAAAATTTCTTGCACTATTGCAATGATGGCGCGCGCACTCTTCGCTGGTATGGTGACCACTGGCCAGTGCTTCATCCTTCACGTCTTCTCCCTCCTCCTTCTCTCCTCTAACTGTTGTTGTTTGTGTTGCTGCTGCCACTGTACACGCGTTATTGTGTTAGTGGTGGTTGGCGCATTAGGTTGCATCTGCACGGAGTTTGTGCATAACCTCGGCTTTGTCGCTGTGCATAACCTCGCTGACCCTCAAAGCTGGGCCATGCAAAGACATCTACCGCGTCCTCGTTAGTTACGGCTGCAAAGTTCGGAGATCCGACTCGTATTCAAAGCGATGGAGAAAGGCTTTGAAGCAGCCGTGTCCGCTGATCACTTCTATAAGGATGAAGTCAACCTTGCCTCGTTTCATGCTGAGCCACACCATATGGATAGGGATTAGCCGGTGGGTGCATCTGCCGTTACCTGCGTTGTCCCATCGCGTTTGCCACTTTGAGATGCTGTTATCCCTCAATGCATTTTTAAACTCTTCGGCTGGCTTGGTGCACGACGCTGCATTCGTGCGCCAGTAGATCCAGCGATTGCTGTTTGGGACTAGACACATTCCATAAAGCCATTAAGTTCCTGTTATTTTGCGCACATTTGCCCACTGCACAACGCATTCTGACAGAAATTTGTGTTTTCTATTTTGGAAAAAAAACACGTTTTCACATCAAATTTGTACAGGAAATGCACTTCAATACTTACGTTTTTTGGGCAAAAATCACTTTTTGAGGGTAAAATGATAATATTCAGTAAAACTCGCGAAAAATTCAAAAGAAGCCGTCGACCAACCAAAATTTGCTGTTCAAATCGTTTCTAAATAGAGCTGCCGAGTGACATTTTTTGAAATTGAAAGTCGTTTCTTTTTTATTTTGAAATTTCTAATTAGGTGCAATAAGTTCTTGTTCTGTGTGAAATTGGACTTTCCTTCAAAGTATTTCATAGATTAAGATACTTATCAAACAATTTGGTATCAGAACAGATTTAATTGACCATATATTACGATAATTGACTACGTTTGGAACTAACAAACTACGTTTGGACAAACAAGATTTTTTTTATACATTTCTCAAATTACGTCAGTTTTTATGTCTGAAATTTGTCCGTTCAAAAACTGTTGAACAGCAGTTTATTCAAATAAAATCGTAGTAAGAACAAAAGGAAAAATAATTCATAGATAAATACCAAATACAATACAACTATGTCTCCACCGTACATAATCTGAAGACTCTGTTGATACCTTTTTTGAAAAAAATTGTACTATGTACATACATATATGTGTGTTATGTATACATGAATATATTACTTTATATGCTCGAATAACTTCTAATATAAAGACAGAGTTCCATAACACCAAAAGATGTATGTATGTATTTTATATTTTTGTTTTATTTTGTTTTCTCAATATGGTTTTCTTTGGAACATAGCACAAATTCACTAAAAAAATTAGATTTTGTCTTCAATGGAATTTTTTGATAATCTGACTGAAATAAGAGTGCCGAATTTTCACTTGGTTTATTTCACTATGATGTTACGCAAATTCCATTGTTTGCAATTCGTATACCGTTGGCGCTTAAAAGAAATAACGTGGTTGGAGATCCGGGTTGAATGGAGTTTATTTGTGCGTTGATTGACAACGATAAACACTGAACGGTACGAATTGCTGAAGCCTAAAAATTTGGGAAATTTGGGATCGACAGATCACTCAACACATCACAGCCGCATTGTTTTTTTTTTTTTGTTTACTAAAGCAGGACTCGAGCGTACGGAATAGAAATATTGCTTTACACTTATGTATATAAATTAATTGTTCTCCCCATTCTACGATGCCTAAAACTTGTATATACATGCATACATACATAACTCGCACGACTAACCGATGACGAAGCTTAGGTCCAACTTTCCGCAAATCATATGCCGATGCTTAACGCTGAGTTGAGGTTTTTCATACACAATTTTGATTTCAGAAACCAATTTTGGTTGTTATAGGCTTTTTTGCGAAAAGAATATCATATTTAAGGAGGAATAGAGCAGAACAAAACGTCTGGTAATTTAGCATAAAATAATTGCATTTTACTGTAAATGCCAGGATCAGTTAAGAATCGCGTAATTTGTTTTGAATAAGAGCAGCGTACTTCCTTTTCATAACGCAAAATAAGAATGAATTATATTTGCAATTCATTGAAATAATGCCCAACTACGCAATGAAATATGTCAAATGTGGCACGAGTGAATCTATGCAACTTTACTTAGTAGACAATTTGTACATTTTATAAGCAATTAAAATCTGATAAACGCTAACCCTTTCAGCAAGGGAAGAATTCCACTGCGGATATTTTTTTATTGCATTTTTTTATTTTTATTCAGTTTACCGGTCGCCCGCCCGCTGGCGTGCGTCATCCCGTTACAAGCTTGCACAATGTGAATGGCAATGTATCTTTGAAGCATTACGTGCGTGCGGCCAAAAGTCCGAAGAAAACCCCTTAACGCAGACGGTCGATTCATATACAACGGATTTCGACAATCTACATCACTAAATCAATAAAATAATTATTGATAACGCGTCACGCCGCGTGTTTACGTACACACACTTATTTTAATTGGAAGCTAAACATAAGATAAAACACAATCACATCTACAATAATAACAACATTGTCAACTAACGGGCGCACACAGAGAGAATAGCAAACCAAAAGTCATCCAATTCGAACAAACTCTGAATTGAAAAGCAGAAGACGGAATGAAAGGCAGAAACGGTGGAGGGCTCAATTGAGCTCCAATTCCCGAAAGCCTTTCGTGTCATTTTACACAGAAATTAGCAGCATGCGCAAGCACTTTGATTGCCCGTAGCGAATCGACAAGGCAGTTTGTGGCAGTTTTGATCGGTTCTGCTAGTTCCATTTCCTTCCTCAGCTCTTGCTTATATGTATACTTGTGAATATACAGTGCAGAACACTGTGCGTCGCAGCAGCAACATCAGTAGCAGAGTGTTCACCACAAATGCGTTAATGCAGAAATTTATTGAGTCGTCAGGTAGTCCTGCCATTGCGGAAAAGCAATATTTAAATACAAATTACAAGTTCACGGCTTGTACATACATATAAGTACATATGCACTTTCCCTTTATCTATAGTTTGGTGTTTTTTAGGTAAATCTTACTACGCACATAATTCGTAATCGTAATTTCCTGGAACCTCACCTCCACATTCCACTTCCTAAGCGGCAAAAAAGTACAAAGTCAATCGCACGTTCTGAGGTCAACGCAACGAGGGACTCAAGCTCCAGTCTTTGACCCTGACCGCCTGCTTTTCGCTACTACTGCTGTAAACTTGCCCCCATTATCACATATAACCTCCTGGACCTCCTTTCATTGATACTGCTTACCTTACGTAGAAAATATAAATTCGTCCTCCAGTATAAGTCCCACTTTATCACTTTACGAATATTAGTTTATTTTTGTTGTAGTTACATGACAAACAACTCTTTGTCAACACCACCGAAGCACCAGCATATAAAACAAAGTATTACAAAAATAATAAAGTAACAATGTAACAATGAACAGAAAAATCACTCAACTCGGCTTCCACGCATCTTCGCTACCCACCAGTGTTGCCGCACTGATTCGACAATTTGCTTCCTAACTTTTCGAAAATTCGAAATGGGACGAAAATCGTTGAGGTGGGTTGCAGCGTTCTAGCCGAAAGCATTAAAATACTTGGGCGGGTACTCAAAATATAAGCGAAGCAGTATAGCAAACCCTCGTTATGTTAGGAAATCTCGTTAAAAAAACTAAAAATTGGCCTATATAGAGATTTTTTAGTGTCTTATAGACTAAAAATTTGTTGAGGAAAACTCCGGGTCAAAGTTCGAAATTTGTATCAAATTAACTGTCAATTTTCAATCAATTCACACGATGTGGATATCAAACGAAAGGTCTTTTTACACCTATGTATTACGAGTATGCTCGACATTAACAGTTAAGGGTTAAACTCTGGTATCCTATGTGCTATACGATTACTTCATGATGTAATCAGACAGAAACAAAGTCGAACTGAGTTTGTTCTTTTCAAAAAGAGACTGTAATGATTCAACTTCATAACACGCTTTGTTTGCATCAACGCTTGTTTCGCTTGTTTTACTTTCGACGCAATCGCTAGATTTCACGCTGTGAGTTACACAACGCCCTTTTGAAGCATCGTGTAATCAGCTGACAACATTTTGTGGTGTGAAAACAGAACAACTTGACGACAATGGAGAAGGAAATTGCGGATTTTAATGAATTCATTGACTTAATTGAAGAGGTCAGGAAAACCCTCTGCGCAGCCAATCCAAATCCAATATCAATTGCGTCCAATATGAAATTGCGCGAAAATGAATACAAATAATTAATGATCACACTCGGTGTGAATGTAATCGATAACTATTATGCGACTTTCGCTCATGGTAGAATTAAAATTAGTAATATAATTGATCGCATTTTATTCACTGAAATATTTTCAACTTTGCTATGAATAATATTTGATGATTTTTGGTGCTAACGTTATTCACGAGAAAAAGCTTTTTGTCGATAACATTTAGAATGAAATATAAATTTACCACCCATGATTGTCGCAATCAGCTGGCCTGTTCGAACGATGTGAGCACAGCGTTAAAAAGTGGAAAGTTGCTCAGGCCTTGCCTGAGGTAGCGGAGATACCACTTTACCCTCGCACCGCATAAACCGCATTGCCCTAAGGGGGGTAATTCTAGGTTTTCCCTTTAGGCCTTCTCTCCAAATTAGCAGCCCGCTCTACTGCCGGTGCCATAGCGGAAGTCGACGGGGGTATTCCCCGCGCGACCGCAGCAGTACTGGTACTAGGGGCCACTACGTCAGCAGCCCGCCCTACTACCGGAGCCGGAGCGGAAGTTGACGGGGGTATTCCCCGCACGACCGCAGCGACACTGGTACTAGGGGCAGGGCCTATAGGTTTTGCTCCTACCACCGGTCCGGAAGGTATGCTTCCGGGGCCAGTGGGAACCGAATGCTCCGGCACAGCTGCTAGCTGTGTTGCGGTGTAGTCCAAACAAATAAAAGCATAAAAATTAATTTTAACATTGCAAGATATTAAAAGATTGAAAATAATCATTACCATGAGTACGAATTATAGAAACCAAAATTGATAGACCTAATACCCCTTCACAAACACTGAAAGTTAAAAATATCATTCTGAAAAATCCTCTATAATCTAACAAACTTAAATATAAAAATAGGAAAAAGAATAGACTAAGTACAATATATTCTAATCTCAACAACATTGATAATAAATGTTTGCGATTAGACACAAAAACAAAAATGATGCAGAAAAAAACAAATAATTGAAAGGAAACTGGCGGAATTTTAGTTTGCACAATAATCCCTAATATCGGGATAAGAGCGGAAACAGTGAAGAGCTGATCACTGCCAGCACACACAGACTGTGTACGTGAATTGCAAAAAACGCACAAAAATCGGCTTACTCTCCCAGTTTCACATCGCTTAATCGCTGTTTGTGTTTTCGGTGATAAAAAGAGGGAAAAATTGAAATTTAAATTCATTTAATATATAAATTATTAGCTCAGAATGCCAGAAATTTCGGCCCAATCAAATACTGAGGCGCTCATAACAATCTCTTTAGAAATTTGTGCTACTCAGACCAATGACTATATGACGCGAAACTCGGAGGGGTCACGGTTGCTAATTCGTTAAACCAGGCCCCAGAGTCGCAAATTCGGTAAAACCAGGCCCCAGAGTTGATTAGGGTTCGTACAAAAAATTCGCCATACAAACGCCAGGGCAAGGGCTGCTGGTGCGTTCGATATTTATTTGCAAATAAAATAATTGTTTTTTTTTCTTTCATTCTGTAGTACGTTTATAGGAAATTGATTGCAAAAAAACGTTGTTGCTGAAAAACGTCATAAGTATGTTGGCTCGTGTTTTAATATTGTTACGAATATGAGTTTTAGTGGGCTAATACGTATCTCTGGATTGCGTAATTTGAAAATAAAACACACTTAGTTCCTCAACCGCAGTCAATAAAATAAACCAACAATCACTTTATTTCACAGGTTTACACTTTACTGTCTTTACACTTAATTATTCGCTCAATTACTCCGTGTGGCACCTTCACTAGTCAAAATCAGACTGACTCGCTGCGCCGCACCCGGCTGTCTTTTATACCTGTCCGGCCATCGCGCAGATCGTTCTCGCACATTCCGGAGTGGACTAAAGGTTTCCATGGTGATCGCGACCATCGTTGCCAGATTGGACTAAAAGTTGCCTTCATTGTCGCGGCCGTCGTTGCCAGATTGAATTATAGCACGGCGCGTAGCGACAGGGTTGCTTTGCACAGCGACAAACTGTCTTATCGTTACACTGCCCACCACTTAGACTTGTTCGCCCCGAACAAGTGCCGAGGTTCCGCTGTGATAAGGCGCCAGGCGCTGCAAATGGACTACCTTCAGCTTAGCGCCTTTATTGCTGCAACGTTGAATCCTGTATACCACGTCGTTTATCCTAGTCACGACTTCGTAAGGTCCTTCCCATGACGCTTGAAGTTTCGGAGACAAACCTTTCCTCCGCTGCGGGTTGTAGAGCATTACCAGATCGCCTTCTTGGAACCCTGCTGAGTTGGCCCGTAGATCATATCTGGCTTTCGCCTTATCGCTGACCAGTTTGGTGCGGCTCCTTATAAACTGGTGAATCTCCTCCAGTTCCGCCCGCTTATTGGCCACGTAGTCCGTCTTAGCGCCTCCCGTCGTGCTGACTACCCCGAACTTCAAGTCAGCGGGTAACCGCAATTCTGTGCCGAATACTGCTCGGGCTGGAGTGAGTGATGTCGTGTCGTGCGGGGCTGACCTATACGCCATTAGGAACAAGGGGATATGCGTGTCCCAATCCTTCTGATTCCTGCCTACCACTTTCCGCAGGTATTCCTCCAGTGTCCGGTTAAAGCGTTCCACCATGCCGTCGGACTGTGGGTGCAAAGGGGTGGTACGCGTTTTCTTTATCCCCAGCAGCTCACACACTTCCTTGAATACCGCAGACTCGAAATTCCGGCCTTGATCTGAGTGCAACTCCAACGGAACTCCGAACCTGGCTACCCAGTTGTTTACCAGCTTTTCCGAGATCGTAGTGGCCTCCTGGTTAGGAATTGGGTACACTTCGGGCCATTTGCTGAAGTAATCCATTACCACCAGCACATATTTGTTGCCTTGAGTACTAGTTGGGAATGGGCCGGCGACGTCCATAGCAATCCGCT
This sequence comes from Melieria picta, assembly GCA_964056695.1. Taxonomy (NCBI): domain Eukaryota; kingdom Metazoa; phylum Arthropoda; class Insecta; order Diptera; family Ulidiidae; genus Melieria; species Melieria picta. Next base: position 89,414,320 of record OZ057399.1, read on the forward strand.
CGAAGGGCGCTCCCACGTTGTACTGCTGCATGCGGCCTCGAGATCTTCTTGTTGGCCCTTTCGCTGCTGAACATCGGTCGCAGCTCTTAATCCACTCGGCTACAGACTCCTGACATCCTACCCAGTAGAATCGTCTTTTTATTTTGGCGACGGTTTTGGTGATGCCTAGGTGCCCTCCACTGGAGTCGTTATGGTATGCCTGGATGACCTCGTTGATTCTGCATTTCGGCACTACCATTAGGGAGTTGCTGGTCCGTCCATCCTTCCTTCAGCCGCAGACTTTTCCACTGTGCCCAGTAAGCCTTAGCGATCGGGCTTTCACCGGCCATCTCCTGCCAGTCTGGACGTGCGCCTTGCTCCTTGCCTTCGACGATTTTTGCTAGATCCGCATCCTCACGCTGGTCCTTTTGTAGCCTCTCCCCAGACCACTCTTCCTCTGGCATAACGTTCACCAACCGGACGTCCACTATCTGTTCTTTGCTTTCGGCTCGCGAGCACGCCCTGCATTCGACTTTGCACGGACGGCGTGACAAGGCATCGGCATTGCCATGGCTACTGCCCTTCCGATGCTCTATCGTGTAGTCGTAGCTCTGCAGTCGCTCGATCCACCGCGCCAATTGCCCTTCAGGATCCTTAAAGTTCAGGAGCCATCTCAATGCCGCATGATCTGTGCGCAGGCGAAACCTTTGTCCATACAGATATTTGTGGAAGTGTTTTACGCAGTCCAATACCGCCAGCAGTTCTCTCCGTGTCACACAGTAGTTGCGTTCCGGTTTCGATAGAACCCTACTGTAGTACGCTATCACTTGTTCCTGGCCGTCTATTATCTGTGATAGCACACCGCCAATACTATGCCCGCTCGCATCCGTATCCAGCACAAACATCTCTCCAGGTACGGGGAAGGCCAGAATTGGAGCAGTGCACAGTTTTTCCTTCAGACGTGCAAAAGCCTGTTCCTGCTCCTCGTTCCACTCGAAAGCTTGGCTCTTTTTCGTCAGTTTGTGCAAGCTGCTGGCTATGTTCGCGAATCCCGGAACAAATCGGCGGTAGTATGTGCACAGGCCCAGGAAACTGCGGAGTTCGTGTAGATTGCGTGGCCGGGGCCACTCCTTCACCGCCGTGATTTTGCCTTCATCCGTATGTACTCCGCGGGCGGAAACCGTATGACCCAGATACTTGACCTCTTTTTGGAACAGCGAGCACTTCTTTGGGTTGAGTTTAAGCCCGGCTTTTTGTATCCGCTCGAATACCTCCTTTAGCTTTCCCAGGTGGTCGTCGAAGCTATTACCCATCACGATTATGTCGTCGAGGTACACCAGACACGTCCGCCAATGCAGCCCTTTTAGCACCCGTTCCATTAGCCGCTCGAATGTTGCTGGGGCGTTGCAGAGTCCAAACGGCATGACGGTGAACTGCCATAAACCATCGCCAACACTGAAAGCCGTTTTCTCCTTGTCTTTGTCTGCAAGCTCTACCTGCCAATAGCCGCTGCGTAAGTCGAGCGTGGAGAACCACTGTGTGCCTGACAGCGTGTCCAGGGTGTCATCGATCCGCGGTAGTGGATAACTGTCCTTCTTGGTCACATCATTGAGCTTCCGATAGTCCACACAAAACCGGGTACTGCCATCCTTTTTCTTGACTAGCACGACCGGCGAGCACCAGGGGCCCGAAGAAGGCTCTATGACCTTTTCTTTCCGCATGTTTTCGATCAAATTTGTGACCTCCTCCCTCTTGGCCAGAGGAACTCGTCTTGGCGGTTGGCGGATCGGTTTTGCGCTTCCGGTGTCGATGTTGTGCTTCACTATGGCTGTTCTTCCGCCTGCTTCTGCCGCAAATATTGACCCATAGTGCTGCAGGAGTGACCTCGCCTTCTGTTTCTGATTGGCCGTCAATTCGCTGTTCCACTGATTCTCCTGCGGTATGACGTCCATGTTAAAACCGCTCTTCTTATTTCCTCCGGGTGGGCTACTCTCGCAATTGACCACTGCTACGGCTTCCCTACACTCGCCAATTACCTCATCTTTCCCGACATATCTGGGTGCATTCAGGGGGTTCAGTATTCTGACTGGTATTCTGCCATTCTTAGGTTCCACTAATGTACGTCCGATGATGATGTTGTCGTGTCCTTGTTTCGGTGCTTCTACGACCCACAGCCGACTTGTCCCATCGTCCTCGTCCACCTTTGCCCACACAACCGCCTCGGAATTCGCTGGTATCCTCCGGAGTTGACACGAGACAACTTTCCTTACCGCCACGCTTCGCTCATAGCCGGTGTGCAGGGGAAATTCAACATTGGCATACCTCAGCACATTTTCTTTCAGGTCCAGCGTAAAACCGTGCCTAATCATGAAATCCACGCCGATAATCACGTTATTTCACAGGTTTACACTTTACTGTCTTTACACTTAATTATTCGCTCAATTACTCCGTGTGGCACCTTCACTAGTCAAAATCAGACTGACTCGCTGCGCCGCACCCGGCTGTCTTTTATACCTGTCCGGCCATCGCGCAGATCGTTCTCGCACATTCCGGAGTGGACTAAAGGTTTCCATGGTGATCGCGACCATCGTTGCCAGATTGGACTAAAAGTTGCCTTCATTGTCGCGGCCGTCGTTGCCAGATTGAATTATAGCACGGCGCGTAGCGACAGGGTTGCTTTGCACAGCGACAAACTGTCTTATCGTTACAATATGATTTTACTTCAGTTTTTGCTGACTGCCCTCAAATCCTTAACGTTTGCATTGCTTGAGTTGCAGCTCTGCGTTTGAAATGAGTTCAACTTGCCATCACTGTTTCTTGCTGCACTAGAAACGGCAAACTCAATGAGACGTGAACTGAAGGAAAAAGCAACCGAATATCTGCTGACTTCAGCGTATGAAATAATTTATTTCTGCTTTTTTTTTGTACGCGTTACAATCAAAATTACTTAGACCAGTAAAATAAGTTGGTTTGCAATGCTATATTTACAGCGAATAAGAAAAGTTAGCACTTTAAGATGCAAACAATTGACTGGTAACCGGTGCTGTGCGAATGTTTTGGTAAAAAAACCCGTACACTATCGGACGATTGGAAAAAGCAAAAAATGGTCTGAAAATCATTTCTCCTCCGAGTTTCGCGTCACGTAGTCACTGACTCAGACCGATACCAGCGATTAAGCGATGTGAAACTGGGAGAGTAAGCCGATTTTTGTGCGTTTTTTGCAATTCACGTACACAGTCTGTGTGTGCTGGCAGTGATCAGCTCTTCACTGTTTCCGCTCTTATCCCGATTGTAGGGAAGAAGGTGCACGGCAAACCAATACAGGTGGCAACGCAGCGTGCACGAAATGAAAGGGCAGCACCGGCAGTCGGCATGAAACGAGGTGGCAAGACAGTCTGCACGAACGAGAGGAAGCACGAGGAGTCTGCGTGAACGAAACGGCGGCAACAATACCGGATAAAATCCGGTCGGGAGTATACATTCAAATAATTGTTCATTTCATAATAAAAAAGGAGTGAATCTACAGTAAATAAACTGTGCGTGTGTGTTTTACTTTCCCTGATCGGGTTCGCGATAACATAAGTTTTATCCGTCGTCGCCGTTCATTGGAGCGCTAGGGCTCTGCTGCCGTTCACCGCCGCGATTGTGCTCCCGACGCCGTACAGCTGCCCCCGACGCCGTATTAACAGAGCAGCATTTGAGTGCTTTCGCGAGCGCCGTCCATTGGAGCACTAGCGCTCCGCTGCCGATCACCGCCGCTATTGTGCTCCCGACGCCGTACAGCTGCTCCCGACGCCGTATTTGCAGAGCAGCAATTAAGTACTTTAGCGAGCGCCGTCCATTGGAGCACTAGGGCTCCGCTGCCGTTCACCGACGCGATTGTGCTCCCGACGCCGTATTAACAGAGCAGCATTTGAGTCCACGAGGCCACGTAACATAAGTGACGCGCGTGCAATCGGCCAATCAGAGTGAAGCTTCTAATGGCAAAAGACGGTCGCCATTTTATATAAACGGACAGAAGTGGCGCGCGGGCAATCCGCCAATCAGAGTGAAGCTTCTAATGGCAAAAGACGGTCGCCATTTTGTATCATCGACCAGAGGTGACGCGCGTGCAATCGGCCAATCAGAGCGCAGCTTCCAACGCGAAGTGACGATCGCTATCCTTGCTGGGTGCAGGTGGCGCGTGCGCGGGAGTAAAGCCAAAAAAAGAGTGGAGTAAGGTACTGTGACCGCCGGTGACTTGGTTAAAGGATTTTGTTTTGGGCGATCGCGGTCGTTGCCATTTGGAGCGCTAGGGCTCCGCTGCCACTTATTATCAACTCGTGCTCCGACGCCGTAAAGCGGTGCTGACACCGCATCAGACGGGTTGATGGACCTTTAAAGAATTGTTTGTTTTGGGCGATCGCGGTCGTTGCCATTTGGAGCGCTAGGGCTCCGCTGCCACTTATTATCAACTCGTGCTCCGACGCCGTAAAGCGGTGCTGACACCGCATCAGACGGGTTGATGGACCTTTAAAGAATCGTTTGTTTTGGGCGATCGTGGTCGTTGCCATTTGGAGCGCTAGGGCTCCGCTGCCACTTATTATCAACTCGTGCTCCGACGCCGTAAAGCGGTGCTGACACCGCATCAGACGGGTTGATGGACCTTTAAAGAATTGTTTGTTTTGGGCGATCGCGGTCGTTGCCATTTGGAGCGCTAGGGCTCCGCTGCCACTTATTATCAACTCGTGCTCCGACGCCGTAAAGCGGTGCTGACACCGCATCAGACGGGTTGATGGACTTTTAAAAAGAATTCTGTTTTGGGCGATCGCGGTCGTTGCCATTTGGAGCGCTAGGGCTCCGCTGCCATTTATTATCAACTCGTGCTCCGACGCCGTAAAAGGGTGCTGACACCGCATCAGACGGGTTGATGGACCTTTAAAGAATCGTTTGTTTTGGGCGATCGCGGTCGTTGCCATTTGGAGCGCTAGGGCTCCGTTGTCACTTATTATCAACTCGGGCTCCGACGCCGTAAAGCGGCGCTGACACCGCATCAGACGGGTTGATGGACCTTTAAAGAATTGTTTGTTTTGGGCGATCGCGGTCGTTGCCATTTGGAGCGCTAGGGCTCCGCTGCCACTTATTATCAACTCGTGCTCCGACGCCGTAAAGCGGTGCTGACACCGCATCAGACGGGTTGATGGACCTTTAAAGAATTGTTTGTTTGGGCGATTGCGGTCGTTGCCATTTGGAGCGCTAGGGCTCCGCTGCCACTTATTGTCAACTCGTGCTCCGACGCCGTAAAGCGGTGCTGACACCGCATCAGACGGGTTGATGGACTTTTAAAGAATTGTTTGTTTTGGGCGATCGCGGTCGTTGCCATTTGGAGCGCTAGGGCTCCGCTGCCACTTATTATCAACTCGTGCTCCGACGCCGTAAAGCGGTGCTGACACCGCATCAGACGTGTTGATGGACTTTTAAAGAACTTTGTGTTTGCCATTCGGAGCGCTAGGGCTTCGCTGCCATTTATCATCAACATCGTGCTCCGACGCCGTAAAGCGGTACTGACACCGCATCAGACGTGTTGATGGATTGAAAGAAAGATGGGTCACAATGCCGACTTCGCCGATCGTTATAGAACAGAAATTCAAAAGTACTTCGACAAAGGATACGCGCGCAAGCTCTCCGACGCCGAGGCCAATGACAGTGGCCAGCCTGTATGGTATCTGCCACACTTTGCGGTTCAGAATCCGCATAAACCAGATAAAACGAGGATAGTTTTCGACGCTGCCGCAACAGTTAACGACACATCGCTTAACTCTACTTTGCTCAAACGGCCTGAACCGGCAAAGTCTTTGTTGAACATTCTGCTCCGTTTCCGCGAGGGCGTGGTAGGGGTCGCCGCTGACATCCGAGAAATGTTCTCGCAAATCCGAATATTGCCGCGGGACCAACACGCCCAAAGATTCCTGTGGAGAGACGGGAATAGGGATCAGCCGATTGAACAATATGCCATGGTGTCGATGATCTTTGGAGCGGTATGCTCGCCGTGGTGCGCCGAATTTCTCAAGAACAGGAACGCAGAAGACTTCATGACGCAGTTCACCGACGCCGCTAAAGCCATAATTGAAAGACATTATGTAGATGACTTCGTGGCCAGTTTCAACGACGAGAAAGAAGCCGAAATTATCTGTCGTCAAGTAATTGAGATTCACGCCCGGGCTGGGTTTGACTTGAGGAAGTTTGTTTCTAACGCGAGTGGTCTGCGCGCGTTGAACGCAGAACCACAATCAGCAACCAACAGTGTCAACATGAAATGCTAGGCAACGGCCGAAAAGTTGCTCGGAATGTACTGGAACACTGACGCCGACACGTTCGAATTTAAATGTAAGTTCCATCGCATTCCAAAAACGGTCCTAGATGGTACGCGGCCGCCAACCAAGAGAGAGCTTCTCGGGATCGTGATGTCCGTTTTTGATCCGTTTGGCCTACTTGCTGATTTCCTGGTATTCTCGAAAGTCCTAATCCAAGAGACGTGGAGAAGCAAAATTGCCTGGGACGACCCCTTGCCAATCGAGATATACCGGAGATGGAAGGCGTGGTGGAATGAGTTCCAGAAAGTCGACACATTTAAGGTCCAGCGTTGTTATTCGCCTAACGTAGCAACGGCCGTCACGATCGAGCTCCACGTTGTGGTAGATGCCAGCCAGGCCGCATTCGCGGCTGCCGCTTACTTCAGAATAGAACATGCCGAAGGAGTTGACGTCGCGTTTGTTGCCGGTAAGACCCGAGGGGCTCCACAAAAGGTTATGTCTATCCCAAGACTGGAGCTGCAGGCTGCGGTACTGGACGTACGCCTAAGCAAGCTCGTCCGCCGTAATCATGACGTCAAGATAGAGCATGCGATATACTGGACGGACTCGAGCGGGACGGACTCGGAGATCGAGCGGGTGATAGACACAGACCGAATAGTCGACGAAGCTACCAGCCGCGGTATCGAGTGGAAGTTCAATTGCCATTGAATCCCAGTTCAGGTGGTTGCTGGGAACGCCTCTTCAGAATCATCAAACGATGGGTGCGCAAGACGTTGCATGAGGAAGCACCGCGTCTCGAGACGCTGCGAAGCGTATTAATCGAAGCCGAGAACATAGTAAACTCGCGTCCACTTACGGATGTCCCGGTCTCCTCAAGAGAAGACGAGCCGTTGAAGCCAAACGCCATTGAAGGATGAAGTTACCTGCCTTCGGAAGCAATGGAGAATCGCCCAGAGTCTAAAGAATCGCCTTTGGAAGCGTTGGGTGAACGAATACCTTCCGCAACTGCTGACCCGCCCTAAGTGGCAAGATAAAGCCGAGCCACTAAAAATAGACGACCTAGTCCTGGTGTGTGACGCCAACCAGCCGCGCAGTCAATGGCGCAAAGGTGTAGTAGTAAAGGTGTTTCCCACCGAAGATGGGCAGACGCGGTTCGCGGAAGTAAGAACGGTGACGGAAATCATTCGTCGTCCCGCCACGAAATTGGCAGTGTTGCTTGTTGAGGGTGAATCCCGTGGTGATTCACCGGTGGGGAGAGTGTAGGGAAGAAGGTGCACGGCAAACCAATACAGGTGGCAACGCAGCGTGCACGAAATGAAAGGGCAGCACCGGCAGTCGGCATGAAACGAGGTGGCAAGACAGTCTGCACGAACGAGAGGAAGCACGAGGAGTCTGCGTGAACGAAACGGCGGCAAAAATACCGGATAAAATCCGGTCGGGAGTATACATTCAAATAATTGTTCATTTCATAATAAAAAAGGAGTGAATCTACAGTAAATAAACTGTGCGTGTGTGTTTTACTTTCCCTGACCGGGTTCGCGATAACACCGATATTAGGGATTATTGTGCAAACTAAAATTCCGCCAGTTTCCTTTCAATAATTTGCTTTTTTCTGCATCAAATACACAACATATAAACTTTTTGGTTTCATTACGTAGATATTATTGAAAAATATACCAAAGAACACAAAGCTTAATGCGTTGAATATGACAGGGTCAATTGCCGCCCTTTTTATTTCGCAGTTCTTCATTTAGCGAATCTCTAACGATCAGATCAGAACAGGTATGCTTTTGGTGATAAATGCTCTAGTTCGAACGCAGGACTGTTTTTTTTTAATGCAGCTTATAAAACCTTAATTTATTTCAATAAAAAGAATACCAAACGGTTCTTTTGACAGTTTTGGGCAATAATATATTTTTATAGTTAGTTCTATACAAACGTATTACGAAATTGCACCAAAAAAATACAAATAAAAAGAAATATTTCTTTGGTCACAAAAAATGACTCACACCAGCAACACTGGAAATTGAAATGAACTAGAACAGCAACCCCGTTTTAGAAATTTATATGGAGGAAAATCTACGCTCGTGATCAAGCTTGGGGCCTACTAGTAGGCCCCAAGGTTGCAATTTTGTAATAATATTAGTAAAATTCTTAATCGTTGGATGCAAGCAGTGTGACCGTTTTGATCCAAGTGGATCAAAAGTGATACATTTTGCGACGAATTTTGGAGGGACACTTCATTTTTTCATCCAGTACAAATTTTGATACTTTTCCAAGTACAAAATCTGTAAATTTTTATGCATTACAAAAATGTTGTACACCTGTGGCAGCATACATCCAAAAGTTCATTGTCTTTCACTGAACGAATCTTCTTTGTATTCTGAATGTAAATGTGAAGTTGGTACTACTGTCAAGAGCAGTGTTGGAACATATTACTTTAAAATGGAACTTATTAATATTACATATTAGTGGCTTCGAAAAGTAACAATAAAGTAATATTACATATTACTTGAAAACCAAAGTAATATATTAGAAACAAGTTGTATTACTTCCAAAATTTTGGTAATAATATTACTGGTAATATATTACTTAAAAACTAAAATACAACAGGGGTATTCACACCGAGCTATTATACTAGTACCGAGTTGAACTGGCACATGTAAGTCATTTTTGTTATTATTATACTAGTACCAAGTAAAACTGAATATGTATTCGATACGTGTACTTTTTTGTTTTCAAGAAATATTAAATGAATTTAGAAAGTGTTCTTTCATAAAAATTATTGGGTTTATTCCATATTGATACTTTGATACTTAAAAAAAAATAAAGGTGATACATATTGATACATTTTAGGTCTCTTCTATGCTAAAATTTTTCACAAGGCTGCAGTCACACGGATGCAAGCGCGAAAAAGACTTTTATATTTTAATTGAAAATTGTATTTAAGAAAGTAAAGGTGACCGTCAATTAAATGACCGTCAGCATCACGGTTTCCAACTTCCAAACCGAATTTTTTTTAAGGAACAATAAATAAATAAAATAAAAGCACTAAAAACGCACCAAGCAACAAACTCAATATTTTCCGCGTTTTGATTTTCAAAAAGCACTAAATTTAGACTTTTTGTGCGACTTTTTCAAACTTGTCTAATTTTGCAACTTTTTCCATCTTTGTGCTACTTTTTCCCCTTTTTTGTTAAGTGAAATCCTTTTTCCTCTTTTTATAGTCACACACTGCAAAATCACACATATTTGCCCTTGAAAAAAAAACAATTAAGTTTACGACATTCCTCGCAATATGGTAACCTCATTCGATTGATCAGCTCATTATTTAGCATTTAGTTGATAATTTTTGGCACACAATAGGAAGCTCAAAAAATGTTTTAAATGGCAGCGCATGTATTAACTCTAAGTCACAGCAGCGCGTGTGCGGAAAGTATTTTTTCAAAATTAGGGTTAATGAAAATTAAATTAACCAACAGTTTAATTGTAGGAACTTGTAAGTCCATGCTATAAGCTCTAAATTTGCTAGATACCGAAATAAAAGACTGGATGCCAAGTAATGAACTTGTGCGAAAATACAGCGACGAAGTTAAAAAAAAAAAATAAAATTTATGATTAATATATTAAAGTGTATACAAACACTTTATTAAAAATTAAATGTAAAATAAATACACAAAAGTGTAAACACATTTTTAATGAATTATTTCTAAGGTATTTATATCGTTTGAATTGTTAATTCCTTTTTGTTTTGTTAGTTGTGTTTTGGTTTAGTAAAAAAGTGTGCCACTTTTATTTGAAAAACGACTTTTTTGTGCGACTTTTTAAAATAAACGACCTTTTGTGCGACTTTTTCAAAATTCTCAACGGTAACCCTGCGTGTACATCAATTCGGGAATGCAAGAGAGGATTGCAAAGCAGCTCTCCGATCGCTTGTGCTTACTCTCTCAGTTCCGTTTACATTTTCCTCACCTTTGTTACTTCCCGCCCGCGTCTTAACTGAAAGCGCAAACTTATATCAGAAGCGCCTTCAATATACTGTTTATTAGAGCTGGAAAAACATCGATGTTTCAATGTTTTTGGGAAACGAACATTGATGTATCGATCTTTTTCCAATGGGGACTTTTTTGAAATATATTAAAACTTAAAATATATTAAAAAAAATTAGCAATTCATGTGCCACTTTATTAAAGAGGTGTGTGTTAAGAAAATTATCCATTAAAAGAATTTAACAACAACAAAAAAGATAATTAAACATATTAATATACATTAATAACAAAACAAATATTTCTTTGCCACCCAGTAGCAAAATCTTATTTGACTATGGTCGAGATCCATTCACTGCGGTTTATAAATACCAGCATGTCCAAATTGGTTTTATAAGCTTTATAAATGCTAAATGAATTTTTGTAGTTTTTTTTTTAGCTTCTCGCGCTCCTTTTAATAGTAATGGGAAAGTAGAGAAAAACATCGAATATCGGAAACAACGGAGAAAAACATTGATGTTGAAAAAGATTGTTACTAACAGATGAAATATATTGATATAAGTATTGCCCTTCAGTGTGCACATTTTTTATGGTGGTGGTAACACTGTGTTTGAGTTTGTCTCTCATCAAATCTGTCTCACCATGCCAAAACCGTTTCACCTAAATTGTCCTTAGTTTGGCCAAAGCATCCCGAATTTCCTGAGTATTGAGCACTATCATCCTCAAAAGGAGCAATTTAAATATATAAATATATATAATATATATTTAAATATACCAACTTAAAAAGTCAGTGCTTCTTATGTAAAATCGTGTTAAATTACGTTTAAAAAATCCATGGAAGCCGCAGTTTTTCAGTATTTTTCAAATGTAGGTCACACTGCCACTTATACTACGTTTACATTGAGCCCAAGTGCGTAATTTCAAGTGAGTCATTTCAAAGTGTTTTCATTGCCTATTTTGGACTTCGTTTGGTAGCTGATGTCAAACGCTTAACGTTCATGTCCTCTTGCCGTAGCTCAAATGGGTCCTACCGCTGGAACCCGCAAAGAAAATTTTCTTTACACCAGATGCGCATTCTGTATATTGTTTGTACTGTGGTTCTACACACTGCAATATTTAAATCCAAATATATTGCATACTTTTCATGCTAAGAATATTCTACATATTTCAAGCAAACGAAAATTTCAGTTTAAAATTTCCATTTTGATAATTTTCGTTTGTTATGATTTTGAACTTACAAAAAGAGGTAAAGGCTTTTGAAAGCGCCTTCATTTTGTGATGCGTTCTATAAAATAGGTCAGGTTTTACCGCATTTGCTTCGTCGTTTTGTTGAAATTAGTCATTTCGTAGATTTGAATTTGTATGGGGAAATGCGTGATTTGGCTTCGCATTTGAGAATTTTTGCCCAAATCACGCATTTGGGCTCAATGTAAACGTAGTATTAAACTACTTGAAATAATTGTACCTAAAAAATGTTATGTATACATGAATATATTACTTGTTATAACCGTGTTATTACAAAGACAAAATACCATAACACAAAAAAGGCATCTTGTATTTTTGTTTTATTTTGTTTTTCACTACGGTTTTCTCAAGAACATAGCGCAATTGTTAATTTGTCTCCAAAAATTCAATATTGAATTCACTTGAAACTTTAAACAATTTTACGGGTTAAGTAAGGACATTTATTTGTTTATTTTTTCTTTTTTTATACGCCAAAATAAGATTTCCGATTTTGATAAATGTCACTGTTTGTAACACTTGGTTAATTTCACTTGCCTTCAGAAAAATTGTCTCCCTCCTTAGAATTTACTTTACAAATATGGTGATTTAGTTCACAGCCTTTTAGCATTACATTTCCTAGGCAAGAATTAGTTTTCTATTCAAACGGAAAAAAGTTTCAAATATTAACCCTTTTAGTGCCGGGCGAAAAAGAGGTGGCTATGCGAGAATAACCGGCCGAATTTCACAGTTTTACAAGGGTTTGGGAAAATGCTCATAAAAACCAAACGAGAAACAATATTTACATAATTCAAAAAGCAGTATACTAAGGATGAAATAGAGAATTAATTGAATTTCCAAAATCCTGTATTGCTAATTGTTGGTTTGTCAAAAACAACAATGTTTGACACAACCGGAAAACAACGGCAATAACAAAAATTACGCTTTCAAACTGCAACTGGGACGAAATATACTGTTCACAACAACGATCGAGGAGACACTAAGGGCGCTGTTATGCAGACGGTCAAATGACCGTCGGTCACGATACTTTTTACGCTCTCGTTTTGTTTTTTCTACTCTGTGCCAAAACCCTGTTATGCAGACGGTCATTTGATCGCCGGTCACCAGTACACTAAACAAACGATGAGGGTTGCTACGAACCATTTTTTCCGTCATTAGATACATATTTTCGCGACAAGTGTGCCATTTTGCTCCGAAAACACATGTGTTGTGAATAATTTCACAACGCAACACGGTTTTGATCGCATGATTTGGCATCGAGAGCCTCATCATTTTTGACCGACGCGGTCAAATTTTACTCTCCCGCTCTCTCTCTCAATTTTTCATTTTACATTGAAGCAACAACAACTATCGTGACCGACGGTCATTTGACCGTCTGCATAACAGCGCCCTAACTGAGCCTACGTCTCGCTGCGGCAATGCAACGTTATTTCGCGAGAGTCTTCAAACAGTTGTTTACATAACACGCTGCCGAAAAGTTTCGATAACATAAACGTCCACTAAGAGTTAAAACAAAAAATAATTTTTTTTATTCTCTCGTAATGAAATTAGATCATTTATAATGTATTACAAATTTATTTTGAGATAGAGTTCTCCCGCAATGCGAATAGTAAAGCGCTACAAGGCGCGGGCCGATATATCGGCTCTGGCACTTCTCGTTAGTTCAGCAAGAGCCTCGGCCTCCGGCACTAAAAGGGTTAAGGAAGTTGCCCAACAAGTTCTAAGCAATTTGCGTCAACAAACATTATTCCTTACATTTCCATTTCTATTCAAATTTCACTGCTGTCATAAAGTAAAGTCGCATGAATACCCCGATAAACCAGAGACAATTGAGTACTTGAAAATAAAACAAAATAGTAGTAAAAGCATTATAACGACAAGGCAAATATTTAGTTTTAATGCACAATGCAATCATAACGCCAGAAAAAGTATAGAATGCTGCAGAAGTGACAAACAAGTAAACCAGACTGGTATAGACCAGTTGTACAATATTTGGCTCAAAAAGATGACTACCAAGGAAGGCGAATTCATACAGGTGATAGCGTAAGGGCAGCAACAAATGTATTTGGTTTTTGTTTTCTGGGTTTAGATTGTCAAAATCAGCTTGTATCAGCAAATAAAGCTTGATTTTTCATTTTTAAATTGTCACAGTTGTACATATTTTGACAATCTAGACCTTTCCCACCACAAAAAAAAACAAATCAGCTGATGCAACGAGGTCACCTGTATGAATTCGCTTTGGATGACTACCATACAAAATTTGTAATCATTGCTCAGATAATAACATTATAAACGAAGAGCAAAAAAGATGCAGTAAACGAACTATGGGTTGTAGAGATCAGCTGACGATAGAGAGTATTGTAACTGGACTTGCGCTACAAAAGAGTAGAAATCTTAGCATGCCATTGTAGATTATAAGAAAGCTTTTAATTCCATGCTTTTTGACAATCTTAAGGGGGCCGATACATGTAAATAGTGTATTTTTTGAGAATTTTTTTGGGGGATAAGGAATTTGGCAATTGATTTTTTTGTTTTTTAATCTTTTATTAACTAATTAAAGGTTATTTTTCCATTTTTTTTTTGACCCGAGAATCCAAGATGGCGGCGGCGCGTGGGATCAAAAAACCCCCTCCAATCTGATGCGCTGCGCGATTGCATGAGAACCGCTCAACCGATCGCGATGAAATTTTAACCACACCTTCGGAAGACTCATCCCTTCGATGTGAACCTACTTGTTTTTACAAATCTGCAAAAATCTCATGTTGGTGCTTGCAAATTCATCAAAACAGCTGCCCCAAAAATTAAATTTTCTGCCGTTTCCAAAAAAATCACAATTTCTTTACTAAACCAGGTTCACATCGAAGCCACAACTGTTTTTTAATTGATTTCCTTTCATTTTTCATTTCAGCCCCATACGAGCAGCGCAATCGCGCAGCGCATCAGATTGGAGGGGGTTTTTTGATCCCACGCGCCGCCGCCATCTTGGATTCTCGGGTCAAAAAAAAAATGGAAAAAGAACCTTTAATTAGTTAATAAAAGATTAAAAAACAAAAAAATCAATTGCCAAATTCCTTATCCCCCAAAAAAATTCTCAAAAAATACACTATTTACATGTATCGGCCCCCTTAATATCTTAGAGATTTTTTTACATGTCATCAAAAATGTTTGAGGCCTTGCATTGCGGTGGTGGGACACAATTCCTTCGTGAATTGCCAATTCTGGTCGTTGATCGTTTCGTTCCTTTGAAGCACCTCAAAATACGCCGGCCTCGAAAGTCCAGCGGGTAGCACGCTGGCTTCTCATACCGAGGCCCCAGGTTCGATTCCTGGCTCGGACTGGTGAAACGCTCATCTACTTCTATCGCTATACACATGAAGCAGATGAGAATTACAAGAATCGCACAAGTGCGCTCTTGGCAGGCAATGGCAAAACCTCCAAATGTGCTATAAAAACTGCCAATCGCCGTTCGGATTCGGCGTTAAACTGTAGGTTCCTCCCGCCCTTTCCCCATCCGTTTGAAATGTGTGCTGTAACATATGTTGGAAAAAACAGTGTTTTATACACATTTCAAAAACGGGTGAAAATATGAGATATTACTCTCCTATCCTTCCCTATCCCCCTTGGGTATAGTACAATGGTCCGAAATGGTCTAAGTGCTATAGAAGGCTTGTAGCCTTCCTGCCCACCCTCACATCACGTCACACCTCAAAATACACAACATCTTTGTAATCTCACCAAATTGACAGATGTGTTTTTAATGCAATTCAGGTTCACACTTGCATCATAGTCTCTTTTGTTCAATTTATTGTAAACAACCATATTTCATCACCAGTATTCGTTCGTAATAAACTTTGGTAGGTCGACCAGAACGTTGGTCACCTCCAATCTCCAGAACGAAATTGTTTTAAATAAAAAATGTTGTTAATGTTCGTTTTTGCACTCAATTTTCAAATAACACTGATTTAATGGCTGAAACAAAAATGGCGCTGGAACTGTAAAGAAGCATTACGAAGATTACTTTGAAACAGATAAAGACTTACTATTTTTGCTTCGTATGCTTACTGATGGTATCAAGTGCATTCATTTGACAATTTCATTTACGCTTGGAAACAAAATTATTTTCTTGTTGTTATTTTTCAAAGTAGAGATTCGACTAGAAGTTTTTTGATTAATTTTAATTTCGCCAAATTTACATAAAAGAAAAAATAGTTCATTTAACTCGTGCATAACTCCCAGTTTAAGTGGTAATCTGTAGGTCATTTAGAAGTGGTAAGATTATAATAGGATATAACTTACTTACGTACTTAACTGGTAATAACAACCCGTTACCGGGTTACGGCCTGTCGCAAAAGCTCTCTCCAGGCGCTTCTGCTTTGCGCGCGCCTTTTCCAGTTGGTCACACCAAGAGAAGATAGGGCCTCTTCAACTTTGCCCTTCCACCGGACACACGGCCTCCCTCTTCGCATCGAACATCGATGGCTAAGCCAGCGTAGCCGCTGGATGTTAATTCGCTGTGCTACGCCCTTGTCTTTATACAGAATAGAATTCGTCTACCTTGGCACCGCCATAAACAGCAGCAATCATGTCAGCTTGGAGATAAAGCAAAGGATTACTCTTGCCAATAGGTGCTACTATGATCTCGGTAGGCAACTAAGTAGCAGAGCTCCCTCGACCGACAAAACTTGCACTCTATAGGACGCTTATTCTACCGTGCTCCTCTATGGCGCAGAAACATGGACACTGTCGCGTAGTGACACAGCGGCCCTCGGGGTGTTCGAGAGGAAGATACTTCGCAAAATCTTCGGCCCTGTTCGTATTGGCGACGACTATCGTATACGACCCAACAATGAGCAATAGTATACAACAGCGCTATAAAAAATCGTTCTGCATATTGTGCTGTTTGCCTCTGAAATGAGACTATAAATTTTGTAAGAAATCTATCAATGTTGTTTACATGTTCATTGTTGACGACAATGATTAGAAAGGAGCCAAGCTATTTAAAATATAAGAATAGAGAACATATAGCTTGATAATTTGTATATCGGTAATATTAAATAGTTGGATTTAATTAAATTTATTAAAATAATTAAGCCTTAAGCCACATGATAAATCGCAAAGAATTTTTCATTTTGTAGCATTTGATACGTTACATTTAAGTGAATAGTTTGTGTATTAATTCTATTATTATCCCATTGCAACGAGATGCTTGTTGCCCTGGTCCTGGGATACACATGTTGGTATGGCACTGGACCACTTGCCATTTTTCAAGCATTTTAGCATCTTAGCGCCACGTAACTCCAGCCCAGCGTCACAGGTGAACGTAATACTTTCACCGATTGCATAATAGAACTTGACTGATGACATGCGGCCACTAATTGCAGTACCTAATTGCAGTATGAGTGGGATATAAAGACATCACGCGTTAGTGTTGGCAGAGAGAAGATTACACTGAGCTGAAAAAAAAAGTACCCGGATATGAACAAGCCTGTACGCATTTCGGCAGTCCTCCTGACCACCGTCCATTGTCCTGGCATGCTATTATGGGTTGGCCTTGCATCATGTATTCCGGATTGCAATTGAACTGCACTACGTCTCCGGCACGGTATGGTGCCGAGCCCTGGGCGTAGCCATTCAACGGAGCGCCGGGGTTGTCGCACTGGACCTCAACGCACGTTGGAAACGGAGTTGCCCACTCACCGGATGGCAGGCACACAGCCTCTGACGGGCCGCGCAGACCATAACCGGAAGCACATGAAAATGCGGCCCTACCTCCAACCTCTCGAGACAGCACCGCAACACGCGGTGAGCTGACGTTATTAGGCAGCGGTATGTCACCGCATTCTACACTCTCGCAAACTGGCAAAGGGGCGCTCCAATTGCCACTGGGAAGGCAAAACAGCTCTGATGCGCCAATCAGTGAATTCCCATTAGCACAGGAGAGGAGCACCCGTGTACTAAGCTTAGTGTCATTTGTGTTTACAATTAGGCCGCGGCGTGTTGGGATTTCGGGGCAACTGATGGCTTTTACAACAACCTCGACGGAGTGCTCGTGTCTAGCGGGCGTTTGGCAAGAATAAATACCTGAATCTTCGTCCACAGCATTAAAAATACTCAGCCTGTACTCAAGAGAAGCATCTCGACCCTCGTCCGCTTCTGTGACCCAGCCCTCCGAATAGTTTCTAAAAGAAGAAACATTTATAATTAATGTAATTTAATTAAATATAACACTCCCTTCCATAATACAGAGTAATGTAGATATTAACCTGAAATCGTGACTGACATTCCATTTTGGATTACCGAAACGTCTCATCCACAGGCACTCCATATGTAAAATCGTTCCGGGGTACACTATCAATTTCCCGTCATTACTTTGGGCAATTGGTCCATTTTGGTGACGGAAAAGAATTGTGGGTGCCTTTTCCACTAATAAAATAATAATAAAAACAAAAAATTATACACGTTTCAGTTAAACATAGCTTCAGTGGCGCCAAGGATTTCAGGACTTCATTTTGTGGGAATTTCGTACACAACTTTTGAGTCTAATACCAGTTGAAACCATATGCAAGATAGCGATATTTGGAAGGGGCTGAACCCCAAATCCGCTTGCGTGCGCCACTGCATGGCTTTGTATTTGTTGAGATGCATCAATTCGAAACACCTAAAAATCGTTACTTTCAAAATTCAAGGTCAACATACTCGCGTAGTCATTTTCCTGATTCAATCCAAAGCACGCTGGCTTATTGCCGGTCCATTCTGAGTGAATACAAGTACGTTCGTTACTTCCAATCATCGCAAACTTGCCTATGTCCGTGCACCTGGAATGCCAATTTTATTTGTATCTTTATCAAGGCAGAGTATATTTATTACCTTGATATGATAGTAGAGCCCGGGGGAAATTCGACGGTATCTTCACGAATTTCTAAATCATTATAGAAACTTACGACATTAGGCTCATTGTTCCTGAACAAGCAAGTGCCATTAGCTAAAAATTGTGACATTCAGTAAACTCTCCTGGGGGTAAATTAGATCATTAGCGCCTTACCGCAATTATATGAACGACCGATCCATTGCCCGTTTTCACAAATAATTTTCCACGTATTCCGTTCACCAGCTGCACTCGGAATGCAATTGAAGAAAATTTCTGTACCGCTCTCGTACATCCCCTCGACATTCAGGTTTTTGTTGCTAGCAAAGGAATTATTTACATGAGCCTACATATTTGAATGAGGTTGATTTAGGTTAAAAAAAAAACATTTTCACTTAGAATATTTAGTTAGTAAATTTAAAAAGTTCCCTCAATTAACTACCTATCTTCAGAAAACGATAGCCACTTTTTAATAAATATTTGTTTTGTTTAATTTATACACATTTAAAGAAACACACAATTACACATTTAAGGCTACTATTTTGGGGTCTAATTGTAAATTCAAGTCGTTCAATTTCTCAAAAAGATATATAACTTAAGCAGTACAAGTGGATGTTCTAAAAAAAAAGATGTAGTACTATGAAATTTGCATACATTGTGATCAAAAAATAATTTTGATTTGCCGCGCTTATCCAATAGGTAAATTTTTATTTTCTCAACGTTGGCAATAATTTTATTGGTGTTCTGTCAAATCTTGACGCATATCGTAAGATTAGTATTCGATTGGCGTCTATACGAAGAAGTCGAGAAACTTTTGTGTGGCGATTTTTATAATGGATGAAAAATTAGAACAACGCGCGACCTAAAATTTTTTGTTAAAAATTAAATTTCGTGTTCCGATTCGTTGATAATGTTATAAAAGGCGAATAGTGAAGCGTGTATGTCGAAAACACGAGCATACGAATGGTATAAAAGGTTCAAAGGCGGCCTGTTACCGAAGAAAAAATCGAATCGGCGAAGCAAATCGTGTTGGAAAATCGTTGTGTATCGGTTAGAGAGATTGCTGTGTTGTTGAGCATCTCATTTGGATCAGCCGAACACATTTTAACTGATATTTTGGGCATGAAACGCGGCGCTTCTCGGTTGGTGCCAAAAAAGCTGAATTTCATTCAAAAACAGCGTCGTGTTGATTTGGCCAAGAGATGATTTCCAACGCAGACAGCGCCCCAAAATTCATCGAACGAATCGAATTCATTTTCTAATGAAGTTCAAATTTCGGTTTGGTTTGGCCGATAATGAATCAGTCTGTCAGTGAATCAGACAGCCAGGACAAACAATTATAATATATGTACTACCTATACATTTGGAAATTTTATCTTACTCATAAACTAGAGCACCGTCGGTGATGCTCGGAGAACCGCACATTTTCGCCTCTTCGGTGACGTTTTCTTCTGTTGTATTATTCATGTCGTCGGCATCGGATGAATCAGCTTTAGGCAAGGTTACAATGTGAGCCTTGCTTTTCAGTTCGCTTTCTAGCAGTATTTCTTCGCGCGATTTGCGCAGTCCAGTTTCGCAGTGTATGGTTTGCGGGCTGAGAATGCCCTTGTTGCACGTCATTTCGATTGGCATAGCGTTTGTAGGGTGGTCGCAGTGAACATTTACTGTACTCCCATGGCCTATGGTAAGACCAGCTCGATAGCCTCCCTAAAAAAAAGGATACAAAGTCATGTAGCCAAAGTGCGTACGCAAGGAAGAGGAAAGGCGGTTTATGTATTGAATACCTCATACAATACACCGGCGATGGCAGGAAGAGTGCATGGTATGGAGACACATTCTGAAAAGGCATTCACTGACCAACTACCATGAGCACACCTCAATTGCGCTGAACCCTGCAGAAAAAAGGCAACATTAAAACACGATCCATTACGAACGTGCCAATCAGTGATCCTGGCTGGTAACTAAACGAATGTCTCACTTGAATATTGAAACCGTCTTCACATTCCAAAGTTATAAATTCGTTTGATTGAATCTCTTCGTATGTGGTTAGTGGGGTCAACGACGGCTTATCGCTTAGCATTTTTGTGTGCGGTTCGACTTTGTAGTACTTGCCATGCTCCACTGAAGGCACCAGACAAGGCGCTACAAGTAGGAATAACTGTTGCTTTACAACTCAAAATCACAGTCTGTATCCACGCTATGTCACCTGAGAGGCACTTTGGTGGCTCTGGTTTCCAGATTCCGCGAATACATCTTGCTGTAGCGTTGTCTCCCTTGATGTTGAGTTTAAATCCGGCATTGCACTCCAAATACAGAATAATACCGACACTATTGCGCCCGGGTGCTTTTCCAGTTCTCATCACAGTTACGTTGGCGAAAGAATCCCAGTCCAGGTCTTCGCACGGTCCACGTAAGCGCTTCCTTCCTTCCTTTGACTCCAGATGATCTACTGCATCTTCTTCCGGTGTGGGTGGCGGTGACAGTTGGCTGTTACTGCGCTTGCGACGACGCCGCACTATTTGAGACTTCAACTGTTCGATGAGGTCGGTGTCATTTTTTAGCGTTGGATTGTTTGTGAGATCTTTGAAGATGAAATTCAATGAATTATTGTCGTAGGAGGGGTTTTTAGTATTGTTCGTTTTTTGGGTGCTGTATCTAGAGTTTTCATTAATGTTTGGCATCGGAATTTTCGTAACTCCGCGATATGAAAGATAATCATGATCATCGTAATCTACATTTAGAAAATCGTTTGTCGATGATCGCGACTTGTGTATAGCCTTAAAGCGTGTTAACAGGTCGGGATTACTGTGGGTGTTATACCAGCGCCCATCTTGCACTTGTATCTTCTTTGTAGGATTACGGAAGTCGGCTGCATTGTGATACCTACTGTAGCCGAGAAGACTTTTCACATAGTTCTGATATTTCTGCTTAATCCTTTGGTAGTACTTTGAGTAAGCTTGTTCAATGTCCGAGGGATTTCGTTTAACTCGTGTCCTTGTCACTTCTATTGGCTCTGTAAATAAGTGAGTAATGCCTCACTATACATAATGTCGTTCGCCAACTTGATGTTAACTTACGAGGTAGCCCCTGAAACATATTTTTCTTTGCTTGATCTGAGTTTTTTATGTGCTCGTCGAGTTTCCTCTTGAGTATTCGTTGGTTTTTCAGCAGGTAGAGGGAACGTAAATATCGCATTTGTAGTGAACGACGCTTTCGATTCCAACGTAACCGTGGGTGTTGGCCCAATAGACATTGGGGCAATTCCAATGGTCGCCACTTTCCGCCAACACAAGTAGCGCCTGGTGGTCCAACCTCCAGCACATAACCCTTGTCGCAGTCATACATTATTTGCTTGTTATTAACGATCTGTAAAAGGTATTAAAAAGTTTTGATTAAGTGCTACGATATATCCAAGTATAAAACCAACCTTTTTCACGTATGGTCTGTAATCATAAAGTCCCATATTGCCTACAAGCAAGACCTTCCCATTTGGTATGTAGCCAGGAAAAGAACAAAAAACTTCCTGGCATTGTGGCGTCTCGCCCGTCCAATTGCCAAAAGAACATGTGAGCACATAATCGTTGGGATCGGTAACTTCTTTGCCTTCTGGGTTAACTAATTTAAAACCGTCTTTACATTTGAATCGCGCCTTCATACCGTGCTCGGTTTTTGGGGCCAACACCATACCATGCTTTGGCGGTTTCGGCATCGTTTTGCAACGTGCCGGAATACAACGTGGAATAATGCTCCACGTACCGTTGTTGCATGTCGGCGGACTTAGCAATGAAACAGGGAATTCGTAGTTCTCATCGCACTTTACCTCCAAAGCAGTGCCGTGCTTAACCTTTTCCACGCCGCCCGTTGTCGTAGATGGGGATTGTGTAGTTGTTGGCGTTATTATAGTCGTACCATTCTCATCTGTTATTATCTCAATTGGAATCACATAACCTTGTGAAATGGTCGGTACAACACACGGCGCTAAACATTCCGGCAATGGGTTACGCCAACGTCCATCAATCTGACACACACTTGACGAATGACCTTGTATCAACATTTCAGGCTGACAACGAAAAATTATACTTGCTCCCAAGCCGGTGCCGGCCTCGATATTTTCAATCCAACCGTTGTAAAGCACACCCGGATGTCCACAATTTATTTCTATTCCAATTGAGATCAGTTAATCCAGATAGATCTCTTTTTTATAACACCCCAATGAATAATACCTTTGCAGACTGGTAGCGTTCCGCTCCACTTCCGGTCAGCACCACACCTACTGCTACTCTCGCCCACGAGTGTATATCCATAGCGACATTCGTAACTTACTACCGAATTGTATGCCAGTGTTGTGTAGGTGGCTTTACCGTTTCTGGGATTTTCCGGCGTTGAACAAACGACAGAAGTCACCACTTAAAGGAAACCACACTATTAGAACGAGCACAAAACATAAACACACACATATGTATGTGCATCTACTCTTATGAATGTACTTATGAGTACCTTCATGGAGCTACCCCTAAAATGTGCTATGTAAAAATATCTAAACCGTTTATACGAGACAAAAGTAACATTCTGTACATGGACACACACACATACATACATATGTACATATAGCATCCTTCAAACATTAGTCTTGAATTTACTAATTACACTATACAACAGCTTTTCTGTAACAAAGTAACCACTGTATATTTCTGAAAAAGGACGTCGTACAGATCATTTTTGCAGAACAAAGTAATTGTCCAGCACGTCTAAATTTTGTTTTTAATTTGCACGTAAAGGTTTAAGAGGTCATTATAGACCTTTCCAGGGAAAGTATGAAAACTTGAAGAGCCAGAGCTTTGACGTCTAGCACAAAGTTGTTTGGTATAAATGAATATGAATATGAATGAATATTTTGAATATTTTTTCTATTCACATGAACTCTCCACCCCATTCCCTTACCCTCTTTTTCATGTTTTTCGGCAAATTTTTTTCATAAAAAGCTTGTAAAGCTTGAGTAAAATATTGTGCTGGACTATTACTTTGTTCTGCAAAAATGATCTGTTCGATGTCCCTTTTCAGAATTATACGGTGGTTACTTTGTTGCAGACAAGAAGTTGAAAATTGTTGTACTGGGTTTTTTTTTAAATGATCAATTAAAAATTTTTGTTTTAATAATCGCACAAAGGATTTGGTCCGCAACAATTTTGGTGGAATGGGACAATGTTACCGAAACAGTGCAGTTTCAATTAGATTAAAAGGCATTTATTGATCTGCGATGGTTTTTTTATCAGAATCGCCTACTAAATAATATGCAATAGTTTAATTTAATCCAATATTCAAACCTTTTCTTTAAGTATTTTCCAGACGACATAAAATAAAGTTTTAGTTTGTACCAAAGCTTTTTTAATAGGGGTATAATTAATAGGGTTATGTGGGTATAGTTGTTTCAAAGTTAAAATTTGGCATCTTTCCCAAAGTATTTTTTGTCTTTATGGAGACAATAGGTTTAAGCTACGGTTAGCCGCCAAATGTCTAATAAATACACATCTCTATATAAAGCAGCTTTTGTACATACGTTTTAGAAGGAGAAATCCACAACTTTGTCGCACTAAAAAGTTACCGCAAATTCATTATCAGTCCAATAGGCTTTCAATTTGATTGGATAATCGCTATCAATAAAACAACGTTTTGATTTATTTGCGGTAACTTTATTTATTGATAACATTTTTGCCTAACAATTGTGGTTTAACATTGTCGTTTGTTTGGTTTGGTTTATTTCAGCATATTGACACAAATAGTAAAACACATCCGGAAGAGGCTTAAGCAACTGACTGACTCACTAACTTTTCGATGTCAGAAGAACATCCTATTGCATAGGTCTGATAACAATTTTTACACTATTTATGTATATCTTTTGCTTTTTATATCGACTTGCTTTCTACGGTGGCATTTATATTGATTTTGGCTAATACGAAAATAAGATAAAATTAAAAGAATCAAGTGGTTTTGTGGGAAATGTAGCTACTTACGGACACACGTAGGCAGCTCCTTTGGCACCCAAGAGCCGTCCGACTGGCAGTAACGTTCGTGCTTGCCAACAAGCTCGTAGCCGTTACCACAATTGTAGTTGATCTTACACCCGAAGGTGTAGCATTCCCCAGCGTGCCAACCGTATGCTGGATCCGGTGGTTGACCACAGGACCTGGCTGCTGAGTGGACGAGAGGAAAATGATAAATAACAATGCATGTGTATGACCGAATAGGGATTTGAAGGGTTGATTTTACGTTCGCATTGAATATCCGGGCCATACCAACTTGCCTGGCCGTCAATCGCCAGACACTTTGCCCGCGGAAATCCGTTCGTGACATAGCCTGTGTGACAATGGTACTGCACCGTGGAGTCCAGATCGAACGTCTCCTGCTCAGGCAGCGCCGAATGACGAGCGTGCTCTATTTGCGGGGGCTTCAGACAATAAACTGTAAACGAACAAATCTGCGTTTGTACAAATTTTAATGAAACACTCAATGTGCTCAAGCGGTACGTACTGTTTTGTTTGCACGCCGGCTCAGCGCCCGCCCAGTTACCATCGGCCTGGCATAGACGGCTTTGGAGTCCAACAACATGATAGCCGTGCGGGCAGGAATACGAAGCACGCGCTCCGAAGTGTCGCCCAGCCACCGACACCTGCCCCAGCGACGGTTGTGCCAATTCCGGACATTCTCTATCTAAATATTGGGAAATGCATTAATTCTGAGAACGCAATATCTGACTGTCACCTGCGCTCACCTGGCTTGATACAAGACATTCCGCACACGCCATCACAAAGGCATTTCTTCTTTTTACTCTTGCAGTCCTCGTCCGAGGAACATTTCCTTAGACACTTTTGCCCCAGCAACGTTGCTTGTTCCTCATCACGAGGACATTCAGTGGATGGGGAATTTCTCGGGTTTTTGTACACGCGCCCATCGTCATCCACCTCGGATGATTCATCGTCATCATCCCAGTCTTCATCGTCGTCGTCCTGAGGAACCTCAGTTTGAGTTTGTGTTGGTATTGAAATGACTGAACAAAAACACCAAAATAAAATTTAAAATTAGCCTTCGGAGAAAAATTTAAATAATTTTCTTAATACAAGGATATACTATGTTTAGTTAAATTCGAAGTGATTTTTGCAAATGTAGCAGTTGTGTACTTTTTCTAGTGATACCCTCAACTTGGCAAAAATACCATTACGGATATATTTCCATTATTTGTTGTACACTCTTTGCAATAACAAGTTACTCTTACACTCTTTGAAATTACACAATTTTCAAAACGAGATTGTAATACTCAAGCTGCCCAATAATTCTGATCCGATTGCGGATGAATGTGCCTAAAAACCGTTCTGGTCGACATCCTCTAAACTTTGACCTATATATTGTAGCTAAATGTTGTTTCATATCTGAGTACTTCAAAAGCAAATTGCGGACTTGCGCACTAGCTTACTGTGCTTATATAATTAGTAATATACATTTTCTGCATAAATTGTTTGGAAATTCGTATTGGATATTAGGCAATGAACGATTTTCGCACTTCATTTGCACATTAGAAGCAGTAAGAGGAATCTCACATTTGCAGCATATTGAACTCGTTAACTCTATTAAAAGTGATTGATACCTTTATATATGAGAATCGTCGCCACCAAACAATGCACCAACAGTCTGTTCATATTTACGCCGTATGTCCTTACTTTTTTGAGAGTCTTTTAAATGATTAAAATTGACTTTTTAGTTCATAATTTCTATTAAAGTTAAATTTTCGTATAATAATGAATTAGTTGAATTGACTTGGCTTTAGGTGAGGTTCAGCTTGAACTGTACGCGTTGAAGTAACAGACGGGAATACAACATGACGAGATGCGGGCCAAAACGCTGACAATGACAGGTGTCTGTGGTCCATTTTAGTTACCATCGTCTCCGTCCGTTTAAGGTAGAGCGCGGTATGCGATGACATTGTCTGTTTCAGTTTTCAATGCGCAAGCTTTCCATGCAGAAGCACTTTAAAAATTCCCTCTGATAACACAAGTCCGAACAACTTAAAAAAGTTATTGTATCAAAATTGTGTACTTGTCCCGAATAATTTTATCAATTCTGAAGTCTTAATTCCAAGTTATTTTTAAAACAGCAGTTCTAGAGCGTCATACATACAGAGGATAGAAAATAACCGTTATTTCTTATTCGAAAAAAATTCGATTTTTCTGTTTTTAAATTTAATTATTAAAGAGTACTTCGAAAATTAATCATTTGGATTGGTCAATGCAATAAATTACCATTGTTTCGGCCAAGTGTAAAGTTTATTCATTTTATAAGTATGTACACAGTTAAATAAGTTAACATATAGGATCTAAGTCTATGATGTGAACAATTAAAAGATAATATCCAAAATTCTTTACTCACAGTTGATTGGGTGGTTGGGAATCGACGAAAATCGGAAAACAATCTTAAATAACAGCGTTGCACAGTTGATATTAAGTGTACGTACATTGATAAGTTTTAAAAAAGTGTTCGAAAAATGCTTGCATTTGGAATGCTAATATTCGGAAGCCAAGGAGCAAGATAGAGACGACCGTAGCATTCGCTGTTCTCTCACGGCATCACACTTCAATGTTCGGCCACTGTTCCGCTCTCCCGTTTACGCACTTCTACTCCTTTTTGGTACTCTTCGAGCTTGAAGCACATTGAAAGCTTCCTGAACTTTGAATACAACATTTGAAAGTGCATGAAAATGTCATTTTATTTTCAGTGGCTAGTGCGTGGAAAAGTCGCAGACGTGAAAATTAAAATGCTAAAATAGAATAGAAAATTAAAGCCCGTTACCAAATAATAAATATTAAAAAATTGGGACTATTGACTAGATGGAAATGAAATAGTTCTAATATGAATGCAGTCGATAACGGAATTAATACAGGAAGAAAGTATTTGAGAGTCGTCAAATATTGTATTGAGTTCCTTGTGAAAGTAGTGCAAATTGAAATGTGCAAAGTGAATATTTCGGAAAGCATTTGACATTTCTCAACTCTCCACACGCACGCAAGACGAATTGTCATCAAATACCCACGACACCAAAAATTCATGATATTTTTAATTAATTAAATTATAAAAAGTTCGCGAAAATGAAGAAAGTTATTTTTAGAAGAAAAGGAAAAAGTCGTCTCTCATACACATGTGGTATACCTACAAAAAGTTGAAAGAATTATAAGATAATGCGTACAATATTGAGAGGTGTTATTAATAGAACCGTTAGTGGCTTCAATCGCTAGCGTTAATGACAGAAAGTAATTTTTAACGCACAAAACCGAGTCAGCGTAGCGTTTCTTTGGCGCAGGACTAAGTAGCTGCAGGCCAACTTTAAAAAACTTGTAGCCTAATCCAACTATGAGAAGCGCCGTCGTGTGTACTCAAAACCATAGAACGATTAAAAAGTGGCAATTGAGGAAAATCTTTTTTGTGCTGTTCCCTGTTCTCTCTTTCGGCAAACGCTCGTCGTATCTATAAAGACAACATCAGAGCATGCGTTTCGACTGCGATTATATTTTCTTGTCTATATTTTGTTGACCTGTTGTGATTGTATTGTGTGCGCGAGTGTGGTAATACTGATGGTGGTGGAACGACTGATAGCGGGATGGAAAACTTTGAACACATTTCGGAAATAGTGGTTAATTTTACATGTCTGTAGGCTTCGCCACAAATTCACAATACTGAGCAGCACAGTTGCACCCGTACTTGTTGGTTATGGTTTACGCATTCAATATAAACTTATAAAAAAAATGAACGAATGTAATATTTATCGGTGATATTGCTAAGGGAGTGAATCCAAATCTAATCCGAATCGAGAAATGCAAATCTCGGAGAATAAAATTGCCTATGAAAAGGCTCCGATTCACCGTTCCGAAACGACGTAAAGTTTTGCGTTGTACCGTTTTAGGTCCCGGGCATTCGTGTACAATCGCAGTAAGTCTAAACGGTTAGGGTGCAATTGCAGCAAGACCCTTGCTAGGTCTTAGTCTAAATCC
Source organism: Melieria picta (assembly GCA_964056695.1). Taxonomy (NCBI): domain Eukaryota; kingdom Metazoa; phylum Arthropoda; class Insecta; order Diptera; family Ulidiidae; genus Melieria; species Melieria picta. The sequence goes on from OZ057399.1 coordinate 89,442,719, forward strand.
ACTTCTCAGCCCAATTTCTGCTAATCAATTGTTGATATTGACTCAATTTTCAGTTAAATTGATAAATACGCTGAAGATGGGATGGAATCCAAAAATCAATGCCTTTAACATTGCTTTCATTTTTTCGGAAAAAATCTTTGGAAAACCTATTTCTTCTTTCAGTTTCTTTTAATTCTTTCGAAACAAACTTCTCGCGCAGAAGTTTTCATTCATGCCTGGTATAAAATTATTTAAATTTCAACATATGTTTTTATTAAATTAATTAAAACTCAATTCTACGAATCTTAACATTTATTTGTAAGTACTTGTTGTAGGATAATATAAATAAAATCTGTACAAAATGGGAAACGTTTGCAGTTCTGGAGAAAAAAAGAAAAAAGACAGCATATCAGAAAAATCAGATGAGTGAGTCTAAAAATAAAAATGAAAGCGCCACATTTTAAAATATAAAACAATTTTACAGTTCAGTACCGTATCAGGAGTCTAATCGAAAAGAAGCTCAATTATTGGATGGAAATGATGAGAAGTTGGCTCCACTCGCCGATCCAGAATTAGTACCGGATGTATCACAGACCAAGAATGATGTAGTCCAGCCAGCAACCAATGAAAAGAATAAAGATGCTGGAAAAGGAAATCAGGGGTTGGAAAAAGGTATCCACAGGGATCAGGACTGGCGCAAATATCCATGCAAATTAAATTTAGAAAGGGTATATGTTGGTTTCATATTCTTTGTGTTCTGCTCTGACAGATTCAGCATCCAGTACTCCACACGCGACCACTGTACCTTCCGATATCTTAGGCCAGAAATGTATACCCAATCATATTGCTATCCTGCAGGGGAAGCCCCCACCTGGGCGCAAAATTGAAAGAGACAAAAAGATTGTGATTTACATTTTAGCAGACAACAGTGCGGAGTACAAAAAGCACAAGAAGGTCATTTACAGCCTTCATAAGCAGTTTGTAAGCAGATGTCAAAGCAAGGGTTTTGACTTTATAATTTCTGATGTTCATGATAACGATGTGGCCACGAAAAAAGATTTCACCAAACTGCTCGAGGTTAAGCGCTGGACGCAGAGCCCGCAGGAGGCACAAGGTGGGCACGAAGAGGCCGCCAACTGTTTGTCCGAAATTTCTAGACACACGTCGACCGCGTACATCATACCAGTTCTTTTCCTGGGCTCATCACTAGGCACGCCCATGCTACCACTAACAATTGAGAGTCAGGATTTCACATCTGTGTTGAGTGTGGCAACCGACGACGAGAAAACATTGCTTGAGAAATGGTACACCATTGACAACTCATATCAACCTATGTGCCACCGATTGTATACGCAGCAAATTGACGCCTACTCCACGGAAGTGAATGTCGAACTTAATACCTTACTCGAGGTTCTCTTGCGGTTGTTTTCCGATGATCTAAAAGACTCATATATGACAACGGTCGTTGAACAGGAGATCAACAACACCGTGCTGATGAGTCAGGAACACGCAAAGCGCTGCATATGGATACAGACTGGTGCGCAATATTCCAAACCACCGGAAAATGCCTCGCAGTTGGACATTGAAGTCCTCAGACGTATTACAAAGATCTACACCGAGCTGAAAACACACCTCTCCGAAAAGAATCTCATACGTATACTACCCACAATGAATATTTTGGATGAAGAGCTTACTGCGGTCATTGAAAGCCTGTTGGAGAAATCAATGTCGACAATTTTCGAAGAGCATTTGAACAAGAATAGTGTACCATACAATACTAATGGAATAGACAAGATACTACTGGAAGAGCTCCTTCTTATTGGGCACTATTCGAAAATATTAGCACAGAACTCTGCAAATTTCGATATTATGAGCGACTTGAAAAGGTGACATCCATTGTTTAAATCTATAACACACGCTGAAACTTCATTAACAGTTGGGCTTGCAGGTACGTGAAGGACAACACGCAGTGGCCGCTGATAGTATCAGGTTCCAGTGGCTGCGGAAAGAGTGTTCTTGTATCTAAAATAATGGAAAATATTCACAGGTGGAGGCCCGAAACCCATTTAATTTTAAGGTAAGAATAACTGCATTCAATATTATTACCTCGATGAACACATCTGTTGTATTTGAAATCGAAAATTGGTTTAGCGCTTTCCGACTTTTTGAAATGTCCTTTCGAAAGCGAAACTTACATAGTGTGACTGTTTTTTTCTGAAAGTAAAAACTTTTGGATAGTAACTTCAACTCGTTGCTGCTGCACTAGCAAGTATTTCGCTTTCCGGAATGTGCTGAGTAACCCTGCGTAACCCTAAACTTAAACCTAACCCTGCGTATATTGAGAGTGGCAATTGTTAGGGAACTGATCAAAAATCTATTTTCTCCCAAATTTTTAATTAATTAATTAATTTTTTAATAATTGACTGGCACGACAGCCCGCTTACGCGAGACTAAGGCCTAGCTTCCCGCAAACACCTGTGTTGTGCGTGTGAATTTGTACGCGGGTGGAAGGGACCTACAGTTTTATGCCGGTTCCGAACGGCAGGTTGGGAGCTCTTTCATAAGCAATTTTTACTCTCAGAGGTTTGCCATTTCCAGCTGAGAGGACAGCCACCGAAAGAGAAAACGAATTTTCCCGTTATTTTTTTTAGGTGTTGTCAGTATTTGAACCTGGGTCGCTGCCTTCGACTCGCGGTCCAACGCACTAACCAACTGAGCCACGGCGGCTGCGAAATTTTTAGAAGATAAAAATATTGTTTCATACTATTATAACGGCCCAATTCTGTACACTTGATAAATTCACCATATTGACTATTTGTCAAGTTTTTACTATTTGTCAAGAATCGGTATTCTATTCCCTAAAATAAAAGCTCTTTTCTTGATAAATTGTCAAAAATGTGAATGCTATTGACAACAGCATACAAATTGAAATTTTGCCTATTGAAAATGGAAGAATTGTGCATGTTATCACTTTTACATCAGAGAAAATAAAAAAAATTCCGTTACCTCCCACGAATTTTTTTTGAATGCAAAAAGCGCCTATTGTGAAACTATTGAAAAAAAAAACGCACGAACTTATGGACTGACCTGATAGATGAGCGTTTTTTCCAGCCCGAGCCAGGAATCGAACCTGGGGCGCTCGGTATGAGAAGCCAGCGCGCTACCCGCTGGGCTATCAATGCTGGCGTTTTTTTTTCAAAACTTACTTTTCTTAAATTTTTTGCCTTATTTTTTGACAATTTGACAGCTGTCGCATATTCACCTTATGTTGAATTAAATGAGCTTTTTACTTTATCAATGTTGCATCAGAAAGCCAACAAAGCTTTTGCTTGATAAAAATCTTGACAAAATTCCTTGATAAAAAATTTGTCAAGAATACACAGAATTAGGCTGTAACAGCCTTATTAATTAATAAAATAAAGACCTAAAAGTTGCTTTTTGGAAAGTAAAAAGCACTTACGAAAATTAATTTCCATGCATAGTGTTGTATACATTACTCATGAAAGTACCATCTGAAATTTTAGACTTTCAATTGTGTCCTGAAAGGACTTGCGTAGTCTGACGGCACCTTAAGGCTAGACCTTAGTGGTATCATCGAGTTGTAGTACCAGTTATATATAACTATAAAATGAGACTTATACCTCTCGATTTCAATTTCCAGATACACAAATTTAACTGCGCGATCTTCCGACTTGGCATCACTCCTAGGATCGATAGCCGATCAAATGTCGGTTTTGGTAAAAGGCCACCAGTGTAAATGTGATCACGTGAGTATTGGCTTATGGCGCTCAACAGAAATTAATCTCATCTGCCACTTTTGTTACTGATTTCAGAGCGTCGAAAGCTATGCAAACATCATACGTAGCCTTCTTGAAAACGGTAATTATTTTTTCGTCATCATTATTGACTCGTTGGATGAGTTACTGTACGAAGGGAATCTGAATTGGTTGCCGATAAATCTGAATAGTATCTCAAAATTGATATTGACCGTAACTGAACACGATAAAAAGGAAAATGTCATCTTAAAGAGCTTAACAGAGCTGGGCATTCCCAGCAGGAGTTTTATAAAAATGAAGCAGTTCACAGAGCGCCAATGGAATGACGTTTTAAGTTCTGGAGGCGGCGATTTTTACGCTTCCAACGGTGCACTCAAATTGCCAGAAGACTGGAAAAACCTGCATGGTAAGACACCTTTCCAAGCAAAGTCTTTATGGTGGTTAGCTTGGTTGTCACACTTGTCCATAACAATCACCGAGTTATCCAATGTACTGGATAAGATGCTGCAAATATTAGAGATGAAATTCCCGACGGAACACGTAGAGATAATGCTGCTTGTCGTAGCTTTATCCGGTTGGGGTATACGCGAAAGTGACTGTCTGGGTATTTTCCAGAAGCAAACGCAATTAGAAGCGCAGGCCGCTTTTAAAATCTGGTCAAAGTTCTGTTGGCTCATGGGACCCATGCTCTTGCATTTGAAAAATATTCGAATAGCTGATAAGACATTTCGCAATGCCGTTCTACAGAAGTACGCCCAAAAGAAGTGGCTGGTTCACAAATCTATGCGGGACTACTTCGATCGACAGGAGAATATTTTTACGACTGCACCTGCTTGTGCGAATGTAACTATGTGAGTTGTGTAACGAATGTATGACACTACAATGCACAAGTTTAATGAGATTTTCTTTCCAGTTATAATTGTCAGAAGTTTTTACAACTGCCTTATCATCACTTCTGCGCCCTAAATGAGGATAATGCCGCTCCTAACAAAATCGAAATGCTATTCAACTGCTTCTACTTTACTGATTTGCAATGGATTGCCGACAAAGTTCATTCTAATGGTCCGGTCTACTTGATGCATGACATTCTGGTCTCTGAGTACCTTTGCAATATAAAAGATCAGCCTTGCATTCATATCACTTTTTTGAAGGACTTTTTGAGGAAATTTATGCATGAACTCAACTACGATGGGCACCAATTTTTTACCCTAATTAAATATTACTTAAAATCGAGGATTAAGGAGAATGCAAACTTAAAAGACGATGAAAAGATACGCTCATGGCTCGAGTACACTAACGAGATTGAAATACCTTTCTTAGAGATTATAAATTCGAATGTGGATGCAGATGAAGGACAGTCGATCAGCAGCTATGATGTGCTCGTGAACTTACCACAAAAAGGCTATTACGTTGCGTCGATCAGCACCGAGCGAGAAGAGATCTGTATTTGGGATGTGCAGAGCTGCTCGCGTATACGCGAACTGCAAGGCATTTCTCAACCAACTGCTATGTGTCCTGTTGGAATCTACGAGGCGGCGGTTCTGTGTCGGCGAGAGATTAAGGTCATAAATCTAGATGAAGGAAAATTCAAGGTAAGTAAGACAACTTCAAAATACGTGACACAATCGCTTACTCTTCTATTCTTAGGTTACGTTGAAGGGCGTGATGAATCAAAAAATGCCATACTTCGGACTGCACGACCAAAACCATTTAGTATGCCTTTCCCGCAATCGAATGTATGTTAATCTAATGAATTTGGAGTCCGGGGACTGTGTAACTACCTTCAAAGCCGGCGAAGACAGGTTTCTCAATTCACTTTTGGTTTCCGGCGACGGACGGTAATTTTTGCTAGTTGTTTTGTGGCAAAACGGTAAACTGTTCTGATCTTGTACATTACTAAACTGCACGCTTTCGTTTGAAAATGAACTGTTTTCCGGTCAGACTTGCGTTTTAACCCACTCAGGAAGCATGTGATGAAATATAAGAAATACCTGACGCCGACTGAGCGATAGTGTGGTTTCAATAGAACTTGTTGTGTATTGAAGCCGCTCAGAAGTTGGCATCAATGGAAGAACATGAACAGATACTAACTTGTTATTAACCATTAAGGTTTTTTTACATAAAATCAAAACATTGTGCTTGCAATTGGCTTTACCGCACGGACTACTATCAGATTTACCGTTTTGCCGAGAATTTCAAGTCTAATATTTCTCCGCATAATAACGCACTATTGTTTCATAATTTTTCTACTAATAGTATCCTGGTCTGTGGCGACGAAACACAAAAACCATTTCCACTTCTAGTCTGGCATCTATCCCAGAGAAAACTGCTCTATGATCTTCGTATACCACACCATGACTTTATAACCTCACTATCAGCTATAACGTATGAAGGCTCGTACGTGTGCGTTGTGGCCAAGGAACTTAATGAGCCAACACCCAATTTCATAGTGGTATACGATCTGCAAAGCGGCACACTATTCAAAAAATGGAAACCTGCCTGTAATACCGTCTCATTAGCGATATCGCAAATGAATGCCTGTGTAATAGCTGGTCTGGAGGACGCAAAAATTCTGATCTGGGATTTGGTGACAGGCAACTGCAGATCAACTCTCACAGGCCACAATGCACCCGTGACATTCCTGAAGTTGGATCCGCTTGGCAAAGTCTTGCTGTCGCGAGATAAAGAAGGCCGCGACAATTCTATACGAGTGTGGGAATTGAATACAGGTACAATGCACTCTATGTTTGACATTAAGATCCTGAATTTATTAAATCCATGAAGCGCAATGAACCTTTTGATGTTTTTTGAGTCATCCCATTAATAGTGGTCAATCGGTTTTGGATAGTTAAATGTTTAAATTGGTAATTCCATTTCTATAAAATGTTTTGGTTTTTCAATGAAATCATGTATTGATTACACTGCACAACAGCATGTCTGTTGCATGGAATTTTTTACATGAGTCTGAATTTTTCCATGCTGTTTTCAAAACCATACTCCGTTTTTATGTAACAGCTCTAGTTTTCGCAAAAAATGGGCGTGTCACTTTTTCGAATTTTTAATCAATTTTATGCGTTCTAAATTGGCGTTGTAATAAGGTTTCAAAGTAGGAAAATATTGAATTTCAAGGCGTTTTTTCTGATGGCGAAAATTGTACAGATGTTTCATAAATCAAGTTACGAAGTATATGAATATCTTAAGAAGAAACATCAAGCAATACAACACAGCCAAATTATTTGGCGGAATACACATTCGCATCGAAATAATAGCAAAAATATACCATAGCCATTTTCATCACTTTTCATTTCGATGCGAATGTGTATTCCGCCAAATAATTTGGCTGTGTTGTATTGCTTGATGTGTCGGCTTTCATTATACACCTAACTCGTTAGTTGATCTACGAAAATTGTGTATGTTTTTGACCATCAAAGAAAACGCCTTAAAATTCCATTTTTTCCTACTTTGAGGTCCAATTACCGCGGCATTTTAAAGCTTATAAAAATAAGTTGCATCGGAAAAGAAGCCGTGCGGTGTTGTTAATGCGATAAGGTGAAAATCATGTCAATCGGTTTTTTGGTTTAGAAATTACGATCAAAAATATGGAAAAAGTAGAGGAAAAACTGAAAAATCTGAGGGTAGATTCGAAATCAGCGCACCCAAATTAGTAAGAAACAGTAGAAAAACTCCATGCAACAGAAACAAAGTGTTTTTTTGTTGTGCTGTGTTATTGATTGTAATTATTCAGATTTCTGAAAAGTATAAATCGATTTGATTCGATATTGATTAAAGGCTAAATTCCTCAATGATTATTGTTCCACGATAACGGTTCCCACAACAAAAATGTTGTGTTGTTCATGTGTTCCAACTTCTTACTTCCTTATTTTGCATAGCTTTTGCAGCTGTAAAGTTGCGCAAGGGCATTGTCCCTACCCATTATCATTACATTACAGCTGTAAAGTTTCTATGCCGAAACTCGTAAGCCTGCCGTAAAGGTGCTATTGACACCTTCAACATACCTCATGGGGTAAATTAGTATACCCATATACCAACTCCAACCGACTTCACTACGCTGGTTTCAGCACGAACGATTTTATATTACGTTTTTACCATTTTTAGGAAAGTCATTAGCCGTCTACAAGCCTCCAGGCCAAATATCAACATGTGAGATACTTCCGAACGGTGCATTTGTTGTAGTTGCTTTGAAGAACAGAACTGAACTATTAACATTGGCTTTAAAAAATTATGGAGAAGCTCCAGATGATAACTGTTACTCGTATGGCAATCAGGACAACCAAAATAAAGTTTTTAAATTAAATTAGCATTAATATTTCAATTATAATTAATTACAAATTAATTATACAACTCAATTTTCAGCTGTAGGTTACAGAAACAAACTAATTCATACATGTACAAAACAAAAGAAATTGAAACCAAAAACAAACACAAATAAAATTCTCGTAATGTATAGTACTAGGATATCGTAACAAATAAAGCTCCTCCAAATTCTCTCCATACTTAAATTACTTTTATATTGAATAATTAAATAGTAATTCTTTTATGCATTTATGAATTTATACGGATATTTTTACTATTATTTTATTACATAAGTTTTAGTCTTTTTAACATGAAAACGGATTATTCACAGCCCTTTCCATCGCTCTGGTAGAAATTGTCTTGCATAAATGATTTGACTGCGTTGTTATAGTTGTTAGCTTGTATAGTTTTTCTTTATCCTTTTAAAACCCTGTTAATAGGCGCAGAATTTAATTTAAGAAATAAAATTTTTTCTCAAACATTACAAAATTCGGCTTATTTCGTACAAGCGAAAGCTCATGGAGAACTACAGCGGAATAAGCAGTTGATTAACAAGGTGGACGAAGTACGGGGAGCTAGGAAAATTGGCATACGAGAAATGACAGTTGTCGTCAAATCATTGAATAGGGTGGTTTACTGCAGTTTAAAGAAAGTAGATCGCCAGCCTACTGAAACCGAAAATTTGCTAACAAAATAGTTGCATGTGCTTGATTTTCTATTTTATATATAAAAAATATATCAAATTTATATTTTAAAAAGAACATCGCTTACTGTTCGTGAAAGAACTGAATTGAAATTGGTACAGAACAAACCGTTTTTTTTCTAACTTTGTGAATTTTACAATTTATTGGAAATTAGCTGCGCAGACCGCACAGGCTCCGACACGTTGACTTCAACCGTCCGTTATTTCAAAACGAGTGCCAAGAAAAAGCTCCGATCCACGCCACCGGTCATCGATAACCCTGGCAAAGTTATCGGTCCGATGTGCAGTGCTGCCAAGTCCCACTGTTCAATGGTGGGATCTCGAACACTTACAATATTTGTTGTTTTACCTATTTTATTTTGAATGCTAACGAAAAGGCTGCAAAACAATACGACGAAATCCTACTTGCAAAATGCAATCATGCTCTTTGGGAGACACGAATTCGAGCTGTCATTCAAATTGGCGTACATAAACAAAGAATTTTGGAGGCCGATTTCCATACTTAGAGAAAAAAGTAAATTAACAGAAAATTAGTAGACAATGTTCCATTTTTCATTCATATTTTGTATGAAAAATTGCAACGAAATGTTTAAACGATTCCCGATGTTTTCAGTTTCTCACTCTTTCGTCGGAAAATATCAGCTGATTTTGACAGTAGCGATAAACAATCCTACCAACAAAATACATGTGGTTTTTGGTGTTGCGGCGATGCTATAACCGTGGCTCAATAATAAGGTTATAGCATCCCCGCAACACCAAAAACCACATGTATTATGTTGGTAGGATTGTTTATCGCTACTGTCAAAATCAGCTGATATTTTCCGCCGGAAGAGTGAGAAACTGAAAACATACAAAAGTGATTGTTGCCAGACGGTGCTGTATTTGAGTGAAAAACTGGAAAAGTGCTCAGGTCAGTTGTTTTCAGTCAGGTATTTTCATTTCAACCGATGCGGCAACACAGCATACCGACGATTTTGACAAAAGCGATAAACGATCAGCCGGTGGCTTGCTACAACCTTATAGTTGAGCCATGGCTATAACCTTATTATTGAGCCATGAAAGTAACGCTCTCACCCACTGTTGCCAACTTAGTGCTTTCGCACTAAATTTAGTGCTTTTTGAAAATCAAAACGCGGAAATATTGAGTTTGGTGCTTGGTGCGTTTTTTAGTGCTTTTTTTTTATTTCAAAGACACCAAGACTAATTCATGCTTCGAAAAAATTTAAGTTTTTTTAATAATTGGAGTGTTATACAACACTATATTTCATATAACACATATATAACACTGGAATGTTGGGCTAAAAAATCATTGTTTGGATATTACATGACAACCGAAGTGGCCCTCCTTGGTGGAATTGCTACTTAGGTCACGGTTGCCACTGATCTGCAATAGATTTCCTAGTATGGTACACGGAATATTAGGACAACTACCACCTTTTTTTTGTTCATCAGTAGGGGTATTCACGATGTGGTGTATTTGTGATAAATATTTACAAAAATTACAACTTTTTACAGCAGATCATGAACGACCACCTAGCAAATTTCTGTAGCTGGAAAATCAGCTGATTTTGTTTACATTCGTGTTCCGCATATTTCTGTCAATATGCCGAAGCTAAGCGAAAAAGTTAAAATAATAAATTTTATTGTGGAAGATGCCGAAAATCACCTTATGGGCCTAAGTGGTAACTACTAGGACAAACAGAAAAGTTGTTTTATTAATTTGATTAACCTTCAGATGATGAAGCAATTGATGAGGTCGTGGAGGAAACAGTTCAAAACGTTTCTTTAGTGCTGGTGTGCCGTCGTGGATATGAGGAAATAGTTCCAAAATCTAGTGTGTGGCGGAATGACATATTAAGCAATATGGATGATGGTCGTTTCAAACAAATGGTTAGGGTTAACCGGCAGCAGTTCTCGTATTTGGTGGCCCTTCTAAAAAATTGGCACAACAAGAATCCTCGTCCATTTTGAGTGATCAGCTGATTATATTTTAGTGATGTACATAAATAGAGATATCGATATTTGGTGTACAAAATATCGGTTTCAGCAAATACTAACAAGCAACGTTTTTTTTGGCATTTTCCTTAAACATATTAAAAAAAAAACTCATAAAAAATATAAATTGTTGTAAAATGGTCAGCATGACAAAAAATAGCACTTTTGAATAACAGGAAGTTCAGATAATTGAAAACATGGGTAAAACAATCGGCACTTTGAATTAAATTCCCATCGCTACCCAAAAAATACACAATACACCATGAAGTGTACAACAGGGTTTTGCCGTTGTATTTCTGATCTTTATAGTATTTCAGAAATGCATGTATTTTGTTTTTGTAAATTTATCAAATTTACTACAAATATCAAATTTATCAAAAATACACGATACAAGACCAAATACACCACATCGTGAATACCCCTAGTGCTTTCTGAGTGGAAAAACGTGTTTTTTGCCGTTTTAGTGCTTTCTGAAATAGAAAAGTTGGCAACCGTGCTCTCACCACATGCGTGTGTGGAACGTGTGGGTTCCATGCACGATTTTGTTTGTTTGCTTATTCCCATCTTCTCGCTCAAGCGCACAGCTTTCTGATTGGATTTGATAAACGTAAAGAGCAATGCTGTTTCCAATAAGGAAATTAATGCAACTTTCGATGCAAATATCTCCAGATAGGCTTTATCAATCTACAGTTTGTGCAAATATGCTCATCAAGAGCTTTAAAATGATGTATAATATGATATTGTACGATGTGTGGATAGCGAGATCTCAGCGCCCTTATTCAAATAAATATATAGATTGTGGAATGAATACAAATGAAAGAATGAAATAAATTGAAATTGAAGAGCCGTTTCTTTTTTACCAATAAGTCGCCGCAAAAAACTTTAGTTTTTTGCAACGGGTGTTGACTACTATTGATTAAGTTACATAAAAATTATTGCATAATACTGTCTACTATAAGCAATCTTTCCACATGATGCCTATTTCGACTGCATGTGTCGGAGTTTCCGTCAACTCCGTTTTGCAGGGATGCCGAAAAATGGCGGGTCTAACGGTAAAATTGCTTTGTGTACGTAATACAAACTGTGTATAAAGTGCGCGTCTGTTTTATTAATCGCAGTTTTTACATTTTGAGGAACAAATACTAAAAGGTGCAACCAAACGAGTTGGGGTTTCTTGGTCTTATGAATTCTAGGTATCTTTCAAGGCAGAATTTGGGGATTTTTGTACTTTCATTGAGCGTGTTGTAAGTCAGGTGGGTTCTTGTTGTTGTGTTTGTTGGTCTTGTTATAAGTTTTAAGTAATTTTGTTTTTTTTTGTTTCATCTGTCCACGAGTTGCCTAGGTTTTTGGTACATATATATATTTTGAGATTATTAAGGGTTTTCCAATGAAGGTTTGAGTTCAGCTCCTTTGATAGTATATCTTTTACTTTTGAAAATTTTCTTTTTTCCTATTTTTGATGTGTTTTCTTAGTGTTTTTTCTGCTGTGGTTAGTTGTAGGCTATTGTCATATTTCTGTTCTGTTTATTTTTATTATAGTTCTGTTTTGATAATATTTTGCTCTTGTTGGGTTCCTTAATCTGAAGAGTTTTATGCTTTCCTCATCCCACCAACTTTTGGTATGGATTTATTGTTATCTGAGATTTTGGTTGTGTGTTTTTGTAGAATATTCTTAATGGTACTTTCTATTTCTTCTAGGTTCTCCGGTAGGTTTTTTGTCCTTAGCTCTTTGGTTATATTGGTATAGTTTATAATTTCTGTTTTCTATTTATTAATTGCCTTATACTACGTTTACATTGAACCCAAATGCGTAGTTTCGAATGAGTCATTTGAAAGTGTTTACATTGCCTCATTTGCATTGCATTTGCATTTTGTTTGGCAGCTAATGTCAAATGCTCAATGCTCATTTCCTCTTGCCGCTGCTGATAGATCTCCTCTTTTCCGGCTTCTGACTAAATCATTTATTTCTATGTTCTACACACTGCGATATTTGAGTACATGTATATTACACACCTTGCATGCTAAGAGTATTCTACATATTTGAAGCAGACGAAAATTTCAATGCAAAATTTCCATTTTGATAATTTTTGTTTGTTTTGATTTTGAACTGTCAAAAAGAAGCAAAAGCTTTTGAAGCTTTTGAAAGCGCTTTCATTTTGTGATGCGTTCGATAAAATTGGTCATGTTTTATCGCATTTGCTTCGTCGTTTTGTTGAAATGAGTCATTTCGTAGATTTGAATTTGTATGGGGAAATGCGTGATTTGGCTTCGCATTTGAGAATTTTGGCCCAAATCACGCATTTGGGCTCAATGTAAACGTAGTATTAGCTTTTGCGTTGAAATTGCCTGATATTATTGTTTTAAGTTTTTGTTTATTTGCCCAAATAAAAATTTTTTCTAATTCCTTTTTAAAGGTTTTGTTGGTAATGTCTGGTGGTAGATATGTTCCTATGCAATTGAGGTTATTTTTTAAATTGAGTGTGGTTATACCAATTGTTTCCGTGGTTGTGGGGATATTTGTGATGGTGAATTTTATGTCTTTTTTATGTAAATACCTATTCCTCCATATCCGTTCTTCCTACATTTGCAGATAAAATTATAATTTTGGATATTTGCTTGAGTATTGTCAATTATCCATGTTCCACGTATTATGGCTATATCAATGTTATTGTTCCCTAAGTTAGTTCTAGTAGTTCTTTGTTTTGATTGCTGTTAAGACTTTGTAATATTTGGATTTTGTTTTTATTCATTTTGTAAGATTGTTCTGTTAACTAATTTGTTGCTTTGTTTATTTGAAATTGATATTTTTATTTGTATATATGTTGTTGTTATAATAGCGTGTTATTTAGTTATTTGTGCAATGTCTGTGTTTGTTTGATTGTTTATCTGGTTTTTAAGTTTTTTAGGAATGCTCTCATTGATGTTGGCATGCTGTCATTGCCAGGTGGTTTTTTATTTCAATATTGATTTTGTTTAGAAATTTTTCTGGTTCTGTTGTTTTTATAGGGTTTGTGTACGTTGTTGTTTTGTTTTCTCTTATTAGGTTTAATCGTTTATCTAGGTTTATTTTAGTTTATTCTTGTTGTTCTTTTTATTGTTTATCTTCATTTTAGTAATTTTGTTAAAATGTGTCTGTTTATGTATTTGATTGAACGTTTCTTTGTTATTGTCGGGAAGCTGGACTGCGTTTTTTAATATTTATTTCTGAAATATGAAATAAGATGTACAAAATGTAAATTTCAGCAGACCTACTTACCGCGGTTCCGTTCCGGTGGCTTCCTCGAATCAAAGTGCCGCCAACGGACCGGAACCACGGTAAGTAGGCCGACAATGCGAACTTTATGCGGCTATTACACGGTCGAGCCGCGCTGTCAGCGAGGTTCGACATCGAACGATTATTTTGCTATTACACTACGTCGAACCTCATTGTGAAACAAACTCTGACGCGTGCACATCTGTATGATGGAACAATTTGTGGCAGCACTGGTGATAAACGAACTTTTGGAAAATGAAAATGAGAAAAAAAGGAAGAAACGAATTTGGAGAAAGGAGTGGTTAGCAAAAAGGCAAAAATTCTCCCATACAAATTTATTAAGAGAATTGGAAGTAACAGCACATGATGACTATAAAAATTTCTTAAGAATGGATTCTGCTGTTTACCGAGAGCTGTTGCAGAAAGTCAAGCCGTTAATTGAAAAAAAAGACACTCAAATGAGAGATGCTATCTCGGCAAACGAACGACTTTCTGCAACATTGCACTTCCTCGCTACTGGACAGAGTTATGCTGCGTTAAAATATCGAACCTATATAAGTCAGCCAGCTTTATCCCGTATTGTGGTTGAAACTTGCCAAGCAATAATAAACGTTCTGCATGAATATATTTACGTATGTATGATTTTATTAATATTAGTGGAGTTCACTCTTCATACCATTTTAGGTGTAAAGTTGCTGTCGTAGCAAGCTGTCACTTCAACTGCTTTCGAAAACATTGAAAAAATTCAAAAATTGCTACGATAGCACATTTACACCTAAAATGCTGTGAAGAGTGAACTCTGATATTAAATATAAAAAATGTATGTATGTTTATTGAAAGTCGACGTCCGATAAGAGATCCTGTACGGAATGGTATTTCTTTGCCAATGGTACTTGCATTTCGGGAATGTACTCATACTGTATTAAGTTGGCTTGTTGTGTTTGCATTACGGGTGGCGGACTCGAGGAAATCATCACTGGGCTGAGCAATGGTGTTGAAGTTGTTGATATTGAATAATTGGAATATGTTGATGGTGGTCTTGCAGGGATCGATGTGATGTGTTGCGGCTGCGATGGGGTTTCGAGGGCCTTAAAAGAATGCTCGTTTAATTTTCCCAGAGCTCCTTGGTAGAATGCTTCCATAATAACTTTGTTAGCAAAAAGCTTCTGTTTGCTTTCTAAATTCCTGTACAAAGCCTCCCACGAGGCGCTTAGAGCACTGGCTTCATCTTGGGGCTTCTTGCTGTTTTCGAGGCTTTCAACTGCTCTGCTTAGCAGTTTGTTGCGATCAAGTTCCAATCTTCGTTTTTTCCTGGGGTTTTCCATTTCCTATGACAAAAAATGAAAAAAAAAAAATTAATTAGTTTTAATTTTTTACAGCTTCCGCGTAGTGAAGACGAATGGAAGAATGTTGCAAGAACATTCAGTGACACATGGAATTTTCCTAACTGCTTAGGTGCAATCGATGGCAAGCACATCAATATTATAAAACCGGCTGGATCTGGATCGTACTATTATAACTATAAGAAAACGTTCAGCATTGTGTTGATGGCAGTGGTGAACGCTAAATACGAGTTCAGTTATATTGAAGTTGGGGCGAATGGTAGAGTGTCCGATGGTGGTGTATTTTCCAATACAAAATTGTACGATTTGCTCCAAGAAGATAAGCTTAACCTACCACAACCAAGCAAAGTCGAAAATTTTGAAAAAGAACTGTCGTATGTTTTTGTGGCTGACGACGCATTCCCTTTAAACATAAATATAATGAAACCATTTCGTGGAGATAAACTTACTGGTGACCAAGAGTACTTCAATCGTCGTCTGTCAAGAGCAAGGAGAATAGTGGAGAATGCATTTGGCATAATTTCAGCGCGGTTCAGAGTGCTTTTGACTACTATTCATTTGAGCCCCGAAAAAACAACTTTAATAGTGTTGGCAATATGTTACTTGCATAACTTCTTGCGGACAAAGAGCCCTTCGTCGTATCTGAGTTCTATATCTGGGGAATTGCCGCAATCAAGTGAAAAGGACAGCACTTCATTAATCAATTTGCAACGAACGAAGTGTAATAATGCAGCAGTTGCTGCCAAAAATGTCAGAAATGATTTTTGTGAATATTTTAATACAGCAGGGAAAATATAAATATGTTAGTTCTTAAACTCAATTACAAGAATTCAATAAAATTAATTTGTTGCTTCTTACCTCATGGAAAGTGTTCTCTGCTTCCAAGTCTAAAGACGACACTCCGTCCTTTTGATTTTCGTGGTTTTTCAAAAAATTTAAATTGTCAAAGTACCACAAAGTACTAACGTATATCTCATCGGCTCCAGCACCCGACTTTTCACTTGCTTTCATTTTTTTTAGCTCTCTTCTATAACTAGCACGAAGACAATTTAATTTTTTTTTAACCGAGTCAATGCTCGCGTCTGCCTCTACTTCTTTTAATTTATTAAGCGTAATTTCGTATGCTTTACTTTTTAAATTACGGTTGTGATAAACCTCGCTTTTTATTTCCCATAATGCTGGCAGACTCTCATAAAGTTCAATGAAATCTGTTAAAAACGCTCGGTCTGTCCACGACATGTTGACTGTTTCACGATGGAAAAGGAAATGAAATTTGTGTGAGGTTGGACAAACAAGCGATTACACTATCAGCGAGGTTCGACATCGAACCAAGAAAATCAACCGCTCAGCTGGCGAACCGCCGTTTTGTGCTATTACACGGCGAATTTGGTTCGACGTCGAACCTCGCTGACAGCGCGGCTCGACCGTGTAATAGCCGCTTAACATGGCAGCTGTCACGTCCCTGCAGCGCAGGGTTGCAATCGGCGTTGCCAATTGTCGTTCACCACAGTTATTGTTGACTGTTTCTATTTGTTGATTGCTGGTTGGTAATTCCGGGTAGTCCTTGTCGTAGTCTTCTACGCTTAAAGCTGAATATCTGTTAAATAAATGAGGGTAAGTCTGTTTTGTTTCCAATCTATTAAAATTGTTGATGGTCATTATTTTTCGTATGGTCATTGCCTTTTTCCTCGCCGGACATTTTTTGTACATTGCGTTGTGATTTTCTTTGCAATTTTTGCAAATTGTAATGTTGCATTGTATCTCTTCTGAGTGTACTTCTCCGCATTTGAAGCATGGGTGGCTACCTTGTTTGCAATGTCGAGCAAAGTGCCCGAACCTATAGCAATTATAGCACTGGGGTAGCACTATATAATGTTGCACTTGCAATTTAGTGTGGCAGAAATTAATTTCTCTGGGGATTTCAATGTCCGTAATCGCAGGTTTTACATTTTGAGGAAAAATACTAAAAGATGCAACTAACAATTCATTCCAACTCTGATTTGGTCCCCTTATTTTGACGGCTCTCTCAGCCTGGCGTACCTTGTTAATATACCTTGCCTTGACCATGGCTCAACTATAAGCTTGTAGCAAGCCACCGGCTGATTGTTTATCGCTTCTGTCAAAATTGTCGGTGTCAGTAGTTGTCGTCGATCACGCTTGCGAATATAACAACCAATATAACAACGGCGTGGTGTTGTGGCGAAATGGCCAATGGCGTAAATTGGCGTTACTGGCGTTTATTTCTGTGAACAATTTTACATTAAAAACATACAGACTAATTCTCACAAGTTCTTACCGCAGTGTCCTTTCTTTCCCTTTCGATCGACGACTGAGCTTGAGTGTGCGCAAACGGCTTACTTAAACTCTGCGTGCGAATACGCACAAAAGGAAAGAAGAGTGACGAGTAACGGTGAACTTCCAAGACGAGTACATAACAATAGAATGCCGCATTGCGGAACAGACAAATTTGCGATAGTTACAAACTGTAAAAATTAGGCGTACATACATAGTTATAATTTAAACGGGAAATGTATAAGCAAATATAATAGGGTAAATTGGTGTTCTGTGACATCCCCACCCCCGTGAATCAACCTGATTCACTACCATCAACGTCCAGAACAGCTAATTTGGAGACGGCGCGTCGCTTCAGCCCACTAGTAGTCCGCACGTCAGCTCGTCGCACTTCACCATCAGGTCCGGGAAATACGCCTTCAACTATACCTCGGCACCATTCACGACGCGGGACGTTGGGATCACAAATGAATACTAAGTCTCCTACTTTCATCGGTTTTGTTCTGCGGCACCACTTTACACGGCGAGTTAATGTGGGAAGATATTCCGCGATCCATCGCTTCCAAAAATGGTCCCTCATTTGGCGGGCAATGCGCCACTGCTGTCGCAAGATGCAAGTCTTATCCGAAATGTCATCTGAAACCGGTGTTTGGGCCGTATTTGGTTCACCCAGTAGAAAGTCGTTAGGTGTGAGCGGCTGCTCTTGGTTGACATCGATCGGCAGATGTGTCAGCGGCCGAGAATTTACAATGTTCTCAGCTTCGATGAGGAAACAATTGAGTGTGTGCTCTCGCGGCGTGACCACCTTTAATGTTTGACGTAGCACTCTTTTTACGCATTGCACCATCCTCTCCCAGGCACCTCCTTCAGCAGGGTTGAATGGCGAGTTGAACATCCACTCGATGCCCTTCTGTGACAATTCACTTTGTAGACGTCGGCAATCAAATACTTCGCTGAATCTCTTTGCCTCCTTGTCGGCGCCGACAAAGTTCTTCCCATTGTCAGACCGTATACGTATGGGCACGCCTCGTCGATTAATAAAATTGCGGATAACAACTATGCACGAGTCGGTACTCAGGTCGTGGGCTATCTCCAAATGCACCGCCCTCACGGTCAGGCATGTGAACAGTGCCACCCATCTCTTTTCGGTGCTGCGTCGTATGGTGACAGTTATCGGGCCGAAATAGTCTAAGTCTGTGTAACTAAAGGGTCTCACATATGGTGTTAGTCTATCGGCCGGAAGTGGACCCATCAATGGTGCTACCGCCTTGGCTTTATTCAGGCGACATTGAGTGCATCTGGCAATCACACTGCGCAACAAACTCCTTAGCCGTGGTACCCAATAGTTTCGACGAATTTCACTAATAGTGGCTTCCAAATTTTGATGGCGCATGTTGCAGTGGAAATGCATCACGACTAGTTTTGTGAAGGCATGACTTGTTGGCAATATAATCGGACGCCTCGTGCTCATTGGAAGCCAGCTGGCGGCATCGATACGTCCTTGGACGCGGAGAATCCCTTCTTCGTCTATATATGGCGAAAGTTGAAACAGTGCGCTTGCACCAACGATGTCTTGTCCCTTCTCTAGCTGCTGCAACTCCTCAGCGAAAACGTCGTGTTGGACTAGGCGGCATAAACGACGTCTGGCAGTTTCCAATTCCTTGGCTGTCAACCCATAACTTTGGTCTGCTTGCACACGGTGGCGACATGTATCGATGAATCGCAGGACCCAGGCTGTTGCTCTTACTAGTTTGGCGAACGAAGAAAAACGATCAAAATCCAGGAAATGACAACTTACTGTGATCAGAGCATATTTGGGGCGAAGCTCTTCTTCATGCTCCTCGGTAGTGGTTGCGTCATCGGGGGGCCAGTCGAATTCGTCTTGGTACAAGAAATGTGGACCGCAAGACCAACGGCCCGTCGGACTAAAATCGACTCGATGGTTCGGTCGCGTGGCCTCGTCAGCTATGTTGAGATCAGTTGGCAGCCACCTCCAGTTAGAAATGGTCGTGGAGGCTAATATTTCTGCCACCCTGTGCTGCACAAAGGGCTTGTAGCGACGATGCTCACTCCTGATCCATTTAATTACCGTCTTTGAGTCACTCCAAATAATGCACCTTTCGATATCGACTGAATGCTCTTCACGAACGCAGCTTACCAAACGTGTGCCAAGTACGGCGGCTTGAAGTTCAAGTCTAGGCACGGTAAGTGACTTCATTGGCGCACATTTGGATTTTGCACAAACAAAGGCGACTTCTATTTCGCCTGACGAACTTGTTGATCTCCAGTACGCAACCGCAGCAAAGGCTTCCTCACTAGCATCAACAAATACATGCAGCTGCAGTTTTTGAGGCGGTCCCTTACGAAAATAAAAACGAGGCATAGCATACTCAGCAACTGCTGGCAATTGTTTACGCCACCTCTCCCATGCAGCACAAATATCATTCGGCAACGGCTCGTCCCAACGGATGGCATGCTTCCACACTTCACGCATGAGTAATTTGGCGCCGATAACGAAGTGACTGAGTAGCCCCAATGGATCAAAAATCGACATTATTACACTTAGCAGCTCGCGTTTGGTGGGGCGCCGCAATCCATTTACAACTGTTGAATCGACGTTATTGAATTTCAGCTTGAACCCGAAACAGTCTGATGATGGTTGCCAGAATAGCCCAAGCACCCTCTCGGTTGACAGCCCATCTTTTTTCGCTATTGGACGTGTGACTTCATCGCCACCAAGCGCAGATAAAACTTTTAACGAGTTGGCCGTAAAACTTCGAAGTTCGAACCCAGCGTTCATGTGAATATCTCGTACTTTCTGCGCGATGTCAATCCCTTCTTCTTCAGAATTAAAGCTGTCGACAAAATCATCAACATAGTGGTAATCCAATATAGACTTGACAGCACGGGTTGTGCTATCAGCTTCACAACGATGCTTCAGAGCGTTGAGTGTTTTAACGTAGTTGGCAGCGCACGGCGAACACACAGCGCCAAAGGTCATCACCTGCATCTCGTATACTTCGGGCTGTTTCGCATCTTCGCCGTCACGCCATAAGAAACGCTGAGCGCATCTGTCCTCCTTTCGAATTAACACCTGGTGAAACATCTCCTTTATATCACCGCACACTGCAACTGCTCCTTCGCGAAAATGAAATAGTATGGCCGGCAGCGGCCGGAACTCCTGCGGACCCTTCAGCAGCTGTGAATTAAGTGAGATACCACTCACCTCAGCGGCTGCGTCGAAGACCATGCGTAACTTGCCAGGCTTGTTGGGGTTAGACACGGCAAAGTGTGGCAAGTACCATGTCTTGCAGCTAGTCAAAGCAGCTTCTTCTGGCAGTAGTTTACGTGCGTAGTTCTTGGCGACATAAGAATTCATGATGCGTTTGTACTCCGTGGCAAAGTCTGCGTCACGCCTCATTTTCTTCTCGACGCTCACCAACCTTCTCAGCGCCATGGCGTAGCTGTCTGGCAACTCTATGTCATCGCGTTTCCAAAGAAGTCCTGTCTGAAATCTTCCGTCGACACGGAGGGTAGTTGACTGCAGTATCGCTCGCGCCCGAGCATCAGCTTCACTCTCGATGGGGGGCGATGGCCTGACTCCGAAACTTTTAGTATCGAAATAATCTGCTACCATGTTGTGCAGTGACTGCTCACTGAGGCAGTTCATAAATAAGCATGACCGCGTAGACGGATGTGAGTTCGTTGTTGGGCCAAAAACCACCCAACCCAATTCAGTATTGGCGGCGAATGGGCCACGTCCTTTTATCTTCATGGGGTTTGATGGCAACCCTAGGTGGCAATGGTCAAGTCCAATCAACAGTTTTGGTTTGACCTCTGTATATGGCTGTACCGGCAATTTCCGTATGTACGTGTCGTGGCAACTCAAATCGGCTTTACTTAAAGTTTGCGTTGGCAATTGCAAATTTGACACCCCATATACGTTACGTAGTTTATGCTTCTTTTGCAGGCCGACGCCACTGATGAATAAGTCCACTACAACGGCCGGCTCGTTTGTTGCACGTCCACCAACCCATTGTAAATTCAACTGCTTCTGTTGCCCACAAAGGCCCAGTTCTTCTAAAAGAGTGGTATCGACCATAGTGATCGACGAGCCCTCGTCCAACAGCGCATAAGTCGTAACGTGCCTTTCGTTTCCATAAAGTACGACAGGCAGAACTCGAAACAAAAGCTTGCTCTCCGCACAGTTGGTGGAGCAATTCAGGACAGCTACCCCTGGGGCACCTGGCTGTTGACTTGGTGGCGGCTGCGTCTGTGTAGAGCCACGATCCGCATGTCCTTCTGCGACAGGAGTGTCCCTGTTACGATCTTGAAGTAGTGTTGACTGAGCTGACAAGTTGCTGTCACTACCCGCTATCTCGTGCAGCAGGTTGTGGTGCATCCTCCTGCACCCTTCGATGGCGCATGGCTTGCGCCGTTGGCAATTCCGTGTTCCATGACCAGCGTTGAGACAACCAAAGCATAGACGACGTCGCTTAGCCTCTGTCCACCTGCTCGCCACTGGGAAGTCGGAGAATAGTTTGCACGTTGCTGTCTTATGTGGTCCCTGGCATATTGGGCACCGCGTCTGGCGCTGCGGTTCTGCGGCGTGCAGTACGACGCGACGTTTGGGATCCCGAGCCGCCTCCCCATCATGCACTGTGCAAATGACATTGGCTAATTTATTGAGCCAGTCACTAAAATGCTTGACTGTTGCATACGGCTGTACTGACGCTGCGAAGACTGCCCATTCAATGCGCCTACTCATGGGCAATTTCACAACAAGATCCTCGAGCAGCGTTGGATTTGCTATGTGCTGCTCTCCCCCATACGCAGATTGTAAAAATGCACAAATGTTGTTGACTTTCGTTGCAAATGGTATCAACTTCACCATTGCATTTTCTGGTATAGGCGAAATTTCGCGCACCTGCGACAGCTGGCTGCGTATTAATTGCTCGGGTCGGCCAAATCTAAACTTCAACTGCTCGATTATATTGTTAACGTTATTAGGGTGAATGAGGAGTGATTTAACGGTTTCCCGCGCCTCACCTCTCAAACACTTTACCAATCGTTGATTGTTTTCGAAGCAACTATACCCATAAACTGCAGTCGACTCAGTAAATGCTGTGTAAAAGATTGGCCAGTCCTCTGCTTTTCCAGAAAACTCTGGCAGGTCTTGCATTTTCCTCGGCTGGCCTGCAAGCTGTGAGCCCATATTGACAGAAACCGGCGTTATGGGTTGAAAATCACGAGATCGTGCATCGTTTGGAAGCAACGTCGAGTTGGCATATATGTTGTTTGTTGTTGTACTGCTGGACATAACCGTTGGTACATTGGCGGCAAGTGCATAGAATGAGGGCGAATAACGAGTATCGGTTAGCGGCGGCAAGGCTACCGAACTCACACTGACGATTGGCTGCGATGGAAATTGTAGAAGTGATACTTCCGTAGTCGGTGGCTTTGCAGGCGGCAAGGTGGCCCGGTTCACGAAACTGTCGACGGACGCACTGGCTATATTTTGCGCTGAATCTGCGCTTAGTACATCCCTCGACGATTCGTGCTCCTTTAGCTTAAGTTGTGCGAGTTTCAGACTGTTCTCAAGCGCGGCAATGCGCTTCTGCATCACTTCTATCGTGCTGTCTTGGCATTCTGTGTCAGCTGCTGTTGAAGTACGAGAAATAGCTCCGTCGGCATTGGGAGCGGATGGCAAGTCGGTGGCAATGGCGGCTGCGCCGCTGGCAATAACTTTCGGCACTTTGGCGGCCGAGGCGGCGTTGGCAGGTTTCGTAGCTGGCACAGGAGTAGACATGTTCAAACAATGACTGCGACGAGGTGATCCCTGTGACATGGCACAAGTCACAGTTTACAAAAACTTCCAATTTACTCGCAGTGCAAAGGCGGAATGCGAAATAAAGAATTTGTCGTCGATCACGCTTGCGAATATAACAACCAATATAACAACGGCGTGGTGTTGTGGCGAAATGGCCAATGGCGTAAATTGGCGTTACTGGCGTTTATTTCTGTGAACAATTTTACATTAAAAACATACAGACTAATTCTCACAAGTTCTTACCGCAGTGTCCTTTCTTTCCCTTTCGATCGACGACTGAGCTTGAGTGTGCGCAAACGGCTTACTTAAACTCTGCGTGCGAATACGCACAAAAGGAAAGAAGAGTGACGAGTAACGGTGAACTTCCAAGATGAGTACATAACAATAGAATGCCGCATTGCGGAACAGACAAATTTGCGATAGTTACAAACTGTAGAAATTAGGCGTACATACATAGTTATAATTTAAACGGGAAATGTATAAGCAAATATAATAGGGTAAATTGGTGTTCTGTGACAGTAGTAATGCTGTGTTGCCGCGTCGGTTGAAATGAAAATACCTGACTGAAAACACTTGACCTGAGCACTTTTCCCGTTTTTTCATTTGAAATACAGCGCCATCTGGCAACAATCACTTTTGTTTGTTTTCAGTTTCTCACTCTTTC
Source organism: Melieria picta (assembly GCA_964056695.1). Classification (NCBI taxonomy): domain Eukaryota; kingdom Metazoa; phylum Arthropoda; class Insecta; order Diptera; family Ulidiidae; genus Melieria; species Melieria picta. The sequence goes on from OZ057399.1 coordinate 89,466,868, forward strand.
GTCGGAAAATATCAACTGATTTTGACAGTAGCGATAAACAATCCTACCAACAAAATACATGTGGTTTTTGGTGTTGCCGGGATGCTAAAACCTTATTATTGAGCCATGGCCTTGACCAAGAGTTAAAATTTGCAAATTCCTATTTGTTTACTCTTTTGGATAGTTTAATTTTTGGGAGCGCATGTTGTCTTACTCTCTGATATTTTTTACTGGAAAAGTTCCCAAACAGACCTATTATTAAATGTCAACCAATGCACGAAATTCGAGTCGGGTTCTGGAAAAAAGGAAAAATACCACAAATATGGAGGCAGATTAAAATCATTTTAGTATCGAAGAAAATTAGAGACCCCTTTGCCACTACCAATTTTATAACCATATATCATTCTCAATATTGCACAAAATCTTTTCAAGTTATCAATGCCATTGTCATACCTAGAATACTTATGTCTATCGAATCGACTAACATCGAAACAAGGCGCAAAGTACATCCTAAGTAGCGCCACTCTTTTTTCGAGCTGTAAGTGGTACAGAAGTACAGAATGTGGTAGTGTTACCCCAACGCCATTTTCTGTTGGTTTAGGTAGCGAATTGTATGCCTATTTTTCTGATTGCTTTGTCAATCAGGTATTAAAGAAATGTTTGAAAGATCAAATATCTTAAGATAACTGGGCAATTACTATAAAAATACAATGTTGTTATCATAATTCACTAAAATAGAGAACATTTGAATACTAATTTCGATTTTGCCTGCGTACAAATAATTTTATAATGAAAACAATAAACTTTCCGAATCAATATTAATGTAATTTTCTTCTTGTACAAGTGAAAAAGCCCAGAACAAAGTTTCTTTTGCTAAATTACCTCAAAACTTTTACGTAATAGTAATGTTGTGCATCTTTATAAATCATAATAAGTATTAAAAATATGTTTTTATTCATTTTTATTGGCAACACAAACGCACGACACGATGATTTAATCAAAACATGATGAATGTGTTCAGGAGAACATTTTTGTATTCATTATTCAGTATCTTTGAAGCGACTGCATTGACTGAAATAGTTTAAATGAAATCATAACCATTACAAATATTTCCCATTTAAATACATTTCTATATTCACCATCGATAGCAAAAATTTCAACCCTGTCTTATAATAATTGTACCACTTTCACCACACAGTGTGTAATTGTTCACCACGGTGCGCAAATAACCTCATTTGTTTATAAAAAAAATGTCACGGAAAGTCGCGCAAAATCAAGGAAAATTTGCAAACTGGCCCAAAACGCAGTGATTGCAGCGTTGCCTGCCAATGGTTCAGTGCCACATCGTTTGCAGTCATGTATGATATCTAAATTGTATTATCACTTTCATGTCAGCCGCATTGCGCACCATTCGCCGGTGCAGCCAGCAGACTGGCTCGCTGAGTCTTGTCATTTATGTCATTATGCCATTTATACCAATTCTATGGTGAAATAACCTATTATTTATTTTATCATCAGCTACCAATTCCAGTTCTAAGCAGAATTTTAAATTAATTTCAAATTTCAGCCAACAATTATTTGTGGTGAAAATATATGCCCTGGCAGAGTTGTTTTTGAAGAGGCAACAAAATAATTTAAAATTTTTTTTCATAAATATTGCTGAAAATCAACTAATTTGTGAGAATTTCGTTTAACTTTCTTTTCCCTGGTGACAGCAATATAAAATATCAGCGCTTCTTATGTAAAATCGTGTTAAATTACATTTAAGGAATTCATGTAAACCGCAGTTTTTTCAGTAATTTTCATGTGCACGCAGTACTGCCACATTCTGTACGTATTCACCACGATTTCATTTTTACAAGTGAACAACAACAATTTGACAGTTCTTGTCATACAGAATCGACGTCTGGTTGTCAAAGAGTGGCGCTACTTAGAATTTAATTTGCAAGGCGTATTAGGTAATTGAATTTGCCTTGATCGCAAAAGTATACATATTCGATTTAAATTTCTTAGCCTTTCATATTGTAAATAAATGGAATATTGGGTAATGGAACACAGTGTATTCCTTGTTGTTAAATTATTACGTATTAACATGGTCACATTTTCATTGAACTATAGATCATTTTTCAGATATGTAATACATAGGCAGGAGCTCAGACTACATTCCTCAACATCACAATACAGCTATATATATTGACATATGAGCGTGTCAGTTATCAGAAAATAAGGCGCGTTCGCAGGTAAAACATCCAATAAATATAAAAATGAACAATGGTGACAAGCTACTACGTGTGCCGGAAAATTAAGACCATGAATCGGATTTTGAACGTGACCGTGACTTCTCATTGCTATGGTGTTTTCATAGAGGAGTATAATGTCCGTCAACCAGCAACTGTAAATGTTTTTCTAAATGTGTCATTGATTAATGAAAACTATATATATTTGTGTTATTAAGTATTGCATTTTATTCCTAGATTACAACAATCACAAACACACAATTTTTTTATGTGCGTTATCGTCTGACAACGTCGTTATCGTCGTTATGACAACTTATGAAAATAGGTTGCTGCCTATATAGAAATACGTTGTGTATGTTATTTTTATAAACTAAATATCGCCATAGGATGCGGTCAGTGGCGGATTTAGGGGGAAGTGGGTTTTGGAGGGTTGAAACCCGCCCCCCCCCGAAATATTAGGGTAAACTTTAAAACTACATACAAATTAAAAGGCATTTTTGTTTTTTTGGATGGTTTTTAAAAAATATTAAAGAATTACTTTTTGAAACCCCACCAAAAAATTTTTCTGAATTCGCCCCTGGATGCGGTTGACAGTTAACTGTATATTGGGTTAACGAAATTGTTAAAAACGAAAAGAGCAATTCCCCAAACAGAGGCATTTTATATATACATACAGTCTACCCCCACCATAATTTTATCGGCAGTGGAAAAACACCAACTTTAGCGTAGTGAAATTATGCAAGTGAACCAAATAGAATGACACCCTCGTTTTAGTATGATATAAAGAGAGAAATTTAAACAATTAATTGCCATGTATGGCGTAATGCTCAAAAACATTAACCCTTAACAACGCACAACTACATCTAACATGACAATTTTTGTAGTGTCCCGAGCAGTAACGTGCAATCGTGAGGTTCGAAAAACTGATCAAATGGGTTGACTGTACTATAAATCAGAGTACAAGAGAGTGAGGGTTATTGGGTTTAAAAATACATAATACATAAAAAAATGTATTATAATGTTTACATTGTAATTTGAAAATGAGTTACATTTGAAAATTACGGAATCAGAAAGAGGCCCAAAAGTTGTATATTTAAGGTACAATCGTCATTTTATTTTAGTAGGTATACATTCCCGTTTCCGCTACTTGGCTACTGAACAATTTTGCAATTTTAGCTGAGAACCGTTCCTAGGGCATATTGATGGTGTCGCAGCCAGGGCTGCACACTTGCGTACTTTTGAATCGATGTGTTATCGATAAAAAGGTACTTTGACACATTTTTGACACTTTCTTTTTGCACACCCATCGCTCCAGCAGTGTACAGTTTTTTGTATCGATTTTTCAGTATTTGTATTTGTTAATTTTTTCAACTTGTATTTACTACAAATCGCAAAATAATAAAGTGATCGTTATGGTGGAATTTAATGTGCAATCACACTGAAAAAACAGCGAGTGGTACTGGCTGATAGAGAATCAGGAACAGAAGACTATTGCTGGCAGGCGTTATTCGAACAGATTAGACGGCGCAGTGAAACTGCAATTGGATAGGCTGAGCAGCGCATCGGAGAAAGGCTTTAAATGCGACGACAAATCCAGCCGACCATGCATGCTTTGGCCGCACGCGTAGACGCTAACGCTTAGTAATTGTGTAGTTATCGTTAGCGCCGTGGCGTTGGAAGTCTGCAGAGTGCAATCTTTCGTGTCCGTAGTGCGCACTGTAGCTACGGTCGCTGCAGCGTACGATCCCGATCGAAATGTTTTCAACGCAACATGGTGGAGCCGCCGGGGGCGACTCCGAGGGGTACGACTTCACCAAGAGCGAAAACGCTACACGCTGGAAGGGTCTATTTTTACCATCCTTGCGAAAGGTAGAATGCGCCTATCCTCACCCAAGACAAATCACCTACTTCTTTTCTTCCATCACAGGTACTGGAGCAGGTGCACCCGCGATTGGCGGCCGGCGAAGACGCACTACTTTATGTGGAAACCCTTTGTTTACGTATTCTGGCAATGCTGTGCGCCAAACCGCTGCCACACACTGTCCAGGTAAGTTACTGCATCACAGAATTTGCGTCAGTCAGCACTAAATCGTACTCGTTGCAGGACGTGGAGGATAAGGTTCAGAAGACATTTCCGTCGCCCATTGAGCTCTGGGCATTGACTGAAGCGAAGGAAACCGTTGCTTCCAAGAAGAGGAAATCAGTCCTGCCCACAGATAGAGTGCACTCGTTGCTGCAGAAGGTATGATACTTTGTGCACTGCGCAACATTGTTTCCTCATACGTTGCCAGAGAAGGTGTTGGCAACATTAGGATGTCATAGTTCTTCCGATTTCTTTAACCCATTCGCTGCCAAGGACGAGTATACTCGTCTTTGGCAGGGTGTCATGTATTGCCAAGACGAGTATACTCGTCCTACTTTAAATATGTTATAACATGCAGGCTTTCGAATTAGCAAATTTTTTGTGGATAACAGAGCTTTGCTCAAAATATACATGGCAATGGGAATGACTTCATATAATTTAGGCTTGGCAGCGAATGGGTTAATGTCCTTGTTGTACAATAGTTTGATACAGATTTAAAAACAATGACAGTTCGATATACATGTCATGTAGAAACGGGCAATGATTGGCTCACATTTCCCCAAACCAAGGGTGAGTCATAGTGACTTGACTCTGCGTCAATACATACTTTCTAACTTCAAATATGAGTAGACATCTTGATCTGTCTGAAAGCGGTGAGCCGACGTAAATCTTTTAAGAAATTGCGTATTTTCCGCCGATTTTCGTTTTTATAGGTTGTGTAGCGTTGCATTTCTCCATTACGCACTTACAATTCGAAGTAAAACTATGCAGGTTTCATTTAGCGAATAAAACTTAAGTTCAATGGAGCAGTTGTACTGATCAGTTATGATTGTCTATGTAGTTTTTAATAATGGAAATTAGCATTACACGAGAGCTCAACTTTATTTTATTGTATTAGTCTCATAAAAGAGAGTACTTCTACCGCCCTAAAGCAGGGTGTAGACGATACATGTGCACACACTTTGAGCGCAAACTTGAAATTCGTTTTGCTATACACTTCACAACAAGTGTGCACACATCAGTACAAGCTGAATTTTCATAGAGTGCAGATCGCAATAGAGAACGATATACTTTCTGTATTAATTATATCTGTGGTATACATATTATAGTTTTGACATAGTTGTATTGTATTTTGAAATCATCTATGAATTTCTTTTCCTTTTGCTTTATACATGATTGTATTAAGTGAGACGCTTCAAAATCCTAAGATTAGGTTATGAGTTTAGATTGAATAAACAAACCCTTAAAAAAACTTGTTACAACATATATGTTTACTTCACCTCTCTTGTTTTACTATGGCTTTTTGTTGACTAAGTTTAAACTGTCTTATAGCAATTAATTCGCGTTGTAAACATTATAAAATGTTTACATTTCTCTGTTTTCGTTCCCCATTCAAAATAAATTTTCTATCAACAGGACGTTCTACAATATAAAATCGACAATAGTGTGTCGGTGTTTATTGTAGCCGTTTTGGAGTATATTTCGGCGGATATTCTAAAGCTGGCCGGTAACTATGTTCGTAAGATTAAGCACTGTGAAATTACAAAGGAGGACATTGAAGTAGCGATGTGTGCGGACAAAGTGCTAATGGACATGTTCTACCAGAACGACGGGAAGGCCAATGTGGTGGCGAACCCGCTGCCTTCGTTGCCGACGCAACGCACTAGCACTACGTACGAAGAGGTAGTGAAAGATCTCATACACGATGAAAAGCAGTACCAGCGTGAGTTGCATATGATAATACGTGTGTTCCGCGAGGAATTGGGCAAGATTGTCTCCGATTCAAAAGAATTGGATGCTATATTCTCCAACATAATGGACATATATGAGGTGACAGTGACTCTGCTTGGCTCATTGGAGGACGTTATCGAAATGTCGCAGGAGCAAAGTGCACCGTGTGTTGGCAGTTGTTTCGAAGAGCTGGCCGAGGCCGAAGAATTTAATGTGTATACCAAGTACGCGCAAGAAGTGACTTCGCAGCATTCTAAAGAAGCACTCTCAAGCCTTCTGGCTACGCCGGACGTAAGTATCGCATCAAGCGTTTGGTTCAGCGCAGATTAACCCTTATTATTTATTTTCACACTGGCGTTGCTGCAGGCTATGTCACTGAAGGCAGCTGGTCGTGGGTTTCTAGACGCTGTAAAATACTATCTGCCGAAGTTGTTGCTGGTGCCGGTAACGCACGCTTTTGTGTATTTCGATTATGTCAAAGCGCTAATGGGGCTCAGCCCATCGCAGGATGACATTGAGAGTTTTGAGCAAGTGCAAGGACTGCTGCGTCCCCTGGATTGTGATCTCAAGATGATTTTGGGAAATTTGCCAAAGTGCGTAAGCCGCATGTACCGAGGCGCCCTTCTGCACAGCTAATTTTTATTGTTTTAATTTACAGAGAAATACATGTGCCGCTGAGTAATCGGGCGCGTCGTCAACTGGCGATTGAACGCACTCGCGATCTGCAAAACATGGTCGAGCACTGGGATAAGGACGTTGGCCAGAACTGTAATGAATTCATTAGAGGTAAGCGAGTGTACGTATAGATGTTTCCAAGCAAGCCATGATTTTTGTTTGTTTCTTCTTCAGACGATTGCCTAGGAAAGCTGGGTTCGGGCAAGCGCATTGCTGAACGTAAGGTGTACTTATTTGACGGGCTTATGTTACTCTGCAAGGCCAATACCAAGCGACAGGCTCCTTCAACTGGCGTGCAACCCTATGACTACCGGTTGAAAGAGAAGTTCTTTATGCGGCGTGTCGAGATCAACGATCGTCTCGACACTGATGAACTAAAGAATTCTTTCGAGATCGTACCGCGCATGCAACCACCCGTCATACTGGCCGCCAAGAATGCGCAGCATAAGAGCGACTGGATGGCGGATCTCATAATGGTAAACACGAAGTCTATGCTGGACCGCATACTCGACAGTATTTTGCTTGACATTGAGAAGAAGCACCCGTTGCGTATGCCTAGTCCGGAAATATATAAGTTTGCTGTACCTGACAGTCCTGACAATATAGTTTTGGAAGAGAGTGAAAGCGCCGGCGTGCCGTTGATAAAGGTAACGTTACTCAGACAAAACTATGTACATGTTTTACTTTTACGGTCGACCGATACTAACAATTTCCTTTTCGGTGTACAGGGCGCCACATTGTGCAAACTCATTGAGCGGCTGACTTATCACATATATGCTGACCCAATGTTTGTGCGCACCTTCTTGACTACATATCGCTACTTCTGCACACCGCAAAATCTACTGTCGCTATTGATTGAACGCTTCAATATACCTGACCCGAGTCTGGTCTACCAGGATAATCAGCAAAGCGCCGATAAGGATTCTTTAAATTGTGATACTGAAAAAATCCATAAAAATTCGCAGCGTGAAGACTGGAAGCGTTACCGCAAGGAGTACGTGCAGCCTGTACAGTTCCGTGTACTGAACGTGCTACGTCATTGGGTCGACCACCACTTTTACGACTTTGAAAAGGACCCCACGCTGTTAGAGAAACTCGAACAGTTTTTGGAAAGTGTCAATGGGAAGTCGATGCGCAAATGGGTGGACTCAGTTCTCAAGATCGTTCAGAGAAAGGTAAGCATAAAAATATTAGTAAATATAATGCGCAGGAAACTAACTTTTATTATTTGATGTTGTACCCTGCAGAATGAACAAGAGAAAAGTTACAAGCAAATAACGTTCGCCTATGGCCATAGCCCACCACCAATTGAGCATCACCTGAATGTCCCAGATTCGGAGGTTAACCTGCTGACACTGCATCCGTTGGAGTTGGCGCGCCAACTCACGTTGTTGGAATTCGAATTGTACAAAAATGTAAAACCGTCAGAGCTGGTCGGTTCGCCATGGACGAAAAAGGATAAGGAAATGAAAAGTCCAAATTTGCTCAAGATAATGAAACACACAACAAACGTAACACGATGGATAGAAAAGTCCATAATCGAAGCGGAAAATTTCGAGGAGCGCGTCGCCTTAGCAGCACGTGCTATTGAGGTGATGATGGTGATGTTGGAGCTGAACAATTTCAACGGGATACTGTCTATTAGTGCAGCCATGGGTAGTGCGTCGGTGTATCGGTTGAAATTAACGTTTCAGGGCTTACCAGCACGCTACGACAAGTTCCTGGAGGAGTGGGCGTTGAACGACGGCCACTTAAAGAAATACCAAGAACGATTGCGTTCGATTAATCCGCCGTGTGTGCCATTCTTCGGTAGATATCTGACAGACATTTTGCACCTGGAGGAAGGCAACCCTGACTTCTTGCCTAACACGGAATTAATAAATTTCTCGAAACGACGGAAGGTGTCGGTGATCATAGGAGAGATACAGCAATATCAAAACCAGCCGTACTGCTTGATGGTCGACCCCAAGATTCGAGTAAGATGCAAATATGTACTAACCGAAATTCAGCACTGGCCTGAGGTGACAAGACGAGTCGCCCTGGGCGGGCCTGATTTTTTTATTTAACCACATTTTGACTCTAATGTTTATTTAAATTTCACCAAAATTGAATAATAATCAGTAGAGCTCTACTGCTTGATTTCGGTCAGATATTCTTATGCGAATAAATTTTGGTAATTTCATCATTGTATTTTTATAATTTCTATCAATTCGCGAAAATAATTACTTAATCTCAGTTAATGCTGTTTACGCTTTCTTTTTTTAATTTACAGAATTTTCTGGAAAATTTGGATCCTTTCAAGGGTATGTCGGATACGGAAATATCTAATTACTTGTACCACGAAAGTCTGCGCATAGAACCACGAGGATGCAAGCAACCACCAAAATTTGTGAGTTCCGCTAATGGCCATCGTTTGAGTTGAACTTGATTACAAATTTGTTTTTTCATTTGCGTCTAATAGCCGCGAAAGTGGGCTAACTTGCTTCTTAAGTCACCTGGTATAAAACCACGGCGACAGAATAATAGCGGCAGCAACAACAACAGCAGCAGCAACAGTAGCAGCAATTTGCTTATACAGTCGTCGCTGGCATTCGGTACGCGGACGCTGCAATTGGCGGGAGAAGCACCTGCTGGCGCAGGAGGCCTTGGTGTTAGTGGGGGCGAACAGAGTCCCACTGGCAATAGTGTCCAAAGCCAGAGCAACAATTCCGTGTTTGCCAATGTCAACATACCAGAACGTAATGGAACCATGCTGTGGATGCACAGCCAACCCGCAGCGACTACAGCCACAACTGCGATGTCAAGTGCAACAACAACGGGAGCAGGACTGACAACTGGAGCTCTCTTCGCGTTTGGTCCTAAAACAGAGTCACGGTATGCCAATGATGGATCACTGGCTCCACTCGTGCCGCAGCTGCCAAAGAAACCAAACCCAAATCCGCCTTTGTCAGTGCCGCAGCCCGCCCTAAGTGTGTACCATCCATGGGGCGGCGATGCCAATGCCTCCAACTCTGGGTTTAGTACTGATAAATATACCTTCAGTCCAACATTGCCTGATATAGCCCCAACACGTCTAGATGCTGTGTGGAATTTGCCCGATGAAATGTATGTGTTGCAACGGCAGCAGCAACAACTGCACGAACAAAAACAGCAGATTATCAGCAGCAACAATAACTCAATTACGGCCGAGCCAGGTAGCGGTGAGCCGTTGTCATCGCCGTTGCCCCGCGTAGTGATTAGTCCACGACACGAATTGCATTCCACGGGCAACCGTTCACCATTCCAAAATGCAGCACATTTGAATAAATTTAATTCTAGTGTTGCTGCATCTGCGCTCAACGCTCAGCTTGCTGAGATGGATTTGAACAATCCGCCAGTCCCAGTGTCGCCCCACGTAAATGTGCCATCTCCGTTAACTGTTGAATATCGAGCAGTTCCTCCGCCGCTGCCGCCTCGACGGAAGGAGCGCACAGAAAGCTGTGCGGATTTGGCGCAGAAGCGACAAGCTCCGGACGCGCCAACAGTAAGTTCCGAGTCGCAACTATATGAGGGCGAATTGTTTTTACTTGCTGTGTTACAACTTGTATTGTTGTATTCTCTTGCAGCTACCACCGCGTGATGGTGAACTGAGTCCTCCACCCATACCTCCCAGGCTCAATCATTCCATCAGTACATATCCCCGCAGCCAGACAAACGAATTTATGGGAAGCAACAACCTGCTTCTTCCGAACACCAGCAGTATTATGATACGGCGGAATTCGGCCATAGAAAAGCGATCAACGGGGGTCACTGTCACTACAGGCGCCATAGTAACTGCAGTAAGTGCAACGCCTTCTTCATCTGCATCGACCTCCGCCTCTGGGTCGTCGTCGTCATCGCTGAAAATGGCGAATGTGCTGTCCTGTCAGCCACCGCTTTCGGGAGGGCACTTGAATGCCATCGTGACCACTTCGGTATCTTCTTGGGATGATCAGACCATCTCACCGGCGCTAAGCTCATCAACCACAACATCTCCAATGACGCCTATGACGCCAATTTCCCCACACATTCCGACTGGATATCAAATTCCCGATATGCCCTCCCCCTCCTGCTCTACTTCTTACCAACAATCAGTACGCTACAAACCACCATCAGTTTCTTCTTGCTCCTCATCGTCCTCTGCAGCTCCACTACACTTGCAACAGAAAGTGCAGAATCTTCCTCCGTCAATTGCTGGTGGGATGCACATACCACCACGATCGTCTCCGAAAGAGTTCTTTCAAATAACTGACGGCACCCCCAAGCTTCCACCAAAACCTAGCCTTAGCGGAAACTTTTATAACAACACAGGTGAGTACATGTAGATGTGACGTGTGATCGTTGTTAACGCTAATGAATTTGTAATTACCGCCTGCGCAGATAAAGGTACGATGTTTCTTTACCCAAGTACAAACCAAGAATAATATTTATTGCCTGGCGATGTGATACGGACGAAGATTTTTATTCACTCATCAAATTATGTTATTACCATTGTAAATATTAAAGTGTATTGAACCTAGAAATAAACATAATAAAGTATATCCCAATACATATTGTTAGAACAAAAAGTTCAAACTATTGTTTTGATTTTAACGGAAAAATTGTACTCAACAACAACTTCTGCGTAATAATTTATTATTATTTTTTAAACGAGTCGGTGCAACAACTTTCAGCAACCCATTATTGAAACGTAAGCGTATTTTGTCTGGCCGCACAATCTCTTTAATGTTTATGTATGGACGATTCAGTCTCACATATTTAATTAAGTTTCAAGTGTTTTTTGTTTAGTTAACCCTGGCCTAGGGTTAAAAAAAGTAATTTAATGTAACAACAAAAAGCTCGTCAATCATTGGCTCGGATCATTTTTCAGGTTAAAACTCTGAAGAACAGTTATCACTAGGGACCGTGTTTTTCCGAATCAGAAAATTTCCTTTGAAATGGCATTCAGTAGTTAGTGCATATTTCGCTTTAAATGCCTGTTTTGGCATATTTGCAATAAAATTCATATTTTTAAGCGCACTCTAAGCTTTTTTTCGATTTGAAGGCATATTTTGAAATATATATAGAGGTTTTTTTTAAGTACAAAAATCAAGAAATTTATTTTAGGTTTTGCTAATATTGTATTCTTTGTGTTAAAAAAAAAATTATAAAAAAATTTTTGTTTGGCATATTTTTCCAATTATAGATGCATATTTTCAAATTTTAGAAGCATTTTTTAGTGCATTATAATCCGCTTCCTAGTTATCACAATTTACTTTTAGTGTGCATTATGGAGAGATTTACATTTCCGAACACGTGGTGAGATGGCATTTATAACTCCAACTTGCAAATTTTGAACCAAATGTTCTAAACCTTATACCAGGGTTAAAACTTTGAGGAGCTGGAAGTAATTTTCAACGAATGACTTAAGGTCGTATAATAACCTTAGCTGTCTGAAGTAGTCACAGCGACAGCCTTAAATTCAAACCTGGGGCAGTCACCTCGCAACTTGTTCTTAATTAATGCATTGATTATCAAAGTTTATTTCCGCACACCATAACGGAACAACAACAACAATAACATAAACGGCAAAATCAACATCAGCAAAAGCAGAGTTATTATACAACGCGCAAAGATACATTAAACGGTCAAATAATGAGCACTTTCGCTTTCAAACAGGTGACTCATAAACTCATGTGATGTCTTTGGTTTTATTCTCGACAGAGCGTACAGAAGCGAATGCGTTCATTTCCTGAAATTTCGCATCAGACGTAGTTGATACTATGCCAAGTCAAGGCGTGTGAAGAGGGACTTCCCAGCTGCGTGTTTAATACGATATGCACGATTACAACAGCGTTGACGTAAGAAACACCGAAATATTTTAGCAACGGTTAAGCTTTTCAAAAAGATGTTTCAAAGAACCGCAACAACACGACCAGTATAAGCCTGTAGCGCGGCCTTTGGACAAATGCTGGGACTTTCACTTTTGAGGAATGGGTTTAGTGCGGTTAGCAATATGATATGGAAACAGCATACAACTCTTAAATATCTAGCGGCATACTCATGATAAGATGATGATTTCAAACGAAAAGTTACGAGTTCTTCACAAGCAATTTTACTCTCAGAGGTTTATTAATTCCTGCTGAGGAGTATCTGCCAACAGAAAACACATTTTGTTTCATTGCATAATAATCAAATAGTAGTTGTAGTATAAATACTCTTCATCTTTTAGCAAACAAAATCTTTTCGAACATATTCAAAATCAAATTTATGTATGTCTAATATTTGTCTCCCCAAAAACTATTGAATCACAGTCGCATTTTGATATAAACAAAATCGCAGTAAAGCGAAATAAAAAAGAAATTTAAAAATTAATTATAAATGAAATACATACTGCCGGAATCTATTAATTTAAACTACGCAGGTATTTTCGCCGAAATATGTTTTCTTATGTTGGCAGCACTGTTATAGACATCCATGTCAAATTTCAAGTCATAAGTGTCATTAGCAGGGAAAGGATTTTGTGGAAATTGCCTTTTTTGTTTTCTGCTAGATAGAGCATTTCTGATTGAAAATGAGCACGAATTAGGTCCTCCTGATTAGAAATACACCACTTTTATTTTGCCTTTTTTTGCCTTAAAAAGGCAGTTTGCCTTTTTCACCCATAAATGCCTTTTTTTAGTGCCTATTTTACCTATAAATGCCACAAAATGCCTTTTTCAAAGTTTGTCGAGCGCCTTTTTATTTTTCTTTCGTTTTTAATATTTTCCACCTTTTTTTTTTAGCAAAAATACCTTGAAACTAAGAAAAAATTAAGTGGCAACATTGCAATTTCGTTAACTTATCGATGTTTTTACATTGATTTGATCATTCCTAAGCCGTTATTTTTTGTTGTGCAGTGGAAAATTTAAAGAAAAAAACATGCAAAAATCAAAAAGTTCGGTTAGCGCAAAAATTTCCGCGCTGATAGCAGAGTTTGGTGGTGCTGAGAGAGGTGCTGAAATCCTTTCTTTTATTTATTTTTTTGTGATACAAGTATGCTTTTATATGAGAAGTTAAAATATGAATTTAAAATATGTGCCTACATTTCAATTAAAATATCTTAGTTTTAGTTTTTAAACTATCTTTGAAAACCTTGATGTTCCTTTTCTTTAAAAAAAAACGAGGTATAAATATTGTATGGTGCATACCTACGTCAGATGAAATAAAATTATTAAAAAATACATACCGTTTCCCCTGTTTTCTAGATTTTCTAGTATTTTATTCTTATTTTTAAATGCCTGTTTTTGCCTTTTTAACAGTTTTTAATGCCCTATTTTACCTTTTTAGGCAGTTTTTAGTGCCTTTTTCTGCCTTTTTGGCAGTTTTTAGTGCCTTTCCGTGCCTTTTTTGCTATTTTATTTTGCCTTTTTATAGGGTTTTAGGTCCTCAAAATCCTTTCCCTGGTCATTAGTGTTTGATTTACAGTTGGTTTTGGTTTTATACGCCACAAAAAGTGAATTTTTCGATTTTTACAATTCTTTGTGACCAAAAAATCTACCCATATCGTTGCGAAACCCCCGTATTCACCTGATTTAGCTATACTGGCTATTCGCTACGCTCAAAAGATCGCTCCGGGGACATCGTTTTGAGTCGATTGAGGAGATTAAAGCCGAATCAAAGAAAGTTTTAAAGGCCACTTCGGAAAATGACTATTTGGGATGCTTCGAGGACTGGAAAAAAACGCTTACAAGTGTATCGAAGAGGGACTACTTTAAAGGCGATGAAATAGATTTAGAATAATAAATAAATACTTTTCAATATATAACACAATTCCTGGTAGCTTTTTGGACACAATAGTGAAACTGCGTCTGTACCATATACAATTTGAAGACTTTGCTAATAACATTTTTGACAAAATATGTCAAACAAAATAGGAATGCATTGCGTCATTTATTATATTATTTGATAATTAAACTATGTTTTTTTTTACATATATTTTGGTATTGGCTGTGACACTATAATAAAACTGAACTGCAGAACAGCGGAAAGAAACAGATGTGCCATACACCCCTGCTTTACCAGAGCAGATTGGATCTGCATTAGAAAAAAAAACTTTACAATGTGGAGAGATTTTTAAGCCAATTGTAATATCATTATCGTTAAAAACATGAGGCAAAAATCTTCTTATATTACTTTCGCCAATAAGCAAATTCTATTATTTTACATAAACGTTTATTTTCTAAATTTACATTGCTAAAATGTATGCTTCTGACGTATACTTTATTGAATAATCTTAACAAAGTTTCCACATTTTCTCACGATTGCTTTATGGTTTATTGTGAAGCTGAAGTACAATATCTTTTTGAAATTTGTTTAACAATAATTCGAAAATACCTAACATACCTATCTTTCGTGTTTATTGCTTTAGAAGCAACTTTGGTATGCAAACAATAAACTTTTGCTTGATAAAAGAATTGATAGCATTGCAGCGTTGAATAGAATGATATTAAAGAGTAGGATTAGATCTGTTAAAAAATGATAAGAACAAAAAATCGTATGTTTCATTATAAAATACGATAAACCCTTAAAAAGAGGTCAACTTGATGAAAAATATTTCTTTCTTCAAACACAACAGGTTAATAGAGCTTTTGAAAAGTCCATCCAATGGAAGTCCGTACTAGACATAACTAGATCAAAATTTTGCATAAATAAAAGGCGAGATTCCACTTAGCTATCACATTAAAAATGCGCTCCATTGAAGTTACGAAGTAGCATTATTATTATTAGGGAATTTTCGTTTTCGTTCAGTGAACATGCACTTAACAAAAGCAGTTTTTGCGTTTATTAAATTTTGAAAGTTTTGAGTTAGTGAAAATGTCTTGAATTAGTGAAAATGTTTATATAATAATCCCATATAATAAAATATTTAGCTTTGGCTAATAGATTTTGTCGTTTCGTTTGCAGGCAGTTTTATACACAGGTGTTGTGTACCGCGTTTCATATTGATTCATTCTCAGCATTTAATTTGTCTCACATTAACACTAAATTTGGACTTCTTTTATAAACGTCAATGTCTTCGATAGCATCCACATTGTGGCATGTAAACGACCAACCTTAACCCACTTGAACTCTACTCATTTTAAACTCTACGATTTAGCATCGTGCTCATTCCTAAATGAAAATAATTACGCGACACAGAGGAAAAGTCGCAATTATTTTTCAAGGGTGTAGGTGCTGCGCATCCAATGCTCACGTGTTTCAACTCAGCACTGGGTTGTACGAGTAATTGATCCATCAATATAGAAACGTAGTGGTTCTTCACAGCTGCAGTGTATTCCCCTGTACTCTTACTCGCATATGTTGTAGGCCGATGCGGACAGTGCATTTGCATTTGAAAAGCCGCACACACTAATTAAATGCACTTTAATGGATACTATGAACAGCGCTCAAGTGTCATGAACGCAATCAACGTGTACGTTATATGTCGCCAAACCCTATAATTTAATATTTACAAGCATACGTACAATCACTGATACGCGAGCTTAACAGTTCATTCAGTACGAACTAATGGGGCTGCAGACTAGAGGCCACCAGCAGACCAGCACGTCAGAGCAGCGGCCAGTTCTGGCGGCGCCACTTGCACGGCACCCGTTATTTGCGCGGTAGGGGGTTCTCCGAATTCCGAGTACCATAATGCGACGCTTAATCAAAGCAAAACAAAGCGAATCGAATAGAAACAATGCGATTTTGCAGTTGTAGTGTTGAAGTATACAACCACTGAAGCATACGATTCAAACATTTTCTTCGGCCTAGTCAAATTTAATACTACGCTATAAAAGATACATAAAGAAAAGACAGAAGTAATTCTATTTATTATAGTCTTAAATATATTTTATACATCTATGTAGTCTGATGTATATTTAATTTTCTGCATGACTTAGTGACGGGATATATTGCCCCATCTCAATAACAATAATATCGATATTGATAAAAAAGAGTCTAAAATTCCGAGTAGTCGCCAAAGTGAGGCTAGCTACAAACTCCAAGAGTACTTAAGCGACGAGATGGTAGCAATGCTAAGATTGGGAACATTAGCACCTTGAGCTCTGTGGCTCTTTAATCGGTCGAAGAAGTAGAACTTGAAAAGAAATATTCAAAATAAAGTAACGAGCCGAAACATTTGATTTCCTATTGTTTGTCTTTTACAGTGCATAACAAGATCAGGATTAATGTATTGGAGTACATACATACATTTACGAAATATTTTCCTGAGGAACATGTTAATCCAACTTTAACAAATCCAACTTTGTCTCAGACTGAGACTCGAAACTGTTTCCAGATTATTTTCGCAAGCTATATACCTTTGGTGTTTGGAAGGCTGAAAATAAATACAATTTTATAAATTGTAATTGATAATGAGAAAGAATTTTAATACAGTATAATCTCGATAATCCGGACAATTAAAAACCAAACACTGGTGTCCGGATTACAGAGTCTACAATAGAAATTGAGTGTCCGGATTACAGAATCTACAATAGAAATTGAGTGTCCGGATTACCGCGTTGTCCGTATTAGCGAGTGTCCGAATTATCGAGATTATACGCTTAACGACTTAAATATTTTATACTTTCCAAAAGCCCGTTTTGCCTTTAGTTCATAAAAAGGTACAAATATGCAATTTTTTAACTTAAGTCAATAAATCTTTGTAATGAAGCATTTGGAATAACGTTGATTATTTTTGAACGAGATATTGTGTTATTATGGATACAATGACTCAATACATGAATACGGCAATCTAATGCATCGACTGCTGCTCGATCGTAGGGTATAAATCGTAATGATCTTACATGCGCGAACAGGCATATGTGCTGTTAGCGGCCTCACCGTCATTGTGTTGCGTCCGCCACCACCGGTCCGCCCTGCTGGTCAATTGGTCTTGCTTATATTTATAAAAGCAGCAGCGCGCGCTGTAAGAAAATCAGTTTGGTAATTCGCGAATAATTGTTAAGATCAACGAAGAACCGTTCCCGCCGTTCGCTCTGGTTTCTTCTCTTTTGTGGCATAGCTCATACCCCCTTAGCTTATACTATCAGCGCAAGAGCCATCAGCAACGACAGCCCATTTATAAAAACGCCGCCAACAACAGCGCATGTCGCGTCTAAGCGAGTACACCGACGAGAATTTGAGAAAAAATTCGCCATAGCTGCAGCAAAGTAAATGTATACAATTTGTATTTAATGCGGAACCGTTGAAAATCGTAGAAATACATCATTTCTATAGCACCGAAAACAAATTCATAAACAATAGCAAGTTGACGAGAAGCAGGAAAATGCTCGCCAGCGAAAGTTTACCTACACACTACAGTGAATCTATATTTAAAAGGCAACAATTGAAAACAGTTGACAAAGATTTGGCAACCAGTGCAGTGGCTACTGCAGCAAAAACAGACGAGACCTTTAATGCGGACGCATCTATGCCTAGTTGTGATAATGATGCTGGCATCATCAGCTGCGGGTTCTTATCATCGTCCACTTCAGTTGAGCTTGGGAAGGCTTGCGAAATGAACTGCAGCGACAATAACAATAACAATAGCCGCGCCGGTCAGTGTGAAGAGCATCTAAAGGCATTGACACTTATAGCAAGCCATCCAGATGCCAAATCCGAAAGCTTCATACGCGAGTGCGTCGACGAAATCATCAAGTCCGCCGTGTTTACGGGCACCAACCGCTCCAGTAAGGTGGTCGAATGGCACGCTCCACAGGAACTAAAGCAGCTGATTAACTTGGCGCTGTCAACAGAGGGAGAGTCACACGCGCGACTACTCGCCTTGCTCAAGCAAACCATACAGTATTCGGTGAAGACCGGACATCCGTACTTCGTCAACCAGCTGTACTCAGGCCTCGATCCATACGCTCTTGTCGGCCAATGGTTGACCGATGCCTTAAACCCCAGTGTCTACACATACGAGGTGGCGCCCGTTTTTACGCTTATGGAAGAGACCGTATTGGCCGAAATGCGTCGCATTGTGGGCTTCCCTAATGACGGTTTCGGTGATGGCATATTCTGTCCCGGCGGATCGATCGCAAACGGTTATGCAATTAGCTGTGCTCGCTACAAATACACCCCGGAATCCAAGGTAACCTCTCTATATATGAAGTATGTATGCATGTATGTTTACATGTAAAAATATTTAACTTTGCCACCGGGCGCTAGTGCACTTTCGTATGCAATGCCCGCATAAAGGCATCGACTCTTGGCATTGGCTTGTGTGCATCAGCTAATAAGAATATTACAACACACAGACGTGCAAAGGTTCTGGGGAAACATATATGTTATAGCCTCGGTGAAGAGGGCCTGGTGCAAATATCGCAGAAAGGTCTGATTCAATATCTGAGCATATAAAACACCAGATGATTTAAGGGGCACAATAAACCTCTCAGGTTGCGGTGCGCAAGGGCTTGGGCCCAACCCATAATCAGTACATTACAAGTATATTACAACAGTACGATACACGTTTTCAACCCAATATTAGGAAGATGTCAATTTACTTAGATATATCGTGAATATACAAAATATTTGAAGAATATGTTGTATATCATGTAATAAGAAAATATAAAATTATCAAATTAAGAAAACATACATATGTATATTCATATTAAGAATTATGAACTCGTATTGTGCGATGAGAAAGAAATACAAATGTTTTAGTGAAAACTTTTTAATTCAAAAAAATAATGCATATTTTTGCGATGGTTTGTTTTTACGAATATTTTGTTATTGATTTTGTCGTTTCGGGAGAAGCTGTTGTATCTATCTCCACAAGAGATATATTGTTGAGCGCCCACGGGATAC
The DNA here is from genome assembly GCA_964056695.1 of Melieria picta. Classification (NCBI taxonomy): domain Eukaryota; kingdom Metazoa; phylum Arthropoda; class Insecta; order Diptera; family Ulidiidae; genus Melieria; species Melieria picta. The sequence goes on from OZ057399.1 coordinate 89,486,404, forward strand.
TCCACAAAAACATTAAAATTGGTTTCATCCAGCCACGCCTCTGCTTTCCTTCCTGTGTTCTTATACGCAATTAATTTTAAAACGTAGTTATCGTTTTCATTAATGCTTCACAGTTTTGTTAGGATCAATGTTTTTCACTTTCCCCTGATTGGTTTGAAAGGGTGTAGAAAAAGACATAAATAGAAAATCGTAACTTAAACAAGCTTTACATATACATATAAGTGGACGTAAAGTAACATAACCTACTAAATGTTATTTTGCAAGGTTCAGAACGATTATGAGGGGGGAAGTCTTAATCGAACCGAAATAGAATTTCAACTCGCATTGTACGGCGAGTCTGATCCAGCGAGCCTTCAAAATGTAAAAAAACAACTAACCACTGAGGGTAAAACTACCTGTGAACCATTACACGTATATAGTGACGGTTACGGTCTACTCCATCAATATTTTATATTTTTCTATATTTTGGTTTAAAAATTTACAATCCAATATTTGCTTAAAGCCATTGTTATTTTGGCTTAAAAAATAAATTAATAAATACAACAATTCAATATGATACTTATAACTAGACAGTGTCACAAAAAACCTTCTTAAACATGATAAATTCAATATCCAAAGAATAAGCGAGTATATTGACTCAGCTTCGACTCTCGTAATAGGAGCATTTCTAGTATAGTTGATTTTATTAATGCCAACCTTAAAAAGCTCAGACCGTCGATGAGATCTGGCTGGAATATTGAAATTCGTTGAAGTCAAGTAAGTTCTGCTCGATCTATTAAGAAATTTACTTGTTCTATTTACTTGCCTAAGTAAAAATGCATATGTTATGTTCATTGATAATTTTCGCAGACAATCAGTTCAATAGTACGTATGTATGTACATATATGTTCAATCTTTTTATATTCGCAGAAAAGTGGATTGTTTGGTGGACGCCGTCTGATTGTATTTACGTCTGAAGATGCTCATTACTCGGTGGAGAAGTTGGCTATGTTCATGGGTTTTGGTAGTGAAAATGTGTGTAAGATCGCCACCGATAAAGTCGGTAAAATGAATACGTCTGAACTGGAAGCACAAGTAAAGAAGTATCTGAGCGACGGTTGTCGGCCTATCATGGTGTCGGCTACAGCTGGAACCACTGTGCTGGGCGCTTTTGACGACCTAAACGGCATTGCCGACCTATGTCAAAAGTACGATATGTGGATGCATGTGGACGCAGCGTGGGGCGGCGGCGCGCTTGTTTCCAAGAAATATCGCCATCTTTTACGAGGCATTGAAAGGTAAATGTTCTACTTTACCTAAACAGGTGCATATATGTATGTATCCATGTATATGTATATATGTACCAGAAGAAACTAATGAATATCCTCCTACTTTTAATTTCCTTAAAATGGAAATAGATCCGATTCGGTCACGTGGAACCCACATAAATTACTGAGCGCCTCCCAACAATGTTCCACTTTTCTTACACGCCACAAAAACATTCTGGGCGCTTGTCATTCCACCAATGCTACGTACCTGTTCCAGAAGGACAAATTTTACGACACCTCCTACGATACTGGTGACAAGCACATTCAATGTGGACGACGTGCAGATGTGTTTAAGTTCTGGTTCATGTGGAAGGCAAAGGGCACGAATGGCTTGGAGGAGCATGTCAATCAGGTTTTCGCAATGGCCGAGTTTTTCACGGAGCAACTCAAAAGCCGGCCTGGGTTTGAAATGGTCTTGCAGCAACCAGAATGTACTAATATCAGCTTCTGGTACGTGCCTCCTAGTCTACAAAACATGAAGCGCAACGACGAGTTCTATACAAAACTGCATGGGGTGGCGCCCAAAATCAAAGAACTTATGATAAAGAAGGGCTCCATGATGATCACTTATCAGCCACTGCGCAAGCTGCCGAATTTCTTCAGACTCGTCCTGCAGAATTCTTCTCTGACAGAAGCTGATATGTCGTATTTTCTGAACGAGATCGAGGCACTTGGCTGCAATTTGTAAACTATGAATAATCCGTAATAAATAAGTGCTTTCACCACTTAATTAAATTTGCATATTCATATACATTACAAATACACATCCCCACCAATGCAACAGCATCGCTACAGTTCTGATTTTCATTTCGGGCTGTTTGAATTTCCGGACTGTTTACTAGCGTTTTTCATGAAAACCAATCACGATACAAAAATCGGTAAAAAGAAAGGAGTAAAGGTGCCGTCAGAAAAACCATTATTATTAAAAAAGAAATTGCTTCTTAGCGCTGAGTGCTCAGGAAATTGAGGATACTTTGGCCAAACCAAGGACAATTTGGATGAGACGGTTTTGGCATCGCGATGGAGAAAGTCCACACCAAGGCAAATTTATAAGGTAGTGGTAGCACCACAGCTGATTAAACTTTTTTCTTTGAAATGTCTTTTGATTATTCACGAATGGGCATGCTAATTGTCAAAATGGCCGCCCAATTGCTGTGGGTTCTGATTTGATTTTGACAATGAGCATGCCCAAAGGCACTAACAAAATACATGGGGTTTTTGTTGTTGCCGTAGTGCTATCACCTTATTAACCCATTAAGCCCTGAGCGTTGCGTTTGCGCAACGTTTGGGAATTTCGCTATATTAAGTAATTCATAAAGACAAAAGACTTGAAAATGGGTAGAATTGGATTAGAATTGATCGTTTTAGATTCTGCCATACTCAAATTTTAAAATTATTTAAATATTCATACGTTTTTTTCGATCCAAAGTCAAAGGTTTTTTTTGGGGAATTTTTGAAATTCAATCAAAAATACTTATTCTTCAAACCTATCAAAATCCCTTAGTGGGCTGCATTTAGCAATGCTAAACTATTTAAAAATAAGTTTTGAACATTTTTTTTTTATTTTTTAAACAAAAAATATGCTTTACGTTTTTTGTTGCGCGAATGCAACGTTGGGCCTAAACACTGCCAATTTTCATACAACGCAACGCGTGAAAATGTCAAAATCCAAGCAGCTGATATTTTATTGGCACATTTTATTTTCCGCAAATGTTTGATTTTGTTTATTTGTGTAATGTTTGCGAAAAACATGACAAAAAAAAAAACATGATATGAATGTTTTGCTTGATTTTTTTTCTTGATTAGGTCAATTAATAAGATTGTGTAAAATTTTATGGAAATCGCACAAGCCTTTCTGGGGTCAGGTTTTAATGGGTTAATACACCTTGATCCACACTATACAAATTTGATGAGAGACTTGATGAGGGACAAACTCACACAAAGTGGTACCACCACCATAAAAAAATGTGGCACGCTGGCAAATGGCAATATGTATGCTATTAATCTTTTGAAATATACGTACGAGGTCTGTTCAAAAAGTATGACGAATTGTTTGTTTTTTCAAAAATTATTTATTTATTCATGAATATCTATTTTATCTCCTTCAAAGTAATCCCAATCAGATATTATACAATTGTGCCAACGTTTTTTCCAATCCTCGAAGCACTTCAAAAAATCATTTTTTGTGACCTTGTTCAGCTCCTCCTTTGATGCCGTCTTTATCTGCTCAATCGTAGCGTAGTCTTTTCATCGGCCTCTTCAGTTTCGGAAACAAGAAAAAGTCACAGAGGCCAGGTCTGGGAAATACGGTGGCCGTGGCATCATTAGTGTGTTGTTTTTGGCCAAAAATTCGCGCACAAGCAACAATATGTGAGCAGGGGCGTTATCATGGTGCAAAAGCCAATTTTAGTTCTTCCACAACTCCGGGCGTTTCTGGCGAATTTCTCCGCGTAAATTGCACATAATTTGCAGGTAACATTCCTTATTGACCGTTCTACCCTGTGGGACGAACTCATGATGCACCACGCCCCTGCAATCGAAGAAAACTGTAAGCAAAACCTTCACATTGGACCGAAATTGGCGCGCTTTTTTCGGTCTAGGCTAGTGCGGCAGCTTTCATTGGGATGATTGAGTTTTGGTTTCCACGTCATAACCATAAACCCATGATTCGTCACTAGTTATGACCTTCTGGGGCAAATTTCGGTCGTCGCGGATAGGGTCCAACAGCTCCCTAGCAATGTTAATGCGATGCTCTTTTTGGTCGAAATTGAGCAAAAATCGAATAAGAAGCCAAAACACGTCCAAGCAAGACAGCTGTCAAAAATTAACTGAACATTAAAAACGGCCGAACCAATCGGAAAAATCCAAGGATCGGAAAGTATCGCAAGCCACAGAGAAATTTATAAAATTCAACAAATCTATTAAAACAGTACAAAATAAAAAAAAGTGTAATTACAAATTAACTTACAGACTAACTTTCAGACTACCATACGAAAATTAAAACGTATTACGGAGAAGGCTAACCAGAAGACACCGGATTGAAAAAAGCCGCCATTATGGAGGCTGAAGGGCTGGGACGCCCTGAAGCCATGCAGGTTAGGGACGACCGAAGCAGCAGCATCTCAGCTTTTAGACAAGCGAAGCGTAAAAAACATCACGAAGGCGAGACTGTAAGTAGAGAAGTTGCTGATGAAACTACAAATACAGGGCATCGAAGAAATTTCAAAAATCGGCTACGCCGTTGCAAAATAACGTTCAAAACCAGCGATGACGCTAACAATTTTGCAGATAAAAAGCCGCAGGAACACGGTATATCTACAAAAATACTACCGCATATTATTTCCAAAATAGGGATTGCTTTCGAGATCCCAACCGAGATTGACATCGAAGAATTAAAAAACTCAATCGAATCCCCGATACCTATACTCAAAATAACCCGGGTAGAAAGGCGCGACCCAACAGACAAAGATAAGAGAATTCCCACTGAAAGAATAAAAATCTACTTTGACGGACTAACCATTCCAAACGAAGTGACTTTTGGGTACACAAAAATCCCAATTAAACACACACGTAAATTTAGCGCAATGTTATAGATGCTTTCGCTATAACCACGTAGCAAAACACTGCAAACAAGCAATCGCAACCTGTATCAACTGTGCCGCACCTCAGTCAGTAACAAAAAAGTGCAAAGAAACAACGAGAAAGAACGAGTGCGCGAACTGTGCCGGCGAGCACATCGCTACTAACAGATCATGCCCACTACCACAGAATAAACAGTAATACAGAACGCGCATCTCATACATATTCAAAAATGTTAAGGGGTCGTAATATTACGACCACTGTTAATTGAACATTACGTCCTCGCTATTAACATTACAAACAGCACTAGACAGCTTTCGTGTCTGTTATATCACAGAACAAACAGCACAGAGATTAGAAAAAAGTAATGATCGCATGCGGCTCTGCGAAGCATTGAAGGGAAAATAGCGTCGGCTGTGGTTGCTGTTGTTGTCGGCCAACAAAACGAAGTGCCACTTGCTTCTTACATATATGGGTAGAAGAGCAATAAGCTATGGTTGTTGTTATTGTTGCCGGCTAGGAAATGAAACATTGAATTCGAATTATTTTTGCTTTGTGGTTCATTCTGCGTGCAGCGCAGTGTGTACATACGCTGTCGGTAGTAATTTTACGACGGAGTGTAGCGTGCAAAAATATATGAAAACGAATATCAAAAGGCGGTAACTTATCGACTTAAAAAGTCACTACGCTATAAAGTTATCACACTATTTTTAATATTGAAGATAGTTAAACGATTTGGTACAATCGTTATGTACGAAATATCTTTTAAATTGTGGATTTACATACATATATCGAAAAAAGCAAAACAAAAAAATTTATTCTGCCATCATTCGGGACCGTCGTTGCTAACTTACTTTATTTCTTATAACTTTTTGCTTTATAATAGATACATACATATGTGTGTACATACTTTAGACGTGATTAAATGCACAAATTTGTAATTACGATTCTACGGATTCTACCTCTAATTTTTTAGGATGAACAAACAAATGTTTGGGCTAAAAAACTGGGGGCCTAGAGTGGGGATAAAAGGCGTAGGCCTTAGCCTTCAAGTACTCATAAGGAGATACAAATCTTTTCATGTAGAAGGTCGATCGCATAATAACGTGAAAAAATTGTGTTCTTATTAATCAACACACGTCGGACATAGCCAGTCAAATTAAGCCAGAAACAAAAATTCAAAATTTACAATTTTCATTTGCTCACCAACACAACAATAATAGCACATCGCCCTTCACTCGCTTCATTGAAAATAACAGTAACTTCTATGGCCGCCATCGAGCGCACGAACTCGCTCTGGACCACTCGGCACTTACCGACGTTGGCAATAACAGAGATCATCATCGCACGAGAAATTAGCAGAAACAAAAGTTCTGTTCAGCAAACTCTGTTATCTCCCCCCTGCTGCTTTCGGCCCGCACCAAAAATTCAGATTGCTGGTCGGCATGCGCATTCTGTATACACCAATACAGAGGTGCCCATGCCCTATGCTCTCGTTGCTCATTTGTTTTTGCAAATCCTCTTCAGCATAGGCTGAGGAATCTCATTCCTCATTTGTTTTTGTAAATGATCTTCGGCATAGGCTGAGCATTCTACACCTTTTCAAGTTCGATTTCAGAATGTGTAAAAGCAATTTCAGAAAACTGAAATTGAATTTACGCTTTCTGAAATTGCTTTTACGGTTTCTGGAATTGCTTTTACGCTTTCTGAAATTGTTTTTACACTTTCTGAAATCGAACTTGAAAAGGTGTAGTATACTCACACAGCACTCCGCACGCATTGGCGACAGTTATCTTCAACGTAGGTTTTGTTGTTGTCTAGCGAATGAATTTGCTTCAAAACGTGTGCGGCTGTCGATTGAGAAGCACTAGAAAAAATTCGGTGTTTGTTTCGTTTCAACGAAGATGACTCGGGATTCGCTAATGTTTTTGTTGTTGTCGATTATTGTGTGTATTCCATGTTTGGTAGCACATATATTTGTGAAAGTGCTTTTTCGAATTTAAAATTAATAAAAAGCAAGCACAGAAATAGAATAAGCAACGAACATTTGGAGGCTTTATTAAAATTGTCGACAACTGATATTGATATCAATTTGGATAATTTATTAGAAGGATCATGGAAGAAGGAAGATTAGAATTGTTTTTTTTTAAATAACATTACAGGAAATGAAATTTTTTTTTTCGGTGTACATACTGAATTACATTTTTTGTTTGCATTTTTTTGGGCAACTTTACATGTATTGGTGTTTGCTCTTCCATAAGAAGATTTTGGGCACCCCTGCACCAATACCTCGCTTTGCGTCGTTTCGTTTTGCGTTTTTTCGAAGTTGCGTCGCTGCTGAATTAGTACTTACTAATTTTCACTGTGCGTCGTTAGATTTTCGAAGTTGCGTTGGTTTGGGTTCGAGTCTTTAATTTTTTTTTTCAATTTTCTTTTTTTTTCTAAAAGATGGCACGACTTTTGTTTCTAATTGCGCCATGCCATCAAAACACGTGGATTCCCTTTCTAACTGAAAATCAACGCAAACATTGGACCAATTTTTTGTGAAAGAAAGCCGACTTACGACAACAGCCACTATGGACTCATCAGACAGTGACTAATTTTTATTTTGTTTTTATAAATTAATTGAATATTTTATTTTGTTTTAATTGATTTTGTTTTTTTTTTTGTATGTATGTAATACAATTTTATATTAGTTTTGTTTTTTAAATGTTTACTTTGTTTAATTTTCTTTTTAAAAAGTTGTATTTTCGTAACCCTGGAACCTATCTTCGACCTTTACATGGTTAGCTATAGAAAATCATAATTCACTTTGCGTCGTTTCAATTTGCGTCGTGTTTTTTTGGAACGTAACCACGACGCAAAGTGAGGTATTGGTGTACTGTTTATTCTGTGCCAGTACGCAAAAAGGCGCATACGATCAACCCGATAATGACGATTGAAAACCTTACTCTAAAATAAGCCAGAGAAAAATTTGGATCTGGCTAGATTCAACATCCTACAATCGGATACAGAGGATTTTCCCTCACTCGAACATAAAAAAGAAAGTCATACCCAAAATAACACTCAAACAGCAGCCAAACTGATGCACTCCTGGCGATCATTCTCTAGCTTGGTAAAGTCGAACCCCAACCGGCAATGTGAAATAGAGAAGGATGAAATAACCATGGCCGATTACAGATAATGTCTAGAACAACACGCACCCAGCAGGGATTCACCTCACCACGCGACAGTACAATGCGTGAAAAGTAGTTCTCTTATCATTGAAACAGCGGGACATATAGAAGAGGACGAGAAGTTAACTGGTGATATCATAAAAGATATTACAAAGATACTATTCGAAGAAAAAGACAATCAAATAACAGAAAGAACAAGAGGAATATTGAATAACATCAAATTGAAAATAAACAAAATACAAGTAGCCTGATGGACTACAACTTTGTTGAAGCGTATCGGGCAGATGGTTACGGAGGGGCACGGATTTACCTGGCAAAATTCATTACATTTAATATTTAAAGAATTAATACCGAGCTGGACTTAGTACTAATCTCCACCCATAACCTTAAGCCCAACCTTAATATCATCAGTCTTTACTGCCCACCAGATCTCCCAGCAGCTCTTTTAAAACGGAAATTGAAAAAATCCTTTACAAAGCGAAACAATTTAATAACACCGATCTATTATGCGGAGACCTAAACGCGAGGGGCACCGCTTGGGGCGACAGCAGAACAAACAACAAAGGAAATACATTACTAAACCTAACAATGGACTACGGTTTCACAGTTCTAAATGATGGGTCCCCTACCTTCAGGGTAGGCGATTTCAAATCATCTCCGGACATCTCATCAACAACAAGACTCTAAATACCTCCTGGAAATGCCTACCTAACAAGATCACTAAGGGCGCTGTTATGCAGACGGTCGGTCGGTTCACGATAGTTGTTGTTGCTTCAATGTAAAATGAAAAATTGAGAGAGAGAGCGGGAGAGTAAAATTTGACCGCGTCGGTCAAAAATGATGAGGCTCTCGATGCCAAATCATGCGATCAAAACAGTGTTGCGTTGTGAAATTATTCACAACACATGTGTTTTCGGAGCAAAATGGCACACTTGTCGCGAAAATATGTATCTAATGACGGAAAAAATGGTTCGTAGCAACCCTCATCGTTTGTTTAGTGTACTGGTGACCGCCGATCAAATGACCGTCTGCATAACAGGGTTTTGGCACAGAGTATAAAAAACAAAACGAGAGCGTAAAAAGTATCGTGACCGACGGTCATTTGACCGTCTGCATAACAGCACCCTAACAGGAACTACCTGTCAATACTCATAAAAATCAACGTGACATACAAACCAGACAAGAAACCCATTCTATTCATAACAGAGTCCTAAAAGATATCAACGAGGTTAAGCTCGGTGATACCTTAGAGCAAATAAATAACACTTTTAAGAATATTACCCAGAAACATACAATCAAATGTGGCATCAACAATAAATTCATACCAAAACACTGGTGGTCTAAAGAAGTCAAGAGTAGGTTTGAAGAAAGAAACGAGCAAGAAAGTCGTACGAAGACCATAGAAAAATAGAAAATATAAGAATTCTGATGAAAACAGCACAAACTGCAAAAAGAAATTGCAAAAGCGAAAAAAGAAGACTTCCGAAATTTTATTTGGAGAAATTTCGAATAGAAAATCACAAAAATGCATATGGAATAAAATCAACAAAATAAAAAAAACCAGAAACCAAAAAGACCAATGATTGCTGGACAGACCTACAAAGACAAGAATTTCTCAAATCGCTTATCTTTCACCATAACGCGAATCAGCAAAACAATCCACCCAACTTGATCACCACAGAAGAAGAATTACCAGAATTTACCTACCAGAACTTCCTACTCTTCTTACAAAGCAGAAATCCAGATTCAGCCAAAGGTATGGACGGAGTTTCGTACAGAATGATCAACAACCTACAAAAATCGGAAAAAATTACATTATTCCAGGTACTAAAAAGTACATGGAACTGGAGACAAATTAAGATAATACCAGTACCCAAACCCGATAAGGGCTTGTCTATTATTACCAACTTCAGACCAATCTGCCTATTGTCAACGATGCTAAAAATCACAGAAGACCTAATAAAAATACTTCTTGAAAACGAGACGGAGAAGGAAAACTTCCTACCAGCCCGCTCCTATGCGTTCAGGAAAAGGCGTACAACCTCGCAATGTATCAATGAGGTCATAAACCACACATATAACCAGAAATCACTAGGAAGACATGTAGTCGCGACATGTAAAGACCTAGAAAAAGCATACGACAGGGTAAACATAAGGAAAATATATGAAATTTTAAAAGGGCTAAAAATAAACGCAAACATAACAGGATGGATATATACATAAACTACTAGAACATAGGACACACCATCTAGATAATCAATCAACTACAATACAAAATGGACTCATGCAAGGCAGTGGACTTAGTCCGCTCCCACTCAATATTTACACCAGAGATCTACACGAAATCTCCAGAGAACATACCGCTTTATTCCAATAAGCAGACAATCTATTTATCATAATTGAGCACGATTCATTTGATGTAGCCAACCAAGAACTCCAAAATAACAGACATATGCAAAGAACATGAATTTCAATACCAGCAAAACGAATATACTATAATCCATTTCAGTAGAAAAAGCATAATACGAGGGCGGGTCAATAAGTCCGTGACTTTTTGAATGAAACACAGGTTTTTATATAAAAAGTTATTTTATTTTTCAAGGTAGTCTCCTTTGAGATCTATACACTTACAGCCCTATTCTGGCAACCGTAACAATAGTCACCTCGGTAACAATTGAATATTTGGTAACAATTGTCACTTTTTGGTATTCTGGAGCAAATTCAAAAGCTCAAAAGGTGACAATTGTTTCGAAATTTGTTACCTCCGTAGGAGCAGGTGACAAGCATACAAAAATTATAAAATTCAAATTTCGTGTTCAAATGCGCCTTAAGAAACTGCAAAAAAATGCTTCAGCTTCTCCTGCGTCGCGACGCGTCGTGCGCTTAAACTTAGGAACTCTAAAAACCAAAAGAATATATACATACATTGTGAAGAAACTCCAAAAAAAAAGACTTGCTTCGCCAGATTTTCTGCATTTGCCATTTTTTGTTTGTTTATTTTTTTACAGTTTGACAGAAAAAATACAAAAAACAGCTGTTCCGACAGTAAAAGAGCTTTCACCTCGAGTGGTGAATTGTTTGAACTTTCTTCTTGTCACCATTTTTCCAGAATACGGAAACAATCAAATTCAATTCAATTGTTACGGGGGGTAACAATTGTTACGGTAGTGCCAGAATAGGGCTGTTAGCCCAACGTTTCTCCAGTTTTTTTATCCCTTCCGAAAAATATGATTTGTCGAGGTCTTCAAAATAGGCATTTGTTTGTGAGATGACTTCGTCATTGGAGGCAAATCTCTTTCCGCCGAGCCATTTCTTCAAGTTTGGGAACAAGAAATAGTCACTTGGGGCTAGATCGGGTGAATAGGCGGGATGAGGGAGCAATTCGTAGCCCAATTCATGGATTTTTGCCATGGAAACTGCACATGGGTGCACCCGTGCATTGTCCTGGTGGAAAAGGACTTTTTTCTTGGCCAAGTGCGGTCGCTTTTTCTTCAATGCCTCATCGAATCGACCCAATAAGTTGCTGTAATATTCACCATTGATTGTTTTTCCTTTTTGAAGGTAGTCAATGTGGATAATACCGCGTGCATCCCAAAAAACAGTCGCCATGACTTTATTGGCTGACAAGCCCACCTTTGCCTTCTTTGGCGCCGATTCACCCCGAGAAACCCACTGTTTTGACTGCTGTTTGATCTCCGGTGTGTTGTGGTGGATCCACGTTTCGTCCACGGTTACGAAACGGCGCAAAAACTCGTTCATATTGCGATTGAACAACGCCAAACATTCCTGCGAAATTGTCACACGGTTGCGTTTGTGGTCGATTGTGAGCAAACGCGGCACCCATCTTGCGGAAAGCTTTCTCATACCCAAATGATCATTCAAAATTGAAACGACTGAGCCATGTGAGATGCCTATGGCTTCCACAATCTCTCTCACTTTTAATCGCCGATCGGCTAAAACCATATCGTGGATTTTTTCAATTGTTTCGGATGTGGAGACCTCAACTGGGCGTCCAGAACGTTCGGCATCTTCCGTGCTTGTACGGCCACATCGGAATTCAGTAAACCACTTTTTTACCATGGAAATGGATGGTGCAGAGTCCCCATAATATTTATCAAGCTTAGCCTTGGTTTGCGTAATGGATTTTTTCCGCAAAAAATAACGCTTAATGAGCACACGAAATTCACTTTTTTCCATTTTCTTCTCAGTCAACGCGGTAGTCTGATATTAACGGCTGTCAAAAACAAACTAAATGTCGCAGCTTATTCAATTTTTGACAAGAGTCAACTGACAGATGACTGTTGACGGGAGCAGTGTTGCCATTTCAATTAAGAGGCGGGAAATTCAAAAAGTCACGGACTTATTGACCCGCCCTCGTATTAACAATGTTAACTTAAATCAAACAACGAAAATCAAATATCTTGGAAGATACATCACCATAAACAATTCAGCAAATCTACATGTAAACAAATGCATTGATAATATCAACAAAAATTGCAGTTTCTTAAAAATCCTAAGTGGATGCCGATTCGGGCTAGAACCAAGCACATCATTGTGAATGTATAAAGCCTTCACAAGAGCAAAGTTAGAATACGCAGCCTCTACTTTCGCCAATCTCTCTAAGATAGCAGGCGGCAACCTCGTAGCTTGCACTAATGCGCACCTAAGAAGAAGCCTGGGACTAATTAGATCCACCCCAACACAAATATTGTATCACATGGCAGCAGAACTACCACCAACTTCCAGATTCAATCTGGCCACGGCCAAGGAACTAAGTAAATGTGTCGCATTTGAACTACCAGTGTCAGGCCTGCTTTCCGATAACACATTCGACATACAGACCAGCTATTGTAAAATTTATAAAAAATGTGAAAGCATTTTCCAGAATATACATAGAATCAAGGGAAATTACACCACAACCTCTTGTAGGGGTAAAAGTGTTGTGTTAAAGTGTGAGTGTATTCACGTCTATTGGCGGACCTCGCCTCAAAAGGTATGGCTAGGTTTGAGCCTCAGTGTCTTGCAAAAAGAAACACACGCAGAGTGACGGTTCTAAGCAAGCTGGTTTATTTTCATAAAATTGGTTACTTAAATACTAATTTACAAAACTGTTATACAGCGGAGCATTTCCAGCGCTCCGCCCATTATTCCAGTGACCAAAGGCTACGTCCAATCAGCGTCACTGGACCATTGGGTCAACTCAGCACTTTCCTCAAGTGCCCGTGCCCTGCGGTAGGTGACATCACACAACATGCCGATCAGTGCATTTTTCCGTAAGTGGGACATTGCACTGCGGTAGGTGGTGTCGGGTGGCACGCCGCTCGGCTAATCGCTGGCTCAGCCACTTGAGTGCTGCACTGTCGTGCGCGTGGTGTCATTTGGCACATGTGAAGTAATAAGTGTAGCGCGATCGACTGGTTTCGGCATAAGTGGTCATGTGGTACCACTACACCATTGCCCTTAAGCGAAAAATTATTACTTGAAATAATTTTTTAAGATATTGGTCGGGGTCTTCGGAGGTGGTGTTGGAAATACTTCGCTTTACAATATTGAAGTTATGAATAATATAATTGTTGTCTTATTCTGATAGTAATTTATGTATATGTATGTAGTTTTTTATTTTACATTTTCAGTTCTTACTTGTTATGTTGCTATCTCCTAAGAATTTCTTAAGGTTATTATTATGTAATATCTTATGTTTACCGTTTATTTCTACTGTGGAGTTTACTCCATTTCTTTCTATAATTTTATATGGTCCATGGTAGGGACTCTGTAGTTTCTTACTTGTTTCTAATTTAACAAAAACTAAATCTCCTATTCTTAACTGTGTATTATTAATATTTTTATCGTAATTAATTTTTCTCTTATGTTTAGCTATTTCTATAATATTCCTAGCCTTATCCATAGATGTTTGTAGCCTAACTTTTAGTTCGTTGGCGTAATTGTCAATGTCATAAATTTGTTGGGTTCTGTTTATTTTGTCACATGGTAGTGACGGTAATTTGCCGAAAACTAATTCATATGGTGAATATAGAGTTTCGACATGTGGTGTCGTATTATATGCGAAAGTGTAGTATGGTACCCATTTGTCCCATTCATGTTCAGTTGTGAAGGCCAGTAGGTATTCGTGTAGCGTTCTATGGTTTCGCTCAAGTGCTCCGATTGTTTGATGATGGTAAGGTGTCGAAAATATTTGTCGCACGTTAAGTACTTCGCATATGTTATGCATTAACTCATTTGTGAATTCGGTACCTCGGTCGGATTTCAATGTTTTAAAACAACCATACTTGAGAATGAATTGTTCTACAAGTGTTTTTGCTGTTGTTTTTGCGTCCTTAGTTTCCATTGGGTGTGCTATGACAAATTTTGTTAAATCGCATTGCATTGTGAGTATGTAGCGGAATCCATTCGATATTCTTAATGGTCCGACTGTGTCAATCGTAATTGTTTCGAAGCTTTTTGCTGGCAAGTCTGTTTTGACCAGTTTTTCTTTTATGTGTTTCGTAGTTTTGTTCTTGCTGCAGGTCAGGCAATTGTTGACAAATTCTTTTACCATTTGTCTCATATTTTTCCATATATATCGTTGTTTTAATTTTAGAATCGTTTTTCGAATTCCTAAATGTCCGGCTGTACTGGCGTTAAGATATTCATCAATTAGTTTGTATTGTTGCAATTTGCTTTGAATATTTCGTGGAGCGTTATATATTAGTATTTTTGTAGGCGAGCATTTATCTTTATTTACTTCATTATATCTTTTCTTGAATGCATTCATTGTAATATTCTCAAATTTAAAATTTTCTCTGCAAAGGGCTAGCTCCTTTATATGCAGTTTCTTTAGTGAACTATGTAGTTTCTCCAACATTGAATCTAGATTCAAAGGGTCATCGCTACAAGTCACATGCACTTCATTATCATCAATATGTATCGTCGGCCGACGCTTTTCTTTTATTTCAAACTTCAATTTCTTCATATTCTTCACGTCGTTCATAGAGGTACATTCCCATATGTAGAGTTGCGCAGGCTCTTGAGATTTGTCCTTCCTATTGTCGCGTGTTTTGGTACCATTATCTTCATAAATATTCTCATTTTCAATAATGTGCGTATCTTCAATATTCTTTGTTTCATTTGCTCGTAATTTTGCTGCCTTGCTCCTTGTAATTGCTAGGATTTCTTTTTGTTTGCTGTCATCTTCATGTGTCGGAATCATTACCTTCAGTGTGTCGCTGTCAATTTTTATGCGTGATAAAGCATCCGCGTTTGTGTTGATTTTTCCTTGTTTATATATGATTTCGAAGTCATAATCCGATAAGTCTAATCTGATTCTTGTCATTTTTGATGATGGGTTTTTGTGTGAAAACAGTGATATCAGTGGTCTGTGGTCAGTGACTACGATGAATTTTCTGCCGTATAGATATGGTCTGAAGTAATTTATTCCCCAATGTATTGCTAGAAGTTCCTTTTCGATAATTGGTTTATTAATGTCGTGTTTCTGTAGTGACTTGCTTGCATATGAGATGGGTAGGTCATGTCCAATTTCTCCTTGGGACAGTACTGCTCCTAGGGCGAAGTCTGAAGCGTCTGTTGTTAATATGAAGGTTTTGTTGAAATCTGGATATTGCAGTATTGGTGTGTTGGTTAACTTTTGTTTTAGTGTCTCGAAAGCTGTTTTACACTCGTCTGACCAAATGAAAGGTGTACCTTTCTTAAGGAGAGAGTTAAGACATTTTACTATTGATGCGAATTCAGGTATGAAACGTCTGTAGTAGTTGCAAAATGCTACAAATCGACGGACTTCATCAGCATTCGTTGGTGTTGGATATTTTAGTACTGCTTCGCATTTTGTTGGATCTGTTCTGATGCCTTTATCTGTCCTAAGTAGATGACTTCTGGTTTTAAAAATTGGCATTTGCTTGCATTTAGTTTTAAGTTGTATTGTTGTAGTCGGTCGAAAACTTTAGTCAGATTTTCGTTGTGGTGTTTTAATGAACATCCAAATACTATTATATCGTCAACATAGAGGAAGGCTTCTGAGCTGAGTCCACTTAGTGCTAGAGTGAGCATTCGTTGAAAACTGTTTGAGGATATCTTGAGACCAAATTATTTAAATTGGTAGTGTCCATCTTGTGTGGAAAATGCTGTGGGTGGTCTTGAATCTTGTTCCAAAGGTATTTGATGGAAAGAGCTGGTCATGTCGTTGTTGAGTTGAGAAGTATTTCGCTCTGCCAAGTATATAAAGAACATCTTCTAGTCGTGTAAGCGGGAATTTATCATTGATTATTTTGTCGTTCAGTTTTCTGTAATCTACGACTAATCGCCATTTTTTTGTATTGTCTTCGCTTTTCTTCGGTACTAGTAATAGAGGTGCGTTATATGGGCTAGTTGATGGTTCTATTATATCACTGTCTATTAACTTTTCTACTTGTTTCTTTATTTCCTCTTGTTGGGTTTGTGGTAGTCTGTAGTTTTTTATATATACTGGTGTGGAGTCTTCTAAATTAAGTTGTTGTGTATAGAAATTGTTTGTGGTAATTTCTTCTCCTTCTAGATGGAATATCGATTGGTATTTTCGGAAAATGTTTGTGAGCTCCGGTTTTGTTTGTGCATCTAAGTTGTCTAGCTTGAGTGTTGATATTAGTTTTCTGAACCGTTCATTGTCTGAGCTTTTGGTGCTGTAGTTTGTTTTCATTATAGTATAATTAGACAAGTTTTCTATTTTTGGTCGGATGTTTCTTATGGTTATTGTTTTATCTGTTGTATTGATTATTTTTACGTGGCATTTGCCTTTTGCTGGTGCTATAGAATTTGCCAAAAATACTCCGTTTGCAAGTTCTTGGTTTAGTATTACACTGTCTTCTTGAATATTCATGCTGATCGGTAATATTACTTCGCATCTTGGCGGTATTGTATGTGAGGTACGTGGTGGTGGTTTGGTTGTTATAGGGAATATGTGTTCTTCTTCATTTATTATCATTGTTAATGTTAGGGTTTCGTAGTCTATTTTGCACATGTATTTGAGTAGAAAGTCTCTTCCTATGATTCCATTTGTTACGATTGGGAAGTCTTCATTGACCATGTGGAAATTCAATTCTGTTTTGGTTTTTCGTAGTGGGAATGTTAGTTTTAATGTTCCCAGTGAGTCTATTTTTTGTGTGGATATTCCAGTTAGTTTACATGTGTTTTCTGTGTTGATCTCAAGGCTGTCATCGTTGTTTGTTTTACACAGTGATATGTCTGCTCCGGTATCAATGAGAAATGTCAATGGTTTACAAAATTCGTTGCATTTTAGTGTGATATAGTTTGTTAAATTTTCGGATATTAGATAAATTCGTTGTTCATTCGTTCTTCTTCCCCCGGAGAAATGTAATTGTCTTCCTCCGGGTCGCCCGCGTTTCCCTGTATGTAGTTAATGCGTGTTGGGCGACCTTGTTGGTTGTAGTTTTGGTTACGGTTGTCATAATTGCGTGTGCTGTTTCTTCGGTATTGGTTACTATTTCTGTTGTTTTGGTTTTGATTCCTGTTGAATGGGTAGTTGTTTCTACTGCGGTTGTCATTCGACGTGTTTCCGTCGTTGTTAGGTCTGCTGTTGTTGTGGTTGTTGCGAGTATTGGTTCGATAGCTGTTTTGATTGTTGTTTTGATAGTTGTTTCTATAATTGTTGTTGTATTGATATCTGCTCTGTTGATTTGGATATCTGCTGTTTACTCTGTGTTGGTTGTTGTTTCGGTTGTTACTGTTCCGGTTGATGAACATTACTCTTGTTTGGTTTTGCTGATTGTCCTTTTCAAGCTCCAAGGCCAATTCGACTGCTTGATTGAAAGTTTTTGGCATTGCGGCAAAAATCGTTTGTTTGTATTCGTCATTGAGTCCATTTTTGAATACCGTCAGGCTGTATTGCTCATTAATGTTTGTTATCAATGATTGCTCTTGGGTTGTTGTCGTTCCTGTCTGAGCTATCTGTAATTTGTTGAGCTCGGCAATCAGATTTAGAATCTTGTCCTTGTATGATGTAATGCTCGAGTTACGTTGTGTGAAACATGACAGTTGGTTTTGCAGCTGTGGGATCGTTATTGGGCTCTTGTACCTTTCTTTCAACACGGTTTTTAGTTTTTCTAGGGTGTCAATTGTGGTGTTGCCAAGTGCTGTCCTCAACATAGAATTAAGTTTCGCATAAAATACAAATTCTATTAGTTCAGTTTTTCCGTTCGGGTCAAGATTTCTGTACATGATTTCAGTGATTTTTAGAAAGGTGTCTACCTCTTTGTGGTTTCCCGTGAAGCTCGGGATGGCTTTCATCGCCGTTTCTATATTGAATGAAGACATATTGCCTGGGGGGTTTTTTTGTTCTGTGTAGTTGTCGATTAGTTTCTGTTTTAATGTTTTTGTAATGTTGTCGTATGTCTTGTGGAAGGCTATTTTTATGCCAGCTATGTAGTCGTCGTCTGTGTATTCCGATAAGAGTTCTTCAAACTGTGTTTTTAGCTCAAATACAGTTCGTTGTTTTCTTACTATTGTCTCTTGAGTGTATGTTCTGTTCGGTGTTTTTCTTAAATTTGTCTGTATCTTGGTTAGTTCGTCAAGTTATTTTTTTACAGTTTGACAGAAAAAATACAAAAAACAGCTGTTCCGACAGTAAAAGAGCTTTCACCTCGAGTGGTGAATTGTTTGAACTTTCTTCTTGTCACCATTTTTCCAGAATACGGAAACAATCAAATTCAATTCAATTGTTACGGGGGGTAACAATTGTTACGGTAGTGCCAGAATAGGGCTGTTAGCCCAACGTTTCTCCAGTTTTTTTATCCCTTCCGAAAAATATGATTTGTCGAGGTCTTCAAAATAGGCATTTGTTTGTGAGATGACTTCGTCATTGGAGGCAAATCTCTTTCCGCCGAGCCATTTCTTCAAGTTTGGGAACAAGAAATAGTCACTTGGGGCTAGATCGGGTGAATAGGCGGGATGAGGGAGCAATTCGTAGCCCAATTCATGGATTTTTGCCATGGAAACTGCACATGGGTGCACCCGTGCATTGTCCTGGTGGAAAAGGACTTTTTTCTTGGCCAAGTGCGGTCGCTTTTTCTTCAATGCCTCATCGAATCGACCCAATAAGTTGCTGTAATATTCACCATTGATTGTTTTTCCTTTTTGAAGGTAGTCAATGTGGATAATACCGCGTGCATCCCAAAAAACAGTCGCCATGACTTTATTGGCTGACAAGCCCACCTTTGCCTTCTTTGGCGCCGATTCACCCCGAGAAACCCACTGTTTTGACTGCTGTTTGATCTCCGGTGTGTTGTGGTGGATCCACGTTTCGTCCACGGTTACGAAACGGCGCAAAAACTCGTTCATATTGCGATTGAACAACGCCAAACATTCCTGCGAAATTGTCACACGGTTGCGTTTGTGGTCGATTGTGAGCAAACGCGGCACCCATCTTGCGGAAAGCTTTCTCATACCCAAATGATCATTCAAAATTGAAACGACTGAGCCATGTGAGATGCCTATGGCTTCCACAATCTCTCTCACTTTTAATCGCCGATCGGCTAAAACCATATCGTGGATTTTTTCAATTGTTTCGGATGTGGAGACCTCAACTGGGCGTCCAGAACGTTCGGCATCTTCCGTGCTTGTACGGCCACATCGGAATTCAGTAAACCACTTTTTTACCATGGAAATGGATGGTGCAGAGTCCCCATAATATTTATCAAGCTTAGCCTTGGTTTGCGTAATGGATTTTTTCCGCAAAAAATAACGCTTAATGAGCACACGAAATTCACTTTTTTCCATTTTCTTCTCAGTCAACGCGGTAGTCTGATATTAACGGCTGTCAAAAACAAACTAAATGTCGCAGCTTATTCAATTTTTGACAAGAGTCAACTGACAGATGACTGTTGACGGGAGCAGTGTTGCCATTTCAATTAAGAGGCGGGAAATTCAAAAAGTCACGGACTTATTGACCCGCCCTCGTATTAACAATGTTAACTTAAATCAAACAACGAAAATCAAATATCTTGGAAGATACATCACCATAAACAATTCAGCAAATCTACATGTAAACAAATGCATTGATAATATCAACAAAAATTGCAGTTTCTTAAAAATCCTAAGTGGATGCCGATTCGGGCTAGAACCAAGCACATCATTGTGAATGTATAAAGCCTTCACAAGAGCAAAGTTAGAATACGCAGCCTCTACTTTCGCCAATCTCTCTAAGATAGCAGGCGGCAACCTCGTAGCTTGCACTAATGCGCACCTAAGAAGAAGCCTGGGACTAATTAGATCCACCCCAACACAAATATTGTATCACATGGCAGCAGAACTACCACCAACTTCCAGATTCAATCTGGCCACGGCCAAGGAACTAAGTAAATGTGTCGCATTTGAACTACCAGTGTCAGGCCTGCTTTCCGCTAACACATTCGACATACAGACCAGCTATTGTAAAATTTATAAAAAATGTGAAAGCATTTTCCAGAATATACATAGAATCAAGGGAAATTACACCACAACCTCTTGTAGGGGTAAAAGTGTTGTGTTAAAGTGTGAGTGTATTCACGTCTATTGGCGGACCTCGCCTCAAAAGGTATGGCTAGGTTTGAGCCTCAGTGTCTTGCAAAAAGAAACACACGCAGAGTGACGGTTCTAAGCAAGCTGGTTTATTTTCATAAAATTGGTTACTTAAATACTAATTTACAAAACTGTTATACAGCGGAGCATTTCCAGCGCTCCGCCCATTATTCCAGTGACCAAAGGCTACGTCCAATCAGCGTCACTGGACCATTGGGTCAACTCAGCACTTTCCTCAAGTGCCCGTGCCCTGCGGTAGGTGACATCACACAACATGCCGATCAGTGCATTTTTCCGTAAGTGGGACATTGCACTGCGGTAGGTGGTGTCGGGTGGCACGCCGCTCGGCTAATCGCTGGCTCAGCCACTTGAGTGCTGCACTGTCGTGCGCGTGGTGTCATTTGGCACATGTGAAGTAATAAGTGTAGCGCGATCGACTGGTTTCGGCATAAGTGGTCATGTGGTACCACTACACCATTGCCCTTAAGCGAAAAATTATTACTTGAAATAATTTTTTAAGATATTGGTCGGGGTCTTCGGAGGTGGTGTTGGAAATACTTCGCTTTACAATATTGAAGTTATGAATAATATAATTGTTGTCTTATTCTGATAGTAATTTATGTATATGTATGTAGTTTTTTATTTTACATTTTCAGTTCTTACTTGTTATGTTGCTATCTCCTAAGAATTTCTTAAGGTTATTATTATGTAATATCTTATGTTTACCGTTTATTTCTACTGTGGAGTTTACTCCATTTCTTTCTATAATTTTATATGGTCCATGGTAGGGACTCTGTAGTTTCTTACTTGTTTCTAATTTAACAAAAACTAAATCTCCTATTCTTAACTGTGTATTATTAATATTTTTATCGTAATTAATTTTTCTCTTATGTTTAGCTATTTCTATAATATTCCTAGCCTTATCCATAGATGTTTGTAGCCTAACTTTTAGTTCGTTGGCGTAATTGTCAATGTCATAAATTTGTTGGGTTCTGTTTATTTTGTCACATGGTAGTGACGGTAATTTGCCGAAAACTAATTCATATGGTGAATATAGAGTTTCGACATGTGGTGTCGTATTATATGCGAAAGTGTAGTATGGTACCCATTTGTCCCATTCATGTTCAGTTGTGAAGGCCAGTAGGTATTCGTGTAGCGTTCTATGGTTTCGCTCAAGTGCTCCGATTGTTTGATGATGGTAAGGTGTCGAAAATATTTGTCGCACGTTAAGTACTTCGCATATGTTATGCATTAACTCATTTGTGAATTCGGTACCTCGGTCGGATTTCAATGTTTTAAAACAACCATACTTGAGAATGAATTGTTCTACAAGTGTTTTTGCTGTTGTTTTTGCGTCCTTAGTTTCCATTGGGTGTGCTATGACAAATTTTGTTAAATCGCATTGCATTGTGAGTATGTAGCGGAATCCATTCGATATTCTTAATGGTCCGACTGTGTCAATCGTAATTGTTTCGAAGCTTTTTGCTGGCAAGTCTGTTTTGACCAGTTTTTCTTTTATGTGTTTCGTAGTTTTGTTCTTGCTGCAGGTCAGGCAATTGTTGACAAATTCTTTTACCATTTGTCTCATATTTTTCCATATATATCGTTGTTTTAATTTTAGAATCGTTTTTCGAATTCCTAAATGTCCGGCTGTACTGGCGTTAAGATATTCATCAATTAGTTTGTATTGTTGCAATTTGCTTTGAATATTTCGTGGAGCGTTATATATTAGTATTTTTGTAGGCGAGCATTTATCTTTATTTACTTCATTATATCTTTTCTTGAATGCATTCATTGTAATATTCTCAAATTTAAAATTTTCTCTGCAAAGGGCTAGCTCCTTTATATGCAGTTTCTTTAGTGAACTATGTAGTTTCTCCAACATTGAATCTAGATTCAAAGGGTCATCGCTACAAGTCACATGCACTTCATTATCATCAATATGTATCGTCGGCCGACGCTTTTCTTTTATTTCAAACTTCAATTTCTTCATATTCTTCACGTCGTTCATAGAGGTACATTCCCATATGTAGAGTTGCGCAGGCTCTTGAGATTTGTCCTTCCTATTGTCGCGTGTTTTGGTACCATTATCTTCATAAATATTCTCATTTTCAATAATGTGCGTATCTTCAATATTCTTTGTTTCATTTGCTCGTAATTTTGCTGCCTTGCTCCTTGTAATTGCTAGGATTTCTTTTTGTTTGCCGTCATCTTCATGTGTCGGAATCATTACCTTCAGTGTGTCGCTGTCAATTTTTATGCGTGATAAAGCATCCGCGTTTGTGTTGATTTTTCCTTGTTTATATATGATTTCGAAGTCATAATCCGATAAGTCTAATCTGATTCTTGTCATTTTTGATGATGGGTTTTTGTGTGAAAACAGTGATATCAGTGGTCTGTGGTCAGTGACTACGATGAATTTTCTGCCGTATAGATATGGTCTGAAGTAATTTATTCCCCAATGTATTGCTAGAAGTTCCTTTTCGATAATTGGTTTATTAATGTCGTGTTTCTGTAGTGACTTGCTTGCATATGAGATGGGTAGGTCATGTCCAATTTCTCCTTGGGACAGTACTGCTCCTAGGGCGAAGTCTGAAGCGTCTGTTGTTAATATGAAGGTTTTGTTGAAATCTGGATATTGCAGTATTGGTGTGTTGGTTAACTTTTGTTTTAGTGTCTCGAAAGCTGTTTTACACTCGTCTGACCAAATGAAAGGTGTACCTTTCTTAAGGAGAGAGTTAAGACATTTTACTATTGATGCGAATTCAGGTATGAAACGTCTGTAGTAGTTGCAAAATGCTACAAATCGACGGACTTCATCAGCATTCGTTGGTGTTGGATATTTTAGTACTGCTTCGCATTTTGTTGGATCTGTTCTGATGCCTTTATCTGTCCTAAGTAGATGACTTCTGGTTTTAAAAATTGGCATTTGCTTGCATTTAGTTTTAAGTTGTATTGTTGTAGTCGGTCGAAAACTTTAGTCAGATTTTCGTTGTGGTGTTTTAATGAACATCCAAATACTATTATATCGTCAACATAGAGGAAGGCTTCTGAGCTGAGTCCACTTAGTGCTAGAGTGAGCATTCGTTGAAAACTGTTTGAGGATATCTTGAGACCAAATTATTTAAATTGGTAGTGTCCATCTTGTGTGGAAAATGCTGTGGGTGGTCTTGAATCTTGTTCCAAAGGTATTTGATGGAAAGAGCTGGTCATGTCGTTGTTGAGTTGAGAAGTATTTCGCTCTGCCAAGTATATAAAGAACATCTTCTAGTCGTGTAAGCGGGAATTTATCATTGATTATTTTGTCGTTCAGTTTTCTGTAATCTACGACTAATCGCCATTTTTTTGTATTGTCTTCGCTTTTCTTCGGTACTAGTAATAGAGGTGCGTTATATGGGCTAGTTGATGGTTCTATTATATCACTGTCTATTAACTTTTCTACTTGTTTCTTTATTTCCTCTTGTTGGGTTTGTGGTAGTCTGTAGTTTTTTATATATACTGGTGTGGAGTCTTCTAAATTAAGTTGTTGTGTATAGAAATTGTTTGTGGTAATTTCTTCTCCTTCTAGATGGAATATCGATTGGTATTTTCGGAAAATGTTTGTGAGCTCCGGTTTTGTTTGTGCATCTAAGTTGTCTAGCTTGAGTGTTGATATTAGTTTTCTGAACCGTTCATTGTCTGAGCTTTTGGTGCTGTAGTTTGTTTTCATTATAGTATAATTAGACAAGTTTTCTATTTTTGGTCGGATGTTTCTTATGGTTATTGTTTTATCTGTTGTATTGATTATTTTTACGTGGCATTTGCCTTTTGCTGGTGCTATAGAATTTGCCAAAAATACTCCGTTTGCAAGTTCTTGGTTTAGTATTACACTGTCTTCTTGAATATTCATGCTGATCGGTAATATTACTTCGCATCTTGGCGGTATTGTATGTGAGGTACGTGGTGGTGGTTTGGTTGTTATAGGGAATATGTGTTCTTCTTCATTTATTATCATTGTTAATGTTAGGGTTTCGTAGTCTATTTTGCACATGTATTTGAGTAGAAAGTCTCTTCCTATGATTCCATTTGTTACGATTGGGAAGTCTTCATTGACCATGTGGAAATTCAATTCTGTTTTGGTTTTTCGTAGTGGGAATGTTAGTTTTAATGTTCCCAGTGAGTCTATTTTTTGTGTGGATATTCCAGTTAGTTTACATGTGTTTTCTGTGTTGATCTCAAGGCTGTCATCGTTGTTTGTTTTACACAGTGATATGTCTGCTCCGGTATCAATGAGAAATGTCAATGGTTTACAAAATTCGTTGCATTTTAGTGTGATATAGTTTGTTAAATTTTCGGATATTAGATAAATTCGTTGTTCATTCGTTCTTCTTCCCCCGGAGAAATGTAATTGTCTTCCTCCGGGTCGCCCGCGTTTCCCTGTATGTAGTTAATGCGTGTTGGGCGACCTTGTTGGTTGTAGTTTTGGTTACGGTTGTCATAATTGCGTGTGCTGTTTCTTCGGTATTGGTTACTATTTCTGTTGTTTTGGTTTTGATTCCTGTTGAATGGGTAGTTGTTTCTACTGCGGTTGTCATTCGACGTGTTTCCGTCGTTGTTAGGTCTGCTGTTGTTGTGGTTGTTGCGAGTATTGGTTCGATAGCTGTTTTGATTGTTGTTTTGATAGTTGTTTCTATAATTGTTGTTGTATTGATATCTGCTCTGTTGATTTGGATATCTGCTGTTTACTCTGTGTTGGTTGTTGTTTCGGTTGTTACTGTTCCGGTTGATGAACATTACTCTTGTTTGGTTTTGCTGATTGTCCTTTTCAAGCTCCAAGGCCAATTCGACTGCTTGATTGAAAGTTTTTGGCATTGCGGCAAAAATCGTTTGTTTGTATTCGTCATTGAGTCCATTTTTGAATACCGTCAGGCTGTATTGCTCATTAATTTTTGTTATCAATGATTGCTCTTGGGTTGTTGTCGTTCCTGTCTGAGCTATCTGTAATTTGTTGAGCTCGGCAATCAGATTTAGAATCTTGTCCTTGTATGATGTAATGCTCGAGTTACGTTGTGTGAAACATGACAGTTGGTTTTGCAGCTGTGAGATCGTTATTGGGCTCTTGTACCTTTCTTTCAACACGGTTTTTAGTTTTTCTAGGGTGTCAATTGTGGTGTTGCCAAGTGCTGTCCTCAACATAGAATTAAGTTTCGCATAAAATACAAATTCTATTAGTTCAGTTTTTCCGTTCGGGTCAAGATTTCTGTACATGATTTCAGTGATTTTTAGAAAGGTGTCTACCTCTTTGTGGTTTCCCGTGAAGCTCGGGATGGCTTTCATCGCCGTTTCTATATTGAATGAAGACATATTGCCTGGGGGGTTTTTTTGTTCTGTGTAGTTGTCGATTAGTTTCTGTTTTAATGTTTTTGTAATGTTGTCGTATGTCTTGTGGAAGGCTATTTTTATGCCAGCTATGTAGTCGTCGTCTGTGTATTCCGATAAGAGTTCTTCAAACTGTGTTTTTAGCTCAAATACAGTTCGTTGTTTTCTTACTATTGTCTCTTGAGTGTATGTTCTGTTCGGTGTTTTTCTTAAATTTGTCTGTATCTTGGTTAGTTCGTCAAGGATGTCCTCCATTTAGAATCTCATGTTGAGCATGTTGAACATGCGGTATGATTCTTCTTCTCGTGTCGTGTTATGTCTTACGTCCTCTATTGTTGGTTTTCTGGGCATACCAATAAGTTGCCAGTGTTGTATTAAAAATTTAAGTTTTGTCTGTTCGTCTATTTCCTCGTGTTTTAACTGTATTTGTTGTGAAGAGTCCCTTCCTTGGTGTTTTTTGTTAACACTCCTATTCCTTTTGTCTTTTGTAAAAATTTTTTTTTGTAGTTCTATGTCAAGTAAGTGTTAAAGTGCGTTTAGTTTTTCATATATATATTTTTTGGTTTATTTAGATGTTGGTGACGTATTTTCGTCCCTCATTATTGTTTTTCATATCATTATTGTTTTTACTTATTTGTTTATTAACATATGCTTTATAAGATCTATTAAGCTCTAGTATGACTAATATTGCTACAACTAGACCTATAAAATATAGTGGATATTTTTCCTTGGTGTTTGCATTCGATGTTACGGCTGCTGCGTTGTTGTTGGCAACAACGATTTCTTCCCTGTTTTGCCGTCCTCCCATTAGTGTTGTCGTCTTGCCGCTCTAATTTGTTGGACGAGCTCCTGTTTGCGCTATTTGTCCGCTTCGCTCTGTGACAAACGATGAAGGGCTGCAAGTTCTTGGCGTTGTCGAACTTTCTTCCCTGCGCGTGGTCTTCTCTTTGGTCGGGTTGATGGTTGGTGTGGATTACTGTCCTTTGGGGCTGTATTGTTTTTCTGCTGTCGGCGTAAGTACTCCTGTATCGTCAATGGTTTGGGGCCGGCAGTTAGCGGAGTTGGTGTGTAGGTCGGGTAATCAAGCGTGGCTGACGTGGAGGCTGGTTGGTATTCCTCGTGGTCGTCTACTTGTGGGTTGTAGAGGTACAGTTGCTGTTGCGTGATGGTGACGAGTCTGTTGAAGATGGAGTTGAACTCCTCGTGGTCGGACATCTGATCGGTGGTTGAAAATCAGGTTCTAGTTTTGTCCAGAACTTACTTTGTTAGGTAGTCTTGGAGTTAAAGTAGAAGTTCGGTCGGCAGGATCGCCATGTAGGGGTAAAAGTGTTGTGTTAAAGTGTGAGTGTATTCACGTCTATTGGCGGACCTCGCCTCAAAAGGTATGGCTAGGTTTGAGCCTCAGTGTCTTGCAAAAAGAAACACACGCAGAGTGACGGTTCTAAGCAAGCTGGTTTATTTTCGGAAAATTGGTTACTTAAATACTAATTTACAAAACTGTTATACAGCGGAGCATTTCCAGCGCTCCGCCCATTATTCCAGTGACCAAAGGCTACGTCCAATCAGCGTCACTGGACCATTGGGTCAACTCAGCACTTTCCTCAAGTGCCCGTGCCCTGCGGTTGGTGACATCACACAACATGCCGATCAGTGCATTTTTCCGTAAGTGGGACATTGCACTGCGGTAGGTGGTGTCGGGTGGCACGCCGCTCGGCTAATCGCTGGCTCAGCCACTTGAGTGCTGCACTGTCGTGCGCGTGGTGTCATTTGGCACATGTGAAGTAATAAGTGTAGCGCGATCGACTGGTTTCGGCATAAGTGGTCATGTGGTACCACTACACTCTAAAATCATAATAGTAGAAGTCTTCTTTGAAGGAGCATACAAAAATAAGCGGGAAGCTAATAAAGAAACATTTATACAATTATTCACAAGCAAAAGAAACAAATTAAGACAGGCTGGCTTTTCAATCTTCTTCACAGACGGATCAATCCAAAACAAACAAACAAGAAGCGTTCTAACAGGAGGAGTCGGGAACAGCCGTCATGACAGCCGAACTGATAGCTATAGAGGTCATTATCATAACATCAACGGAGAAAAAATCAACCTGAAATGGACGATCACAATGCCAATAGAGAAATGGAAAGTATATTGTGGCAAGAATGGCAATTAGATTATACCTCTAACAGTGAGGATAAATGAAAAAACTACTACAAAATGTTTCCAAAATTAGATAAAGAATCATGGTTCCACAAATACCAAATACGTTTTTTTTACTCGTCATCGAGTAACAAAAAAAGACAGTAAATAGAATCCTCTCATGCCACACCTTCTCCAAAGCAACATTAACAAAACTGAAAGTGGTAGACTCAGCAGACTGTGAAACATGCAGACTACCAGAGGACGCCGATACTGTTCAAATGCACAGAATACAACAGCAGCAGATCCAAATACCCGTTACTAATAAAACATAATGTAACGTCAGACTTCATCGAACATGAGGGTCTAAAATCAATCAGTAACTGGTTAACCTTTCTTACCGAAAATAAAATAGACGTTTAATAAAATGCATCACTTACACAAATCCATCTACCAACACTCAAACCACACATTCATCCCTCTATGAACACTTAAAATTCACACTTAACCATCATCACTCAGCATTAATTTCCTCCAAACAACCCTCAATTTTCAACATTATTTTCTCTCCTATCAACAATATCCAGGAACTCACCACGCAACACAGAATAAGACGATAAGCAACACTGAACAGCACCCCAGTAATAATCTCCCATAGGGCAGCCAAAGATACAAAATCTCACAAAATATCCTTTGCGAATGGCTTTATATTCAGCGAATGGGCCAAATAATTCTCGTCATCGAGTAACTTAAACCTTTAAAAAAAAAAAATGGCCGAACTTGTCGCACAAAAAAATCCAAAATATAATATACGTTACCAGCGAAAATTCAAAATCGCGATACTTTTTGAACAGATCTCGTATTTACAATAGTATCAACAAATATTTTAATCTCCTAAATATTTGAGAGAAAATAAAATTTTTTGATCAGTTCGGCAAAAATGATTACACTCAATTTACACAGAGCTGCTCAGCACATTCCGGAAAGCGAAAAAAAGTGATTTTTTGGTAGTCACACGTGCAAGTTTTATTTTCTGGAATGGAAATAATTTCCATAAAGTGCAAAATTTTGATTTCATTGAATGGTTTAATTTTAAAAATAACATCGAAGCATTCAGAGGTATTTCGAGCATTTGGTTTTTAAACTAATGGTTTATGCTTACAACTCAGCAAGTTCAATATGCTTCAAAACTGGTGTTGCATAAAACGAGCAGTTTCGAGGAAAGGCGGCACTTGCAAGTACGACCACCATTTGTTAATTTTTAATTTTTGTAACTTTCCGTGCAGAGCTTGTAATATTTTGTAGTCGTTAGCAAACCCTGCAGCTCCGTCAAAATTGAAAGTGACTGCTTCGACAAAATTTTATTAATAGATGCCACTATGGTTTTGGTTTTTAATATCCTACATTGAGTAACAGAGACCTCTCTCTCAACCGATAGTGCTTGCAATAGGACGTTTTTTCTGCTCATGCTCCTTTTTGGCGCAGATGCATGGACATTATTGCCAATCCTTTGGAGTGTTGAACAGAAAGGCGCTTTGGAAGAAATTCGGTCCTCCTCATACCCGTGACATTTATCAAAATCGAAGGAACCGCGAACTAACGAATGTCCCAATAAAAATGCATGATTTTATTTAAAAATAAAACGCATAATTAGTGAGCGAGTGCAGATATTTTTATTGAATTGTAAAGTCGACAAATGGCCCCCGCAATTCTGATCAGTCTGATTGGTCCTTTTGACATTTTGATGTGGCTCTAACCACAGAATAGACAGTATTATTACTATATTACAGAATAACACAGAATAAACAGTATTATTACTATATTACTGTTTATTTTGCGCTCTAACTCATCAGCCTTGAGCTCAAGACATGTTTGAGGTGTATTTGAGAGATTATTCGGTCTGAAAATCGTTGCTCCAATGGAATATTTTCACAATTATGACAGGTTTCCCCTTTATGTAGCGCTCCTTTTTTAATAAACGGAAAAATCGTAGACGATAGCTGTTAAATTTCAGATCGGGCACTTGTTCAGAAAAAATTGTCATAAAATTTAAATCATTTACTTTTATTGGGACGCCCTTTATATGAACTGTTTAATGATATGAATGTAGCACAGCGAATCCACATCCAGCGACTGCCCTCCTTTTCAGATGTCACCTGGCTGGATTACGAAGAACCTATGAAAGATTTGTTTGATGGTAGTTGAAGGAGACCAGATGAAATAAGAGACCATAATTCCGATAGGAGGACTTAGGGAAGGGAATTAGCCACACGGACTATGTGCAAAGGCACATATCAGCAACTTTCTGACCTTAAATGGGGTTTTCAGGTTTGGGAATAGGAAAAAGTTGGAAGGGTCTAAGTCTTGCGAATACGCTGGCTGAGGTATGATTATGGTGTTGTGTTTGACCAAAAATATCATGAATAAGAAACGATGTGTGAGCAATTAACTGTTTTTTTTATAGCAAGAAATTCCCAAGCACACCATACACATCAGCGTTGATAAATGAGTTTTCCCATTTTGTACCAAGAGGCCAAAAAAAAAAAATGTACTAAAGTAGACAAAAAAGTACCAACTCTTTTTATTAACAAATGCATTTTTATAATTCAACTAGCTGGGCCCCGCGGCTTCGCACGCAAGCTCTCTTGTTTCACCCGATACAAATTCTGAACCCATTGTTGACCCCGTCAGATTTGGATTTAAAAAACATATGTCTATTATCTTTGAAGTAAAAACTCCTTTAAATCATGAGTTTTCACATTTACCCTAAACAAATTCTTAGCCCTTAGTTTATCACGGTAGATTTCGATTTTCCAAAAAATGAAAAGCACATTTTAATTATTTCCCCATAGAAGTGCTTTTTGTCTAAGTTTGAAGTCAAAAGGACCAATAAATCGTGTTTCTCCATACAAACTGTTAACCCATTGTGGACCCCGTTAGATTTTGATTTTCAAAAAAGGGAAAAACACGTGCCAAATTATTTCTCACTAAGAGTATTTTCACAAAGTTTGAAGTCAGTGGCCCCATTAATTCATGTTTTTTTTTACAGTTTCGCCATACAAACACGTATCGAGTTATTTTACATTTGCAGTACTTTCACCAAGTTTGAAGTCAAAAGGCTCAAAAAAATTTGTTTCTCCATACATACTTTTAACCCGTCGTTAATCCAGTTAGATTTCGATTTTGAAAATAATGAGAAACGCGTGTCCAATTTTTTTATTTCAAGTATTTTTAAAATTTTTGAAGTCAATAGGCCTATCGGTTCATGTTTTTTTCTACCCTTAAACAAATCTTAACCCATTGTTGGTCCAGATAAATTTTGATTTTCAAAAAATTATAAAATACGTGTCGAATTATTTTTGATTTAGAGTATTTTCAGGAAGTTCGAAATCAATATGTCTCTTAAATCACCTTTCTTCATACAACACCTTAACACATGTTTTGCCCCTTTACACCCCGAATTTCAAAAAATCCCGTCTTAGCGGAGGTTCATTTTTCAAGATGTACCTACAGTTCAAATTTTCAAAATTTTAACAGTAACACTTCTATGGGACGATGTCATATTAAATTTCAATGCTGTGCAGCTCACAATTCCGAAGTTATTCCACATAAAAGATTTGAGTTTTATGGGCGGTGCCACGCCCCTTGTTAAGTACGCGCCCCATTCTCTCTGTCAAAAGATATGACTAAATGGTGGGTTCGTACTAAGTTTCATTGATGTAAGACTAAAAGTTCCAAAATTATGCGGATAGTTTGGGTCAAACAAATGTGCCACGCCCCTTGTCAAACGCCCATAAAATTTTAACAGTAGAATGACACTTCTATGCGACGATGTCGTACCAAATTTCAATGCTGTGCGACTTACAATTCCGAAGCTATTCCATTTAAAAGATTTGAGTTGTATGGGCGGTGCCACACCCCCTTGCTCAATACCCATTCCATTCCCTCTATCGAAGGACATGATTAAATAGTAAGTTCGTACCAAATTCAATTGATGTGTGACTTATGGTTCCAAAGTTAATGTTTAAAAATGTATTCTGGTGGTGCCAGTCGTTTTCAAGTTTTAAGCAGCCGAACGAACCAAGATTCATTTTTATATATAGGTATAGATATTTATTTTCAATATTAATTAAATTTTAAAAAATTTTAATCTTAAAATGCATTCATAAAAAACAAATTTAAATACTTATTTGCACATTGTTTAGTTTAAGAACTCATTCGTTTCTTTGAGATCATTTGGAATTTAACTTCAAGTAAATATTTCAAAATTTGTATGTTATAACAACAATTATTTGTTGAGCTTTGATTCTATTTATACAAAACCATTGAATGATTTGTAAATCATTTACACAATATTTTAAAAGGTTCAATGCCGCGAATGGCAGGTTGTGCTCTGCCACGAAAAGGCTTAATTTTACCTCCAATTTGTTTGCCGCATAGGTCGCCGGGTCCAACACTGAATTGGAAGCAATGTACTCCGGCAACTTCGGCGTGCTCTTAGCCAATTTCTTCGCTCGGATATGGCTTTCGGACGATGCATAGCGCTGAATGTGAGCAAGGCCACCGACGCGATGAATTGCATATGGCAAACTTTTTTCCTGGGGGTGATTTCTCTTCTTCCAGCCACGAAAATGTGGCTGTATTCCTAAACATCAGTTGCGCTGCATAAGTACAAAGCAGTATGTTCCTAAACGCAACCAAAAAAATGCTGCACGTCCACCCTGTTCCTAATCGCAGGCATCAGGTAATCGATAAGCATCGGAAGCGCAAACTGCTCATCACAAATTTTGTCGATGCTTTGGCAGCGATTAAGCGATGTGAAACTGGGAGAGTAAGCCGATTTTTGTGCGTTTTTTGCAATTCACGTACACAGTCTGTGTGTGCTGGCAGTGATCAGCTCTTCACTGTTTCCGCTCTTATCCCGATATTAGGGATTATTGTGCAAACGAAAATTCCGCCAGTTTTCTTTCAATTATTTGCTTTTTTCTGCATCAAATACACATCAACTTTTTGGTTTCATTACGTAGATTTTATTGACAAATATACCAAAGAACACAAAGCTTAATGCGTTGAATACGACAGGGTCAATTGCCGCCCTTTTTATTTCGCAGTTCTTCATTTAGCGAATCTCTAACGATCAGATCAGAACAGGTATGCTTTTGGTGATAAATGCTCTAGTTCAAACGCAGGACTGTTTTTTTTATGCAGCTTATAAAACCTTAATTTAATTCAATAAAACGAATACCAAACGGTTCTTTTGACACTTTTGGGCAATAATATATTTTTATAGTTAGTTCTATACAAACGTCTTACGAAATTGCACCAAAAAAAATACAAATAAAAAGTAATATTTCTTTGGTCACAAAAAATGACTCACACCAGCAACACTGGAAATTGAAATGAACTAGAACAGCAACCCCGTTTTAGAAATTTATATGGAGGAAAAAGTACGTTCCTGATCAAGCTTGGGGCCTACTAGTAGGCCCCAAGGTTGCAATTTTGCAATAATATTAGTGAAATTCTGTGTATGTATTTCTACCGGCTCTCCCAGTTTCAAATCGCTTAATCGCTGGCTTTGGTTTAACACTGGAATTTTTGAGCAGCGATTAAACGTTTTCGCTTTCGGCTCTTCAGTTTTGCAATGTATTTTGCGTTGCTGTATATTAGTTCACTTGCCAAATCCGAAAATAAGTTCAACATATAATTTGTTACGACTTCCATCTTCATTCACAATGTTGCGCATGAAATGAATTCCTAAACAAAATAGTGTTGCCAACCTAATTTATGCAAAGCATCGCAGTAGCATTCAGAAAATGTTTCACTGCGGCAGTAGTGATACAGCACTGCTTTGCATAAGTACGTTTAGGACGTTTGTCAGGTTGAATTTATAAATAAAAGAAGCTAATAATTGTTTTTACGTCGGCGGAGCGGTAGAATTAAAACGCACGGTAATATCGGGTTTGTGGGTGATCTTTATTACACGACGTACGGATGACGAGTAACAATAGAAAGACAATAAACACTGAACGAGACCAACGGCCTAAGCCGGGGAGCATAAATAGTGGGAACATCAGTACAAGAGGATAAGGAACGGAAGGGATTAGAGGTGGGATCGACAGATCACTGAACAACCACAGCACTCGTTTAGCCATCGCGGCCGCCATTGCAGAGTGCAATTAATGAATTAGCCGAGGGGGTGGTGGTGCGGCTCACGGCAGGCTGGCTGTGGGTGCGCTTAGGGGTGCGCCGATGACTTCTTTTGCGGGGGGATGATCCATCCGGCCGTGCGGGGCAGTCTGAGAGGCACCTGCTGCTTTGGTCGGCTGATCTGCAAAAAGATGGTGGATGTCAGTTAATAAAAGTTATGAGGCTGACATCATGAGTATGAGAAAACGCGGCTGAGCTGCGGGGTTCGCTTAAGCTATAGCCGGGAAATATGGAGATATATAAATTAAAAAATTGGCCAAGTTGCCATTTACTTTTTTCCAAGTGTGGGGGATTTTTGGAGTATATATGCACCTATTCGTAGGGCTCGAGAGAAGCAAGGGAACCGATCGAGGATGTCGGTTTGCTCTTCGAGAGAGTGGGGGCAGTCAACCGCTCTTTGGTCTGGAATTGGACTTGTACGAGCATGGAGTTGCTGGAGCCCTTCCACCCGAGAGGGAGATCTTATAGATCTTGGAGTTTATACCCGATCAGTCCGACGTCTGCGGGATTTGCAGCGCTTGGAGCAAGTCGCACTGTTGTGGCAACTGTCCTCTTTTCGGACCCGGGATGGAGGAGGTGTAATGAGGAATTGCGAGGGATTGCAATTTCCGTCAGTTGTTGGGGGTGTGAAACGAGTGGCGTGAAGCCAACGCTCTTGTCGAACCATTTTTCTCCGTCTCATTAGAGGCGAAAGCCATCCTGCGGGGTCGAAATGGTTGGCAACGAAGGGGGGAATTTGCCGGTTTGGGAATGAGTTTGCAGGAGTGGTGGGTTCAGAGTGATTTTCCATTTTTTCCTGTGGTGGAAACCCTACGGGATTGAGGGCGGCAATCACTTGCGAAAGGGCTTCCTTTAGGGTAGGAAGGTTATTTCGAAGGGCGGAACCAGTATGCATATGGCGATTTCGTACCTCAGTGGCACATGTCAAATGCGATGGAGGGGGTACTGGACCACTTAATACCCAACCGAATACTGTATGCTGAGCAAGTAAGCTGCCACATACATTTCGGTGGATACCTTCGAGCATGATCTGCGGGATGAGATCACTGCCAATCACTATATCGATCTGCGCTGTCTCGAAGGGGTTTGGATCAGCGAGATCTAGCATGGCAAAATTTTGCAAATTGGGAGGGTTTATATTGGAAGGTGGGAGCAATTTCGTAAGCTCTTGGAGCACGATTGCTTGCACGGGGAGTTTCGTGCTCGTTGGGGACTGCCAATGTCAAGAAGCATGTATGATTGGCATTTTGCACAATCTGACCGCCCATGCCCGAGATTTGGAAGGGGGATTTCTCGATTTGCAATTTGAGGCGTTTCTGGACCTTCGAGGAGATGAAGGTTCGCTGAGAGGCTTGGTCGATCAACGCTCGAACTTTGAACAACTTTCCTGAGTGCTCAATAGACACTAGTGCCGTAGGAAGAAGGGATTGAGTGCCATTATTGCAGTGTAAGGCTTGTACTTGGGGCGTACTTTGCCTGGAAGATGTGCGGGGTTGCGCATCAGAAAGTGGGGAATGAGTAGCGGAGTTGTTGTGCGTTCGTTCTGGAGCTGTTGCTACCTGTGGAGTGGTCGAATGTGATCGATTAAGCGATTGAGAGGGTTGCGCATTGCCTTTGGGGAAATGAAGCATGGAATGGTGCTTCATTTGGCAATATACGCACGTAAAATTGCTTGTACAATTCTCAAGAAGGTGAGATGTAGCCAGACAATTTACGCAGAGATTGTGCTTCTTAACGTATTTAAGTCGACTCTGGGGGGTGAGTCTTTTGAAGCTCTGGCAAGTCCGTATGGGAAGTTAAGGAATGCAACCGCTTATGCTCCCACCAAAATTGCTGACACAACAAAAACGATGTAAGCGATCTGGTGCAGCTGCACAAACATCTCGAACAGGCAGAACAGCAGCACAGCAGAAAAGCTTACGACAGCTTACCAGGAATTGCAGCAGCAGCGACAGCGGCTACCAGCGGCTTAGGGTAATGTTTAAGCGTGGGCGCTCTGCTTAGCAGAGAAATTAATGAATAGAATAAAGCAGACTCAATTTGGAGCTCAACGAAGCAACACCACCGCTTTTTAATTGGCGCCCGAGCAGGTACCACGGTAATTTCGAAGTTAATATTGCAATAAAAAGTATCCTG
This sequence comes from Melieria picta, assembly GCA_964056695.1. NCBI lineage: Eukaryota > Metazoa > Arthropoda > Insecta > Diptera > Ulidiidae > Melieria > Melieria picta. Next base: position 89,522,865 of record OZ057399.1, read on the forward strand.
CAACAAAAGGAGAAATAAAGCAATACGCGTTAACATATATTTGCTGTGCCCAACAATCAACAAACTTTGTATTGAAGAGGATATCCAACATCAGTTCGAGACTCATCAATCAAGTTAGCCTAGATATCTGGAGAATAAGGACCCTAAAGGACAAAAAGGATCTACCGGATATCACACCATCAAGTATCCTGCAACAAAAGGAGAAAAGTAAAACCAAATCTTAATTTTAAGAAGTGTAGTAATAATAAAGTTAAGAAGTGTAATAATAATAAAAGTGTAAAGTGACAAAATGACCACAAATATTAATGATGAAACGTTAGCACGACTTATTTCAGTGCAGACACATGACCTAAAAACTGAACTAAACCAACTAAAAAGACAGCTAAGGGATTTGACGAGTACGCATAGTGTTACGGAATTTGAAACACAAACTATCACGGAAACAATTCTATGTAATGAGACTCTAGATATCATAAAATCGTTACCTGAATTTAACGGACAGGGATATGTGAGTTGGAGAGAAGCAGCTAGGAACACAATGTCCATTATACGCTCAAGGAAGTAGGAAATATTTTGCCGCATTAACTATATTGAGAAATAAGATCACACAAGATGCCAATGATACTTTAACAAATCATGGCACAGTCCTTAATTTCGACGCGATCATCAGCCGTCCAGACTTTGCCTATGCAGATAAACGTCCTCTGCATATATTAGAGCAAGAATTGAATCTAATTAGACAAACAAATTTAAACTTAGTAGATTATTACAACAAAGTGAATTCACAGTTGACACTAATGATTAACAAAACTATAATGACTTACGGAAATAACTCGGAAATAACGAAAGAATATAATAAAAGACATCGTTCAGATGCACTTAGGGTTTTTATAACAGGATTAAATCATCCATTGAACAACATTTTAATGTCCCTTAACCCACTAGACCTGCCAAACGCACTAGCTAAAGCCCAAGAAATGGAGTCTAACCAGATCAGAATGCAGTTTGCTAATGAATTCAGTCAGAATAGAAGACAAGCGAATAATAATAGAAATTTTAATAATAATAACAGGGATTGACAAAATTATTATAATCAACATTCCAATAACTTACGTTTTAGTCAACGTCCCATTCAGCAAAACAGCAATTATAGAAATTTTGGATGGCAAAACCGACCTAACCCAATACCAATGGAAGTAGATAGTTCAGACCAATTTAGACTGCAGACTAATCATCAATCTAGACAGAATACCTTTAGACCACCGTTCCAATCTAATAACACACAAGAGCGAACGCCAAAAAGAAGTTTCGAATCAGCCAATAGTCATCAACCCCAATTGAAACAACAAAGAGTTAATAATATACAGGAGAATGCTTTTTTAGACGAGGCAACCCCCTACCTTACATATTCAGACAATTACGAGGAACAAACAGAAAATTAAAAGTGTTGATAGATACAGGAGCAACAAATTGTTACTGTAAACCAAACATTTTACCGAACAGACAACAATTAGAAATTGCCAAACGCGTAAAAACAATAAATGGCTATACAACGATTACCCATTGTTATAATGCACATATTTTTAATCAACTAACACGATTTTATGAAATTGACAATTTACAAAGTGATATGCTGATAGGAGTGAATTTGCTAAGCAAAGCGAAAATACAACTGAATTTTGAAGATAATACACTCTCAACTAACAATCATAAAGAAAAAATCTATACGCTTGACGAAAATGAACTAGGGCAAATAAATAACTTAAAGCAAAACGATGAAGACAAAATAAGGAAAATAAAAAATATAATTTTAAATGAACACGGAAAAATTGATACGTCTCTACCCTTCAGAACGGATGTAAACGCGGAAATTAGAACGATTACAGACAGTCCCATTTGGAGTAAGCAATATCCTTACCCACTATCAGCTAACGAATTTGTTAATAAAGAAATAAAGAAAATGTTAGAAGGAAATATTATGAGAGAAAGCAAAAGTCCCTATAATTCGCCGATATGGGTAGTTCCCAAGAAAGGTACCAATGAAGATGGTACACAAAAAATGAGAATGGTTATTGATTACAAAAAATTAAACGAAAAAACTATAGCAGATAAATATCCTATCCCAGATTGCAATGTAATACTTTCAAATTTAGGAAAAGCAAAAGTCTTTTCTACAATCGATTTAGAATCGGGTTTCCATCAAATATTGATGAAACCAGAAGATATTGAAAAAACGGCATTCTCGGTAAATAACGGCAAATACGAATATGTCCGCATGCCTTTTGGTTTAAAGAATTCACCCTCAATATTCCAAAGGGCTATGGACAATATTCTTCGCCAATACGTGGGAAAATTTTGTCATGTCTATATAGACGATATCATAGTTTACTCTAGCAACGCTGATGAGCACTATGAACATTTAATCAAAATAATAAATACATTGCAAGATGCACATATGAAAATATCACTTGAGAAATCAGAATTTTTCAAGTCAAATGTAGAATTTCTAGGCTACCAAATAGCCCATAATGTCATTAAAACAGATAAAAAGAAAATTGAAACAATAAAAAATTACCCTGTACCAAAAACACTAAGACAACTAAGAAGTTTCTTAGGAATGACAGGTTATTATAGGAAGTTTGTGCACAAGTATGCACATATAACGAAGCCGTTAACAAAATATTTAGCAGGAGAAAACGGAAGAATTTCGCAAAATCAATCAAAAAAAGTCATAATTGAATTAGATGAAGAAGCATTAAACGCAGTAGATAAACTAAAAAATGAATTGATTCAACAAGTAGAATTAACACAACCAAATTTTAATAAAAAATTTATTCTAACAACAGATGCGTCGAATGAAGCCATAGGAGCAGTGCTCTCGCAGGATAATAAGCCCATTACGTTTATTTCCAAAACCTAAATAAAACAGAACAAAATTACGCAGTTAACGAAAAAGAATTATACGCGATAGTATGGGCCTTGAAAAATCTTAGAAATTACCTGTATGGAGTAGCAGATTTAGAAATACACACAGACCATCAACCTTTAGCTTTCGCAGTATCAGCTAGAAACCCCAACGCCAAGATGAAAAGATGGCATGCACTAATAGAAGAATATGCACCTAAAATTATATATAAACCAGGAAATACAAACCACGTAGCAGATGCCCTTTCTAGACAGCTTTTAAACAATAATAATTTAGAAAAAGAGAACGATGATTTAACAGAAACTGCACATTCAGTAGAAAGCTTAGACATTTTTCACATTAAAACAATCAATAAACCTCTAAATTCATTTCCACAACAAATAGTATTAAACAAGGATAATACTAATGACCATTTTAGAACAAAAAGTTTTAATTCATTTAGACATCATATCAAATATAAAGATTTAGACTTTTTAAAAGAAATAGTAACAGAACGATTAAATAAAAATCTACTAACGGGAATGAATTGTAATCTAGAAGACCTATATGAAGTAAAACAAATATTAAGGAATAGAATACTAAAGAAAATTTTCCACACAGACATAGTAGCGATGGATGTAATCAACGAAGAAGACCAAGAGAAAATTATTAGACAAACCCACACTAGAGCACATAGGAGTTATAAGGAAAATATCAAACAAATTTTTAAAGACTATTACTGGCCTGAAATGAAAAAGCAATTTAAACAATTTATTAGAAACTGCGATATCTGTAATAAAAACAAATACGATAGACACCCTAAACAAATCCCAATCGGCGAGGCGCCAATCCCAAATAAGGAGGGAGAACAGATTCATATTGACATATTCTTTGCACTAAACTTAAAATTCTTAACTCTAATAGATGCATACTCGAAATTTTTAGTGATTAAGCACATCGATGATAAAACTAAACTACAAGATAAAGTACTGGAAGCATTACAAAGCTTCCCAGAAGTAAAAAGAATAACTTGTGATAACGAACCAGGATTTAGTTCAGCACAATTTAAATCTTTTGCAGAAAGAATGAGAATACAAATTAAATATTGTGACCCTAAACATTCGACAACTAACGGACAAATAGAAAGAGTACACTCAACGATAATAGAAATTGCTAAATGCATTAAGGAGGAATTTGAAATAGTAAATGATATAGAAATAATAATTAGAGCAGCCCATTCCTATAATCAAACAATACATTCAGTAACAGATAAAAAACCTTTCGAAGTTCTTTATAATAAAATTAAACATAGTGACTTATCTAGCAAACTTAAGGATGCACAAACAACGACACTAACTAGCAGAAATAAAAGTAGACGAACACGGACATTTAATGAAAATGAAATAATATATGAAAAAGATAACCAATATCAAAATAAGCTAAAACCTAGATATAAAAAACAAGTAGTCAAAGAAGATTTAGGAAATAAGATAATGATCCAAAATAGAAACAGAAAAATACATAAAGATAACATCAAATCTTAAATTCTTTTAGGTTTACAATGATGCACCTCATCATAATCTGTATGGCGATCCCTTTGATCACAGCCCAGATAGAAATCATAGACCTTAATCACGGAAATGGATATTCACTCCTAAAATTAAATGAAATCAAATTAATTGAAAGATACGATAGGATTACCTATTTAATTAACACAACAATGTATAGAGAACAAGTTAACAATTTAGAAACACTAGTACTTAAAGAAGCAGAACCTAACCCACTTTTGATGGCAAAAATAAAACACATTAGAATCCAGATAGACACGCTAACCCCACATCATAGGATTCAGAAAAGAGGACTATTCAATTTTTTAGGAACAGGGTTAAAATATCTCTATGGCACAATGGACGATGAAGATCGTGAGGAAATAGAGGAGAAATTACTGATAAATACGGCAAACTCACACAATGCTATTGAACAGATCAACTTGCAGAGAAATATTAACGAGAAGTTTAACAATGAAATTAAAACCATCACTGCTGACCTAAACCATCATTACAAAGAATTGATTCAAAATGTGAATAAAGTTAACGCAGAATTACAAAATTTATCAAAAGAGAAGTGGGCTAATAAACTTTTAGAAAATCTAATGTATATTGAAACCAACACTATTAGAATCAAAGAAATCTTAATGAAAAGTCAAAATAACCTTCTAAGCAGAGACATAATTACATATGACGATAGTGTAAACTTTAATATAACTTTTGAAAAATTAAGTAAGACCAAAATTGTAATTGTCACTAGTAATGAAAATATTGTAATATTAGTTAAAATCCCTTGTTTTACTAAAGAAGTCTATCAATCAATCTATGTTCAACCTATCCCTAATGTTAAGAATGCAGAAATTTACATTCAGGAAAATGAAATTTTATCGCTAAAAGATATCACATATAAAAAGACTACCCTTAAGACGGAGTTAAAAGAATACAAAGACGAATGTGTTGAAAACTTATTTAAGGGAAAAATGCACTGCAAATATATAAATAATAATCAAACAAAGGTTATCGAATTAGATACTAATCATGTATATGTAATCAATATGAGAAACCAAAGCGTATACCACAACTGTAATGCTAACAATTTCACTATCAATGGACATTATTTAATACGCTTCGAAAATTGTAACGTCGAAATTGATAACGTAACCTACAAACATCGTAAGCCTCTTGCAATACAACTGTTACCGAACCCGGTCAGACTAATTAATATGACAATCATGGAGAATTTGACGATGGGAGAATTACACTTCAAAAATATTGAAAACATTCATCAAATAACAGAACTTAAATACGAAGCCAAGAAAAGCAATGTAATGAATAACAGTTTAATATTAATTGTAAGTTTATTAATAGTAGTGTCCGACCGAATATTCGGTTTCGGCCCAAATAAGTGGTTTCGGTTTCGGTTTCAGTTTCGGCCAAAAAATGGCCGAATAGCCGAAACCGAAACTTTCTAGAAAATTTTTTTACATTTTATTGTGTAGCAGATATATAGTGAAAGGAGGAGTAATTTAGATGCCAGCAATGTAAATAAACTTCTTTTTTTAGCATATAATATTAAATTATTTAATTTTGAATGTTAGCGAGTAAGGTACGAAAGGGTGATTTTTTCATGTTTACGTTTTTAAAAAATGAAAAAATTGTTTTTATTAATAAGTATTTATTTATTTATGCTATGTTTGTTTGTTTGTTCTTTATTTACTTAATGTTAAATTCGTTTGTTGAAAAAAAGTGCTTGATATGGTGATTTTTATTTCGACTAGAAAGTTTCGGTTTCGGTTTCGGCCGAATATTAAGAAAAAAACCGAATATTCGGTTTCGGTTTCGGTTTCGGCCCAAAAAAGTGGTTTCGGTCGGACACTAATTAATAGTAATATTAATCATATGGAAGTGTAGGACAAATAAGAAGAACAAAGTTGAGGTTAGCATACAGGCGCCAATACAGGAGCCGGCGGTGTCCTTCGACCACCTGCTGGAAAGAATCAGCTACTACTCATCCCTGAATCGGGACGATTCAGCTAACGAAGGAGGCAGTTAAGGAATGCAACCGCTTATGCTCCCACCAAAATTGCTGACACAACAAAAACGATGTAAGCGATCTGGTGCAGCTGCACAAACATTTCGAACAGGCAGAACAGCAGCACAGCAGAAAAGCTTACGACAGCTTACCAGGAATTACAGCAGCAGCGACAGCGGCTACCAGCGGCTTAGGGTAATGTTTAAGCGTGGGCGCTCTGCTTAGCAGAGAAATTAATGAATAGAATAAAGCAGACTCAATTTGGAGCTCAACGAAGCAACACCGCCGCTTTTTAATTTGGGATGGTTTGCGTTGCAGAGTTTGCACGCGAAGTCCCTATTCACTTGAATGTGACAATTTAGGGATTTGTGTGGCCGATTTGGGAGGACATTGCAAGTAGAGGGTTGAGGTTTCGGCTTAGCGGGGCGAATGCTTTGCAGCCGTTCAAGAACCTCGTATCTGCCGGTCAGGAACTCGTCCATTTGCGACCAGGGTTGCAGATCCTTCCGGGATGTCAAAGATTGCTCCCATAGAGCAAGTGTCTCTTGGGGCAATTTGGTACAACATATGTAAACTAGCAGCGGATCCCAATTGTCTGTATCTACGGCCTGGGTATTGAGAACAGACAGACAATTGTTTATAGTACTCTGGATCCGCTGAAGTGCCTCACTATTTTCGGAGTGGGCAGGAGCGATATTCAGGAGGGATCGAATTTGAGTATCATACATCAACGAGTATGCGCTTATTTTCGTAACGGGATTTTAGGGCTTCCCACGCGAGTCCGAAATTCTCATCGGTTAATGCATATTGCTTTACAATAGCACCGGCTTTACCTTGCGTCTTGTATCGGAGGTGATACAGTTTTTGGGCTGGAGTGAGCTGGGGGTGGTTTATGTATACTGCCGTAAACATGTCCCGGAAGGACAGCCACTGCTCATAGCCCCCGAAGAAGGTTTCGGTATCACAAGGTGAAACTTGTAGGCAAATGTAGGGGGTATTTGCTGGTTCTAGGGGTCGAACCGGTTCCATATGCGCAGCGGGCTGGGGGGACTGAGTTTGGAGCATCTCAATGATGTCCAACATCTGAGCCATGCACAACTCATACTGGTCTGTGCAGGCGTCGATTTTTTGAAGAAGACTGCCTCATGTGCGCGCATAAGCCTCTCCAATTGGGCTTGCAAATTTTTTTGCTTAATTTGGACCAGGGATTTGGTCCAATCCTCAATGGGAGCCGATGAAAATTTTGTGCATAATTGCACGAGTCTATCGGACTCAAAAATAAATTTTGCAACACTAGGATCGGTTGCTTTGGGACTAGAGAGTTTGGAGCGAGTGTTTGGTGGCTCCCGAGTGACAGGAACTGTCAAACGTGCACTGGCTGACTTTGTGTGTCTGGAGGAAGGAGTCTCCATTGTGATACTTTGTCGTTTAGGGGATGGCTCAAAAGGCATTTTGCTTAGAAAAGCTTAAAAAGGGTTTAAAAATCGATGGACAATAAATAGTAGGGTTATGGGGAATAGACCTTAGTCTTACCGCGTCCGCGCGAACGATAATTTAGTATGGGAAAGGGTACACAATAGTGTAAAAAATTGTCAATACGAGTTTGTATTCCTGTTGAGTGTAAACGTTTACAAACGTGTATGTAAAAGTGTAGGGAAATATGTGTATATATATATATATATATGTATATATGGGAACAAACAAAATTTGTGAATGTGAATGGGTAGTAATATGTGAATGGGTAATAATAATAATAGAACTGGGTATGTATGTGGGAATTGGGAATGTATGTTAAAATTATTATAATATAACAAATAATGTGTAGTCAAATGTGTATTAAATGTGTTTTTATTTGTGAAAAAGTGAATTTTTTTGTATGGGATTACGTGAATAATTACGTATGTGTATGTATTTATATATGTGCATGTGTATATATATATATTTGTATCTATATGTATATATGTGTATGTGATTATTTGTATTTATTTTGTTAAATGGAAAGTAAATATGTACGGGTATGTGTATATGTGTGTACAAGTGTATGTGAAAATATATTTTTAAATATCTTTGTTAGTTGTTAGTGTATTTTTTAAAGTGTGTCTAATTATATAAGAAGAAACAACATTTTTAATTTTGTGCACAGGTGGGATGTCTTTGTCCCACCGTATGTATGTAAAGTGAATGCGTGTACAAGTGTATGTATGTATATATATGCACGACTGAAAATTTTCTAATCTAAAGAAAATTTTCAATGTGCAGTGAAAATGAGTAACTTGTCCCACTGTAACCGCTTTGTGCTTTATTGTTTATGTTTATGCACTTGGGCCAAGCAGCGAAGTTGCGCGCTGCCAAGTGCGTGCGAATATAGCACAAAGAGAAATGCGGGAGTATGTGCAAAGTGGGCGCGCAGAATGTACACAGCAGCTGGGCTGTCGCTGCTGATCTTGTGTACAAGCGCAGAGAAAAAGAAGGGAAATGTGCAATTAGCGAGTTAGTGGGATGCAGGCTGCAGCGGGAGTTTTTGCTGCTTTGCCTGCGTAGGTCGCACAAAGGAGAATGCAAATAAAAAGCGCAAAATTATGTGCAGTAGCGGGATTGCTTACTGCACTGCGCTATTTTCTATGTGTACAAGAGAAATGTACACGGAAACCGGACAGTGGTGGGGTACCAGTACGTAAAATTTGTTGACTGGATTTTTTAAGGGTTTTTTTTTTTTTTTTTTTTTGGGAATGGGTATATATATTTTTTATAAATTATATTTTGTGTTAGTGTATGTGATTGTGTTAATTTTTAATAAACAATTTTTGGCTTATCTTATTGGGCCCAGTGCCCGAGAATGGGAATCTCCTGTATTTGTTGTGTGTCCGCTACTGTGGTTGTGCTGTGTTGTTTGCTGTTGTTGTTTGCACTTTTCTTCTTCCGCTTTGGGTTCTGTTGTGGGTGTGTGTTGTTGTTGGTATGTAATCTGCTGCCCTTCTTTTAAGTGTCTAATGTGTATGGAGTTTGTTTTAGTTTTAACTTTTGTTATTTTGTGCACTGTTTTAATATTGTAATCGCACTTTTTGTATTGTTTCACAGTGTGTTGTGTTGTTACTCTTTGCGTTTTTTTAATGTATTTATCACTTTAGTTCGTGTTTACTTTTGTGTTTGGTTCACTGTTTGAATTTGTCACTGTTTGCTTTCTTGCAGTTTATGTCACTTGTTCACTTGTAATTAGTTTTGTTGTAACTTTGTTTCCTGTTTGAAATTTTTGTTTTGAGAAGTGTTATGATTTTAATTTTTTTGGTAATGTTTGTATTTCCGCGGCGTGAGTTCGCGGTTAGCTCGAAGGACCATGTTTACGTCGGCGGAGTGGTAGAATTAAAACGCACGGTAATATCGGGTTTGTGGGTGATCTTTATTACACGACGTACGGATGACGAGTAACAATAGAAAGACAATAAACACTGAACGAGACCAACGGCCTAAGCCGGGGAGCATAAATAGTGGGAACATCAGTACAAGAGGATAAGGAACGGAAGGGATTAGAGGTGGGATCGACAAATCACTGAACAACCACAGCACTCATTTAGCCAAATTGATTTAATGAGAAATTCTTTTTGTACTTTATTTATAAGGAACACAACAAGTATGATATATAAGCATGAGGAACATTGCATTACAGTCTGTTACATTTAACATAGCTTCTCTGAGCTTCTTTATTTCCTCCACTATCTCTCTTTCTACCTTTATTCTTTCACATTCAAGAAACTAATCCATGAACTTTCTATCAACTTTGCACTCGCGTGATAGAAGCTCTACCAAATCTTGTTTGGTTTTTTTCGGTGGCGGAGTCCAGTCTGCTTCACTGTCGCCGTCGAGTACACTATCGGTTAGAGATGATTTCAGCAATTTTTCAGGTACAACAATGTCAGCTCGTGTGCCAAACACTTCATCAAACAGTTCGAAAAATTCCCACGTCGTGGCAGCTTCCCCAGATTGGTTATTTCTCTTCTTGATCCGCCGATATGTCACCATAAGATTTAACAACTTTCTTGCTATGTCGTCCCGACTAAACTGAAAATCAGGTTCGACCGCCTCTATTTGCTGGAGCACTCTTTCCCATAGCACTGATTTCTTCTTCCTTTTCCCACTGAAATCGGATTCGTTTTCCAGCCGTGTTGTTATGAGAAGTTTCGTGAAATTGTAAATCCACTTTCTGTCTCTAATAAGCAAAATAAATATATTTTAATTAATAAAATACAAAACTAAAATATCACCACTTACCACTGAGACTCCGCCATCTTTCAAACCAAAGCATCGACAAAATTAGTGCGAATCCGATGCTTATCGATTACTTGATGCCTGCGTTTAGGAACAGGGTGGACATGCAGCATTTTTTTGTTTACGTTTAGGAACATACTGCTTTGTACTTATCAAGGCAAATTCATACAGGTGACCTCGTAGAATCAGCTGATTTGTTTTTTTTTTTGTGGTGGGAAAGGTCTAGATTGTCAAAATGCCTGTGCACAACTGTGACAATATAAAAATGAGAAAATCAAGCTTTATTTTGATTGGCTGATTTTGACAATCTAAGCAAAGAAAACAAAATACATTGAAATTTTGTTGCTGTCCTTACGCCTGTATGAATTCGCCTTGGTACTTATGCAGCGCAACTGACGTTTAGGAATACAGCCAATGTTTCTCTGCGGCAATAGTGATACAGCACTGCGTTGCATAAGTACGTTTAGGATTACAGCCTTTGTCTTTCCACTGTTGTCTAATAGGTACTTTATACCTTTCACGGCTTGGTTCTTTGCTAAAATGTTTAACATGTGTTTCGTGTTTGTGTTTAATGTTTCGCTTAAAACTTTTTATTAGTACATCTTTCGTATCTAATGTTGCACATCAAAACAAAGGTATGAAAAATACCTTTCCTTTGATACCCATATCGTGTAAATCAGTTGGAGATTAATTGAGTTTTTTTGATAAAAACTTTGAACTTTGACCCCGAGCCACGTCTTTTATGGGCGTTTCCCAGGCAACATTTTTAGTTTGTTAGATGCAGGAGCCAACCCTCTTTATAAAAGCATACTCATTTATTTTTTTCACGAGGGTTCGCTATACTGCATTTATGCCTCGACGAATAAGTGGGGTTTTTGGGACATTTTTGTCGAAAACATAGTTTGAATGTATTTTTTTTGGATTGGTGTCTTAAGCAATTTTGTTGGTCGTTAAAATATCTACAAACTTGCTGAAGACAGTAAAGCGATATTCAGAACGATTTAGGACCAATTAGCATTTAAACGTTTGAAGACTTAAGCGACGAACTCGACTGAAATGAGCAAAATTCAAAGTCGGATTTCTCTTCAACTCAGTATACCTATAGAAAAGTCGCTCAGTAGGTCCCCCGCTAGTCGCCTATCGCTGCTTTCAGTTTTGCACCTATGTACATATAATTAGAAATATAATTACAACATTTATAAATTCAATAACTTGCATAAATTACCTTTTTACAAATTGTTTCATTCCATTGTGAACGTCCAACGTCTTTTTCTTTGTAAAATTCAAAATGTATGCAGATAATTTGGCGCATGGCGGGGAAAAAATCAGCACGCACAGATATGAATGGGCACTAATGATAAAACGCATGGTCCTATGAGGTAAAAAAGACAACTAGTTAGTGGTTATCCTTGTCTTTAGTTTCTAAGATAATTCGTAGTTACTTGAAATCGAGTTTTTCGAGAATAACACTTTACCAAAATGTACCAAATAAATCAATGCAGTACCAATGTATTTTTTAATTTCAAAATGTATCAAAAAGTACAATTGTACCAACAATATCAACACTGGTGTACATTCTTCACTTGTATTGTGATCATCATCATCACAAACAATATGATTGCGATGATGTTGTTGCCTCTTTTATTGCAATCAAATAGTTGACTACACAGCGACAGTCGAAGCCGACGCAATCTTGAAGTTGTGTGGCCGTATCGTTGCCGTCTTCAATGTGTTAGTTGGATAAATATGTAAAATGCACCGCGTGTAAATTATATGAAAACGGGATTTTGAGTAATGTCACAAGGATAAGTCTTAACTACTTATGTATATGCATACATGCTCTTCCTTGCTACTACTACGAGACTTGAGCACGTTCTCTCCATAAACCGAAGATTCGATTATTTTTGTACTGACCATTATACATTCAAAGATCACTCTCTGCAATTCAAAACAGCTGTGTTATTTGCCATTTAGTTTCTCATACACTAGGTAATGTGGGAAAATGAAAACTGCAAACCATATTTGATGAAATCTTAGACCTGCTCAGCTGAATTTCAAAAGTAGAAACTTGGAAAACCACGTACAGTGGCTCACAGCTTATTTGATACAGTACCTATTTTAAAATGTTTAATGCAGTAACTTCATAACGAAGAAGTATATCAAAAAAATTTTAATACAGGATTGTAGACGGATTTTCAACAAACGTTTACCGAAAAACGTAATTTGTAAAAATACTCCACCTCGCTTCGCAAAGAGCGAATAGCAATATCGCAAGGAAAATTCCGCTCACAGCTTATTTGATACAGACACTTGTTTGCACTTACAAGCCGATCTTCACGCCGACTTTTCTTTTTCTGTCATTTCAATAATGCTCCTAATTAGTTTTCTGAAATTTTTGGTCTGATTTTGCAACCTCAAGTGTTAATACGCGGTTTAAAAAAATATGGGTCGTCGCACAACAATTTAACAGCGTGAACTGGTCTTACACCATTACAAGAACTGGCAATCAGTACGGAAAACTGCCCAACTTGTTAATATGAGTGCATCTACAGTGCAGCATATCATTGAGCGCTGTGTACATGAAAATCGGGTGGAAGATAAAGGTAGAAGTGCACCAAACAAAATATTCAATGAATCTGACGAGCGTTATATTGTCCAGAAAGTAAAGGTCAACCCGAAGCTATCGGCCCCAAAGCTAGCTACTGAAGTTCAGGATGAGTTGGGGAAGTCATGCAGTGCTGAAACCATCCCCCGTGTGCTTCGCGAGCATGATTTCAATGGCCGAGTAGCTCGCAAGAAGCCTTTTATAAGCAAGAAAAATAAAAAAGCCGACTTTCCTTTGCGCAACAACATATGGACAATAAGATGGGTCGCACTCCATACAAAATAAAAATCACGTTTCAGTCACCACCTAAAAATAAAATTCAGAGTGTTTAATGACTATTTGGAAAATATTGCGATTCTGAGGTAAGCCAATTGTGAGCGGTTTTGCTTCAAAAAAAAAAAGAAAAACTTCCAGAACTCAATAAATTAACAAAAAAAATTTTTACAAAATATGTGCAATCCAAGAACTCCTGAAGGTTTATCTAACCAAAAAAAATTATTCGAAAATGTCCAACAACAAAAAAGTTACACCCAAAAACATGATAATTAGAGGTATTTTTGAAGCAAACCCGCTCACAATTGGCTTACCTCAGAATCGCAATATTTTCCAAATAGTCATTAAACACTCTGAATTTTATTTTTAGGTGGTGACAACACCAATTTTTTTTCGCGACCCACCTTAATGGACAAGACCTCTGACTTCTGGAACACCGTCATTTTTGCGGACGAGTCCAAGTTCAATGTTTTTGCGTCCGACGGAATGTCATACGTTTGGCGGAAATCAAATACTGGACTTAACAAAGAAAACCTGAAAGCTACTGTTAAGCATGGTGGCGATAGTGTGATGGTTTGGGCCTGTATGTCCGCAACCGGTGTGGGCCAGTTGGAGTTCATTGAGGGAATACTGGACAAAAATAAGTACCTCAGTATACTAAAAACCAATTTGTTTCAAAGTGCCGAGAAACTGGGTATACGCGAAAACTTTCGGTTTTACCAAGATAACGACCCAAAACATACGTCGGATATTGTTAAAACCTGGCTGATTTGGAACTGCCCCCACGTAGTGGCACCACCAGCACAATCGTCCGACCTGAACGTCATCGAAAATTTGTGGGCTTTGCTGGTCAACAATATTCGCAAACGTCAAATCTAAAACAAGGATGACTTGCAAAATGCAGTACAGTAGGAATGGCAGAAAATTACTCCTGATATTACACAAAAGCTTGTCGATTCCATGTCAGGCAGACTCCAGGCTGTTGTAAAGGCAAAAGGATACCACACTAAATATTAAAAATATCAAATAAACCACTAGTTTGTAAGAATTTTATGTCCGAATAGAACTGTATCAAATAAGCTGTGATCTCAAATTTAGTAGAATTTTTAATTTGGGGTTCTTTTGATGTTAAATGGCAAATTGGAGAAATAAATGAAGTTCGTGAAATTGAAGTATATATTTTATTCTTCCAAATGGCGATTAAATTTTTTTAATATCTTTTTTAGTTTTTCAGTTATATAAATTTCAATTTTAAAACCAGTACTGTATCAAATAAGCTGTGAGCCACTGTAAATTATTCGTTTATTTACTTTCATTTAAACTTCAAAACAAATACTGAATATTATGTCATGGTAGATTAGATTTAAATGTGCAAATTATTCATGGAACTATTTAAGCTGGTGTCAATATCCCAAATGACCAGTTGTCCATCCACGCCGGAAGTGCTAATCTTCTTTGCGTTCGCCTTCTCGCCAGCATATAAGCGAATACAGGTAATGGCATTTTGGTGAATAGACTCGACGAATGTGTCCGAATTCTCGGTGCGCAAGTTACGGTCCAGCGATTGAAATATGCGCATAGCTGAAATGCCACTCGACTCTTTCTTCTGCGATTTATCCAGTTTGCTGGTTAACATAAGTTTATTCTCTGTTAAGGTGTAAACCAGCGGAACGCAGCTGTGGCCAGCCACAGCCACAGATACCGGCGACACCCACTCACATGCCAAAAACGGCAGGTACTGCGTCTTGCAGCGCACAACCGTGTTGCCGTTGGTTGCGTCGGCGATGCTCACGCAGCTGTCGTGTCCTACCCAGCAGATCTTATTGCCGTCGCTTGAGAAGCTGACATTGTTTATCCAGCCGCCGCCTGAATTAGCCGAGCTTCTAAACTCGGCCATTAGGTTCCCGAGGGGCATTCGGTTGCCCCATGGGGTAGGTGATGGTTGATCTTCAATATCCTTAATGTATGCAGAAAAAACACGTACCTACAGATCAGCGTAAATTTAAACTTTCGAAATAGTATTTTTGATTACAGGTATCATTCACCTTGTAATCCGTCGATCCGGCTACTAATAACACATTATTCGGGTGCCAGTGCAACGATGTCACCGTAGACCGAATGGGCTTTTTGATGTGCTTCGATACCCACCAATCGTTTTCCGACTCGAAATAGCATACCGATATGAGGCGAGCGCCCGAACCAACAGCGAACTTATTCTCAGCCGGTGACCACTTAACACAAGTAGCTGCTCGATTGATGCGCAGCAGCACTAGAGTTGGCTTCCACTTGCCGTCGTCGCCCTGCGTCCAAACGTACGCATTGCGATCCGCAGCGCAACTCACGATTCGGTTCGTGTTCTTAGCCCAATCAAGACCCATCACTCGTAAATCGTGTTGATTCAGAACGTCGGAAATTTTCCAATCATTACCCTCACGACTGTAGATATGAATCTCATTGTTGTTGGGCGAGAGAGCGATTTCTGCAAAACAAACACATTAGTCTACTTGTGCCAAGTGCAGAGTCATACAAATACAAACTTGAGCGATCCTTGTTCCAAGCATGGCAAGTGATAGAAGCCAAAGATCCCCCGAAAGTGTACCGCTCCGCCATTGTACTATAAAACGACTGATGACTCGATACCAGCAGATGACAACACACACACTAATCACTTTAAAGCAGCAAGTTTTTAGTTGTTCTTCAGGTAATCGCGGACTCTGGGCCGTCTACACGATTAATTAAAGGCTGGGAGGTATGAGCACTAACCAAGTATATCAGATGAGGATTCCGACGATTTAACGTACAGTGTTCAGCCCAACAACGAAATTGGTTGAGTCAATCAATTAATGACTGATTTCGCGATGACAAAAAATCGATCACTTTTATCGACTGCGTTACGACTAGCCATGGTACAATTAAATAGGTAGGTCACGAACAGGCTGATTTTTATTTTTTCCTCGCCAGAGTTCGGTTGGTTGTCAAAAGTTGTTGTTTGTTTCGTTTACATCAACAGAACAGCATTGCCAGCCAAGTGTTTTTCTACGAGATTTGGTACATTATTCCAATGATAAAAAGAAAATTTTTCGCATTTTTGTTTTGATTTTCTGTTTGAATTCCACATGTATTTATCAGGATTATTTTGCAGTTTTTCACATTTTTCAGCAGAGACAAAAATCGGACAAAAAATATTGTGATACTTTCACACACATATTATATTAATTTCATTTATAAATTATTAGCTCAGAATGCCAGAAATTTCGGCTCAATCAAATACTGAGGCGCTGATATCAATGTTCCAGGAGCAGGAATCCCTTTAGAAATGTGTGCTATTCAGACCGATGCAAGCGCGAAAAAGACTTTTACATTTTAATTAAAAATTGTATTTGAAAAGTACAGTCCTAATAAAAAGTAAGAAAAAAGTAGTAAAAGTAAGCGAAAATCGTAGTGGTGAACGGCGATCAAATGACCGTCAGCATAACATGCTTTCGGCACGGAGTAGAGAAATCAAAACGAGAGCGTAAAAAGTGACGTGACCGACGATCATTTGACCGTCTGCATAACATCGCCCAAAGCCTCATTATCCGGCAAGGTTTATTGAGTATAAGCAGAGAATAAACAGTAATACAGAACGCGCATCTCATACAAATTCCAAAATGTTAAGGGGTCGTAATATTACGACCACTGTTAATTTAACATTACGTCCTCTGCTATTAACTTTACAAACAGCACTAGACAGCTTTCGTTTCTGTTATTTCACTGAACAAACAGCACAGAGATAAGATGAAAGTAATGATCGCATGCAGCTCCGAAGGGAAAATAGCGTCAGGCTGTGGTTGCTGTTGTTGTCGGCCAACAAAACGAAGTGCCACTTGCTTCTTACATATATGGGTAGAAGAGCAATAAGCTATGGTTGTTGTTATTGTTGCCGGCTAGGAAATGAAACATTGAATTCGAATTATTTTTGCTTTGTGGTTCATTCTGCGTGCAGCGCAGTGCGTACATACGCTGTCGGTAGTAATTTTACGACGGAGTGTAGCGTGCAAAAATATATGAGAACGAATGTCAAAAGGGGGTAACTTATCGACTTAAAAAGTCACTACGGTATAAAGATATCACACTATTTTTAATATTGATGATAGTTAAACGATGTGGCACAATCGTTATGTACGAAATATCCTTTAAATGGTGGATGTACGTACATATATCGAAAAAAAGCAAAACAAAAAATTTATTCTGCCGTCATTCGGCATCGTCGTTGCTTACTTACGCCAAAATTAGCGAAACCTTAGAATTCAAGTGCTCATAAGGAGATACAAATTTCTTTACGCAGAAAGTCGATCGCATAATAACATGAAAAAAAACTTGTTCTTATTAACCGACACACGTCGGGAATTGCCAGCCAATGTCAGCCAGAAACAAAATTTCAAAATTTACAATTTTCATTCGCTGATCAACACAACAACAACGATAGCACATCGCCCTTCATTCGCTTCATTGAAAATAACAGTAACTTCTATGGCCGGCATCGAGCGCACGAACTCGCTCTGCACCACTCGGCACTTACCGAAGTTGACAATAACAGAGATCATCGTCGCACGAGAAATTAACAGAGACAAAAGTTCTATTCAACAAACTCTGTTATCTCCCCCCTGCTGCTTTCGGCCCGCACCAAAAATTCAGATTGCTTCGCTGGTCGACATGCGCATTCTGTATACTGTTTATTCTGTGGTATAAGGTTACGACATCCGAGACAGATAATTTGACAGCGGCACTCGTGACGTCACTGAAATTATGCCATGTCAAATTTTTTGTAGGAATAGTGGGACGAACAACACACTAAACTACAAAAAAAATAAAATTCGTGAAATTGTTGTTTTATATATTATATTTTTATATTAAGGTCAAAAAATTTATTGCACAATTGCCATGATGGCGCGCGCACTCTTCGCTGGCATGGTGACCACTGGCCAGTGCTTCATCTTTCACTTCTTCTCCCTCCTCCTTCCCTCCTCTAACTGATGTTGCTTGTGTTGGATATAAGGAGCGTGGTGCATCTCATATAGCCTATGTACCATTTCCCCACATAAGAAATAGTTTGGTACTTATTTCATCCGAATCGGTTGTGGCGTATTGTGTGATTGTGGCTCAAAAAACGACACATTGGTTTTTATATAATAGTATAGATGTCCACTGCTTCAGTGGTTTTTAAGCCTGATGGAAACAAACACGATGCAACTTACCCAATCGAAATGGCATGTTTTCTTCAAACTCTTCCTCCCGGAAATGCAATGAGCATATTCTTGCTGTTTCGAAATTGATATCGCCTTGGCGATCGCAAAACGATGCCCAAAGCTCTCGCTGTTTCAAATTCTTTGGGAACGTCAAGTAGTGCACTTCCTTACAACCTAGAAAACATGCGTTTTGTTAATATTTCTTCTATGTGGTGCAATACAACATTTTCAAAATAAGAGATACTCACTTAAGTTCCTGTTGGTTTGCGCACATTTGCCCACTGCACAACGCATTCTGACAGAAATTTGTATTTTCTATTTTGGAAAAAAAACACGTTTTCACACCAAATTTTTACAGGAAATGCACTTCAATACTTACGTTTTTTGGGCAAAAATCACTTTTTGAGTTTAAAATAATAATATTAAGTAAAACTCGCGAAAAGTTCAAAAGAAACCGTCGGCCAATCAAAATTTCCTGTTCCAATCGTTTCTAAATAGAGCTGACAAGTGACATATTTTAAAATTGAAATTTTTTATTTTGAAATTCAAACTAGGTGCAAAAAGTTCTTGTTCTGTGTGAAATTGGACTTTTCTTCAAAGTATTTGCATAGATTAAGATACTTATCAAACTATTTGGTATCAGAACAGATTTAATTGACCATATCGAGCCCTTCCCGCGTTGTTATCGTATGAGCCAAAAACCAAATTTTACAGGAGACTTTTTTTTGGTTTTCTCTACATTGGCACAACATAGTTGCATGATTTTTGGTATACACACTTTATTTAGGGTTACACACTTGGAATAGGTAATTTTAGTAGAGTCCGACCGATACCAAATTTTTTGGCCGATGCCGATTAATCGGCCGAAAGGCCGAAAATCGGCCGATGCCGGTTACATAGAAACAAATAACACGAATAAATTCAATCAAAAACACACTCTATTTTATAAAATAACAAAAGGAACGATTACATATTGCTTGTAATATTCTTTACAAAATAACAAAACAACGAGAAAAGAAATAATTAAAAACTAAATAAAATAACAAGAGAATTCAGAATTCTAATACATTAACATGTATTTAAAAAATAATATATCACATTTATCCACTAAGAGAGAAACAAAAATAGTGGCGTAAATATTGCATACATTTGTATGCAATATTTGTTTTCAGTTTTTTATTCAACTTAAAATTACGATTTTTATATTAAAATTTGTACTCTCAAATTGCGACCCGTTGTACAGATGCAGTGGGAAGAAGTCAGAAAACAAATTTGGAAAAACAGGCCTGTTAAAAAAAATGCTTCCAATTAAAAAAAGAAGGATAAGATTGAAAAATTAAATGCCCCTTCTTCTGATATCCACATTAAGAGACGAAATGCATATACATTTGGAGAAAATCTGTGTTTTTAAGAATACCTAGTTTAAAAAAAACATTTCTAGATGCGAATTCTAGTAGTCATTCAATTTGGTGTACCGTTGGCGTACGTAAACCAAAAAATTCAGAGAAGGCTTAGCGTTCTTAAGGTACCACGATTGCCGCAAATGCGCCAATCATAGCCCAGTCTGGTCAGGCATTGACTACGCAAAAATTGTCAATTGAGCAAAACATTTTATACTTGGATCACACGATTGCCCAAATTTTGTCGGCTCACCCTAACGAAAGAAAACCACGTACCGAACGATTTCATAGCCCGAATCGAAAAATAAAAATTGAAATCAATTCTCAAAATATTGTAAAGCACCGACAAAAATGTCGGCCCCTATGGTTGCTGCTCGAGTTGCCGACGAAATTCGGCTCAATTTTTAATTTTTTGTCTGGCTTCAACTGTTCACACGATTGACGCTACTGTACCGATTTCGTTAGCCGCAACAGGAGGCAGATCGAATACTTTTGACATTCGCGCCAAAACCGAATCGATTTCACAAGATTGGCATTTGATTTTTTTTAAATGCGTAAATTTTCTACGCATTGCGGCAATCGTGGGACCTTACCTTTAGTTTACCCATAGTGAAATTAATAAAGTGTGCCAAATAGCAGGAACTCTGTCTTTATCGTACACTTCTTTTCTGGCAGTTAATGTCATTATGCTGACAAATGCCAGATTTCATAACCCGTCTGTGCTGTATGAAAAAATGTAAAAATAAATTTAAAAAAAGGAAATTTTTGAAAAAGGACGGAAGGAAAACGTGCTGTCTCTGCAAAACAACGCACGGCAATAAAGGTTCTTTTTTTTTGTAACATAAAATACATTTTATTTTAAATGCATTCAGGAACAAACGCAAAATAGGAACTTTTCTTTTGTATCGCTATAACGCACGATTTATCATCACTTACAGTTATATGATACTCCAACTTCACATTCTTCCAGGCTCTTTCAAGCCTAAGGCTGAACATTCTGCATTCAACCAAAGAATATGAAGTTTATAGAAGGCGCATCTGAGCTCAAAAATTCAAATTTTTGTTTGCGAGCTTCATAGAGCGGGGGGAAGCCACACAAAGGAAAGAGCGGTGCAAGGAGAGCAAGCGCTTCAGTTTACGCTCATTGACTGTGCGAACTGAAGCACACGCCACCACAAACATACATGAAGTGAAAGTACCGCTTCTCCCGTGTACTTTGAGGTGTTGGTGGTTGTTTTGGTCTCTCAATCATTTTTTGTGCAAATTTCTCACAGCAACACATCACCCAGCGCAATGATCGTGGTTTCAACGACGCCAATGCTTTTTGTTGTTGTAGCTTTTGTGTGTATGCTTTTTTGTGTTGGCGATTGGTTTTGCAACACAGTTCGAGAAAAATGTGACGTCAATATTGAACAGAATGTGTATGTATTTATGTATTTATTTATTTTGCTTAATTTCATCAGTGATTAAAAACAGATTTTTGTTCTAAAAAAGACATTTATCATCCATACATTTAACATCTTTCAAATAATTTAAAAAAGTCTTTATAAATTTGTACGACTCATTATTTAATTGTAAAGCCGATCTAAAGCAATTATCCGATTGCCCTATTCATGCAATCAAGTATTGGGTCTACCTTTTTGATAAATTCTTTAGGAACTTTGTTTATAGCGATCATATAAGTCGCCATGCCAACCATATTTTATTTTCTTTTCTATGATTTTGCGCACACTACAGTCGGCAATGAGTTCAGGAGCAATATGCGACGCCGTGCAGGCTTATAGAAGAAGAACAAAAGCCAGCCAGAAAATAGAAATAGTTTTACAATTTCAGCTTTTCGCCAGCGCAACAACAACAACAACAGCACATCGTCTTCATCTCCGAATCATCCCACGCCGCAGCAGAGTGCTAACGCAGACTCGCTGCAGTGAGCGCAACACATAAAACTACGTTCTCGCTTGTAAAGCAACACTCTCACCACATACGTGATCTGTGCGAGCAGAGCGCGGGTTCCAATGTTAGAACCCGCCATACAAAATTTTTGCTTGTATGACATGCGCATTCTGTATGTTTATTTTCTTTGATTCAACTATGTTTTTTGTAGACATGTATTTACAGTACATATCAGCAGTGTTGCCATTTTGGTGCTTTTGGAGCTAGATTTAGCTTTTTTTTTTTCAAAATTGCTCCAAAAATTTGGTTTTAGCTCCTAGCTCTTTTTTAGCTCTTTTGAAAATGTTAAAGCTTTTTTTTTAGCTACAAAAATTTATTAGTATAGCTTTATCTTTCAATGATTAATTGATCAATTTTCACGATTAATTAAATTTTTGGGTCGAGGGAGTTAGTTAGGGAGTTCAAGAATTCAGTCAATGAAAATCCATTCAACGACCTGGTAAATTTTGTTTTCACTCTTCTTGTCCTACCGCTCAGCAATGCTGAAGTTGAAAGATCATTTTCCATGATGAACTTTATTAAAAACGAGCAACGGAATAAAATTAATTAATTTATGTTAAACTCGCTGTTGACATTAAGAAGTGGCCTTAAAAGACTGAATAAATGTTGTCATGATTTTGCAATAAATGATGATCTCTTAAACTTAATGACTGCAAACAACATTTTCGACTGTAATAATAACGATTCTTCTTCGGAACATGAAATATTTGATTTAAATATGTAATAACTATTTGTGATGTTTGTAACTACGTGTATTTTATTTAAACTATCAGGTGTACAACTTTGCGTCCGCCGTTTTTTCCAAAATTAAAAGCTTTATTGCGAAAAAGTGCTTACAGATGTATTATTCAAAGTATTGTCCGTCGCTAGCGACAACTTTCTCCCATCTTTCCGGCAATTTTCGGATCCCGGCTCGAAAAAAGGAGTCCTCTTTTGACGCTATCCATGAAGCAATCCATTTTTCCAATTCTTCGAAGGATTGAAAATGTTGATCTGCCAGGCCGTATGCCATCGAACGGAATAGGTGCAAGTCAGAAGGGGCGACATCTGGGGAATACGGCGGGTGGGGCAAGACTTCCCATTTCAGCGTTTCCAGGTACTTTTTGACCACTTTTGCGACGTGAGGCCGAGCATTGTCGTGTTGGAGGATGACTTTGTCATGTCGCTCTTGATATTGTGGCCGCTTTTCTTTTAGCGCGCGACTAAGGCGCATCAGTTGCGTTCGGTAGCGATCTCCTGTGATGGTTTCACCCGGTTTTAAGAGCTCGTAGTAAATCACACGAAGGTTTTTGAAGGTTTTTTCTCTTCCACCACCATGTTTGTCTTCGACATCGAAATCACCATTTTTAAAACGTTGAAACCACTCCCGACACGTTCTTTCACTCAGAGCAGCATCACCGTAAGTTTGTGAGAGCATTCGATGCGCTTCAGCTGCATTTTTTTGCGAATTGTAACAGAAAAGTAAAACTTCCCGCAAATGGCGAGAATTGGGCACATAAACGGACATTTTCGAGCGTGAATAATACGAAAACAAGAACAACTGTCACTGAAACGGCGATGACAATTCGTTAGGCACTGTCCACACTCACTTTAAAGGCATTACCATCTATGTATTTCAACCAGCCTCAGCCGGTACAGCCACCTATCGGAAAACGGCGGAAGCAAAGTTGTACACCTGATACAAAGTATTTTAAAAAATGTAAGCTTTTTAAGTTTTGGTGTACCGAAAAATGTGTAAAAGTGAATTTTATTTCATTTTAAATTAACAGATATTTACTGAACAGATATATAAGTTGTTTAGTTAATAAATATATTTACGTATAATACGTAAAGGAATATTAATATTGATAAATGCTTAAAAAAATAAATGTAGCTCTTTTTTAGCTCCAAACAAATTTGTTTAGCTCTTTTTTGCTCGTTTTTTCACAGTTTTAGCTCCAAACCAAATTTTTTTCTGGCAACACTGCATATCAGTGCTAAAAATGTAATAAGTCGGTATGATCAAAAGGTTTTCTTTTGATTTATACAAATGTTTCTGCCATATACGCGCATATAAATATATATTTCTAGAGTACTGAAAGAAAATGTTAAATTCTGTGCTATTTTAGGAACAACAAAAATCAAGGTTAATCGAACTGACACAAATGAATTGATACACATTGATAATGCTACTCAGAGAAATAAGTGTACGTCATCTACCTGGTACACTTTATTGATTTCACTATGAGTTTACCATGTTTATTGTATCATGGGAAAAAAGTCAAAAGTGGAAAAAGTCAAATCAGCAGAGTTGGTGCGTCTTTCTGTTTAAGGTACATCTAATACGATTATTCAATAAATAGTTTTCGAGACCACTAAATACGCTTTTGGTGGTGTTCTTGTGGTACTGACTGATAATAAACATAACTTTTTTCAAAACAAAAATCGTTACTTATATAAATGGTTTTACATTCAACGGGAATGAGTCAAATAAATTACTTTACTGAGGAACTTAGGCTAATAACTAGGCTAGTCTCTTATATCTGTTCGGTCAGCTAGAGCGTTGAAATTTTTACGGTAGGAAGTATTCACTACTAAAGAGGAATTTTAAATTTTTAGTCGTCGGAGTTGTATAGTTTTTAAGTTATTAATTTTTAAAATAACAAAAATCGTCTCGCAATTTAACACTTCTTCTTCCACTTCATACAAATGGCATTCACAATAGTAAAAAAGCTGAAGAAATATCGACAGCATTGCATTTTGAAATTTTTAAATTCAGTATAAATGTACATTTAATTCGAGTTTGAGCAACATTTAAAAGCAATTCAATATGTTTATAAAATTTAATTATTTTTGTATTAGTTGTATTTATTTTGATTTAAGGCTGACGACACAATTCCAACGAGGGCCGGTAACGGAAAAAGAACTATAGTGCAGAAATACTGTGAAGACTTTACTGATTCTCCGGCCCTAGTTGCTCCTATGAGGGTTATTTTTTTAGCAGCCCGGCCAAAGGCCGCCCACTCAAAAGGAGTTTGAACACAGAAATATTGTAAATATTTTACTGAATTTAACCCTCTACTGCCCATAAGGCCTTAAGTCACGGTCCAAAAAAACCTAGAAAAGTCCACATAAATATTAATTTTTTTAATGAAATTTTTAGGGCATGTTTTAGATAAATTAAGTTGTCATTTCTTTAATGTTGCAAGGCTGTAAGCATCACATGTTTCCCAATATTATCAGTTGAAAGTCGACCGTGCCTTAAGGCCGTATGGGACAGTAGAGGGTTAAAGCCCTACTTGCACTTAAGAGGGTTACTGTCCCTCTCCCTTCCTTTTCCACATAATCGGCAGGAAATTACAATTTTTCTCGTTTCGAAGGTAAAAATTAAAAAACAACTATACATTTCCGACGGTTTTCCATTCAAGGGGAGTATATGGGGGACTCCCCCTACCCCCTCCTCGAATCTTATTCCTCTCCTCGACCGACCAGATATGAGAGTCCTTCCGTAACTGAAATCCACAAAGAAAAAAAAAATACTTCAACAAAACAAAAATGTCGATCAAACTTATAATAAATTTAGCTCTAGTAGCGCTGCTATGACCGGTATAGCCGATTATTGCTCCAGATGGTTTTCTAAGCACACGCGTTTCGATTCGATCTGGCACCGTAGTTTTGTCAGTTTAAAAGCCAAACAAATGTCAAAAGCTGAACCGAAAACAATTTAGTGCAGCGGGAAAACGATCAACCACCATTTCTCATGCAACCTAATCGACTCGTGCATAATGGGAATATGCAAAGATGTGGAGAAAAGGTTTCCGTGTCGAGCAGAAATTGTAAAGGCTCTGTGTGATTTTTTTGGAAATACTGAAGAACCGTTTCCGCCGGCAGTCTATTTGTACGGGCATTCTGGAACCGGTAAGACTGCAATTGTTAATGAGTTTCTGCGGCATAGTATTTGTCCGGATAGTGTTGGCAAGCTTCGCATTGCATTTGTTAACTGTGTAGAGTGCTACACTTCTAAAATTTTACTCGAAAACATTCTGGAAAGCCTAAAAGCTGACGATGAGAATAACGAACTAGTACAGTGTGATAATTTAAAAGACTTTGTGGAAGCTTTAAGGCACTTGGATTATTCTTCAAACTCCGCCTACATCATAGCTTTGGATAATGCAGAACGGATACGTGACATGGATGCAAATCTGTTACCGTCGTTATTACGAATGCGACAGCTGTGTGGCCTCAATGTGAGCGTGCTGCTCATTTCGCAATTGCCCTTCGAGAAGTACTACAACAAGACTGGCCTAGGCGAAGTATTCACAATTTACTGCGCCCAGTACACAAAAGTGGAAACATTGCGCATTCTTGGGGCTGACTTATCGAATACGCGCCGTTTACTCCGTCACCAGCTACTGGCCAACAAGGACGACGTCCGGTTGGAGCACAAATTAAGATTGCTGAACAACGTCACAAAGGATTTTTTTTTTAATTATCTTAACCTTTTTCTGAGCGTTTTTTATAAAGCTTGTCGTGACTTGCCGGAGTTGAAGATCACTGCTCGGAGATGTTTCGCCTTGTATATGGAGCCCGTATTTGACGGCAGCATCGATGGTTCGGATGTGTCGCGTCTGTGGCGCTATATAGCAAATCCACTGAGAACGGCTTTGGCTCATGTGTACCTGCGGCTCAGTGGGCTATCGGACAGTGACGATGTAAGCCGAAAGCTGCAGAATGACAAAGTCACTAATATTTTACTGTCTATTGATCAGGTTACACCCAGCAGCGACAGAACTATGAACAAGATAGCGCAGGCATTGGAGCTACCCTACTATGGAAAGTACCTGTTGATAGCGGCGTACTTGGCCAGCTATAATTCCTCGAAAGAAGATAAACGGCTTTTTATCAAGAACCACGGAAAGCATCGCAAACGAATGCAAAGTGTGAATGCTAACGCAAAGGTAATTGCTCTGAAAACTTTCGTATTCTTCGAAAACAACACACATAGATGATAGGTTTTACACGATGGTAACCACCAAATGGTGTCTGTGTTTGGTGCATATGCAGTGCAGCAAAATACAAATGTATTGTTCTATCTGCATTTATATAAATTTCAGTCATTAGTTGATTTCTTACGTCTCAGATAAAATAGTTCATAAAAACATGAGAATTGTTTTCTTTTTCTTGAACTTTATGATATCAGAAAGAATGGGTTTTCTGATTCTAGTATATTCAGGAGCTCAGTAGGGTAAAAGGTAGTATTTTCTCTTTTACATGACAAATTATTAGCCCTATTCACAATCTTATGCATTTGAGATTGCAAATCTGCGCAATTCCAATCATTTACCATCAACTGTGGCCGGTCTTTTCGTGTTTAGTTTGCAATACTTGTGGCAGCAGCAACACTCGTAGCAAAGTTTTTAAAAAGTTGTCGATAATTTACTTTACCTCTCTTTCCGGAGCTTCTTTTAGCTATACTTTTTGTTTTATCCGTCAGTTTTGCATTTGCATAGTAAATATAAACTATGCGTTCTAAGTGTTGCATATTAACAAGGGTATAGTAAATGCATCTCTGCTTGTTTTGCTAGTGTAGAGTAAAAATATACTAGACCAATTTCCAAATGCCACAATGCAAGACCGTTTGCTCAAGATTGTGAATAGGGCTTTTAATTTAAATAAGATTTAACACGTTAAGGACGGCGTGTACCACCGGTAGCTCATAATGTCCATAGTCCTGAATTGTAATTTTTTTCCATAAAATTAAACTATTTGTGATCATTACGCATTTTTTTGCAATATTTGTGTTGCTTATTTTATGCTTCACAAAAGTTTTTTGCAAGGCGCCGCCAGATAAAGCAATGTTTGATTTTTGCTGCCGCCAGATGATGCATAATACAAAAAACTGCGCCGTCCTTAACGTGTTAATCAAGTGTTTTGAATAAGCCATTGCACAGTGATTCGTTCCATACACAAAATTAAAAAAATTTATAGCCTCAGAATTTAACGATTTTGATGTCATTTGGAAGGTAAAACTCCAACTAAGAAAACCCCAAAAAATCTGTGCGAAATAATAATTCGTGCAAGTGCAAGAGCAGCTCAAAGTCGGAACTTTTTCACAAAAAATTGTAAACACATATTTTCTGTTTTTTAGTCTATTGCGTAAAAAAAATTGTAAAAATACATGGTTACCAAGAAGTTGCTAAAACTTTCAATATAGATTAAGAAATTATGTGGCCATTTTCGCTTTTAATGTTTTCTAAAACTTTTACTTCACTTTTAATTTAAAATTTTTTTCAAAATTAAAAATCTGAAAATAAACAAAACTTATACTACATGTATAAATTATAGTATTACATTGAGCCCAAATGCGTGATTTGGACAAAAATTCTCAAATGCGAAGCCAAATCACGCATTTCCCCATACAAATTCAAATCTACGAAATGACTCATTTCAACAAAACGACGAAGCAAATGCGATAAAACATGACCAATTGTATCGAACGCATCACAAAATGAAAGCGCTTTTAAAAGCTCCAAAAGCTTTTGTTCTTTTTGACAGTTCAAAATCAAAATAAATAAATGTAATTTAATTTAATTTTTTTAAATATGTAGAATATTCTTAGCATGTAAGGTGTGTAATATACATGTATTCAAATATCGCAGTGTGTAGAACATAGAGGCAGCAAAAAGAAACAAATGATTTAGTCAGAAGCCGGAAAAGAGCTGATCTATGAGCTGCGGCAAGAGGACATGAGCATTGAGCGTTTGACATTAGCTGCAAAACAAAATGAAATGCAATGCAAATGAGGCAATGTAAACACTTTGAAATGACTCATTTGAAACTACGCATTTGGGGTCAATGTAAACGTAGTATTAGAGGCAAATATCTGAAAAGTATGTGAAAGTATGTTCCTGGATTTTTTAATTTTAAGCATTCTTTCTTTGTCGGATAATGTAATTACATCCTCCGATATCTTGCGATCTCAGAAAATAATTCAATTTGAAAAGTGGTCTTAACACCTATTTTTCTACAAAATTTATTTTTTCATTTCTAAAAGTATGCAATTAGCATGAAAAATTGAAAAATCTGCATAAATACAAAACATACATCTATTATTATCATTTTTATTGCAAAACTACCTCATACAATTCTGTCTGTTACTTTTCGCAATTATGAATGTTGACGTAACGGATTAAATGTAAAATCTGGAAAATCTAGCCAATACACTTGGTGCTATAGCTTTCCAAAAATGACGAAAATTGCAAATTTAAGCCTCAGCCATTGCCAAACTACAAAAGTTGAAGAAAAACAAAATGGAGATTTCACTTCAGCAGACATCATCATCATTAACTAGTATATCAAATTTTATGAGGAACGGACCACCGCTCCTAATTTTGTCCCGCGGTTGTATGGAGTCGAATCACTGTGCATTGCGTTAACATTTTTAAGGAGTTTAAAAATGTCCACATCCATAAATTGATAAATATTAAAAACTGGATGTTGTGTGTGGCTTCGTTTATGCCTGTTTCGTTACGCATGCATCCAGCATCTTTACACCCATTCGATTTTTCCAGCGTTTTCCTAGTAGATAGACATAACTCCATAACAAATGTAAGTGCTTTGCGACTTATACACTCAAGGCTATCCCTCACTGAAAGTTTTTGTTATATGGGAGGTGTCATATCCTTGTCTAGGACACACCACATTTCTCCAAGACAATAAACCCTGTATAATACTCCCAAGCTCTGATTTATTCTTTTCCAGCATGTAGTCTTTGAAAGCCACTGCAGAACGTACAGCGACTTGTTTTATTAGCAATTTGTTCATACCTAAGTATATTCCCATCGGCACTATGGATCTACTTCAATTATTTATTTTACGAGGCGATTACTAGAAAGTTGTTTGTACCTTTTAAATACATATGTGTGGAATCCTGAAAAACATAAATTAAGAATTATTTTAACATGCCATTTCTGCAGGTGACTGAGAAAATGTCCACAACTCTTGGGCCAAAGTCCTTCACGATCGATAGATTACTGGCGATTTTTTACGCGATTCTGGAGGAAAAGGTGGGGCTGACGTGCAATCTTTTGTCGCAAATTTCGACACTGGTCCACTTAAAGCTGCTTACTTTTGTTTCTGGCGAGAACAACGTCATGGATGGCTCCTCACGACTGCAATGCACTGTGGGTTTGGAGTTCATTCTCTGTATTGGCCAAGTGGTCGGATTCAACGTTCGTCAATATTTGTCTGATTTCAAATAATTGCCATTGATTGCTAACATGTAAATATTTTTAATAAATATGTTGATATATCGCTGATGTGAATGGTTTCTTCCAGTGTGGTGTCACGACTGCGTAATTTCATTAGGCCATTTTTTAAAGCTTCGTTTTGAATGATAAGGGTAAATGGAATACCTATGCTGTCTACTATACGCATGGAATTCTCAAATTCTTGACAACAATCAGTGAAAGCTGCGTTCTCACTGGGTACTCTGAGACCAATTTGACGCAACACGGCGTGAAGGTGCGAACACAAGTCGAGTAAATCCAGGATCTTCTTGCCTGGAAAGTGTAGTTTCGAGAATTCAGTATGCAATCAAAGAATTAAAGGTTACTGCTGCTTACCATCATGAAGACATGCAACTGCACACTGATATGGAACCAACTTCCGGCTTAGTAGAAGCGTTTTTCCACGACTATGGTCGATGCCATCAAAGATCATAGCTTTAAAACGCAGCAAATAGGGGATTTAAACAAAAATGTATAATTTTTGGAAGGATGAAGCATTGAACAAGGTAGTAGTATCAACGCAGCTGATAAAATTGTTTACAAACACAGGTAGGATGATTGTCAAATGTGTTTGTGTTTCTTTAGAGCAAGGTTTCTACGTACAAAGGTATAGTTTAAGATTACCTTGCCTTAGTGCACACGGAATAGCTTACTTTTTTCCCCGTTAGATATGCGTTGTCCGCTGTTTGTTGTCGTTCTAATACAGTTACAAGCCGCTCTTCGTCCACCCACTTTTCATGGGCAAGCGGAATTTAACGCAATGCCTCCTGTTGGTGCACTTCAGTGGAGAGCACAATAATTTTGTCCGACAGCCGCAATACACCACAATGTTTTATGTTGACATTGCTCAAGGAACAAATACTGAATGTTGGAACCAAACATTTGCTACTAAGTGAAAGTTACTCTGATTTTGACATAAACCGCACCCTTATTTTGAAGACTCTCCATACGTAGCATACCTTGTTAATATACCTTGGGCATTGCTATCCGTTCGCTTGGTTTGTCATTCAACCGACCCAAAAACTAACAAAATCCCACGTTTTCTTTGTTGGTACTACCTTGTTCAATGTGAGTTGGATGAGATAGTCTTACCGCAAACGGCACTCTCCAGTGCGATTTCTGCCCGTATCACTGTCTGAGCAGCATTCCCAGTAGACTTTACTTCTCCCATCGGTACCATAGTTATGCGCTCCAACTCTAACGAGCCGAAAGGAAGTCGGGACTTGATTGTTATTGACTTGGCGCCTTCGGGTGCACTTTTTTCCTGAGTTTGGAAGTCGAAGGGCTCGACGTAGTAGCGGCCAGGATTAGCAGAGAGGCGCATCCACCAAATTTTGCGCTCTCGTTGTGTGTTGTAGAATTTACCAAGTGCTCCAGCTGCATTAAGGAAGCAGTCCGAAACCAAGTGGGTTGACAATCCGACAGAAGGTGCAAACTGTATTATGTTATCAAACGTTGATAAAGGAGTAGTTCTAATAGCAGTCAGATATTTTGTGCCATCACAATCCGGAGGCATGTTTTGCATTTTCAAAAGAAATTCATCTGTGTGTATGAAGCCTGTTCGATCGCATTTTATCGCAACTGACTCTGGGTGCTCAGTTAGAAAACTGGTAGCAGTTGGCGCATCTGCACGCTCATGTGCACGCTGCCAGTACTTCATCAGCTGTTCGCCATAGTGCTTGCCATTGACCAGCAACTCTGTGTGTGTAATACAATTCTCCCCAGAACATGCCGTTAAGTACTGCGCTGTGCGCAGAGTTTGAAAAGTTTTCGGTAGCGTTTGCATGTGGTAAATAATGGTGAACTTATCTCCTACTGGGTATCGATAAAGCTTTTCTCTCCCTGTTGCAGCGGTATGTTTCCCGGCGGCGACACAAAGTAGTGTTCGTCTGTTGCTTTTGCGTTGCACAGAACTTGCTCACGGCAATTTCCGTCTGTGACACTGTCGGCTCGCAGGTTAAGATGCTGCGTTTCCAGCACCGCGTAAAGTGGTCGAATGCCTGCCGTGTCGAGGCGAGCAATATTGTCAGCAAACTGAATGCTATTTTCCAAAGTGGCCAGTGCTTCCTTGCTATCCAAGGCCACTAAGGAGATGCGTTCTAATAATTGTATAACTTGGGAATCAACCGTGGTGCCTTTCAGTGGCACATGAAAAGTCTGGATTACCGATTCGGTGGGCACTTTGCTTTTATGGAACAACTGCGTAAAATTTAGCCCACCGTTGCTTGCGGTTTTCGATATTTTATCGTTATTACTTTCAGTCACGATTTTACAGTAACGACGGTACTTTTGCATAAGTTTTAACATGTTTTCTTTCCAACAATTGCTCCAGTCATATTCGCCAGTCGACTAACAAATCCGAGCACCACTAGTGGGGACGATTAATCATTTGATACACAATAATCGATTTTTTCTCTCAATTCACGATTTAATTGTATCGAAAAATGGGTTTCGATGAATCGAAACGTTAATCGATTAGATGGTAAAATAATCGAAATAAAACTTATCACTACATTTTTTCGCTCAAAATAAAAGCTTGAGGCGGACACTTTGATGCGCTGTCGCATGCTCACAAACGTCGCAAAAAATACAACGACCTAACCCAAATTCAGGACGAGCTAAGCTTTTTTTGAATGCTCCCGTTTTGAAACTGAAGCGCAACGTCATTAATGCCTGGGAAGAAATGCGAACAGTGTACCTTAAGCTTTATATAATAACTCGTCGGTACTGTTATCTTTTAGGAACTTCGGTACCAGCAGAGCGCCTCTTTTCAAAGGCAGGTGCAACTGCCACTGAAAAAAGAACAGGTTCACGACCTCGCGCCTGTCAAAACTATTATTTCTAATCTCGGCAATGAACAAATAAAATAAAAATGTATATTTTTTCCTTTGATATGTACTTAATTTCATTTATTAATTCATTGTTATTGTTTTTATAAGGCATTTGGTAAAAATACACATATTAACATACTATAAAATTAAAGGTTAAGTTAAAATATTAAAAAAATCATTCGATTATTTTCCATTTCCTTCGATTAATTGCAATTAATAATCACTCTGTTTCAATTAATCATGTGATTCATTAATCGATTAATGAATTTTGTTCCCATCACTAAGCACCATTGAAGTCAGTGTTGCCAGATAGATTTCAAGCAATCCCCCTAAACTGAAATCCGTTTCTCCTAAAAACTAAAATTCCCCCAAATTTATATTGCGCACATAAAATGAATATTTAACGAAAATTGCTCATTCTATTTGGTGCATGAAATTAAAAAAAGACCCACTAGCCAATATATCTGAACAAGGTATTGATATAACAAAAGTGCAACCTGGTTGGCCACAGACATTTTAAAAAGCGTAAATTTAAAATGTCTAAAATATTTCCCCCTAAATTTTGCGCCTAGAATATTTATCATAAAATTTCCCCCCAATCCAAACAAATAAACCCCAAATCTAGAGGGAAATCCCCCTAATCTGGCAACACTGATTGAAGTGCTGCTAGAAATGTTGGTTATTGTAGCCAGATCGCTGATGAATAACTTAGACTAATGCCATGATGCAATAAACAAGGTGGTGTAAGTTCTCGGTTGTCATATCGTATTTTGAAAAAAATGCTCCCCGAAATAACAATGTTGCTTCTTTTACAAAGTACATTTTATTTCTAAGTAAACAAAAAAAAGTAGTCACTGTTCATTACTTTTCATGAAAAAATATAAATTCAACACTGATGCTTGTTTGAAGTATTGACAGTTATATTTCAATTTTATGTTTCAAACAAAACGAATTCTTGCACAAAATTTCAAGTTTGGAAAGGAATTTCGCTGCGCTAAACGGTGACCATGTAATGGTTTGTGAGCAGTTCACAAAAGAATCTGTTAGAGAAAAGTGCTGTAATCGATTTGCCGGGAATGTTTTTTAAATGCCAGATGCATTTCCGAATAAAGCAACGGAAAAAGATGCTGAAGCAAAAAGTCCTCGCGAAAAGGCACAAACGATAAAGCACGCACAACCATCGTCGATCAGTTATGGCTTTCATGCTGGCGTCAGCGGACATTCTGCAGACGAATAAGTAAACTGACTTTCCGTCCGTCCGGTGACCATACATTTTATTCAGACGTAGCTCCACGCTAATATTTTATCCGCCCTCTTGTGAAGCAATACTTTACGGTGGTCCCATGAAGAGAGTTTTAGGGACAGTATATACAGCGGTTTTAGCGTGATAAAGTCTCGCACACGTAAATGCTTTCGATGCTTTCCCCTACTGAAATAAAACCGGAACGTATCTACCGAGTCCAGGGGCGTAGCCAAGGGAGGGGTTTAGGGTGTCAGAACCCCCCATAGCCTATAATTTGTCAACATTTTCAATCACTATGCATCGTATGTACGTTCCCACATTAGCAAAAAGGTCTTTTCATCTTTAAATATTTAAAAGAATATTAACAAAACCCTTTTTTACCGAAACTAATTTGTTTTTTCAATAGTCACGTTTAGGCTTAATACAGCGATTTGCATGTTCTAAAAACATGTCTAAAGAGTAGTTTAGTTCGTCGACCGGAATGTCCTTGAGGATGTCGGTGCAAGCCTTTTGGATGGTTTCTACGTTCTCAAAACGCTTTTTTCATCGGCAAATGCATTCTTTGAAAAGGTGAAATTCGCACGGTGCCACATCAGGTGAAAACGAGGAGTGGTTGATGGTTAAAATTCGACTTTTAGTAAACAAAAAAACAGTCAAAACAAGTGTCAATAGATGGGATGGCATCCTTCGATAGTTAAATGTTCAATGCGATAAATTTATTCTATGCTTAACCTTCGCCTTACTAAATATGATCCCAGGCACTTCCGCCGCTATTTTGAGTAAAACTCACAATAAATATATAAATATTTATTAATTTATAAATTTTTTCATACTTCAGTATTTAGTATCTTCCTCTGGCGATAGTTCGTATTTCGAAAAAAGGCCTAACTTTAATGATTTATTTTGAGACTATGGAAAATATTAGAAGATTTCTTTCCAGAGGGTTTATTGAACACATAATGAGGTACGCAAAAAAAATGTATCGTGAGTTTTAATCAAAATGGTAGCGAAAGCGCCTGGGATCACCCAGGTACATTTGTATAAAAAATGACAAAATTCAAGTTTAAACATGATCAAAATTTCCAAAAAAATATTTGTTCATGTTATTGAAAATTACCTTCAAATTTGTGCAGATAATATTAAACATGAATATTAAAAAGATCACCCGGGTGGGTATAAGCAAAGCGAAGATTAAATCCAATTTCAAAAATTTTCAATGAAGATTTTGGCTTATCTTTTATGAATTACCGCCCAGTTTTGATGGAATCTACGGTGATCGCGGATTCAGTTGGCTAACACGTTGGTCATCATTTATGTTCTGACAATCGTTATTAAATCGCTTTTACCACTTATGAACTCCACCACGGTATAAACAAAAATCACCATAAACTTAGTTCATCAATTTAAATGCTTCGGTTAAAGTTTAAACATTTTTAAAACAATAGTTAATATTGGATCTTTGTTCGATGCACATTTTTGTACGATGACACAAACATACTTCCACTTCAGATGCAATAACTTCGCTTTCAGTCCACCAAATTTCATGAAATTTTTACTAAAAATCAGGGAAAAAATTAATAATTAATAATTTTTAATGCATTAAGTCACATAAGCCACAACAAAATGCCCTATTTGGAAAGTGCACTTTACTTTACTTTAAAAAACATGTAATACTAAACTGGCAAAAAAAAATTTTTAAAACCCCCCATGACCAAGTTCTGGCTACGCCCCTGACCGAGTCTATACGCTTTCCCTAAAAAATCATTTTGCGTTATGTTCAAAAACCGTTCTTTTTATGTTATGGTTTATGTTATGTTGGTTTTAAGAGAATTGAAGAACTTATGCACGAAAAATCTTACACCACTCTCTTAACCGAATTGGCATTATGTTTTAAAGAAGATATGTTTAGCAGATAAAATCGTATTGAATGTGTACAACAAATTCACTAACAAATTTAAATTTTTACTGTTAAAATGATGGTATTTGATACAAATATTTACTTATTTATTAACTGTTTTTCTTCGAATCGGTTACGAATTCTACTACTATTGTTAGTAGTGGAAAAGGTCTGCATTTGTCCCCTTTTTAATTGTTTTTGAATGCAACAGTTCAACTGGGGGAGCATACAAAATTAGCTGTCAAAACTTACTTAACCTTGTTTATTTCATCATGGACTAATGCTACGTTTACATTGAGCCCAAATGCGTGATTTGGGTAAAAATTCTCAAATGCGAAGCCAAATCACGCATTTCCCCATACGAATTCAAATCTACGAAATGACTAATTTCAACAAATCGACGATGCAAATGCGGTAAAACATGACCAATTTTATCGAACGCATCACAAAATGAAGTCGTTTTCAAAAGCGTTTACCTCTTTTTGAAAGTTGAAAATCACAACAAACGAAAATTATCAAAATGGAAATTTTGAATTGAAATTTTCGTCTTGAAACATGTAGAATATTCTTAGCATGTAAGGTATGTAATATATTTGTATTCAAATATTGCAGTGTGTAGAGGCAGCAAAAAAGAAACAAATTCTTTAGTCAGCAGCCGGAAAAGAGCTGATCTATGAGCTGCGGCAAGATTGCATGAGCATTTGACATTACCTGACAAACGAAATGCAAATGAGGCAATGTAAACACTTTGAAATGACTCATTTGAAATTAAGCATTTGGGCTCAATGTAAACGTAGTATTACGCCCACTATGGTAATAAAACTCATCTATGGTATGCTTTTGTAAGGCAATATGGGTATCGAACGATTCACCGTGTTATTGCGGCAAACATAGACTCTAACATAATCGGCCACGCCCACTTTCCGCGCCCATTTAACTAGTAAAACAAAGCTACACTACATGTTTGTAAATAAATATTGATATCAAATAATTCTTTTCATAGGGGTAAACATAGGCTATATAAGATTGACTACGCCCACCATCAGTCAGTCATCGCCTTCTCGCCACGCTTACTATAATAACAAATCAGCCATGGTATATTTGTCATAGCAATATGGGTATAAAACGATTCAGCGTGTCATTGCGGCAAATATAGGCTATAATATGATCGATTACACCTACTTTCCACGCCCACTGAACTAAAAAAACGAATCTACAGTATATGTTTGTAAATCCATAAATATTGATATCAAATGATTCCGTGTCTCATTGATGTTAACATAGGCTATGTAAGATTACACGCACCCTTCTGATACACCTTTCCACTATCCGCCACACTCATTATTATGGAAGAAATAAGTTATGTATAAATAATTCAGCGTGTCCTTACAGCAAACATGGCTTTATGAAATTGACCACGGCTATATGTAAGCCCTCAAACTTATAAAATAACCCGTGATTTCGAACGGTTATCCATGCTTTTATATAAAAACCAACGTGACTTTTTGAGGCTACAATCACACAAAAACCACTGAGGTGATTTAGATGAAATAAGTACCAAACGATTTTGTCTGTTTGGGAATAGTACGTATTCTATATAACATTGGCCACGCCCACCTCTAATGTGCACTATAGTAACAAAACTCAAATATGGCATACTTTTGTAGGGCAATGTAAATATAGACTACATAC
This sequence comes from Melieria picta, assembly GCA_964056695.1. Lineage (NCBI taxonomy): Eukaryota > Metazoa > Arthropoda > Insecta > Diptera > Ulidiidae > Melieria > Melieria picta. The sequence continues at coordinate 89,561,001 of OZ057399.1, forward strand.
TTAGTTTCGGCGACCTCACTTTTCGCGCCCATTTAACTAAGAAAATGAAGTGAGAGTACATGTCTGCAAATCAATGATAATATCAAATGATTCTGTGTTTCATAGGAGTAAACATAGTTTATAAAATGTTGGCTACGCCCACCAGACGCACATCCCTTCTACAGCCACTACAGTGACAGAAATCAGCTATGATATACTTTTGTAAGACGATATGGGTATTAAACGATTTCAACAAGGTAGCATAAGCTTACTTTAAGCTAGCCGTAAGCTTCACTCACGATTTTGTGTTTAATTGAAGCAACTATAGGCTTTCTGAAAAAGGCCACGCCTACTTTCGCTGGTCAAGTCAAGTGACTCTGTGTAGGCTATATTAGATGGCCGCAGCTGCCTGACACTATAGAAACTGAAATTGACTTCATCGTGTTTAAATATGAGGTTGGTCATATCCTCCTGTCACTACATGTATGTATGATTGAACCAGTCTTCTTGAAATTTCTACAACATCTTATAGTTTTTAGGAAATGGGCCATATATTATACAGGTAGACCTCGCTTAACAAGGTAGTTACGTTCCTGAAAAATACCGTGTTAAGCGAAACAAGGGACCAGTGCAAAAGGGGGAGTTACGTTCCAAGATTTAAAAAAGTGCCACATGTTTTTTGGTTTTTCATATGATTTTTTATTTAAAACAAACTAACAAACTAACAAAAACACAAAATGAAATTACATTTCTCTTGAGCGGTAGTTTGTCTTTCTTCGCAAAGATGGTTGAAAACTAAAATACCAATTTAGAAATTAACACTTAAAAATTAAATAATAGCCCCTAAAACATACCATTAACGCGATCACAACCTTTTTATTCAGTACGTAACTGAACGAATTGTTATCAAGTCAAATTCGACTAGCACGTTGCTAAGCTTAAAACGGGGATTTTCCCATTTCTGTCTTAAACGAAACAGTAAGTGTGCATGATGTACATGCATGTGTATAAATCAGCGAAACATAAGGCTATTTTTTTTTTGTTTCAATACCGTGTTAGACCGAGGCTTTTTACGTGGTTATCGAAAATGTGTCGCAAAATGTGGACCATGTTAGAACGAGGCCGTGTTATCCGAGGTACGTGTTAAGCGAGGTCTACCTGTATTTGGTTTCGATATTTCAAGGGGTATGGAGCGTTCAGTAAGAGGACGCCACACATAACATAAATTGTTATCATTGGCATAATTTTTGAAGTGTAGGTCGCACAGCTTGGTCGGTAGTTAGTTGATTCTTTCTATCGGGGAAAATTTTACGGGGGTTGGACAAGCCACCGGCATGGAAACATTGCACAGAAAAAATCAAACTCAATTGTTTAGAGCCTTTAAAAAATTAATTACGAAGTCACCGTGAGCTAAGCCGCGGGAAACAACTAGTAATTTATATATTCAAATTTTTTTCTTTCAAAAACCAGTCAACCATTAAGTGGCTAATTTTCCGAATTCCTTAACACTTAACTTTTACAAATATCCCAATGCACAGTGATTCGACTCCATACAACCGCGGGACAAAATTAGAAGGAGTGGTCCGTTCTTCATAAAATTTGGAATACTAGTTAATCATGGTCTACTGAATTGAAATCTCCATTTTGTTTTTCTTAAACTTTTGTAGTTTGGCAATGGCTGAGACTTAAATTTGTAATTTTCGTCATTTTTGGAAAGCTACAACAACAAGTGTATTGGCTAGATTTTCCAGATTTTACATTTAATCAGTTACGTCAACATTCATAATTGCGAAAAGTAACAGACAGAATTGTATGAGGACCCCTTAGTTTTGGGATAAAAATGATAATAATAGATGTATGTTTTGTATTTATGCAGATTTTTCATGCTAATTGCATACTTTAAGAAATGAAAAAATAAATTTTGTAGAAAAATAGGTTTTAAGACCACTTTTCAAATTGAATTATTTTCTGAGATCGCAAGATATCGGAGGATGTAATTACATTATCCGACAAAGAAAGAATGCTTCTTAAAATTAAAAAATCCAGGAACATACTTTCACATACTTTTTAGATATGTTCCTCTAAGTTTTGCCAATTTTCAGATTGTTAATTTAGGAAAATATTTTAAATTAAAAGTAAAGTAAAAGCCTCAGCTTTGCAAATTTTGAGAATACATTAAAAGCGAAAATGGCCACATCATTTCTTAATCTATACTGAAAGTCTTAGTAACTTCTTGATAACCATGTATTTTTCAAATTTGTTTTACTCAATAGACTAAAAAACAGAAAATATGTGTTTACAATTTTTTGTGAAAAGCTGCTCTTAGGTTAGGAGGTTATGGTGGCGGCTTAGAGACACACTCGGAGGCCCGAAAGGCCCATTGTGATACCACATATTTCACCCGTTTTTTGTCTGTGTGTCTTTTCCAACATATGTTACAGCACACATTTCGCACAGATTTTTTGGGGTTTTCTTAGTTGGAGTTTTACCTTTCAAATGACATCAAAATCGTTAAATTCTGAGGCTATAAATTTTTTGAATTTTGTCTATGGAACGAATCACTGTGCAATGCCAGAATTTGTAAAACCAAAGAATATGAAGTAATATAGAACGCGCATCTCATACAAGCAAACGCGTTGTATGGCGGGTACTGCTGGTAGTACCCTCTGTTATTGACAGCAGAATCCTCTGTTACTAACAGCAGAATTCTCTGTAACTTCAGCGTAACATGTGAGTAGAAGCACTAAGCAAATAAACACATTGAGGTGTCAACTCGCACAAATTTGTGTACCAGCGCAGCAGCAATGTTGCCGTTGTGCGACTAAAGTGTCAAATTGACCCTTTCTGGAGACCGATGCCACCTGACACCGACTTTTAAAAAATAGGCTTATTTTGACACTTTTCTTCAAAATCATGTGACTTTTGCCCCTTTTTCTTGATCAAAAAGTTTATATGTACATTTTGAAAGTTGTTTCGTTAAGTTAATTTTTTTTATTTTTGCGTGTTTAAAAATACTCAAAATATGCCTTCCTTTTAGTATTCACTTTTCAAAGGTAACACTTAAATACTTAAAAATTACACCTCTGGCAACATTTAAACTACTTGCAACCCTTTTATTATGTCAAAGTTTTTCCGCAAAAATGTACAAAATTAATCTGAATTAACGCGTTTTTTTGTGGCATTGCCAAGTTATTTGTGCTAAATTAATTTTGATGGCTCCCAATGGATAAGTAAGTATATCACGCATATGCTTTGAAATGCAAATGTTTTCATAATAAATACAAAACATACATATTGGGAATTTTTAATAAGTATATCCCTCATCAATTAATTTAAGGGAGAAACAGTATTTTTTCACAGAAAATTATCTCTTTTAGAAATTTAATAAAAATAATGAGTTTCGAAAGATAAAATAATGAAAGTATGTATATACGTGGTATAAAAAAATTGGATCACTTGATGACACTTTTTTTCGGCTGTGACACTTTTTTTGCGACTTTTTAAAGTTTGGCAGCGGCAACACTGCGCAACAGGCCCCATACGGACTTCGGCTATTCGAAGATATTCGCGATGACTTCGGCACACTTCTCAATTCGAAGTGAGCTTTCATAATTTGCTTTATGTTGATGTGGTTAGTCCAAGGCGAATTAATAAAGGTGGCCTTGTTGGATTAGCTGATTTGATTTTTTTTAATTCGCCGTGCAAGTTGATTGTCAAAATGGTTTGTTTACATTTGTGTTTACTGTTACAAAACTCGTTATTCAAATTGCGTTTTACATTGCGAACGCGATATTTCAACCGATTTACGGATTTTGATCGAGTGAATTCAAAGACATTTAATAATGTTTAGATTTCAGATAAAACGACGAACATTTGCTGCTCACCAATTCACTCGCACTTGCCTTCCTCATCGTCGTGGTGGTGTGAACAGTGTGCTGGGCGCATCGCCAGGCGGTTCACCAAACGACACCGACAAGTTTTTCGGTTTTTTGCGCTTCGCCTGCAGGGGGCAGTGCTTTTGCCCTCCAACAGCACTTTTAGGGATTTGATCAACTTGTAACCGGATGCATTGGGTGGCAATAGACTGCGGCTTTGGCTGTTCTTGTTTAGAAATTTGTGCTTCTATGTACTTTTTCTGTTGTGCATGCGTTACGGCGAAACGAAGTATCAGCTGATTTTGACAATCAAGTCGCACAAACGCAACAACAAAATATATGGGAATTTTGTTGTTGTCCTTACGCGGCCACTTTTATTAATTCGCCTTGGGTCAGTCGCACATCAACTGTGAGCCAAGGCACATTAATAAGGTAGTGGTGGCAACTCAGCTGATTAAACTTTTTTCTTCTGATTTTCTTTTGATTTCTTCTGATTTTCTTTTGATTTTTCGCGAATGGGCATGCTAATTGTCAAAATAGAAAAAATGGCCGCTCACCGCTGTGGGGTTTGATTTGATTTTGACAATGAGCATGCCCAAAAGCACTAACAAAATACATGGGGATTTGGTTTTTGCAGTAGTGCCATCATCTTTTTAATACACCTTGCTGTGAGCTGTGATGTTGCCACTGCTGCTGTGATTCGCCTTGCTACCAGCCAAGGCGAATTCATACAGGTGATAGCGTAAGGGCAGCAACAAAATTTCAATGTATTTTGTTTTTTTTTCTGGGTTTAGATTGTCAAAATCAGCTAATCAGAACAAAGCTTTCTTTTTTCATTTTTAGACTGTCAGAGTTTTACACAGGCATTTTGACAATCTAGACCTTTTCCACCACAAAAAAATCAAATCAGCTGATTCAACGAGGTCACCTGTATTAATTCGCCTTGCTACCAGCGCAGCAGGTCCCATACGCAGTGTTGCCACTTTGGTGCTTTTGGAGCTAGATTGAGCTTTTTTTTTAAATTGCTCCAAAAATTTGATTTTAGCTCCTAGCTCTTTTTTAGCTCTTTTGAAAATGTTGAAGCTCTTTTTTAGCTACAAAAATTTATAAGTATAGCTTTATATTTCAATGATTAATTGATCAATTTTCACGATGAATTAAATTTTTGGGTCGAGGTTAGGGAGTTCTAGAATTCAGTCAATGAAAATCCATTTAACGACCTGGTAAATTTTGTTTTTTTACTCTTGTCCTACCGCTCAGCAATGCTGAAGTTAAAAGATCATTTTCCATGATGAACTTTATTAAAAACAAGCAACGGAATAAAATTAATCTATTTATGTTAAACTCGCTGTTGACATTAAGAAGTGGCCTTAAAAGACTGAATAAATGTTGTCATGATTTTGCAATAAATGATGATCCCTTAAACTTAATGACTGCAAACAACATTTACGACTGTAATAATAACATTAATATAATATTATATTTATAATATTATAAAATATAATACTAATATAATATTATATATTATATAATATTTTATTTAAATGTGTGATAACTATAAGTGAATTTTATTTAATTTTAAATCAACAGATATTTATTGAACAAATATATTAGTTGTTGTTTAGTTAAAAAATATATTTACGTATAATACGTAAAAAATATTAATATTGATAAATGCTCAAAAAATAAATGTAGCTCTTTTTTTAGTTCCAAAAAAATTTTTGTAGCTCTTTTTTGCTTGTTTTTCACAATTTTAGCTCCAAACCAAATTTTTTTCTGGCAACACGGCCCATACGCACTTCGGCTATTCGAAAATATTCGCAAAATTGTGTGCGCTGACTTCACACGCAATGAAATAATCAACCACCAAAAAAGCAAAAACACAATTTCACTTGTTCGCGCTCATTTTTTATGTGTATACATGGCTCAATAATAAGGTTATAGCATCCTGTATACTTATTTTCGTTGACGATCGCTTTCGCTTCAACAAATTTCCTGAGAACAGATCATTATCAATCTAATCGTTGCGCTGTCTGGTTGCGTGTTTTCGTATGACTTGCGTTAACTGACTTGAAAACATTTTGACGTGGATGAATCCAAATGAAATTTGTTGGTATTGAAAAATTTAAACGAATTCTGACGTGGTTGAATCCCCAAAAAATTTTGTTGACCCTTTTTTTGAAACTTGACTTGATTTTACTCGTATTAACGTCATAAAGTTTTTATCATGAATATAAGTAATTGCGATAAAAAGCGTAAAAATAACAAGAAATGCGCTATTTTTTCCTGTCAAAGGAGCTATAGGAATGATTTCGGGTCCCTTAAAGTTCGGCTTTTTAAATTTCCGAAAAATGAATATTTCGGAAATAAATGGATCGCAAAATGCAAACGAAAGTCATTATGTGAACGTGCGCGCATTTAAAACCGAGTTTACAAGTGCTTATAATCGTTACTTGATTTGAATAATGAACTGGCCATGCGACAGTACTGTAAAATATGCTATGTTTTATTTAAATTTTCAGAAAGAAAATAAGTTTTCGTAATGGTAGCCAAAATGCTAGGTACAAGAAAAAAGAGGCTTACGAAATAATATTGAAATTTAAAAAATTTTCGATATCGTTACGATATCTCGGATAAGATAATTTCAATATCGCAACGATATCGAGATTTTCGAAAATCTCGACATAGTTACGATAGTGTCATTTTATTCGTTCTCGATATCATTCTAGACACTTTAGCAATACTCGAAAACGAGAAAATTCTCGCTTTAACGATATCGTTTCTGTATCATTTGGTTTGCTGGGTGACTGTAAACTATTTAAGCAAACACATCCCAAATCATGCAGCACGAGTTTTGCAGAAATACTGTGAACACTTTACTGATTCTCCGGCCCTAGTTGCTCCTATGAGGGTTATATTTTTAGTAGCCCGGCCGAAGGCCGGTCATACAAAAGGAGTTTGAACACAGAAATACTGTAAATATTTTACTGAATCTAAAGCCCTACTTGCACTTTAGAGGGTCACTGTCCCTCTTCCTTCCTTTTTCCCATGCAGCACGAGTTTTTTAGTTGCTATGAAGTTTTAAAAAGGTTAATTTTGAGAAAGCAGAACGCATTTGTGAAATGAGCCACTATATCACATTACCCGAACTAACTCTATCTGCTTTGTTTGAAAGATATTTTAGCACCAAAATTGAAAGCAGTTATTTACGAGAAGAAACTATTTATCGACTATTTCTATTTTGTTAGTGTTTTTGGTCATGCTCATTGTCAAAATCAGCTGACAAAATTAAGTATAAAAAAAAAGCTGTAAAAAATAATAATTACAACAATGAAAATGAATATATGTGTAAAGATATTGTTATAGCCAAGGCGCATTTAAAAAGTGCTAATAATGGGAAAACTATTGTTACAATGTTGTGCCAACGTTAAGCCTAGGCGTATACGGAGACGCAGGCCGCACACGCAGCACAACTCAACGCAGTTTAGTTTTTTGTAAATAACTCAGTACCGTATAACGGCGTGCGGTGGAGAGACGTGCCTGCGCACAACTGCGCCGCGTTGTAGTTGAAATACAGTTTCCTACGCGCAGCCCAATGACTACATGACGCGAAACTCGGAGGGGTCACGGTTGCTAATTCCGTAAAACCAGGCCCCAGAGTCGCAAATTCGGTAAAACCAGGCCCCAGAGTTGATTAGGGTTCGTACAAAATATTCGCCATACAAACGCCAGCGCAAGGGCTGCTGGTGCGTTCGATGTTTATTTGCAAATAAAATAATTGGTTTTGTTTTGCTTTCATTCTGTAGTACGTTTATAGGAAATTGATTGCAAAAAAACGTTGTTGCTGAAAAACGTCATAAGTATGTTGCCTCGTGTTTTAATATGATTTTACTTCAGTTTTTGCTGACTGCCCTCAAAGCCTTAACGTTTGCATTGCTTGAGTTGCAGCTCTGCGTTTGAAAAGAGTTCAACTTGCCATCACTGTTTCTTGCTGCACTAGAAACGGCAAACTCAATGAGACCTGAACTGAAGGAAAAAGCAACCGAATATCTGCTGACTTCAGCGTATGAAATAATTTATTTCTGCTTTTTTTTGTACGCGTTACAATCAAAATTACTTAGACCAGTAAAACAAGTTGGCTTGCAATGCTATATTTACAGCGAATAAGAAAAGTTAGCACTTTAAGATGCATACAATTGACTGGTAACCGGTGCTGTGCGAATGTTTGGGTAAAAAAACCCGTACACTATCGGACGATTGGAAAAAGCAAAAAATGGTCTGAAAATCATTTCTCCTCCGAGTTTCGCGTCACGTGGTCACTGGCGCAGCCGACACATTAGCTTGCAAAAATTGAAGAACTAATTGAAAAAGTGCGTGAACAGCCGATATTACACCCATATTATATTATATAGGTTCTATTTCAAAGTCTAATTCAGACAAATAACTTGTATTGCTGGGTTTATGGAATGAATACGGAACACGTGTGCTGGTTTTACGAGATTCGTATACGCAGTTCACATATTTTCTGCCTCACAAAGTTTAATTTTCGCTGTGCTGCCTTGTGCTGTGTTGCGCGGCCTGCGTCTCCGTATACGCCTAGGCTAACGCTCGGACCACGAGTCTATCAGAACCCATAGCAAGTGCCGCGGCCTTTTTGACAATCAACATGCCGATTCGCCAATAAGCCTAGGCGTATACGGAGACGCAGGCCGCACACTCAGCACAACTCAACGCAGTTTAGTTTTTTGTAAATAACGCAGTACCGTATAACGGCGTATACAGCGACATAGCCGCGTGCGGCGGAGAGACGTGCCTGCGCACAACTGCGTCGCGTTGTAGTTGAAATACAGTTTCCTACGCGCAGCCGACACATTAGCTTGCCAAAATTGAAGAACTAATTGAAAAAGTGCGTGAACAGCCGATATTACACCCATATTATATTATATAGGTTCTATTTCAAAGTCTAATTCAGACAAATAACTCGTATTGCTGGGTTTATGGAATGAATAAGGAACACGTGTGCTGGTTTTACGAGATTCGTATACGCAGTTCACATATTTTCTGCCTCACAAAGTTTAATTTTCGCTGCGCTGCCTTGTGCTGTGTTGCGCGGCCTGCGTCTCCGTATACGCCTAGGCTAACACTACTCGACAAAACATGGGTTAATCGCGTGCCCCTAAAAACAAAAGTATTTTCTAGACTAACTTTGGTCCTCTGAACACGAAACTGAAAATCAGCAAATTTTTTTAAGAAGCATTTTCAAAAAATCTTCGAAAAACCAGTTTTTTTTCCTCTTGTTTCAGTTATGAGTAGAATCATCCGACTAACACGAGCTGTCCGTCGTTCAGAAGATAATACCTTAGCCATTTTAGTGATATATAGATTGTCCGTTTCGTGTTCAGCGGACCAAAGTTAGTCTAGAAAACAATTTCATTTTTAGGTTCATTTTTCGAGTCGAGTAAAGTAATCGACAGAAATGAATTGAATTTGCTTTGTTTAACACCTGTGGTTCTGGCAATCAGCTGACCTGTTTGAACGATGCGTGAAATTCATCGAAAAGTACAGAGTTTGGATACTTTCCGCTTTTTAAGCATCATGCCATTCGTAATTTAGACTTTAGTCCCATTTTTTATTGCATTGAACCAATTGAATTGCGTTGCCACCGAATCAAAACAATTTCCATCTCTATAAGGAGGCTTATATATCAATAAATTTCAATTTTTCGTACTTATATCCGAGGAACGCATAGAGCGAGCTTACTAACATAAATTGTATAAGTGCGGAATGTTGTACTTATACAGTCTGGCAATACTAGCGGACGGCACATACTAATGTGCCATCAAGGTTTATAGACTAAAGGTTGCGCCATGGCTCAATAATAAGGTTATAGCATCCCCGCAACACCAAAAACCACATGTATTTTGTTGGTAGGATTGTTTATCGCTACTGTCAAAATCAGCTGATATTTTCCGACGAAAGAGGGAGAAACTGAAAACATACAAAAGTGATTGTTGCCAGACGGTGCTGTATTTGAGTGAAAAAACGGGAAAAGTGCTCAGTTCAGTTGTTTTCAGTCAGGTATTTTCATTTCAACCGATGCGGCAACACAGCACACCGACGATTTTGACAAAAGCGATAAACGATCAGCCGGTGGCTTGCTACAACCTTATAGTTGAGCCATGGGTTGCGCATTCCCAACGTTCGCAATGTTGAGAACGTAGGCGGGGGCCAAAATCGAGGTGCCACTTATTGACAAATTTATATTTTAAATCCCTAAAACAAAAAACGAAGCATGCCTTGTTTTTTCCATCAATGGAAATATTTTATTTCCATACACTTTCAAAATATTTGTAAACGCGAAATGAATTGCTCGGTTTCAAATTGCAAAAATTACAGCTCATTTTTCATGTTCATTTTTGTTCACAAATCCAGAAAAGTATTTGGATTTATTACACTGCACAACAGCATGTCTGTTGCATGGAGTTTTTACATGAATCTGAATCGTTTTTTTACGCTGTTTTCAAAACCATACTCAGTTTTTATGTAACAGCTCTAGTTTTCACAAAAAATGGGCATGTCACTTTTTCGAATTTTCCTCGACTTTTTTCACATTTTCGACTGTAATTTCCGAACCAATAATCCTATCGACTTGATTTTTATATCGTTGCACTAACAACATCTCACGCCATCTTTTCTAACATTAATCAATTTTATGCGTTCTAAATTGGCGTTGTAATAAGGATTCAAAGTAGGAAAATATTGAATTTCAAGGCGTTTTTTCTGATGGCGAAAATTGTACAGATGTTTCATAAATCAAGTTACGAAGTATATGAATATCTTAAGAATAAACATCAAGTAATACAACACAGCCAAATGATTTGGCGGAATACACATTCGCATCGAAATAATAGCAAAAATGTACCATAGTCATTTTCAGTCTTTTTCCTTAAAAAATTAGGAGCCTCACAATATGCAAAGTTTTTCATTTTTTTTTTGTTTCGAGCAATTCAAAATATTTTTGTTTTTTGCTTGTATTTCAGACTATAAATGGAACATATAAAAGAGCATATTTTGAGGCCCCTAATTTTTTAAGGAAATAGACTGAAAATGACTATGGTACAATTTGCTATTATTTCGATGCGAATGTGTATTCCGCCAAATCATTTGGCTGTGTTGTATTGCTTGATGTGTCGGCTTTCTTATGCACCTAACTCGTTAATTGATTTACAAAAAATGTGTATGTTTTTGACCATCAAAGAAAACGCCTTAAAATTCCATATTTTCCGACTTTGAGGTCCAATTACCGCGGAATTTTAAAACTTATAAAAATAAGTTGCATCGGAAAAGAAGCCGTGCGGTGTTGTTAATACGAGAAGGTGAAAATCATGTCAATCGGTTTTTTGGTTTAGAAATTACGATCAAAAATATGGAAAAAGTAGAGGAAAAACTGAAAAAATTACACCGTACCTATATCTCACTAACTAGAGCTGCTAGAAAAAAATCTGAGGATAGATTCGAAAGCAGCGCACCCAAATTTTTAAGAAACAGTAGAAAAACTCCATGCAACAGAAAAAAAGTGTTTTTTTGTTGTGCTGTGTTATTTAAGGGGTATAAATATAAAATCTGGCAACTTCGTTTTCCGGGTTTGTTTACACTTTTTGATTTTTTTTTGCTCAAAAACATGATACAAAAATATACAGGTAGATTCATCGAGCAAAATTAAAAGTCATTTGCTTTTTTGACAAATAAAAATAAAATTTTAAGGGTGCCAAAAAAAGTAAGAAATACAGAAACTGAATGATATACTACATAAACTAATTGTGTGAAATTGCAGCTCTGTAGCAAAAATAAAATAGTAGTACAAAATTTGTAAACAAATATTTTTTTCCAATTGTCAATTTTATTTTTATCTGTCGCATTGAAACTACCTGTATATTTTTGTATCATGGCTCAAAAATATTTTCAGCCAATCAGAGCCAAGGTGAATTAATACAGGTGACCTCGTTGAATCAGCTGATTCGATTTTTTTGTGGTGGAAAAGGTCTAGATTGTCAAAATACCTGTGTCAAACTGTGACAGTTTAAAAATGAAAAAATCAAGCTTTGTTTTGATTGGTTGATTTTGACAATCTAAGCCCAGAAAACAAAAACAAAATACATTGAAATTTTGTTGCTGCCCTAACGCTATCACCTGTATGAATTCGCCTTGAATCAGAGCCAACCTATGCCTACGTCACGCGAGGCGCTGGTATTTTTTGACAACCGGAATGCGTAACCTTTCTATTCTATAAACCTTGATGTGCCATAGTCAAATTATAAAGTGTGCCAGATAGCAAGAACTCTCTCTTCATCGTACACTTATTTTCTGACAGTTATTCTGATTATGCTGACAAATGTCAGAGTTCATAACCCGTCTGTGCTGTATGAAACAATTTCAAAGTAAATTGTTTTTTGAAAATAAGTATCTGCACCAAAACCGACACAAAAAATGCATTTACATACCAGGAAAAACGTGCTATCTCTGCAAAAAAACAACCGGCAATGCAGTTTCTATGTTTTTCTATCATAAAATGCATTACGAAAATATATATTTCTGGAGTACTGAAAGTCAATTTTAAATTGTGTTCTATTTTAGCGACAACAAAAATAAAGGTTAATCGAAATGACACAAAAAAATTGATACTTTGACAATTGCTACTCAGAGAAATAAGTGTACGTCCATGGTTCAACTATAAGGTTGTAGCAAGCCACCGGCTGATCGTTTATGGCTTCTGTCAAAATCGTCGGTGTGCTGTGTTGCCGCATCGGTTGAAATGAAAATACCTGACTGAAAACAACTGACCTGAGCACTTTTCCCGTTTTTTCACTCAAATACAGCACCGTCTGGCAACAATCACTTTTGTATGTTTTCAGTTTCTCCCTCTTTCGCTATTACCTTATTATTGTGCCATGTGTACGTCATCTACCTGGTACACTTTATTGATTTCACTATGCATGGTATGCCAACAAGGCGAATTCATACAGGTGATAGCGTTAGGACAGCAACAAAATTTCAATGTATTTTGTTTTTGATCTCTGGGTTTAGATTGTCCAAATCAGCCAATCAGAACAAAGCTTGATTTTTTCATTTTTAAATTGTCACAGTTGTACACAGGCATTTTGACAATCTAGACCTTTTCAAACACAAAAAAAAATCGAATCAGCTGATTCAACGAGGTCACCTGTATGAATTCGCCTTGGTATGCCAACTAGCATGGCACAATAATAAGGTAATAGCATGCCCGCAACACCAAAAACCACATGTATTTTGTTGGTAGGATTGTTTATGGTTACTGTCAAAATCAGCTGATATTTTCCGACGAAAGAGGGAGAAACTGAAAACATACAAAAGTGATTGTTGCCAGACGGTGCTGTATTTGAGTGAAAAAACGGGAAAAGTGCTCAGGTCAGTTGTTTTCAGTCAGGTATTTTCATTTCAACCGATGCGGCAACACAGCACACCGACGATTTTGACAGAAGTCATAAACGATCAGCCGGTGGCTTGCTACAACCTTATAGTTGAACCATGGCCAACTAGAAAAATCTCGTTCTTTTTTCCTTTGTTTACATTTGGAAATGCTGTCAAACAGAGTTACTAGGGCTGCGTGTACGCTGGAAATTTAGTACCTTTTTCCATGCATACCATACGTTTTGGAAATGTTCATACTAAACAAACAAGAAATAAGCACTACGTTATTTCGCTGGCTTAGAGCGAAAAGGTGCTAAATCCACTTTTACAAATGTTACAGGAAAGACAAAAATTAAGTAAAAATAATTTATATTTATATTTATTTACATAATAGTTTTATTTCTTTAAGTAATGTTGCTAAATTTTGCCTTGTTCCGCCAACTTGTTATTTTTATTTTGTGCACTGGACTTTTTGCACTTTTTCACAAAGCAAAACTTTTTCTCTGAAAAACTGCGGTTTTCATGAATTTTACAAATGTAATTTAACACGATTTTACATAAGAAGCGCTGATATTTTATATTGCTATCACACAAATTCTCATCAATTAGTTGGTTTAATTTAAAATTCTGCTTAAAACTGGAATTGGTACATGATGAAATAATTTAAATTTAAATTTAAAATAAATAATAGGTAATTTCATCATGGAATTAGTATAAATGGCATAGTGACATGCAGTTGAACCTCGATTATCCGGGCCTCCATTAACCGGGATGCTGAGTGGTTGATTTTATACCTCTATTAACCGTGATTTACCTCTATTATCCGTGATTGATTTTTTTTACCTCTATTAACCGTGATTTACCTCTATTATCCGTGAAGCACATGTACTTGTGTTTGTTTTTTTCCGTATAACACACATATAAATTCTGATACGTATTAAGATTAATGAAGATGTACAACATTAGTTTTACGTAAAAGTTTTGAGATAATTTATGAAAATAAACTTTGTTGTTGGCATTTTAATTTGTACAAGAAAAAAATTACATTAATATTGATTCGGAAAGTTTATTGTTTTCATCATAAAATTATTTGTACACAAGCAAAATCGAAATAAGTATTCAAATGTTCTCTATTTTAGTGAATTATGATAACAACTATTGTATTTCTACAGTAATTGCCCAGTTACTTTCAGATATTTGATCTTTCAAACATTTCTTTAATACTTGATTGACAAAGCAATCAGAAAATTAGGCATAAAATTTGCTACCTAAACCAACAGAAAATAGCGTTGGGGTAACACTACCACATAATGTACTTTGCGGCAACGCCGCCTCATAGTGTACCACGACAGCTCAAAAAAGAGTCGCGCTACTTAGGATTTACTTTGCTAATGTGCTTGGTGGGGCGAGTAAAAATATATTGTTAGCGTTTCCCTGAAATTCAGAAAATTGTTGGAAAATGCCCTACGCGAATCAGCCATCGGTGCAAATAACTGAGCTCACTGACGATAATGTTAAGTTTATACTGGAGGACACGGAATTGAGTGTGGCCAACAGTTTGCGGCGTGTGTTTATTGCTGAGACTCCAACCCTGGCTATTGACTGGGTGCAGCTCGAAGCGAATTCCACTGTGCTATCTGACGAATTTCTGGCACATCGTATAGGTCTAATTCCACTGATATCAGATGAAGTAGTGGAGCGCCTGCAGTACACCCGTGATTGCATTTGTTTGGACTTCTGCCCCGAATGCAGCGTGGAGTTTACACTGGACGTAAAGTGCACAGAGGAACAAACACGTCATGTCACAACAGCGGATCTGAAATCAAGTAACCCAAAAGTGCTGCCGGTGACTTCACGCCACCAAAACGAAGAGGACAACGAGTACGGGGAAAGTACCGACGAGATATTGATAATAAAGTTGCGTAGGGGCCAGGAACTTAAGCTGCGAGCGTATGCGAAAAAAGGTTTCGGCAAGGAGCATGCCAAGTGGAATCCGACTGCAGGTGTGTGTTTTGAGTATGATCCGGACAACGCTATGCGACACACACTGTATCCAAAGCCAGATGAGTGGCCGAAAAGTGAGCATACTGAGTTGGAGGATGATCAGTACGAGGCACCATACAATTGGGAGGCGAAACCAAACAAGTTCTTCTACAATGTCGAATCTTCGGGCGCGCTTAAGCCCGAAAACATAGTGATAATGGGTGTACAAGTACTGAAAAACAAGTTGTCCAACCTGCAAACTCAACTCAGTCACGAGACGCAAAACGATGCTCTCGCTGTGTAAAATGTAAGAATACTGCGAATAATACATATAAAACAAGACATTTTAATGTGTTTTATTATATTGGTCTAATTTATTCCTTAAAAAGTTTTTGAATATCAACGGTATGGTGCGTTGTCTCCATCTTGGATGCTTCAGCTTCCATAAAGCTCTGCGTCAAATTACTTATTTCAGGTTCTACGGGCGATTCCGTACGCCGCATTTGCTGGAACTCATCAGTCAGCAAGTTACGAGCCACTTCAAATATTTTCTCGTCATCCAGAGCACCCTGCGTTTTAAGGCTACTGTGAATCTCAATAAAGCGTTGGGTGTGAGTTACTCGTTTTGCATCTGTCAGGCTCACCGTCTCAGGTTGTTTAATACTTTTGTGGTATTTCCTGAAATGTCAGTCAGACATGCGATATAATGCATGTGTAACGTAATGTGTAACATGCTCACGATCGGACTACATCTTCGGCATAGAATATGTTTTTTATGTCCACGTTCTCGGCTGGACGATCGAAGCGTGGCTCCAGTTTCGGAGGGAAGGCAGCAAACACTTCATACCAAATCGGTTTGTCTTCTGCTTTCACTGCTCCAGTACGCAATAGCCCGGTCACCCTGTCAACGAAAAGTGAAGCCGTAGTTATACTCCAAAAATTACTCGTTTCCATAATTTATACCGTGAAAATATTGTACCGATTTTCTCCAACCTACTCTGAGCCATCACGCTTCTATTGTAAATGTATTCATATACTCTAAATTACGAAACGGCTGGTGGGAAGGGAACAGTGATGGTACATACTTTTTTCAATAGTACTTACTATTGTGTACACTCACAATAAGTTTTGATACGAAACTTACTCAACGTTTTTATTTATTCCTTTGACGTTCAATTTAAACTTAGAAAAGAAAAAATTTGTCTAATCAAATGTTCTGAAAGGTTTTGAACCATAATAGTTTAAGTTCTTACACGTTCGTTAATACAATAAAAATAAGTATATGGGTATCAAAAGTCATAGAAATCGTAGAGCAATTGGATAGGGCGTAATCCACAGTTAAAATGCAATATGTGGACCTCTCATAGGCGTGCACAAACACATGTTTTTTATTTGGACTAGATATTTATCTTAATCAAAGGACATATAATAATGAAGTAGTCTAATAAAAGTCTCCCTATCTGAGCAAACAAATATTTTTTGAAATTACGTAAATTTTAATGTTTCATATTCGTAGGTTCAAATTGGTTCAAACAGCCACATTTTCGTTTAAACATGACCGTAGAAAAAAATGAAAAATAATTCAATAATTAATAGATGAATTCCGAATAGAATACAACTATGCCACCATCGTACACAATTTGAGGACCCTGCTGATGATTTTTTTTTTAATTTTGACATTCAAATAAAGGTTTATTATTACACTATGATCTAAACGATAATAATGTGTGTACACCTATCCCTTTCTCTACAAATAGCAATCATTGATTACAATTTGTCCGTACAATTTCGATCACGAGATGACAATAGTGACTACAAATCCGAGCTTCGACCTGGAATAGAAATATAGGATGCAGTTTATCAAATTAGTGGCAACCAGGGACATAATTTTTATAACCAATATTAGAAAATATCTCAAAATAATCATTAACACTTTCGAAAAAAAATAATTACCAACTGATTCATTATGTACTTTCATATTATTTTGCCTTTTCTCAGTGTAAGAGGTGAACCAAAACAATTTTAGAATTTTTACGCATCCAGCATACGAAAATGTCAAGAGTTAGGAGCCTGGTCTTGCGAGTGAAAGTATCTATAAATATTTCAGTTTCTTGCCATATTAGTCAATTGCATCTTGGATCTACTTTAGTCAACATGTCCAGCCCACAAGAACGTTGCCGCAAATTAATAGTGGACATTTACTTGACTGATAAAACGAAGTCTAGACTAAGCGACGGTTTATAATGTTATAAACAACTACAACGCGGGAAACTCCATCTACAGAGACGAAGAAGCAGGCAGAAAAAAGGGTCCAGTTAACCCAGAAGTGCTGAAAAGGGTTGTTAACACATATCGGAATATCCTCACGAGGTCGACTCGAGATGTTGCAGCTGCAGCAGGCACATTGCAATCAACTGTGATGCGATATAAGCGAAGTCAAGGATTAAGGACCTACTAATAGCAGAAAGTGCCTGACCGGTCGGAAGCAAAAGAAAAAATAGCGAAGACGCGGGCTCGAAAACTGTATGACAATTACACAACAAAGTTCGATTGCGTGATTCTCGTTGATGGAACCTACTGTAAGGCGGACTTCAAGCAGTTGCCTGGGAATGCCTTTTTCACTATAAATAATGTAACGATAAGACAGTTTGTCGCTGTGCAAAGCAACCCTGTCGCTACGCGCCGTGCTATAATTCGACCTGGCAATGATGGCAACTTCTAGTCCAATCTGGCAATGATGGTCGCGATCATCATGGAAACCTTTAGTCCACTCCGGAATGTGCGAGAACGATCTGCGCGATGGCCGGACAGGTATAAAAGACAGCCGGGTGCGGCGCAGCGAGTGAGTCTTGGTTTGACTACTGAAGGTGCCACACGGAATAATTAAGCGAATAATTAAGTGCAAAGACAAATTAAGTGTAAAGTGTGAAATTTGTGAAATAAAGTGACTGTTGGTTTTCATTGACTGCGTTTGAGAAATTTAGTGTGTTTTTATTTATATTGCGCAATCCAGAGATACGTACTAGCCCACTAGAACTGGTATTCGTAACATTTGGTGTCAGAAGTGGGATTGTGCTACTGAATAAGTAAAGAAAAAAAATTAAATAAAATTGCAAAAACGCAGACATGGTTAAACTCGAGCAACTGAAGGTGGACCAGCTGAAAAAGGAGCTGGCTGCCTGGAATTTGCCGACTGCTGGCGGAAAGGTGGAGTTGCAGCTGCGCTTGCGAGAGGCGTGTGAATCACGAGGCATCGATTGGGCTGCGCACGAGTTCGGAACGCAGGAGCTAGAGGCGTCGGGCAAAGTGGAGGAATCGCCTGCGGGTGCTGCGTCGATGCAAAGTACGGCTGCAGCGGCTGCGCCACCACAAGCAATGGACATGAGCCAGCTAATGGTTGCAATAAAAGGCATGTTCGAGACTTCCAACCGTGAAAATCGCGAGATGTCGGCGCAGATGGCAGCGAAAATGGAAACGGCGACCCATGAAATATCGGCGCAAGTGTCAGAGCGAATGGAAGTCAAGCTTCAGGAAAATTCTGCGCGCTTGGAGCAGAAAGTGGAGGAAATCTCAGACAGGATTAATGGGAAAGTCGAGCACCTGGAGACGCGAGTAGAGCACTTGGATAAACGAGTCGACGACCTGGATGATTCCCTGAACAAACGAGTTGAGAGTCTGGAGGACTCGATGAACAGAAAAATGGACGAGCGGCTTAGGGAGGTAAAGCCGCGAGAATGGTTGCCGCCAGTTCCGGAAAGTGTTGCCACCCGAGCAGAAGTGCCTACTTATGATGGGACTACGCCGTTCGATACATTCAAGCTACAATTCGACCTGGCTGCTCTGGAAAATCAGTGGACCGATGTAAGGAAAGGTCGGAGATTGGCGCTGGCTCTAAAAGGTGCTGCGGCTGAGGTAATAAAATCAGTTCCAGAATGTTTAAGAAGTGAGTACGAGACCGTCATAAGGGCGTTGGCAGCGAAGTACAGCGAGCGATACAGCGATCGCAATCGCAAGCGAGGAATGCTGACAATCGAGGCTCAGCCAACAAGCGCAGGGCTGAGGACGAGGAGCCGTTAAACTAAAAAGGGTCAGCCCAAAGGGGCGTGAGCTGATCCCCACAACCTGATGCCCCACCGTCCTTGTCTCGCAGTTGAAACGACAACCCAGCAGCTTGACGATTGAGGGAAAGATAGATGGAAAGTTGTTCGTGTTGACACTGGATACTGGAGCGTCATATTCGATCATAAAAAAGAAGCTTCTGAAGAACTGGGAACCACTGCATGGCATACAGCTGAGGACTGCGACTGGCGAGCGTGCGCTGGTAAGAGGGAAAGTAACAAAAACAATTGCTATCGGCACCAGCAGCCTGGAGCATGAGTTCATCGTCGCGGATATAATGGACGACGTGATTATCGGCGTGGATTTCATGATTAGGCACGGTTTTACGCTGGACCTGAAAGAAAATGTGCTGAGGTATGCCAATGTTGAATTCCCCCTGCACACCGGCTATGAGCGAAGCGTGGCGGTAAGGAAAGTTGTCTCGTGTCAACTCCGGAGGATACCAGCGAATTCCGAGGCGGTTGTGTGGGCAAAGGTGGACGAGGACGATGGGACAAGTCGGCTGTGGGTCGTAGAAGCACCGAAACAAGGACACGACAACATCATCATCGGACGTACATTAGTGGAACCTAAGAATGGCAGAATACCAGTCAGAATACTGAACCCCCTGAATGCACCCAGATATGTCGGGAAAGATGAGGTAATTGGCGAGTGTAAGGAAGCTGTAGCAGTGGTCAATTGCGAGAATAGCCCGCCTGGAAATAATAAGAAGAGCGGTTTTAACATGGACGCCATACCGCAGGAGAACCAGTGGAGCAGCGAATTGACGGCCAATCAGAAACAGAAGGCGAGGTCACTCCTGCAGCACTATGGGTCAATATTTGCGGCAGAAGCAGGCGGAAGAACAGCCATAGTGAAGCACAACATCGACACCGGAAGCGCAAATCCGATTCGCCAACCGCCAAGACGAGTTCCTCTGGCCAAGAGGGAGGAGGTCACAAAGTTGATCGAAAACATGCGGAAAGAAAAGGTCATAGAGCCTTCTTCGGGCCCCTGGTGCTCGCCGGTCGTGCTGGTCAAGAAAAAGGATGGCAGTACCCGGTTTTGTGTGGACTATCGGAAACTCAATGATGTGACCAAGAAGGACAGTTATCCACTACCTCGGATCGATGACACCCTGGACACACTGTCAGGCACGCAGTGGTTCTCCACGCTCGACTTACGCAGCGGCTATTGGCAGGTAGAGCTTGCAGACAAAGACAAGGAGAAAACGGCTTTCAGTGTTGGCGATGGTTTGTGGCAGTTCACCGTCATGCCGTTTGGACTCTGCAACGCCCCAGCAACATTCGAGCGGCTAATGGAACGGGTGCTAAAAGGGCTGCATTGGCGGACGTGTCTGGTGTACCTCGACGACATAATCGTGATGGGTAAAAGCTTCGACGACCACCTGGGAAAGCTAAAGGAGGTATTCGAGCGGATACAAAAAGCCGGGCTTAAACTCAACCCAAAGAAGTGCTCGCTGTTCCAAAAAGAGGTCAAGTATCTGGGTCATACGGTTTCCGCCTGCGGAGTACATACGGATGAAGGCAAAATCACGGCGGTGAAGGAGTGGCCCCGGCCACGCAATCTACACGAACTCCGCAGTTTCCTGGGCCTGTGCACATACTACCGCCGATTTGTTCCGGGATTCGCGAACATAGCCAGCAGCTTGCACAAACTGACGAAAAAGAGCCAAGCTTTCGAGTGGAACGAAGAGCAGGAGCAGGCTTTTGCATGTCTGAAGGAAAAACTGTGCACTGCTCCAATTCTGGCCTTCCCCGTGCCTGGAGAGATGTTTGTGCTGGATACGGATGCGAGCGGGCATAGTATTGGCGGTGTGCTATCACAGATAATAGACGGCCAAGAACAAGTGATAGCATACTACAGTAGGATTCTGTCGAAACCGGAACGCAACTACTGTGTGACACGGAGAGAACTGCTAGCGGTATTGGACTGCGTAAAACACTTCCACAAATATCTGTATGGACAAAGGTTTCGCCTGCGCACAGATCATGCGGCATTGAGATGGCTCCTGAACTTTAAGGATCCTGAAGGCCAATTGGCGCGGTGGATCGAGCGACTGCAGAGCTACGACTACACGATAGAGCATCGGAAGGGCAGTAGCCATGGAAATGCCGATGCCTTGTCACGCCGTCCGTGCGAAGTCGAATGCAAGGCGTGCTCGCGAGCCGAAAGCAAAGAACAGATAGTGGACGTCCGGTTGGTGAGCGTTATGCCAGAGGAAGAGTGGTCTGCGGAGAGGCTACAAAGGAACAGCGTGAGGATGCGGATCTTGCAAAAATCGTCGAAGGCAAAGAGCAAGGCGCACGTCCAGACTGGCAGGAGATGGCCGGTGAAAGCCCGATCGCCAAGGCTTACTGGGCACAGTGGAAAAGTCTGCGGCTGAAGGAAGGATGCCTGTACCGCGAATGGGAGAGCGCGGATGGACGGACCAGCAACTCCCTAATGGTAGTGCCGAAATGCAGAATCAACGAGGTCATCCAGGCATACCATAACGACTCCAGTGGAGGGCACCTGGGCATCACCAAAACCGTCGCCAAAATAAAAAGACGATTCTACTGGGTAGGATGTCAGGAGTCTGTAGCCGAGTGGATTAAGAGCTGCGACCGATGTTCAGCCGCGAAAGGGCCGACAAGAAGATCTCGAGGCCGCATGCAGCGGTACAACGTGGGAGCGCCCTTCGAACGGATTGCTATGGACGTCGCCGGCCCATTCCCAACTAGTACTCAAGGCAACAAATATGTGCTGGTGGTAATGGATTACTTCAGCAAATGGCCCGAAGTGTACCCAATTCCTAACCAGGAGGCCACTACGATCTCGGAAAAGCTGGTAAACAACTGGGTAGCCAGGTTCGGAGTTCCGTTGGAGTTGCACTCAGATCAAGGCCGGAATTTCGAGTCTGCGGTATTCAAGGAAGTGTGTGAGCTGCTGGGGATAAAGAAAACGCGTACCACCCCTTTGCACCCACAGTCCGACGGTATGGTGGAACGCTTTAACCGGACACTGGAGGAATACCTGCGGAAAGTGGTAGGCAGGAATCAAAAGGATTGGGACACGCATATCCCCTTGTTCCTAATGGCGTATAGGTCAGCCCCGCACGACACGACATCACTCACTCCAGCCCGAGCAGTATTCGGCACAGAATTGCGGTTACCCGCTGACTTGAAGTTCGGGGTAGTCAGCACGACGGGAGGCGCTAAGACGGACTACGTGGTCAATAAGCGGGCGGAACTGGAGGAGATTCACCAGTTTATTAGGAGCCGCACCAAACTGGTCAGCGATAAGGCGAAAGCCAGATATGATCTACGGGCCAACTCAGCAGGGTTCCAAGAAGGCGATCTGGTAATGCTCTACAACCCGCAGCGGAGGAAAGGTTTGTCTCCGAAACTTCAAGCGTCATGGGAAGGACCTTACGAAGTCGTGACTAGGATAAACGACGTGGTATACAGGATTCAAAGTTGCAGCAATAAAGGCGCTAAGCTGAAGGTAGTCCATTTGCAGCGCCTGGCGCCTTGTCACAGCGGAACCTCGGCACTTGTTCGGGACGAACAAGTCTAAGTGATGGGCAGTGTAACGATAAGACAGTTTGTCGCTGTGCAAAGCAACCCTGTCGCTACGGGCCGTGCTATAATTCGACCTGGCAATGATGGCAACTTCTAGTCCAATCTGGCAATGATGGTCGTGATCATCATGGAAACCTTTAGTCCACTCCGGAATGTGCGAGAACGATCTGCGCGATGGCCGGACAGGTATAAAAGACAGCCGGGTGCGGCGCAGCGAGTGAGTCTTGGTTTGACTAGTGAAGGTGCCACACGGAATAATTAAGCGAATAATTAAGTGCAAAGACAAATTAAGTGTAAAGTGTGAAATTTGTGAAATAAAGTGACTGTTGGTTTTCATTGACTGCGTTTGAGAAATTTAGTGTGTTTTTATTTATATTGCGCAATCCAGAGATACGTACTAGCCCACTAGAACTGGTATTCGTAACAATAATAAGGATGGAACAAACAGAAAATTCTCCGAAGTGAAATACACCAAATTTCCAAAACGGTTCATGATTTGGTAAGCTATTTGCACCTGCGGTCTACGGAGCAAGGCGTTCATTACGACAGGAACAATGAAGTCTAGAATTTATAAAGAAGAATGCCTGCAAAAACGCCTTCTACCATTTATTGAACAGCACAAAGGAACAGTTTTGTTTTGGGCAGACCTAGCGACAAGCCACTACTCCAGGTCAACTATGGAATGGTACTCGTATGAAGAAAATTGTGTCACGGTGGTCCCAAAAGAGGCAAATCCTTCCAACTGCCCGGAACTTCGGCATATTGAAAGATATTGGGCTATAATGAAGCAAACCATAAGAAAAACAAAGAAAGTTTGCAAAAATTATGTACAGTTCCGAAATCGATGAAAGCAAGCCTGTGCAGTAGGCACCGAACGTACTGTCCAGTCTCTAACTAAGCACTTTAAGAAAAATAAAAAAAAAATTTTGCAACCGCTAATTATATTTCATTAAATTGTTTTGTGAATTAGTGTTTAAGGAATTTATAATAAACTGCAGTTTATTTTAGTAAAATCAGACGATTACTTTTTTTAATGTGTCCTTAAAACTTCTAAATTTTTTCTGGTTCACCCCTTATTTACAAATTTCCTTAAGTCGGAACATTGAGTGGGCTAGAAGTGTATAACATGACGTGAATGCTATAACGATTATGTTTCGTAGACTTCCGAGCGAGCATACTCTATCATTAGGTCTGTTTGGCAACGAATAATTTGTACGAATTTGTACAAATTTTTACTGGTTTGTTTACGCCAAATCTCCAGTAACGAGAGAGAAACTGGGAGCGTAAAGGGACAGTTCATTTCGTGAGAACTTGCAAATTTTTACTGGAGAAATTTTGTCCAGTAACTTTTAGCCAGTAAGAAGAAGAACAAGAAAAACATATGACTGGCTGCCATATGATCGATTGCCCAGTGGTGTAACCAAGAGTTAAAACGTGCAAATTCTTACAAATTGCTGTTTGTTTACTTTTTTGGATAGTTTGATTTTAGGGAGCGTAAGCTGGCTTACTCTCCTGATATTTTTTACTGGAAATCTTCCCAAACAGACCTATTGAAATTTTTTGTTTTTAATTATCGTTGCTTTCTGCAATGTACATTGGCAATTAAAATATTGATACAGGCCAGAAATAATCAAATTCACATCATACCGATGTCAGAACTGTGTAAATAAAACTCCACTGTACTGGATTGTGCAATGGACAAAGGCACTTACCTCCTGAAGATAACACCAATTCCAAATATGGAGTCCTAAAAACATTCAATCAAAACGATGGGCTGAATATATTAGTTTTGTTTTCATATATGGATACATACTATGAAATGATGGATTTAATCTATTAATTTTGTATATGTAGACGAATTAGATCTATATTCTGTTGAATAAATAATATAATGAAACTATAATAAACCTTTTTTCTCATGTTCAGATAGACCTCGCTTAACACGGTAGTTACGTTCCTGGAAAATATCGTTTTAAGCGAAATTGTGTTAAGCGAAACAAGGGACCAGTGCAAAAAGGAGGGTTACGTTCCAAGATTTAAAGAAGTGCCAACATTTTTTTGTTTTTTTATAAGATTTTTTATTTAAAACAAATTAACAAAAAAATAAAATACTTTTCTCCATTATACTATATTTCCACCGAAAGCTTAAATGCATTTAAGGGCTCGGTTAAGCTTGAGAACTGTCAAGCGTTTCCACCGAAACTAAGTTAACTCTAACAGCTGGTTTTGTTTACATTTTCATTTGGTCAAGTCAAATGCTGCATTTATTTCTTGGCAGCCACAGCTATACCCATCGCCGCCATCTCCTTGTATACGTATGTGTGGTTTCTTGTAACCCCTCTACTGCATGAAAACCACTCCGCTTTCCTTCTCAACAGTCTAGGACAGAGGTGCCCATGCCCTATGCTCTCGTTGCTCATTTGTTTTTGTAAATGCTCTAGCATAGGCCACAGATGGGCACGCTCATGGTTCAACTATAAGGTTGTAGCAAGCCACCGGCTGATCGTTTATGGTTTCTGTCAAAATCGTCGGTGTGCTGTGTTGCCGCATCGGTTGAAATGAAAATACCTGACTGAAAACAACTGACCTGAGCACTTTTCCCGTTTTTTCACTCAAATACAGCACCGTCTGGCAACAATCACTTTTGTATGTTTTCAGTTTCTCCCTCTTTCGTCGGAAAATATCAGCTGATTTTGACAGTAACGATAAACAATCCTACCAACAAAATACATGTGGTTTTTGGTGTTGCGGGCATGCTATTCCCTTATTATTGTGCCATGGGCACGCTGCTACTCGAGAGTAGCAGCGACGCCTACTCGCGTATACGAATACAAAGCAGCGAAGTTCCGAGCGCAGCTTCAGTGTCGTCAGTGATAACGTGATTGGCAACTCGGAGGAGAGTGTGAAAAAAGCGACAATACACACATAAAATGCACCAATACTCTCACATAACAGCTGATACTCCCGTCCCACAGCTGATACTCTCGCCCCACAGCTGATATTCGCGCCTCCATACAAACTGAAAATGGAGGGTTGTTGTGTTGGTCAATTGCAAATTGAGGGTTGTTGTGTTGGTCAATTTTCATGTGTGAGGGTTATCGTTGTGGTTCATTTTTAATTGCATAGAATATTAATGAATTTTTTGGCACAGAATTCTGTGAAACGTTTATAGAAAAATGAATATAAAATTCTATTATTGCTTACAAATGTAATAAAATTGTTTGAATATGTCTCTAACATGTCATTATTTAAGTTTTCATTGACTCATTACAAACATTTCATTACTCATTACATTTTACACCAAAAGCATCTCTGAACTGCGATGATTTGGTGTTTAATTTGTAAACAAACAGCGCGGGAAGCAATCAGAGAGAAGTTGAATTTTATAAAATTTGCATTTATTAATATACGTTCATTCTTTTCAGATAAAAATCATC
Organism: Melieria picta; assembly: GCA_964056695.1. Lineage (NCBI taxonomy): Eukaryota > Metazoa > Arthropoda > Insecta > Diptera > Ulidiidae > Melieria > Melieria picta. Next base: position 89,587,404 of record OZ057399.1, read on the forward strand.
ATAACACATCAAGCAAGTGTCACTGGTGTCGTGTCAGACTTCATGCAAGTAGGTTCACGTTCGTTTGCGGCTCGCATATTGCGAATATTTACGTTTTTATGTACACTGAGTATTTACGCAAATCAGAAAATGTGATTTCTATTTATTTCTATTCTATTTATTCTAATTAAATGTGATTTCTATTTGCGAGCTGGCCTGCTTGTCTGTTCAACCACTTATTCATCAGTTAGTTTGTTTAATTAAATCGTTTATATTAATTTCTTCTTTACAGCATTTTATTACATTACAAATATTAGAGCTAAAAAATGTACGCCTTAATTTTGTGCAGTGTTTTTCACGCATACATTGCCAAAATGCGTGGTTGGGTTAGTGCCCATCACTGGCATAGGCCAAGGCGAATTCATATAGGTGATAGAGTAAGGGCAGCAACAAAATTTCAATGTATTTTGTTTTTGTTTTCTGGGTTTAGATTGTCATCATTTAGCCAATCAGAACAAAGCTTTCTTTGTTCATTTTTAAACTGTCACAGTTTTACACCGGCATTTTGACAATCTAGATTCTAGACTTCTTCCACCACAAAAAAATCAAATCAGCTGATTCAACGAGGTCACCTGTATTAATTCGCCTTGGCATAGGCTGAGGATTCTAGTATACACACACAGCACAGTATGCTTTGTTAGTGCAAATTGGCGACAGTTATCTTGCACGTAGGTTTTGTTGTTGTCATTTTGGTGTTGTCTCTTCCATAAGAAGGTTTTGGGCACCCCTGGTCTAGGAATGTCTGCGTTTTCATATTTGTGAAAATGTATCAATTTATTCATGATACAAAAATATACAGGTAGTTTCAATGCGACAGATAAAAATAAAATTGACATTTGGAAAAAATATTTGTTTACAAATTTTATACTACTATTTTCATTTTTGCTACAGATCTGCAATTTCGCAGCAATTAGTTTATGTAGTATATTATTCAGTTTCTGTATTTCTTACTTTGTTTTGCACCCTTAAAATTTTATTTTATTTGTCAAAAAAGCAAATGACTTTTAATTTTGCTCGATTGTATCTACCTGTATATTTTTGTATCATGGTTCCTCCTATCTGGCACACACATAATTTCACTATGGACTTAGGTTGTTTTGTCAAAATGCCACAGAATTTATGTACAGTCAAACCTGGATAAGCGAGAGTTCAAGGGAGCACAATCTCATTCTCGCTTATAGAGGTTTCTCACTAACCCGAGTTTCTCACTAAAGCAGGTACATGGGTAGCGTTTCTCTCTTATAGAGGTACGCAGCAATAACAAGTCACAGCAAGTACAAATGTAGTAAATATGTAATATGATAAAATTATGTGCATGATATGCACAACATATATTATGCACACGTGTCCATTTGAAAAGAATGCGGTAAAATAACAACATTATTTAGTTTCACGAAATAGAATAGATACAAAATTGACGAGAATACAAAAACAATGGTAGGAAGTTCCACGAAAGTTAAGAATGAGTCATAAAATAGCACACGTTAAATTTGTAAATAAAGCTCGACTGTCGCTTATAGAGGTATAGATAAGTAGCAGTCTCACTAACGGAGGTCTATGAGGGAAAAACGACTCTCTCTTACAGAGGTTTCTGTTTCTCGCTAATAGAGGTTTTGGGAGCTTAAAATGACGGGTCCTGGCTATTACTCTCACTTATAGAGTTTTCTCACTTATCCAGTTCTCACTTATCCAGGTTTGACTGTATATATGCATATTTCATTTCATTTCGTTTTCATACACCTAACTGTTCATAAGCAGCCCGTAAACACCTGCGTTCCAAATAGTTTCATTCACTTCACTCACTTTACAATACCATGATGCAATAAATATGGTGGTGTAAATTCTCGGTTGTCATAGCGTATTTTGAAAAAAATGCTCCCCGAAATAACAATGTTGCTTCTTTTAAAAAGTACATTTTATTTCTAAGTAAACAAAAAAAAGTAGTCACTGTTCATTACTTTTCATGAAAAAATATAAATTCAACACTGATGCTTGTTTGAAGTATTGACAGTTATATTTCAAACAAAACAAATTCTTGCACAAAATTTCAAGTTTGGAAAAGAATTTCGCTGCTCTAAACGGTGACCATGTAATGGTTTGTGAGCAGTTCACAAAAGAATCTGTTAGAGAAAAGTGCTTTAATCGATTTACCGGGAATGTTTTTTGAATGCCAGATGCATTGCCGAATAAAGCAACTGAATAAGATGCTGAAGCAAAAGGCACAAACGATAAAGCACGCACAACCATCGTCGATCAGTTATGGCTTTCATGCTGGCGTCAGCGGAGTCATTTATCGCACGCATCATGCTTCTGCAAAAAATTGACGTACCGGACATTCTGCAGACGAATACGTAAACTGACTTTCCCTCCGTCCGGTGACCATACATTTTATTCAGGATGAAAGACGACTCTCGGTCTCAGACGTAGCTCCACGCTAATATTTTATCCGCCCTCTTGTGAAGTAATTCTTTACGGTGGTCCCATGAAGAGGGTTTTAGGGACAGTATTTACAGCGGTGATAAAGTCTCGCACAAGTAAATGCTTTCGATGCTTTCCCCTACTGAAAAAAAACCATCGTCGGAACGTATTTACCGAGTCTATACGGTTCCCTAAAAAATTATTTTGCGTTATGTTCAAAACCCGTTCTTTTTATGTAATGGTTTATGTTATGTTGGTTTTAAGAGAATTGAAGAACTTATACAGGAAAAAATCTTACACCGCTCTCTTAACCTAATTGGTATTATGTTTTAAACAAGATATGTTTAAACAGATAAAATCGTATTAAATGTGCACAACAAATTTACAAACAAATTTAAATTATTACTGTTAAAATTATGGTATTTGATACAAATATTTACTTATTTATTAACTGTTTTTCTTCGAATCGGTTACGAATTCTACTACTATTGTTAGCGCCATCTAGGGGAAAAGGCCTGCATTTGTCCCCTTTTTAATCGTTTTTGAATACAACAGTTCAACTGGGGGAGCATACAAAATTAGCTGTCAAAACTTACTTCACCTTGTTTATTTCATCATGTTACAATACCGTTACTTTGCTATATTTGCTTTGATTTTTTAAAGACAACAATTGAAAATAGCGGCACGTGTAAGTACTCGTTTTGTTAATGAGATAATTTCACTCATTTTAAAGGCTCACTCATGTGCCAAGTGCAATGAAGTACGGTACAGCGGTGCTACAGGTAGATCAAATACACTCATTCAGAGCTTTAATACGAACCAACAACGAGCTGTATGAGTTGTATAAAGACATGGACGTTGCACAGCGAACTAACACCCTGCGACTACGCTAGCTTGGCCATGCCGGCTGTTTGGGCGATGAAGCTCCGGCGAATGCGTTCGAGCGGAAGTTGGAAGTCGACGGCGAAGAGGGAGACCATGTCTCTGATGGAAGGACCAAGTTGAGGACGGCCTATCATCTCTTGGCAACCAACTGCAGAAGGCGCGCGCAAAGCAGAGGCGCCTGGAGAGAGCTTTTGCGGCAGGCCGTAACCCGCTTACGGGTTGTTATGGCCAGTTAAGTAAGTTATTGTCGTGTCCTGTTTGTGTTAAGTGCTGGTTAATATTTTGTATGATTATTGTTGCGTTTATTTTCAACTAATTTTTTTTTGTTTTTTGTACCAGGCAGGGTGTCGGTCCAGTTGGCCAGGTGTTTTTTAATGCCTTTATTTAGTTCAGAACCGCTTTTAGTGATGCAGTTTCTGTGTTGCGGCATAATGTTGTATCTTGTTGGGCTAGTTTTGGGAATTATTCATTATTTTATTGAATTAGTGCAGATTGCTTTTTTATTTGTCTTGTTTGTTTGAGCTTTCCTTCGTTTACGTGTTTTTAAACTTGTTTTTGTAGACTTGGCGCTTTCCATTATCGCCAGAAATCTACCGTATCCGTCTTTTGAATTTACATTTTCTTTACTTTGCAGGAGTCACCGTGTTGATGTTATTTTCGGCCATGGTGTCTACGTGCATTAGTATAAAGGCTTGCTTTTCGTAATGGGTGCCAAATCCCCATTATCGTAGACATTTTTTTATATTTCCTTTCTTTAGTGCCGCCGCTTCTTAAATTTGAATTGCGTGTCGATCATAAGGTAAATGTCGTTCCATGACCGTCAGTAAGCGTTTGTTTTTTGTGTAATTAAACATAGTCAATTAATTTTTTAGTGTTAACTAATGAATAAGGAGATTAAGCCCTATAATTTTTATGCGAAAGCAAATATTTCCAGTAAGTTTCGTTTATTTTTTATGAAATTTTGAAAGTTCTCTAGAAAAATATTACTCTTCATTGTTTTCTAGCCGAAGCTTTAATTATGAAAAATCATAATAGTTAAATATGTAAACTTGTTGATTGAGGTATGAATTAAAATTGCAACCCAATTTTTGGATTTAACACTTAAAAAAATGCGGCTCCCAGGAAAATGAGAAAAAACGTATGATGGAAACGCCACATTGTATTATTTACTGAAGGTTAATATCCCGGCCTCGAATGACAGTAATTCTATGGCAATTCATAGGAAATTAATTTTTTTTCCGAGGTTAGGTACTGCTTCTCTGTTGGTTAAGTTGAGCTTCAAATCTATTACCTTCTGCTTAGTGACTCAATAAAACCTTCGTTCAACGATTTTTATAGGCCTAGCTGCTGAGGCTGTCAGATTTTTATCCTCTTTCACTTGGAGCAGTCGCAATTTCCAGTGTCGATGTAGACAAAGACCCTAAATTATTTTAGCCATTCCCACTTGCGCAAGTCACAGCCTCCAGCTTTTTCGATTGCGTCGTAGACATTAAAACTCTCTCCCGGTAGTATCCCATAGCCAATTTTCAGGCCATGCGGATTTGATGGCGTTTTACAATCCATTGTACTTTCTTTTCTCAGGACTGTGTCAACCTCTACTGACGAAAAGAATGCTACCGACATTGGCAGATCTTTCAAACCGATACGCGACGCACAGAAGGAACGAGTTAGCAGGTTCGTCACGTGCAATGCTAGTGCAGCCTTATATGCCATCTCCTCCTTCACTAAATATCGTACCTCATCGTGAAAACTTAGGCAGAAACGAGCGTGTGGCCCCATCAACCACCGCATGGAGACCAACATCAGATGCAAAAAGTCCACAGCGCCACTTTGCACCACCCAATTTATGCGCGTTGGTAGGAAACGGTTTTCGTCTCCACTGTTTACTTCCAACGCCCTGCTTAATCGTCCGCTTAGGAATGGCGTGACCGGGTGTTCACCAGTGGCAATTTCTTCTAACCTGTTGAACATGGCACTCTCAGTTCCGCCCACCCAACGACCTTTCTGAAACATCTCGCTCACCGATCGGTTGCAGGAAGATGCCAGCTTCAGAGCTTCATATCCGCTATAACTGAAACATTAAAAGAGCAAAGGCACAAGGAACAGGAGCAAATAAATGTAAATTAAAGTTAATAACTAGGGATCGGAATTATATGCAAGTGCATATTTTTTTGGAGCTTCCGATTTGAACGGGACCAAGACGGAAACTATTTTTATTGAAAAATATTAAGAATGAGCTAACATATGCACTGCATATTTGCATATTTTGCATATTTTTGCATTTTTTGCATATAAGTCCGATACCTATTAATAACAATAAATTTTACCAACTTTCTGTCTTCATATTCATCAAGGAATTCCGCACGTATTTTGTATAGCCTCTTTCCTTTCGTGATTGCAAACATTTTCATCGCTTTACTTTTTGCCTCAGTAACAGAGAAATTAGGATTAAATTGCTTTAACAGGCCTTCAGCAAAGTTCTGCCCAGCACCGTAAATGCGAGCGTAGTTGATGACTTTGGCGTGATCACGCGAGATGCCTACGGCTTTCGCCGTGACCGAGTGCATATCCGTGCCCATCGACTTGGAACCGCTGAGCGTCATCCAGCCAAGTGGTGTGGCCCCATGTATGCCATGCGCATACGCATCTCCCAATACAGAAGCTATCCAGAGCTCCTGTGAGTCCACGTCGGCGCCCACAATACGATATGTGGGCGGCGCTTGCACCATGGCGCGCAATTCGGACCCGATGCGTTCGCTTTGTGAATTAGATGCAGTCATCCACGTAGGTTCCATTGCACGCCGCGTCAGCGTACCACACGCAACCACTTGAGGGCATATAGCGCCGAATTCCATGGTTGCAGCCGATTGGTCGCGCTTCAAGCTATTAGGCAAATACGCGTGCGGAAGCCAAACCACCATTTGATCCATGATACGGTCCCGATTGTTGCGCCAGTAGGACGTCATACGTGCAATTTCAATTACTCGCGCAGCCGACCCGCCCACCGCATCCGCACTGCTTAGCATGTTTTCGGAGAACTTGTTCAGAAAATCCTTAGCTAGCGGGTTGCCCACGCGAAACGAGTTTCCATTTTTGTGCGGCAGTTTAAAGAAATAGCAGCAATTTTCTACTATCTGTTTGCACCAGACTCCAGCGCCCTTATAAATTCCGTTTGTGTAATCCTTCGGTGGCTTAGATCTGTAATCACGTTTACCGAGTTTTGCCTCCAGCTCGCTGTCCAGCATACCCATAGCATAATCACTTTCAGATGCCGATATACCGTCTGCACTGTGCTCCGGTATAGGGCAATGCTCCACCAATTGCTCAATGGGGATACGATACGGCGATACCGCCTCCGATTCAGTTCCCGACTTCATTGGTGGATAGTGATATGGCTTGAATGGCACGAGAAATCCCCAACCATAGTCCTTCATGTAGTGCAGTGGATACCCCTCCCAACAAAGCGACAGCAATTTCGGTGCGATTTGCATTCCAGTGCTGATTTCTGTAGCACCGGGCATCCAGGCCGTGTCCGTACTGGCATCACTGGGCTTCGGTGTTTTTCTACACAGCTTACGGTACCAGGCTGGATATCCAGGTAGCAATGGTCGACGCACCGGCAGCCGAGACTTCATGTTGTACAAATATTGGAACTTGGATTGCAAGCGACGCTCGTTTTCCTGTGTGTTACCTTCTTTATGCACATTCACAGAGTCCGGCTGATATAACTCATTCTTCTTGACAGTGTTCTTTATTTGCTTCATTTTCAGCTCTTGCACGCTCCAGTCCTCGTCCCACAACCAGATGTTTTGTCGATACCTTTCCTTTTTGAGCAAAGTACATGCCTCATCCGCACGGCGGGACAAATGATTTTTCGCTTCGATGCTTAGGTCTTCGTATGTTAGATTCGACTCCTCTATAAATCGTAGCCAATTTGAGTTCACGGGCAGGTAGGCCGAACCCATTTCTAGAATGCCAGCCAGTGTGGCTGGGTGTGGAAATCGTTCGGCATATAGCGGGTACAAAATTCGTAATACGTTATGTGTAGCTTCAACGTCCCCCGCGCAATAGTTCACCAATGTTTGAAAGTTGGCCCGCACATCGGTTAACGATCCCCTCAGAAACGTATCACGTGGCTCCTTCGACAACGGTTGACCACCGCAGTACAGTCGATGCACTTCCACCAGACTGTTGAGTGCACTCTGTGATTGCCATTCGAGGTCGTCGGCAGAAGGTTCCTTTTGCGACTTAAGCAACGCGCGTTGGTAACTGGTGATGCCGCTGACACATGTGTGCAACGACATTGTATCTATAAAACGGACCCGTGTGTCCTCTAGCAAGTACTGTTCCTGCAAACGCGCGCGATCGTATGATACGTTGTGACCGACGACAACTTTGGGGCCACGTCGGCCAAGCGGTATGAGATCTTCCGGCCGGTAATGTGGCTTTGTTCTCTTGGCAGAGTTTCTTACTGTGTGTTGCTCGGCGTGAATTAAACGTGAGCTTACCCATGAGTACCAATGCCGCAGACCAACTGCGACAGCCAACGTTGGAGCCCCGCCTTCGGACACACAAACTTCCACATCGAACACCAGTGCATCCTCTGAGGGATATTCGACGGAATGAGTCTCGCCCGTTGTCGTATCGTATGAGGTCCACCCTTCGCAAAAGATCCAGTTCAGAGGTCGAGAAGGTAAAGACGCACAGTTCACCAGTGGCAGCAGTAATTCTTCGTATGGCGTCACTTGCTCTTTGGCAATTGAATAAAAGTGCTCCTCAATATTTTGCCCATGAAGACGTGGTAGGTTTAGCCTAACATCCTCTATACGTTCTATTCGATCCACATCTATCCCATGCTTTCGCAAGTCCGATATATACGAACACGATGCTGACGACGCATTTTGTGCCGCTTGCCGTTGCACACTACCAAATATTTGCTTGTGCAAATTAGTTGAAATCATCTGGACCTTGACAACATTCTCGGTGTATTCGCTAGAAACAATTTGCCCGTTTGAGTTGGCATCTGCGAGTGGGACCGGGTTGTTATAGCTTTCGTTTATTACGGGCCCTTTGGAAGTGGCAGTGGGGCTAATGCTGGAGGACTTCCGTGGAACCTTGCGAAATATTTTCACCGTACTCTTGGGAGAAAAATCTCGTCTTAAAGTTGTCGAATATTGGCGTGACCACTGCATTGTACTAGCAAGCGATCAAACTCGGAAGAAACACAAAAATTCGCTGCTGCCATTCGTTGACATATGTTAAAAGTGCTGCCAGTTTTGCTTAAAATGATTACCATTGCCGTGTCCTTAGTGGTTTAATAATAGGTTGGTTTGTTTACGGATAATTTTACCGGAGACATTTTTAGATACAACTTTCAGCATGCAATCAAATAAATATGATTAATCGCCAAAATAAATGCATTTTTTATTATTTAGATTTTTCTATACAAAGCGACTTAACAATGGAAAAGTAAGTAATGGTAATGGCTCCATAACTTGTTTTGCATCTGTCAAAAAGTAGAATCAATGCATTTGTATGGAGCGAGCTACATAGCGCAAAGCGTCGGAAGCCATCATGCGAAAAAAGCGCATAGTAGCTCAGCTTCCTACTTTTCGACGCTTTGCTTGCATTTTTCAAACAGGTCAGTTGATTGCGACAACCACGGATGGTAAATTTATATTTCGTTCCAAAAGTTAACGTTAAATCAAATGTTCTCCCAAACAGTTTCTTTCAATTTTGGTGCTGAAATAGGTCTCAAACAAAGCATATATTAGGCAAGGTTTAAAAATATTTCAGTGAACAAAATTCGTTCAGTTAAATTATAACGCCGATTTTTACCATACAAGAAAATCGCATAATAGTTATCGATTACGGTCTCGCACGGAGTGTCGTCTTTATTTGTATTTATTTTTTACGCACTTTGATTTTACACCCAAAAACGTCTCGTGCTGCCCAGAAGTTGCTGCTGAGCACTTGCAGCTCAAGCAGTTATGTGAACAAAATCGATGAACTCAATAAATTCATTCAAATCCGCAATTTCATTCTCCATTGTCGTAAAGTTGTTTTGTTTTCACATCACAAAATGTTACTGTCAGCTGATTAGACGTAGTGTTGATTCGATACAAGTAAATACTCGATACTTTTTTCAATCACAAGTACTTTTTTTACTCGATGCTTTTTATAAGTATTTTACTTGGTATTTTACTGGCTTCATAAATTCATGTGGCAACATCATGTATTATTGACATTCATATTCAGTGTTGCCAATCTAGCCTTTTTGCAGCTAGATCTAGCCGTTTTTTGTGTCTTGTAGCTGCAAAATTTTTTAGCTAGCCTGCTTTTAATTAACCATGGCCTTTTCTAGCCTTTTTCTGTAATTTAAAATTGTTTTCTTATATTGAAAATGAAGGACTGGAAGAAAGGAGTTGGCATTGTATAAGGAGGCGTGGTACCACCCTTACAACTCACATCTATAATATTGAATAACGTCGGAAGTATAAGTCGAACAGCATGGCAATTTGGTATAATACCGTTCCATGGATTTGCCATTCGACTGGTAAAATTTAATGGGCATTTTACAAGGGGCGTAGCATTGACATTGAGCAAGGGCGTGGCACTTTTCAATATAATGCTCTCAATATAAACGATTGCCGGGTGTAACAAAGCACACTCTAGTGCAAGGGCCGGCAAAATTGACAATGAGATGGTGTTAGTGAGCGCAGAGTAATTTTTCTACACTGTATAAAATTAAACCGAAAAGCGAATAAGAAACCAATCGCCAACACAAAAAAGCATACACACAAAAACTACAACAACAAAAGCATCTATTTTTTTCATACATACAATTTCTTGCATCGTACACAAGACAAAAATCAACGCAGCCACTACACGTGTTGCTTCGTTGCTGTCTGAACAACGACTTATTGTAATGGTCAAACTCCATAAATTGCGTTACATGCGTTCGGGGTTGTTGCGTCATTGCGTTATTTGCGTTGCAAATGGTCAAACTCCATAAAGTGCGTTTCATGCGTCAGCTTCTTCTTCTTACGTCAGCTGATGCTGTCAAACTGCTGATTGATTTCGTTGTGCATTGGGAGAAGACAAGAAAAATTGTGAAAAAAACGAAATGGAATCGCTAAACGACGTTATAGACTTAGACTGATTTCATTTTAAACACAATAAATGTATATCGAGCATTGCAAAAAATGAAAAAAGAAATTCAGTTGAATTCAATTTGTAGCAATTTATTTCACAGGAATGAGCAAAATGCGATATACAACGAATAAGCTATCGAATTTCCAATACAGCGAAGACTAAGTTTCGTCTGTCAAAGAATTATGCTACTTTTTAGGAATTTCTTCACATTTTATGTTAAAATATTGGATTTAAAATGTTTCTTAACTGTATTTAATAGCTTTTGTGTAAAATAAATGCATTCGACTTTTTCGATAACACAAGTTTGTTATCGACTTTACCATCCACATCCACATTCATGCCACATAATTTATGACATCTTTAGGAGCTCTGTCAGCTGTTTGACGGCGTTAACGCAACCAACGCAAGAGAAAGTTGAAAATAGTTCAACTTTTGATGCGTTGCGCTGCACGTCATGGAGTTTGCTTCATACAAATACACTGATTCAACTTTGTTTTGCAACGCGAGAAACGTAAAACGCAACGAAACGGATGAAACGCACTTTATGGAGTTTGACCTTAAGAGCGTAAGAATGCGTGTGCTGAGCGTACTGCTTAGGGCTGCGACATCGACATCGATGTTTTATAAACATCGATGTTTAGCATCAACATCGAGTGTTTTGAACATCGATGTTTCTTCAACATCGATGTTTTGGTTCGATGTTTTGCATCGATGTTGCAATTTAGTAATTTTTTTCCATGTAAGGGAATATTTTGGTTCAGACTTTTTACATGCGAAGATTTTCACAATAAGTAAAAAATGCACCTCTGCATATAAAATGTAGAGCCATCCGTAGTAGTTCCGGCGAAAATACACGGCGACGAGCAGCAAGGGAACTGCCACACATAAGAAATTTTGCATATGTATGTATGTAATTGTTAGATTTGTAGATTCAATCAATACTCAAGTGGTGATGTGAACTGAACAAACTTGTATGTGATTTTATTTTATATGATAAAAAAAATAATGAAAACAATTGAGATATATGTAGCTAACCTTAAAAAAAAAAACATCGATGTTTTGAACATCGATGTTTTTTAGCCGATGTTTTGTCAACATCGATACCTCCTTCTGCATAACATCGATGTTTAAAACATCGATGTTTTTCGGTCGATGTCGCAGCTCTAGTACTGCTCATATGAGTAAACTCTGCCGACCAGTGCTCTAGTGTGAAATAACAAGTACTCAACACCAGTGCTGCCGAACGTACTACTATAGTAGTATTTTACTACTATTTCATCATCTGTACTACCCACAGGCCGATTGTACTACTATTTTCTGAAATATAAGTTTTAGCAATTTAATTTTCATATTTTAAGTAAGGCTACTCGAAAAGAATATACAAATATGTTACTGAACTGAACATTGCCAAAGCACGAAATTTAAACCAACGTTGCCGTTTTTTATTTCTAACAAATGTGTTTCCGTATGCTTCACTTTTTGCTGAATTTTTTGCAATCAAGCAAATGAGCTCGCCGTAGAGTTACCGTTGTGCGACTAAAGTGACAATTGCACCTTTTTTATGTTGCCAAATGCTGTTCGCACAATAGCTTTTGATAAAGTGTTAAACTTTGGAAACAGCTCAACGGATGCGATACCCAAAAATGAAAATCGTGAAATAATAGAGTAATATTACTGTATTTAAATACAAAATAACTTAATATTTTTGCATATTCTTGTAAGAATCTTTTAAAATTTGATATAGACAATAAAGTGGTCAATGGGACGTCGACGAGTCAGAAAACTTAAACATGAGTGACGTGCAGACTCAACAAATAAACTTTGGCGCGTGAATATGCTGAATTGCAGATTCACACGTCAAACAACGAAAGCACAGCATTGCAGTTCCAAGTGCGGATGTCATACGACACCCATGCACTCGGAATGCAGTTGGCGGTTTTTTGTTGTTGTTCATGCACAAACCCACGTAGCTTAAGACGTTATTGTAAAATTAGCTGTAAGAAAAATTCAGAATAAATCTTGTTCTCAACAAGCACGGACGCAAGTTTATTATTCATGTAAAAACATGTAATTCGTAATCATTGGAATATCCTGATACAAGTGTATGAAATCGTTCGATTTCTCTTGGGCTTGGCATTTTTATTTGACCAGCGCAAATTGGGGCCAAATCCCGTTGGATTGTTAATCAAAAGAAACTAATTATTGAATTTAAAAAATCAATTTAAAGTTTGCTCAAAATTATCCCATTCCCAATTAGCCATTTCAAGGTTGTTTGCTTGAAGAGCTAAAAGTAAAATTCGAACGATATTTGATATTAATAAATTTAAGTAATTAAGTATTTTATCAAAGCTTTATAAACTTTTTCCATTGAAGTCCATCGAAAAAGAAGTATTAGTATTATTAAATCTGTGGTCAAAAACGATAATCGCTTAGGTCGACTTAAGGCATCATTGAGGGTGCTTGGAAAGTATAAATCCAAAAAATTTATCTCCCACCCTAGTTCCCCTAATTGAAAGATTCTCACTTTTAATTGAAGAACAGAATGTTGAAGCTCTAGAAGCGGAATGGATGGCATTGCTAAATTTAGAGCTTGAGTCAAGTTTCCAAAAAAAACAGTATTAATGTATTTATTACCATGTTTATACGACGGTCCCAGTCGATTCGCATTGACTCGATACGCTTTCGAGCCAGGTGTTTATACATTGATTTCAGAAGCGAATTGACTGCAGAAGGTTTGAAAAGTATGCTTTTATGTTTTCGTTTTTCCTATTTTTTGACGTCTGAATGAAAATTACCTGTTAGTGTTGCTTGTTTTTTAGTTGAAAATGCTCAACAACTGAGTGTACATCACCTGTATTGAGTCGATGCGAATTGACTGAAAGCGACTTGAGCTGTTGTATGGTATAAACGGGGTATATGTTTCCGCTCCTTCGGCAGTTTATTGGTACTGTAATTGCGTTTCCGCATAGTAGTCCGAAGTAATTTTAATTAAAGATTAGAAAAGAAACTGTTTACTAAAGGCTACTCTCCACTCGATTTAGCTTCGAAAAGTTTATTAGGGGAAAATTTTGCGGAAAAATGGGAGCCACCAAAAAAATTACTATGTATTAGTACCTATATAATATTTTTATTTATTTATTTCATTTACTGCTTTAAACGTATCGTTTGTAGCAGGAGTTTCACTTAAAGAACTATTAAGCAGGTATAGTGGAAAAATATGTCGGAACAATAAGCTATGAAATAATTTACATGTTATGAAGTACTTTACAAGGTATATATACAACAAAGTGAATATATGGTACAACAATATGGTAGTCGTATTTACAACAATATGGTTTGGCATAATATAGATGTTTGTGTAATGTTATTCATTTAACAAGGTTGCTCTTAATCTAAGGCTGTTTACAATATAATAGTACAACATTTTGATCGGGTACGGGTCATGGCAATTTGCCAATGCATTTAAGTGGTCATTTGTTTGGGCAAGATAGCTCTGTACGTATCGCCTTCTAATTGCAAGGAAACTCGGACACTCTAGGAGAAAATGTTGTAGGGTTTCAAGTGTATTTAGGTTGCACAACTTACAAATATTATTTTGATCAATTTTATATACTTCACAGGATCATTTCTGTAGTCAGTCTTCATTTACTTTCTTTGCAAAATGATAGTACCTATATAATATAATAAAAACATATAAAATTTGCTTATATACATTTTTCTAACTGAATTACATTGTTTCTTTCACTTTTGTATAAATAAAAATGTTAATGTGTTTTGAAACTTAGTATCTGATTTAGTAGTTGATGAATCCTTGCGATTTTTTACACAGTTAAGAAAATATGCATGTGTACTACTCAAAGTCGATAAATACTACCCAAAAATTATAATTTATACTACTGAAGAAAAATTGAAAACGGCAGCACTGCTCAACACTTAAAAATTACTCGATACTTTTTTCTCGATGCTTACTCGGTATTCGATGCTTTTTTTCGATACTGCAACCGAGTAAAAGTATCGATACCAAAGGGGTATCGAACCATCACTAATTAGACGATGCTTCAAAAGCGTGTTGCGTAGCTGAAAGCGTGAAATATAGCGAATGCCCACAAGCGAAAAAGGCGTCGCGCAGTGTCGCGAGTCCATAGTAGCGAGGGACAAAAATAGAAGGAATAGTCGTACGACAATAAAATTTTGTACATATGATTTTGTTATAAAGGGAAGTTAATACGCCAAAAATTACTTCAATCGCTCCACGGACACGCCCACCTCCCATACAAACCAAATACTAAGTTGACAGTATCTCGGAAACTATAAAAGATATATTGATGGAATTGGTATGAATTGATTGGAATTTGGTACAGCAACTCATATCATCAATATAAAGACATATACCAAAAATGGTTCAGATCAATCTACAAATACGTTTGTAATACAAAAAAGAAATATTAAAAAAATTCAAATATCTTTGCATACTTATACGCACCTAAGTAATTTTTTTAAATTCAGTAAAGCATATATTTTAATTACAATTTGTTAATCTGTACTGCTAGGACAATCGGTTTCCGATGATGAATTATTCAAATTAAACCCTCTACATCTATTTTGGACAAAATTTTAAATTAAATTTTTTTAAATTGCATTTTATCAGAGTTTCGGTTTTCATGTTTACCTTTAATTTTCCTATTAACTGATATAAATTGTTCTGCAGGCATTAACAAAATTTGCTTCATTTCGAAAGTTGCCTTAAGGTATCATGGCACGTTAAAAAGGGGAATTTTTAATGACTAACAAAATTATTTATTTTTCAGCTCCTTTATTATCAATCTTTTTGAAAATTTTTCTTTTTTTCTACAAATTTTTCTACAATATATTGAAGGTTTAAGGAACACAGAAAAAATTTTTTTTAGCATATTGTCTCTCATATATGGTAGTTGGAGCTGAAGTCGCGTAGAAAAAAAAACACATCTTCCATTACGGACACTTAATCTCCGGATTGACTCGACCGATTTTAAAAAAAATTTTTGTAGTTCTATTTATTAACTTATTTTTTACAGGAATCCACCACAATATTGAAGAAAATTTTTTATTTAAAGTACTTTTTCTGGGAAAAAAGGTGAAAAACGCAGTAAATTTTTGATACTTTTTTTCAAAAAGCTCCTATCCTTTTATTTTTAGCGTTTTTTTAATTTTTCTGGTGAATTCCTGTGTCCGAAAGCTTAATAACTATGAATCTTTTTTGGTTTTTTGTTTCAGATTAGCCAATCCGGAGATTAAGTGTCCGTAATGGAGGATGTTTGTTTTTTTCTACGCGACTTCAGCTCCACCTATATAAGAGACAATATGCTAAAAAAACAACAAAAAAAATTTTGTTTGTGTTCCTTAAACCTTCAATATATTGTAAAAAATTTTCAAAAAAATTGATAATAAAGGAGCTGAAAAATAAATAATTTTGTAAATCATTAAAAATTCCCCTTTCTAACGTGCCATGATACCTTAATTCGAATGGTAAGCCACCCGTATTACCGAAGCCTTTCATCGAATCTACCTTTTTTTTGTAATTTTTCAAAATTAAGTGGTGTTCGCATATTATTACAAACACAAATTTATAGCTCAAGCGAAGCGCAGCAGTGGTCGCTATGTTTTCCTGCCAACCATGCTGAAAAAAGGTCCCTATTTTTTACTGCATACGTCACTGAAAATGTTGAATTTCTTAAAAACGTACAAGTTTGTGCAGCTAAAGTCCATGGTTTCTATTAATACATACTTTCAGCTATATCACACTGTAAAATCTCGAAATAGTAAGAAGTAGTTTTTTTTAAAAGCTTATCTAAAGTTTGATGACACTGCACTTTTATTCCTACGAATTGACGTTTCTTCAAGTAGCGGTACAAGGAATATGGAAAGCAAAATAAAAGAGGGAAAGCTTCCCCAGAGTTGCAAAAATGGTATATTTATAGAATATATTTACTTAACATAAGGTTCCATGGGACATTTTTCAATAAAAGTCCTCGAACTTACATTCAACAAATTTCAATCATTTCTACCCAAGTTACCAACCTTCACAAAGTGCAAGTTTGGAGGCCTGCCATCGGTATATAAATTGATATTTTTTAAATCCGTTTTCACATTTTATTAAATTGAGGTATTTACTTCAGTACTACAAACTTATTTTTCTACATTTACGACATTCATTTTTTTATTTTTGTCCCTACTCGCGACACGGTGCGTCGCACAGTGCTTCGAGAGTGGACAAAAATAAGAAAAAAAATTATCGCGGATTTTGACAAAAGTAGTATCATGTTAAAGGTAATTGTTTAATTAAGCTGAATCCGAAGTACTTTATTAAAAAATTGTCGAGATTAGGAGATATAGCTTGTCAAAGTCAGATATATTTTTACAAAAATTTATGAAGAGGAAAAATGAAATTTAGGAGCTTGTATTAAAAAATTGTAGAAAATGTGTTGATGTAGATTGGCTACTAATTTCTTTCAATATTAAAACTACAGTGATAGTAGCGGGACCACTGATCGGAGTTATCTCAGTTTTGTTGGAAACGCTTGACAGTTCTCAAACTTGACAGAGCTCTTAAATGCATTTAAGCGCTCGGTGGATATACAGCATTACATTTATACAAATCAATGGTGTATGTGCACAATTCGCACAAAATGAGCACAAACAATTGAAAAAATATGTTTTTGCTCTTGTTGACTTTTTTGGTGTTTTATAGAGCTGGGAAGTTTAGTTCATTCTATTCATGAACTAGTTCCTTTAACTTCAGTATTTCACTAGAGAAATGTTAAGTTATTTTATTTATCTATTTATTAGAATTCGTACAAGTAAGACTGAGTCTTTTATAGTACATCAGTTTGAGTAAATTAAATGTGAATAATAACAATTGTAGCTAATTCAATATAATATAGTTACAAACAAAAGAAGAAAAATTGAAATAGAATGCTCAGAGCTTTGAAGGCAAGTATATAGATATATGTAAGATGAAAAGATACATAATCACAAGAGGGTTAATACAGAGGGAGAAAAAAGGAATTAGGAGAAAAAAGATGATGCCGACATGAAATATCTCGGTTGTTTAATAGATTTCATGCTAGGTGGAAGTTCCACAAACGAATTGTACTAACAAAGAACATTCGAGACGTCGGAATATACACAAACTTCGGTACGCTGGGATTTAAAGTACGTCTACTAAATAAATTAAATAAATACGTCGGCTGTCAAAAATAAATCAGCTTATGTATAAACATATGAACCATTTCTTATTTTGAAGAAAATATCAACATTGCCAATTACCAATTATTAGTTTTGAATAGACAGATATATGGTCAAATTTCCTTTTAGAAAAACTGCGCAAAGTTATTCAAAAGAGGTTATAGTTTGTTTTTCGACAACGCATCTAGATTCCCATACACGAGTTTGCCGTATGTAATTTGAGGCACTATAAAAGTTTTAACTAGTTTAACCCGAATCAGCCCAGTGTTGTCATATGGCAACGCACGATAGATATATTTGTAAACGATCATAACTTACAAACGAATATAGATACCGTTACTTTGAAACACATTCTGACCGCGGAATTGATTCTGCTTTCACTTAAAATCATTTGGGTGACAGTGTGTGTTTGTTTGTATAAAATAGTGCATCGTAAAGTGAAGACAAAATTTTGAGTGCAAAAAAAATGGGTATGAAAAAGTAAGTACGTCTAAAATATATACTTATTATCTTGATCGCGTAATGAAATGTGTTTTTTTTAAGCGTTTGAGGAAGGGAGTAACGTCTCATAAGTGTGCTACTCTAAAAAATACTTTTCGTGGACTTTTTTTTAAGTTTTGTGTGCCTGTTGCCATATGGCAACGCTGGGCGGGCTAGGGGACTGGTTTTTAGTATAATGATTTTGTTTTGTTTTCTTGTTTTTTGTTTTAATTTCAAATATTTGAAATATATTAAATATACCTAGGTAAGAATCCAAAGTCGGATCGAAAATATAAGGAAAAATTCGGCACTTGCGTGACACTTCTTCTATGCATGATAGACAATTTTACGGAAGATGTACAAAAAGTCCCAATTTGATTCGATCAATTCGACAGAATCGATCACCTCATTATTCTAATAGAAAAGAAGAGAAGATGCGCAGGAGATATATGCAAGTCTAATGTACGAACAGCTTGTAGTAAATTACATTTAGGACTCTGTTTGCCATGCTTCAAGGTATCCCATACAAAACTTTAGAAAATATTTATCTAGGTTATCTCAACACAAATGTAAAAAAAATTTCCTTATTTTTCCCATTTCGAATGAACACCAAAAAACATTTTTTTTTGTTTTTTCAAAGGCTAAAAGCGGTTTTGCTTATATATGTAAAAAACTAATGATGCAGTTTTTTTATTTTACATATAAAGAGTATGCTCCTAAAAAATCTTTTTGAAATTCGAAAAAAAATGTACGTGGGTTTATTCGGGTTAAGGTTTGTGTCCCGAGGCCTTGTGGTAAAGTTTTCTAAGTACAGTGGACCCTCGGTTAACGTACACAATTGGTTCCAGCATCTTGTTCGTGATGCGAAACGTTCGTTAAGGAAAACCATTATTCCCATATAAATGTAAAATGAATTAATGCGTTCCAGGTCGAAAAAAATACACTCTAATATGTTTCAATTTGAACTTTTATTGAAAGAATGTAACATAAAATGCATCAAAAGAACTGAAAAAATACACCATTTAAAGTTCAGCTTTTATTGAAAGAAAGTTAAATGAAACGTATACAATTTTTTAAGGAACTGAATATATATTGGACGGAAGGAGACAATCTGAAATGGAAAAAATAAAGAGTTTAGAAAAGAAAAATTTGCAATTTTTATAAAAACAAAATTAAAAATAGAACATTTGTATGTTTCAACACGTCTTGTTAATTTTACGAACACAGGCAATTATGCACAAAAATAAAACAAAATGCACAATTATGAAACAAAAGCTAAACACAGACAGCACTATAATGTGTATTCGGGGTTTCCCCTGTTTCGTTGCTTAGCACAGACAGAAATTTTACATGCAATTAAGGTTTCCCCCTTTTTCGTTGGTCGTTATGCGAAACTTCGTTCGTTAAGAGAAACTTTTTTTCCCAAAAAAAAGTGTTCGTTATGCGAAATGTTCGTTATGCGGGGCGTTCGTTAACCGAGGGTCCACTGTACATTATAAACTTTTCCGATAGTGAAATTAATATAGTCCGTGCAAGTCATAAAGGAATTAATCTTTAATCCTTTGTCACTACATTTTGAAATAATATTTCATTTTTTCATTTTTATCAAACATAACTGGAGGCAACCTATCTAAATCAAACTGTGAGTTCGATATCACTATCGCTTTGGTTTTTGATGCATTCAGACATAATTTGTTCAAACTGATATTTGAAATTAAAATTTCAAAGTACAAATAAATTTGTGTTGTTTATGCGACAGTTTGACGGCTGATAGTTTTTTCATGAGCTAAAAATTCTTGCAAGTAACAATTTTACCAGCAGGAACTTGCAGCTGATTTTTTTCTCTGATGTTTTTATGCCATCGTTTCTGCTCTCTCTTGTAAGCTTTTTGAGTTCGTGAAAACTTTTCCAGTAAAAAATTGGGAACAAATGCAATATAGCGAACCCTCAGGGAAAAAACGGAAAATTGAGCTATATAGAGCTTCTTTTTGTGAATCAAAAGACGTGGTTCGGGATGAAAGATCAAAGTTAGTATTAAAGTAACTCAGTTAATTTTCAATCGATTTACACAATATGGGTATTAAACGATACATCCTTTTCACACCTTTCAATACAACATTAGATATACAACATTAGATATGTACTATGTACCAATAATAAGTTATAAGCAACATATTTTTTCTTTATAAACAACTTTTTCATTAACTTATAATAAGTTTGTTACCATATTATAGCCTGTAGAATTCCTTTTTCCATGAGGGTTCGCTACACTGCATTTAAGTTAAAATGACGCACCTTTAATAAGAATTCAGCATTTGTTCCGAGGTTTGATGTAACTTAAACTAATAACAAAAATATTAAATATGTACATAATTCTTAGACCAATAATTCATATACTATGTTTGCACTCTAAATAAAAATTCGAAAACTAATGCAAGTTTATGAATCGCTCTGTGTAGAATTTTTTTTTTAACTCATTCGATGATGTGTAGGTGTTCGATGACGATTGCCATTATTATCGATATGCATTTTTCGCGTCGACACTCATTGATGACGTTTTTTTCATGTGTGTAGTTCGTGTACTCGATTTGTGTGCTTACATATTATACGTTATATTTTCTAGTTGGTGTAATAATTTTCGTCGGCAAGGAATATGCAGATGCAGTTGCTGGTGGAGTTGATGCACAACTGAGACCCAGCGTGTGAGCAGGCGAAGAAGTGGGCAGACTAGCAGTCAGCAGATCTGTTCCGTTCGGGGGGACCTTGGCAATATGCAAAATTTGCCTTCAAAGACTAAAGAAATGTTTATCGTGCGTGCACTAGAAAAAATTCTTGCGGACAAGGACATTCGGCGTTCACACCACTCACAGCTAAAGAAGTCGTGTGATTCAGCGTTGGAACAGATAAAGAATGAGCTTATTAACGCTGGTCAAATAGCCGAAGGCAATGAGCTACCCTGCGCAGCCTTGCCGTTGCCGAAGAACGATGCCGCCAGCATAATAAATGCGGAAACGTACTTCTTGCCTTTCGAGTTGGCATGTAAGAGTCGCTCGCCACGTATTGTTGTGACAGCGCTCGACTGCTTGCAAAAGCTGATTGCTTACGGGCATTTAACGGGCGCTATACAGGACTCGGCCAGTCCGGGTCACCTGCTGATCGATCGCATCGTGAACACGATTTGCGGTTGCTTCAACGGACCACAGACCGACGAGGGTGTGCAGCTGCAAATCATCAAGGCGCTGCTGACGGTGGTTACCTCACAGCACGTTGAAATACACGAGGGCACGGTGCTCCAGGCTGTGCGTACTTGCTACGACATTTACTTGTCTAGCAAAAACCTGGTCAACCAGACCACTGCACGCGCCACCCTTACGCAAATGCTCAGCGTGATATTTGCGCGCATGGAAAACCAAGAGTATGAAATGAATAGTATCGTGAATGTTTCAGTTAATAGTCAAACGGCTAAGATGGATAATTATAGTGATGCAGTTGCTGTACAGTCACCATTAAATGATACACCGAACGAGTGTGCCGACATTCTAGAGGAGAACGCGTCACTAAAAGGTATCGCCGTGTCAGTACTGGAGGAGATTTTGAGTTGTAAGTAAATGGAAATAGAAATGCAAGTGTAATCTGTATGGAATTTTTGCAACTTGCTTGTAGCTGCCTTCAATGAAGCCTTCAAAGAGAAGAACGTTAACACTGCCGTTGATGAGTCGGAGGCATTAAATAGCAGGGTTCTCACGGTAGACGTAGAGGAGAGTACGGACGACGCCAACATTCATTCTGAAGAAAGCGTCGAAATGCAGAGCGAGAATGATTCAGTTGTGACGGCAAAATTTACACATGTCTTACAGAAGGACGCGTTTCTGGTGTTTAGAGCGTTGTGCAAGTTATCGATGAAGCCGTTGCCCGATGGCCATCCCGATCCGAAATCGCACGAACTGCGTTCAAAGGTATTATCTTTGCATCTTCTGCTGTCCATACTGCAAAATGCCGGACCCGTGTTCCGTTCCAACGAGATGTTCATAATGGCTATCAAGCAGTACCTGTGCGTGGCGCTGTCGAAGAACGGTGTCAGTCTTGTGCCCGAAGTGTTCGAGCTGTCCCTTTCGATTTTCGTGGCATTGTTGTCCAACTTTAAAGTCCACCTCAAGAAGCAGATTGAGGTGTTTTTCAAAGAGATCTTTCTTAACATACTAGAGGCCACCTCCAGTTCCTTTGAACATAAGTGGATGGTGATACAGGCGTTAACACGCATCTGCGCCGACGCTCAGTCCGTGGTGGACATTTACGTAAACTACGATTGCGATTTTTCGGCGGCGAATTTGTTTGAACGACTCGTTAACGATTTGTCGAAGATAGCCCAAGGGCGGCAAGCGTTGGAGTTGGGCGCCAATCCCATGCAGGAGAAGTCGATGCGCATACGTGGCTTGGAGTGCCTAGTCTCAATACTGAAGTGCATGGTGGAGTGGAGCCAGGATTTGTATGTAAACCCGAATATGCCGTCGTTAAATGCCCACGAGGGAACAGCAGCTGTGCATAAAACTGCTGGAGAGTCATCAGTAGACAATGGTGATGCAGTCTCACATACGAACAATTCGACGCGCTCTGCCTACGGCGGTTCTAGTCACAGCCTCAATTCGTACGGTAGTGCAAAAAACACGGAGGTGCTAGACCTACCTGAGGCTCTAGAGGAGCGGAAGATGCGAAAAGAGGTGATGGAAACGGGTATAGAACTGTTCAACCGAAAACCGAAGAAGGGCGTTCAATTCCTCCAAGAGAAGGGCCTTTTGGGTCCAAGCTGCGTGGACATAGCCCGGTGGCTGCACGAGGACGAGCGCCTGGACAAGACAGTGATTGGCAATTACCTGGGTGAGAATGATGACCATTCCAAGGAGGTGATGTGCGCCTATATAGATGCTTTTGACTTCCGTAACATGGAGGTAGTGGCAGCGCTGCGACTTTTGTTGGAGGAATTTCGACTCCCCGGTGAGGCGCAGAAAATCGACCGTCTCATGGAGAAGTTCGCGAGTCGGTACTGCGAGCGCAACCCGAACAATCAACTGTTTCAGAGTGCTGACACAGTATACGTGCTGGCCTTCTCGATTATCATGCTGACCACGGACTTGCACTCGCCACAAGTGAAAAATAAAATGACTAAAGAGCAGTATATAAAGATGAATCGAGGTATTAGCGATAGCAAGGATGATCTGCCAGAGGAGTACTTGTCATCCATCTACGACGAGATCGCTGGCCACGAAATTAAAATGAAGAACACCGTTGTCAGCAAGCCGGGCAAGCAGATTATAGCAAACGAGAAACGACGAAAATTGCTGTGGAACATGGAGATGGAGGCCATCTCCACAACCGCCAAAAATCTAATGGAGTCGGTGTCACACGTAAAGTCGCCGTTCACTTCGGCTAAGCATCTGGAGCACGTGCGGCCCATGTTCAAAATGGCGTGGACGCCGTTTTTGGCGGCGTTTTCGGTTGGTTTGCAGGACTGTGACGACCCAGAAATCGCCTGCTTGTGCCTGGATGGCATTCGCTGTGCAATACGCATCGCATGCATATTTCACATGACGCTCGAGCGAGATGCTTACGTACAAGCTTTGGCGCGGTTCACGCTGTTAACTGCCAACTCGCCCATAAACGAGATGAAGGCTAAAAACATCGACACCATTAAGACGCTTATCATGGTAGCGCACACGGATGGTAATTATTTGGGATCCAGCTGGCTGGACATTGTGAAGTGCATTAGCCAGCTGGAGCTGGCGCAGCTGATTGGCACGGGTGTAAGGCCGCAGTTTCTGTCTGGAGCGCAGACTACACTGAAGGATTCATTGAATCCCAGCGTTAAAGAGCACATCGGAGAGACGAGCAGTCAGAGTGTAGTTGTGGCTGTGGATCGCATATTTACTGGTTCCATCCGACTGGACGGAGACGCCATAGTGGATTTCGTGAAGGCACTGTGTCAGGTGAGTGAAATAAACTTCTTTGAGCATAGTAGATGGTCAGTCTAAGAAAGTATTTATATCATTAGTCCCAGTAAGCATAGTCTATAGAAAATAATTTAATCCATCGTTAAAAGTCCGCATATTCTGTATAAGTATTTTTGAACCGTCTTGAGTTTGGGAATTTGGAGAGCAGTAGTCTACTGCTCTGGATATCAAGTTGTCTTATAAACGGAATTTAAAAGGCATAAAATACGAACCATTTTTATATAATAGCCCTATTCATATTCTTGTGCATTTGAGATTGCAAATCTGTGCAATAGTAAAGATTTACCATCAACTGTGAGCGGTATTTTTCTGTACAGTTGCAATACTTGTAGCAAATTACGAAATTCACCGTTGAGCCGCTATTGCGAATACAGTCGGCTACTACAGTAGCACTCGGAGCAGAGTTTTTGATATGAAGCTGCCGATTTTCTTGACCCCTATTTCCGTAGTTTCTTAAAGATAATTATTTTATTTATGCCCCCACTATCCTTTTTATTTGCCGGCCTTGATAGTCTAGCGCGTAGCGCGCTAACTTCTCATATCAGAAGCCCTAGTGAAGAGGCGAGTGCGTCTACTTCTATCGCTATCCACATGAAGCAGATGAGAACTACAAGAATCGCACAAGTGCGTTTTTGGCAGGCGAAACCTCCAAGTGCGGAGGAAAAAAACTGCCAACAACTAACCGCCGTTTGGATTCGGCGTTAAACTGTAGGTCTGATAAACAATTTTTCACTATGACCAACGCATAGGGGATGCCCCTATAACGAGCGAAGATTTTGTTCGTTCTACATAGATGGAGTTACGTTTAGAGGGATAGACAATTGTATATTGTATTATTCTAATTGTAATTTCCATTGCTGGCAGGTGTCCGTCGATGAGCTGCAAAACGTACAGCCGCGCATGTTCTCGCTGCAGAAAATTGTCGAGATATCATACTATAATATGGAGCGAATTCGTTTGCAGTGGTCTCGTATCTGGCAGGTACTCGGCGAGCACTTCAACACGGTGGGCTGTAACACCAACGAGGAAATAGCGTTTTTCGCACTCGATTCCCTGCGCCAACTGTCGATGAAGTTCATGGAGAAGGGCGAGTTCGCTAATTTCCGCTTTCAGAAGGATTTCCTGCGGCCGTTTGAGCATATAATGAAGAAAAATCAGTCGCCAGCTATACGCGATATGGTCGTGCGATGCATTGCGCAAATGGTGAACTCGCAGGCACACAATATAAAGTCCGGATGGAAAAATATCTTTTCGATATTCCACTTAGCAGCCAGCGACCACGAGGAGGCAATCGTTGAGCTGGCATTCCAGACAACCGGCAAAATAATCAGCGAATTGTATCAGAAGCAATTCGCAGTGATGGTTGACTCATTCCAGGACGCCGTCAAGTGCCTTTCGGAATTCGCATGCAATGCACGCTTTCCGGATACTAGCATGGAAGCCATCCGCCTGGTGCGTACCTGCGCTTTATGCGTACATGACGCGCCGCACTTGTTCGCCGAACATGCCGGCATGGAAAACGACGCCTCGGTCGCGGAAGAGGACCGCGTCTGGGTGCGTGGCTGGTTTCCGATGTTGTTCTCGCTTTCGTGTGTCGTGAATCGGTGCAAGCTGGATGTTCGAACCCGCGGCCTAACTGTGCTGTTCGAGATTGTAAAGACACATGGAGACAGCTTTAAGCCGAACTGGTGGAAAGATCTGTTTAATGTGATTTTCCGTATTTTCGATAATATGAAACTACCCGAGCACGTCACTGAAAAGTCGGAATGGATGACCACGACGTGCAACCACGCCTTGTACGCAATTATTGATGTTTTCACGCAATATTTTGACGTGCTGGGCAATTTGCTGTTAGAAGATCTCTTCGCGCAACTACACTGGTGTGTGCAGCAGAGTAATGAACAATTGGCGCGCTCCGGTACCAACTGTCTGGAGAACTTGGTGATCTCGAACGGCTTCAAATTCAACGAGGCCACCTGGGATAAAACCTGCCAATGCATACTGGACATCTTTAACGCAACGCTGCCCGCAGAACTGCTCAAATGGCATCCGCCAAGCACACACCAACCACTGCAGCAGCACCAACTATTTGCTAAGCAGTTGTCCTACGACAATAGCTCGATGAATCGTAGTCAATCACAACATTCCGTTTTCAGCGCTCACGCGGATGAAGACATCGATATGAATCTGTCACATGGCTACCATCATCAAACGCAGCTAGTTTTGCATAATTCGTTGTTTGAGAACCTGCATATAAAATGCGTCGTTCAGTTGGAGCTAATTCAAACCATGGACAATATTGTGTTTTTTCCGGCCACTTCACGTAAAGAAGACGCCGAAACATTGGCGCAGGCCACCGCTGACATGACAGGCAGCAGTGCAGCGCAGAACCTCCTGGACTGTCAGCGTGAGGAGCAGGGCATGTACGGCTATCTGCGAACACGGCAACTGCTGACTTTGGCCGACTGCCTTATGCAGTCGCATCGCTTCGCCAAGCGGTTCAACGCCGATCATGAGCAGCGCAACACACTGTGGCGCGCCGGTTTTAAGGGTTCAAAACCGAATTTGCTGAAGCAGGAGACCGCTTCGCTGGCGTGTGTGCTGCGAATATTCTTCAAAATGTACGGCGACGAGAATCGACGTAGTGATTGGTCGGGAATCGAGCACGAGCTTGTGCAGGTGTGCAAAGAAGCTCTGACCTATTTCCTCAGTCTGCAGAGCGAGGCGCATCGAGATGCATGGACCTCGCTGCTGCTACTCATATTGACACGCCTATTGAAGATGTCTGACGCACGGGTAATGATTTGTTTTGATATTGACGTCATAATTTGCATTTATAGTAGATAACCAAGACCAAAAGCCACAATTAATAAATGCCAAATTTCTTGCAGTTTGCCACACACGTCTCCAATTATTACTCGCTTCTGTGCGAAATGATGTGCTTCGACCTTAAGCCCGAACTTAGAAGTGTCCTTAGGCGAGTGTTTATGCGAATCGGGCCCGTATTCAACATAGTGAGCGTCAACGTCAAATAATAGTCTACGTATTAGTGATACCCGCTTTTCCCCATTTGTCCTTTTTTATTCATCGTGATTTTAACCGCTGATCATGATTATATATTATATATAATTATCCCATTATACTATTACAATATATTATATATTTATTACACCTGCATGGTATACAGACGTATCCACATTTGCGAAAATATGAACTGTGTGAATGAATGTTGAAATTGTCCATTGTGAGTAGAGAATTCTACTCACAGTTTTGCTGCTGTTAATATGTAGTGTACTCACGATTGCAGACAGTCTCACATAGATGCATCTATAGTCCACAGCCATCACACAAATCGTCAATTCCCCACCGCCGGAGCAGTACGATTAGTGCACATGGAGTTATGCTGAGTCCCTATTAGTCGGGTGAAGACTACGTTGATAATCGAGCGTCTGTTGCAGCCAAAGTCACGGTGCGAATTCAGTTTATCATTTCAGATGCCGCTTTTTCGAAATTATAAATTGTTAAAAACTATTGCTTGAATTGAAAAGTTAAAGATGTTATACATACCATACAATTTTAATACTTTAGAATTTAAAACTGTATATTAAAATAGTATTCTATCAAAAATTATAACATATAGAGAAATATACATGTATAACCTTTGGAGAGGAAATCTTTTATTTTAAATCATGCATTTTGTATCGAAGTCGCAGAACGTTGACCCAACCTGATTAACAAAAAAAAGGAAAGTCATTTTTATTACAAAGCATTAGAACGATCTATGTTTCAATGAGTTGTAATCAGGTCAGAGGAAGCTTTTAAATCACGATTGGTAAATAAAAATGCGCCAACTACCACAGGATTAGTCTGATTAAGTTCGCATATGTCTTATTGAGTGTGTTGTGTGAGAGACTGGAGCCCATCGTCCAGGTTTTCAAAATACGGCAAATCCTAGACAAGATCCATTAGAAGAAGATCAACACACCACCTCTTCGTTTATTTCAAAGTCGCTTTTGATAGCACGAATTGGAGCTGCCTATAAGGCGCCATGTCTGATTTTAGCATCGTGTTCAAACTTTACGACTGGAGAGAATTTTATCTGCCGGCGAGCTGAACCGTGTCGACCACCGATGAAAGTGCTTTGAGAGCGTTCGAGAGAAAGATACTTCGCGAAATGAGTAACGTATTCGATGGAATAGCGAGCTATACATGGACATGGGCATAAAAATACAGCGGTTGCGCTGGCTTGGCTGTGTTGCCTGTGTGTTTGAAGGTGCTTCGGCAAGGCAGGTTTACGAGACGGAAGTCTCAGGTGGACGGTGCGGAAGAGACGACCACATCTGCGTTGAAAGGAATATATGTCGCCAGCAAGCTGAAGACACACTCGGCCGGCACGCTTTTTTGGTTTCGGCCAACCGGTTATAGTGCCAGTTAAGTGCGTAAGTAGCTGTAATTCAAATAAAGTCAATTGGTCAAGCAGTGAATACGCGCTGTACAGCCTGACACTGATTCAGTAAAGTAAATTTGATCCCACTTGCACATTGTCGGGGTCCAGATTTGCGGACCTTAAAGCATTTGCGACGAGCACCTAGAGGACAATAGCCTGGTTGTTTTTTAGCCCGCCGATATTATACATCAATCACGTTAACGTGGTTGCGGTTTTAGCTGCCTTCACGTTTGCATTGCTTGTACTGTTGTTGGTATGACTTTCAGGAGGAAGGAGGATCTTCGAGGATCCTATCTCCTCCTATACTTCGCGGCTTAAGCTCATTAATCTAAAATCCCTCCAATTAGGAAAAGCACTTACTTACTTACAGGCAATTGTTCTGCTCTTCTGGGCAGGATCTTCGTTAATTCGCCCCTGAAAGTCTTTCGGATTCCAGTACCGTTTTATGTTGGCTTCGTGACGTGGCCTTAACTAGTATTTTCTCAGTAGGATGTTTCCTCAGTTTGTAGCGCATTAATACGTAAGGTCATCTGCTTAATATTGCCATGTTTTGTAAGGTTGTTTCAGTAGATCTGCCAGTTCTGTAAATATGCATTTACGTAGAGGACATTCCACTACCGTCGTTCCAATGGTAGAGCACCCCTTTCCCTACGTATTTAAATACAGAGGACAAAGGCAGACTGAACTGAAAGACTTCACCTCAACGAAAGCCATTTTCTCCGGTAAATACTTATGTATGTAAGTATGTAATAATTAATTTAATAATTGACTGGCACGACAGCCCGATTACGAGACTAAGGCCTAGCTACCCGCAACCATCCGTGTTGTGCGTGCGAATTGGTACAAGGTTGGAAGGGACCTACAGTTTTATGCCGATTGCGAACGGCGAGTTGGGAGCTTTTTAATTTTTTACAAAATTGGTTAGTCGGCCTTAGGCAGCGTATCCGGGATCCCGTTATTTAGTCCTGGGATGAATCATTATTAGGGATCTGAATTATATGCACATTTAAACGGGACCAAGACAGAAACTATTATTATTGGAAGATATTAAGAATGAGCTAACATTTTCTGGGGCATTGCTGAGTAGAGGATACAAGAATAATGAACGGTTTTGTACTCCAGGAGCTGTAGTACGGCATAGGCATGACAAAGGCTGACCGTAGAAAACTTGGAGCAAATTTTAGTAATTAACTGCAATAAGTAGTTAATTTTTTACATTTAATTTTAAGTTTTGTTATTATTCGAGTTAAGGCTTTGCTTTGTGGACTTTAACCCTTCGCTGCATGGCATTGCATATATGCAATGTAAACTTTTCATAGATTTGTAAACTATTCTATTCACCATTTTACACATTTACACACAAACATTTGATTACTAACGGAATTTTGCGAATAACATTGAAAGTATGTGCAAAAGAATCGAAAAACAACAAGTGTTTCGATTTGGTGACATTATTTTGGTTATTGATGACGATGGTGATATGGCGGTCCCGTCGCTCGTGCATTGAATTACGAGAATACAGTGACGCCTGACCTAGGTTCGACTCCCCATTGTAGCCAACACTAAAATATAGATAAAACCGACTTTCATTTCGGCGGTAGCGTTCTCACCAGGATACGGAAAATGTCCGCAAAACTTCTTTAATAAATACAGGAATTCAACAAAATTAATTTTTACCATCAGAACTTAACAAGCAACAAGCAGAACTTCTTCACGCAAATTGAATCATGCAACGAAGGGTTAACAAAAGTTGCAATGTGTAATAATTTACATTTAACAAATTTGTAATTGTTGTTCAAAGCACCTAGAAGAAGTAAGAATAAAGCTATTATAACATCTGTTTTGAAGCCGGGTGGCAATTACTTTGTTTTGTCGCTTTCGAAATAGAGAACAGTTCTATGTTTGTCGGCAGCGCAACTGTGATCAGTGGTCGTGTAGCCGTGCAGTCGTCCAAATAATCATCTCCATACGAACGTTCTGATTATTTTGACAGACGCAGTCGTATCGCTGCCGTCGGCTATTGTTCGGGGAATCAGTTTTATTTCGATTCCGAACAGCGAGTTTGTAGCTTTTAAGCATAAAAACAATATTTTACTCGATTTGACGGTTCTTTCCAATTAAACTTCAAGATTTTAGTTTAGTGCTAATAAGAGCAAATAACCGACGAAAAATCTGCAAAAATTTGTACGGAATAACGTCGAAATTATAAGTTGAACAGCATTGAAATTTGGTATACCGTTGTCCCATAGATGTGTCATTCTACTGGTAAAATTTGATGGGCGATGACCACATTTGTCATATTTTTTTGTGATTCAAATTTTTCGCCTAACTTTAGAGCTGTAAGTCGCACATCAATGAAACTAGGTCGCACCATTCGACTGGAAGAATGGGTTGAAAGTTGCATAACCCCCGTGCCCCATGGGCACCGCCCATACAACTCAAATCTATATACACTAGTCAGAAAAAGTTTGCGTACAGGCTAGTAAAAATTATGTTATCACCAATTTTGACCTCAAACATGGGTTCTCTGTTTACCAAAACTTATCCACATTATTCATATATGCCTTAACTGCACTTTTTGTTCGGTTTTAGATGCATTAAAATAATAATTTTCTATGT
Organism: Melieria picta; assembly: GCA_964056695.1. Lineage (NCBI taxonomy): Eukaryota > Metazoa > Arthropoda > Insecta > Diptera > Ulidiidae > Melieria > Melieria picta. The sequence continues at coordinate 89,618,676 of OZ057399.1, forward strand.
ATTCGTATTTATTGACAATATAAATACTCACAAAACGGTACAGAATAAGTTTGCGTACAAAACTAATAACGGGAATTTCCGGTTATGCTCTTTATTTTTTTTTGGAAAATTTGTATTCCATTGAACAGTAAACGGACTTGTAAATTTTTTGGAACCGTATATGTGATTGAAATTTTATAGAAAGCAATAGAATCCAACAGAAAAAAATTAAAAATGGATAAAAGGATAATCTTACTAAAACTTTCCAAAATTGACAAAAAGTTTCATGAAATTATGGAAACTTTTGGGAGAGCACATTCGTCATTTCGAAAAGCCATATTAAATTTCGAAAAAAAACATAAATTCTTGCTTCTTTGTTACGATCTGGCCATTTTCCTAAGCTACCCAAGCAATAGGATTAGATTGTTTTGCGATCAGTGCATCATAATCTTAGGTTAGTTGCATCCGATATCTTCTGAAATGTACAGAAATATTTTATAAAACCCAGTAGCAGTGACTTTATAAGAAAAGTCCTGAAAAAAACATATTTCCCCTACATAACAGCATGTAAGAAGCCCATATTTAGCTTACTTACAAGGAGCACAGAATTGCTTTCGTAACAGCGTCTAAAAACCAGGATATCCGGGACGATGTGTTGTTATCTATGGAAAGTCGGAAGATTTATTATTATCTGATAATAGTTTGGCATATTTGGCATTAAAAGGCATTAACTAACTAACTAACTAACATTAACTAACTAACTAAAAGGAGGATCCTGTTAATAACTAAAATCTGAAATTAACAGTGAAGCATAGCATATGTGGGGTTATGGTATGGGGCTGCATGTCAGGAAAAAGAGTGAGCAGGCTGTTTTTTTAATTCAGAAATGCTTCCTAAGGGTTATTTACATATTCTAAAAGCTTATGTAAGCCAAGGTTTCAAAACTTTGGATCAGATTCCAACATTTCTTTTCAACTTAACGATGACCTTAGGCCGCAATGCATACGATGTGAAGCTCCCTTTGCTTTTAACTGGCTCAAAAAAGTTGAAAAAGTTCCTCCCTAGTCCCCTAACGTGCATTTAATTAAATATATAAGGGTTTACTTGAACCCTGAGCTCAACAACACTCCATCTTCAAAGATATAGTAAACAAATATAACAATTCAAGGATATAACAAAAGAACAGCTGAAAAAACACATAATTTAATAATATTTATGCCGAAACTTCTGCAGGGAGTTCCAATAAGAGAAGCATATCCAAAAAGTTATTAATTTTTGGACAAAACTTAGTTTAAATAAAATGTTTGCTACATAACCTTATCTTGTTCGCAAACTTTTTCTGAGGTGAATTCATAACACATTTTGTTTTTGGTCCTTCTTATACAGTTTAGTCAAGTTTTTGATATTATTATCTTAATGGAATAAAAGAACTAAGTTTGCGGAAGAAATAAAAAATATTTTGTTTTTGAAAAATTACTTCAAGTGATTTATTTTTCATATGAATAAACTACGCACCCCTTATACGCAAACTTATTCTGACTAGTGTACATTTAATTGTTTGCCCGGACTGACTGATTCATCACTGCTCAGCCCAAACCGCTAAAGCTACAAACATGAAAATTGAACTGTAGGTACATTTAACCCTAATTCCCAGAAGTGAGCCTCACAGTCTCACTAATGATTTCAAATGGTGATAAATCCAAAAGATTTTCGATTCCATTATTTTATGTAATCCTCTAATGCAAGGGTGAGCCACCTTTTTAATCAACGGGCCAATTTAAATTGTAAAATTTTTTGGCGGGCCGCACATAAAGTAACACTTATTAATAATTTAGAAATTTTTATTTATAATAAACATTAGAACAAAATCGATAAAATAAATTCAATTTTAGAAATGCTTGGCGGGCCGCAAAAACACGTTTAACGGGCCGCAAGCGGCCCGCGGGCCGCGTGTTGCTCATCCCTGCTCTAATGGATAATGTTAGAATTATATTGCATTTATAAATTTAACATTTTAGACAGTTTTTGTACTTTTTAAACAAATGTTTTCAGTAATTTAGCTCATATAAGCCTGACAGTCTCACTTCTGGGTTTACGTTACTTTTAAAGTTCTGGGAATTAGGGTTAAGAAAATAAATTCGGGGTCTAAAGGGGCAAAAAATTGGTTAAAGTTTTGTATGAAGAAACTTGATTTTTGGGCCCATCGACTTCAAACTTGAGTGCAAACCCGCTGGCCCCTGATAGCTATGAATAAAGAACTACATGGCAAGTAACATTAGTAGTGAACTGATTGTACAAATACTTTTGATCGTATTGCAATTTGTTGAATGTGGCGGCCAATTCATTTAGACTGCCGCTCTTTCTATTTAGCACACCGACGACTTTCGTGTCACGATCGTCTAATAAAGGCTCCATAAACATAAATTTCGCAATCACTCGCGCGGGGTGTACCACACCCCAAACTTACTAGTTAAATTTCTACCTAGGGCACAATAGGTTGCTAAGTGACCTTATGGCGGTCCTCACCAAGAAATGGAACCATATTGTTCTAAACCTCGGTGAAAGCAAGGTTGTTGAATTGGAAATTTTCAAGGTATTTAACCGAGTGTGGCATAAAGCACTTGTGTCAAAACAAATTGCCTATTGCGTTGGTAGTGTCTTCTTTCGTTGGATTACGAAAAAGCATTTCCTTAGCGTGGAACGATGACCTGTTTTCGTCGACAAAGAATCCTCTCCACTCGTTTGCGGATGACAGCACCATTTGTAATGCATACTCTTTCACAAAGCGCCCTAGCTCTATGGAGACTTACAGATAAAGGCGTCCTATGAATGACAAACTTAACATCGACCTACAAACAATTTCCAAGTGGGATCCAGCGAACAACGTCGATTTTAATACTCGCAAGAGCAACTGTTGCCTCTAATTCACAAACAAGACTCCCCACATCCCAACCAATCCCTAGTTATGGATGGTGTGAGTATTGCAAAATCGGCAGCTCTTGATGTTCTGGGCATGTCCACTAAGAACGATCTTCCATGGAACGAAAGCGATGCAAAAACTATTTCACTTCGTCTGATCTCCGCATAATTTACACCACCTACATATATACGATCAAAAATTGAGTTTAATTAGCATCTGTGGGCGGGGCCTTCAAAAACCTATTTGGAGTTCCTGGACCGGGGACAAAACCGTGCGATTAAGCTTATTGGGGGCACTAGGGCATCCTGCTCTATTGACTCCTTGAAACATCGTCGAAACATGGCATGGCTTATTATGGCTTATTTTACAGATACCTTTTCGGTAATTGTTTAGAGGCGATGAGGGATCTGATGCCATTACTCAAGGTATTCCCCTGGGCAACTTGCTCGAACACTGGTGCCCACGCATTCCACGTTGAAACGATGTTCCAGCGCTCTACAGAGAGAGTTCGTTTCTGGCCCATACTGCGCGATTGTGAAATGGTCTCCCTGCAGATATTTTCCCTATTACCTTTGATCTTGATGGGTTAAAGACAAGAGTCCATAACTTCTTCACTCTAAACCCTGTTTTTAACTTATAGATCCTTCCTGAACCAATGCAATGCCTCGCATTAATAGGGATCATCTCCCTGCGCTCGCTGCTTGCTCGAATATTACAAAAAAATTTTAATCACACCAGTTCAAATAACTATAATTATTGAAAAATTGAAAAAATGTGTTTTGTTTTGTTAAACAAGCTTTTTTGTTTAGGGTTAATTGATAAAAAGAATAGCTAGAATAGAATACAATAGAATCGAATGCAATACTTAAAGTGAGATCACGTCGACCGAAGGGACCAAGAATACTGATTGAAAACAAGCAAGGACCAAGATTACTGATTGAAGTAAAATACTCCAAATTCTTACTTATTCGTTACAAATGGTAGACGAACAAAAAAATAGGTTTAGCCTTAGGCCAGAGTTGCACCTGGCCACACCAAAAGAAGTATATTTCATGAAGGATATTTCATGTTTTGACGGTCATTTAAACTACTTACTTGCGTGAACCAAAACTAATATGACAACTTTATGCTGCACATACACCGAACCTAGTTTAAACCAGGGCCCGAAAATAACTGTTGTTTTACAAATTTCAAATTAAAAAAGCATAACGAAAAAGTTGCCGGTGGACTTCTTCAAATATACCATTATGATCCGAATGGCCTCAGCTTCACGAATATTAAACGCGAATATTAAAAATAAATTTTACTTTTATTTTATCCGTCAACAATAACAGTTATTTTGTGACTTTTATTTTTTCGGTCAAATATATCAGGCAATTTGAATTTTTTCAAAGGCCGTTTGACCGACTAAAAAACTATTGACACCATATTTTTCGTCTCATCAGGTCGCACATTTTGAGCTAGAAGACTTGTACGATAATATAAAATTCAAAAGTAACATTTATTTTTGCCTGAAATGATGAAAGGCACAAAATAACTTTTATTTTTGTCAGGAAAAATAAAAGTTAAAAGATAACAGTTAAAATCTGACTTTTTTGGTAAGAACCATAACCGGTACGGTCCCGGGCTTAAATACATTTGTGAAAGATTAATAATAAGATTTGTTTATTGGAATGCGAGTTTCGCGAACAAAAAATTCGATTCACAATTACATCCTAACCTTGAAATTTATTATTGAAATTGTCGTGATTTTAGGTAAGGGGCGTCAGGGGCGTAGCCAAGGGGAGTTTTGAGTGTCATTTTCAATCACTTTGCATGGTATGTACGTTCCCACATTAGCGAAAGGTCTTTTCACCTTTAAACATTTAAAAGAATAATAACAAAAAATTTTCTGAGGAAAACCGATTTGTTTTCTTTTTAACAGTCCCCTTTAGGCTCAATACAGCGTTTTGATTGATCTTAAAGCATGTCCAATGAGTATTTTAGATCGTCGGCCGGAATGTCCTTCAGAACGTCGGTACAAGCCTTTTGGATGGCTTCTACGTCCTCAAAACGCATTTGTTTCATCGGCAAATGAATTTTTTTAAGGTGAAAGTCGCACGGTGCATCACACATTCCATCACACATCACCACATTCACATGAAGTGAAAACGGGGTGGGATCTATCGATGAGATGGCGTATAAAATGCGATAAATTTATGTTACTGAGATACTTAACCTTCGCCTTATCAAAGATTTTTGTATACGCATACACAACAACATATACTGACGTACGCAAAAAATTGTATTGTGAGTTTTATTCAAAATTGCCACGGAAGCGCGTGGGATCACCCGGGTGGGTATTTGGTATACAAAATGAGAAAACTCAAGCACAAACATAAACAAAATTTCCAAAAAATATTTGTTTACGTTATTGAAAACTTCTTTCGAATTTGTGCAGTAAGTCGAAATCATAACTACATTGGATAAATTCTTTAGTAGATATCAGTGACGTATCCAGGATTTCATGAAGGGGGGGATATTGGAAGAATTATTCAACATATTTTTATACTTTTTTCAACATGGTTTACGCTTTTTTTCAACAATTTTTTACGCCTTAAGCTTTGCGTTTATTTGTTTTAATTGCTTTTTTCTCAAAGCAAAATCACATACATGAAATTATATAAAAATCTAATTTTTGTAATTAATAGTATATTACAAAATAAAATCAAGCCTTCGTTGCTTTGTACACATTTTATCGATCACTTTTTCTGCCGTTCATCATGTGTACTGCCAACATTGCTAATATGGCGTTCAAACTGACTCATTTAAACTAGTTTAACCCTTTCGCTACAGGTTTTTACTGGGGAAAGATAAAATTTTAAATTTTACGTCTTAAACTTCTATGTGGTTATATTACCAACACTCCATAAAAAAATTTTTAATTTTTATACTCGGACCCTGTATTTTAGAGTGTTTTTCTATAAGAGCAACCACATCGTTGTGGCTGTAATAATTACGAAAACATTAAATTTTGTACGCATAACGAAAATTTGAATATTTTTTCATTTATTTCAGCCAAAATTCAAAAATAAATGTATCCAAATTGAAAGAAAACGTCAAATCAAAAAGGTTCTCTAATTTCTTTAATACTCAGTTTATTAATTTCGTATTTTTCCTAAAACTTCAAACTATTCTAAAGACCAACAAAAAAATCTATTCTTGCAACCATAGAGGATGCAGACTTTCACAAAGTAGCATGTTGCCATATGGCAACAAAATAGCGAAAGGGTTAAGTAAAAAGAGCTTTTTGTTGAAGACGACCGTCCAGACGGCTCAATGAGGTTCAATTTGACAGCTGTTTATTTACAAACAACAAATAAATATTTTTGTGAACTGAAGTGCTGCGAGCATGATTCGAGCGAAATATTGGCGCATATTTCACAATCCACGGAAAAATACTCACCTTCGTCCAAATATTAGACGCCTTGTATTCAGATGCCATAAAAAGGCGATTAATGGAATGAAAGTAGTGCGAGCAAAACAATTTTTTTCATTCATTCCAAATTTTTCAAATTTTCAATTTTTCTTTGGTTTTGTTTTGATGAAATGACAGTTGAATTTTAAGGGATGTGTCTCATACATGAATAGTTGTGTTTCATTGGTAAAAAGCTTTTTCATAGAAAGCTTTCGGATACAACCCTGCGCTAAACTCGTCTCAAAACATGTTAAATGGTTTAACACGTTTAATTTAAAACAACAATTGCATGTGAATAAACAGGTTTCCGAACTGGTTTTGTTCATTTAACTTGTTTAAGCACATTAAACACGTTTAAGTCGTCAGTTTGAACGCCATATAAACCATTCAGGCGTTCCTTGATTGAAATAAAAAAACAACAATTAAAAAAAATGTTTTATTTTTATATCATACCCTTATTAAGTACCTGTCCAATGCTGTTCCGAAGATAAGTTTTCAGGCGTTTCAGTGTTGAAAATGATCGCTCTGATGTTGCTGTAGATACCGGCAGAGTAGCTAAAATGCTGCAATTTGTGCAAGTTAGAAAAAGAGACTTCATCATAATCTCTTGATAATCTGTAGAGTTACACAACAGCCAGACCAATTTTTCGTTCTGTCGGTGACAAAACCGCTCGCCAAGAACGTAACGGTTGTAATCAAGAATGAACCTCGTTAACACCAATAAGAGATATATGAAAAAAGTGGGTTTAGTGACAACTGCTATGTTCGTCCTATGAAAAGGACACACTAAGTAAACAATTGCTGGGTTTTCGCCGAAGATGCCCCTTTGAGCACTTCTCATCATAACCAGGATATGTTGGTGAAAAAAATTACCTGAAGTTATATCGTTTTACAAAAAGTCAAAAGAAGTAGTTGACACTTTAGACCATTTGGTTGTTCACTAACTATACCGTCAAGCGAAAAAATAATCGCTTTTGATCCCAGTTGCGTAGAGCAACGTTACCGAAAGGAAAATCTTCATGCTGACTTCTTATCTCAATACAGCCAATTTACCAAACCTTGTCTGAAAATCATAGGGGGGGGGATTAGGGGGATCTATCCCCCTAATCCCCCCCCTGAATACGCCACTGGTAGATATTAAACATGAATACTAAAAAGATCACGCGGGTGGGTATAAGTAAAGCGAAGGTTAAATCCAATTTCAAGAATTTCAAGAAGTTTTTGGCTTACCGCCCAGTTTTGATAGAATTTGCGATGAACGTGGATTTCAGTTTTCTAACACGTTGGTTATCATTTATGCCCTGACAATCGTTTTTGAATTGCGTGTACCATTCATGACCTCAGCCACGGCATAAACAATCATCACCATAAACATGGTTCATCAATGAAATGTTTCGGTTAAAGTTTTAACAATTTTAAAACAAAACTTATTATACAAAACTTAATATTGATTCTTTGTTCGATGCTCAATTTTGTACCGATGACACAAACATACTTTCACTTCAGATGCAATGACTTCGCTTCCAGTGAACCAAATTTCATGAAATTGTTATTAAAAATCGGGACAAATATAATTTCAAATGTACTAAGTCACATAGAGGTGGCGCCACAAAAAAATGCCCTGTTTGAAAAGTGCAATTTACTTTGGAAAGCAATTTAGTATTATAAAATTTGCAAAACACTTTTAAAACCGCCCCCCCCATGACCAAGCTTTGGCTACGACCCTGGAGTAATTTTAATTTCTTACTGTGTTAAAATCAGTTAAAAGTAGGTTTTAAAGTTGTACATTCGCATGGACAAGCGATGCAACGCTCCTGTTCATAATGCACCCATGATTAAAATAATTATACGAAAATCTCACGTGTGGAATGACCACTTTGGACACACATTGAATTATGTGCAGAGAATAACTAACGCGCATGCTATAGACTATAATTTACAGCGTTAAATTATATGCACACACACACACCCGCACCACGATTCCCATATATTTTCCATATTTTTGGTTCGTGTGTCTCAAATACATTTGAGCCACTTGGTCTGTCAAAACAAATTTTCTTTATTTTTATCACAACAAATGGTCAATTCTGCTCGAAAGCATCCACCAGATTTTGCAAGCGTCATGCTTTCTATGTATATCATGGAACGCAAAATCGTCAAAGTCAAATGTGAGCATATAGATATGTAGGTATGAAATAAAGTGAAATATTCGAAAATCACCCGAATTTACTTTCCTCAATGTAGAAACGTTAATTGTTTTAGGTGTTAGTGGGCTTTTAAGTAAAATATAGTAAATCAGGATCATTCATCAGCACTAGTTGCTGAGAATTGATAAAACACGAGTAGAACTCGAACGCTCAGCTTTTATTAAGGCAGCTACATATATACATATGTGGTATCAAATAAATTCAAATTGGTTTAATTTACTTTGCCAAATTGTGTGTGTTTGTGCTGTTATTTGCTTTTTTCGGTCACATGTAGTCGATGTTTATGTATCCTGCCTCATTTCAATTAGTTTGCCTGAAATATATAAGTATTTATATGTATATATATACACACGAATATACATACGTATGTATTAATGTCGTTCGCACTTTGCTGCAAATGAAGGTGACGACAAAGGTTAGCCATTTGTTTGGGATCGAAGAATTCTCTAATTTAATAAACATGACTATGATTACTCTAATCATCAGCGTGATACGGTGATAATTTGCGACTATTGACATTTGTCACCAGATGAGCAAATCAAATTAGGAGCATCCCAGTGAAATTTTCGAAATTGTCACCATGTCTGCACCCAACAGACTTTCTGCCTCGTTGACGAGCTTATTGAAGCTTGTTTATTTCAATTTGAATGTGGTTCTTGCCCAAGGCTTGAAAATCGGGTTGAAGATTAGATAGTGTAGATGGACGCTTACCCTCTAATGAGACTTAAACGCGCCACTAACCAATTGACCATTAGATACACGGACGCATGGACGGGGTAGTTCAGGCGTACTTGTGTGTGACTGTGCTCAACCCCAGATGACCACAGTGAGTTAGTTGGACAACGCTGAATGGGTAAATAGACAAGTGGAACGAATGCAGAGGGCAGAGCACGAGTCGAGACATAAATGACCCGAATGAAGGCATCACTAATAGTCCCAGCAGCGCCATAAGTAGTGCTGACCGTACCGATGTAACATTCGTGGCCGCAAAAGCAGTAGTCATTGCAGACATGTGGACGGCTAGGGATGGTCGCCGTCACTTAATCGAAGCCCCCAATCGAGTACGACACGAATGGATGGCGCGTTTACGAATGCTCGTTTCACTGTGCACAAAGTTAACTTGAGTCGGATCCGTAGAATGTTCATGCCAGCGCGAAATGAAATGTTGTGCGGTTCGGCGCTCGGCTGACTGACTGGCTCAGTTTGCCGCAGTTTGTTTCAGTTCACAGCACAGTCCAGCCCTCAGTCTTTACTCGGCCGACTGACGCGCAATACGCCTCATTCATTTTCGAACTGTTTGACTGCCTGATCGCACACACTCGGCTGCGCCAACGTCCAGTGTAGCTTGAACACTCACATAAGCAAATCGCCTCGTTACTCCCGTGCGAAAGATTTAAGTCAACAGATCTGCCACTGTTGCGCGTTGTCGTTCTTGTTGTCAGTAGCGTCGCCGTTGTTATTTGTTATTATTAGTGTTGTTGTTACTTTGAAAGCATCTATCTCGTTTGCGGTATTTGAGTAACATTTCCACTTTTAACGGCGCAATGAGTACGCACTGGGGCTACACTGCAGAAAATGGTAAGTCGCTGGCGGTGACTGCGACCCGAGCGGGGCAATGCAACGAGGGTGGGGGACACCTGTTCAAATGCTGCCCTCTGCCCACATGTAACATTCGCTGAACACAGTGCACTTCGATTTCACTTCTATGGTATTAAACGTCAATAATTGCACAAACCCGCAAACGTAAACCCGCAGTCTCGTGATCGGCGCAGCGCTTGACAATGAAGCACACCTTCATTTCTATTTCATTTCCAGTTTACGCAGGGTGCAAGTTGCAGTCGGAGCTGTGCATTCTCGCGCCGCGTTTTACTCTATGTGTACATATACATATGTATATACGAAGACAACTGTGGGATATTCGGTTTTTGACCGAATTAATTTATTACACATACACAATATTATATGCCTACGTGTATGTGTGTACGCATGTTTACTTTTACGTATACCCTGTAGGAAACATAATTACAATAAAATTTTAAGTATTTTTGAAATATGTAAAGCAACTTACTAGTAGCAACGTCTTAGCAGCAAGTTACTTGTTCACCTCTGCATGACTCTATATATGTATACGTGCATATGTACATATATATGTAGGTATGTATTGCATTATAATTTAATTAGGAGTTCGAAAAATAATAATTTTAGAAATTCTCCGAGTAGCGGGTGGTGCTATTATTTCAGACTCGTTGGCATTTTCTGCGGAAGCGAGCGATTTAAAGCGATTAATTTTATGTAACGTTGTGCGCAGTGGTGTCCCCAGGATTTCGGGAAGGGGGAATATGCAAAAAAATCCAGTTTAAAGCCATTTTTATACTTCATCTATGCGTATTATATTTAATACATGTTGCATAAAATTGTACATATGTACATACATACATATACTAACATACAATTCGTAAAACGAAAAATTCAACTGACATGTATTTTTAAGTCATAAAATCCCAACTAAAAAATTTAAGTTTGTTTTAAATTATGACATTTTGAAAACTCCTTCTAATAGAATTACGAAAAACTCAAATTACCTATTTTAAAAGCATTACACACCAGCTATGTAAAAGAAATCCAACATTTATAAAATGTATGACGTTCTGAAATTTAATTATGATAGAGGTGACCCAGATGTTTCCATGTTTGCCATGTTTACACACAATTCAACAACAAAATTTAACTCCATTTTTTTCAAATTTCAACAGCTACTGCATGGATGAAGCCTGCGTTTAACTACTACTTTGGTTCATAGTCGATACTTTTGGGAACACTGAAAATACAACTATTCTGCGAGAACAAATGCAATACTGATTTTTGTATTCATTTATTCTTAACCCTTCTGCAGGCATCCGGTTTTGGCTAGACCATATCGAACTTTGGATCCGCTTTAGTAACGTTGTTGTAGTTAAGCTATCGAGCTCATATTTCATTATATCCTCAACTGATCCTTGCTAAGCCCAAAAACCAAAACCATGGCCTGGCAAGACCATGGTGTATTTTCATACAAATTTAGTTAACTTTTGTTTGTTATTTCCCATGTAATTAGTGTCACAATGGCTTAAAAATATTTTTTTCGATTGTTCCTTATTCAGTCCTATACGGAGCATAAGGCTTCAACTAGGCTTTTCCATTTGACTCGATTTGAAACCCTTTTGTCGTGCCATCCCATGTAATCGTGACATAAGTTAGTTGGCGCAAAATCTACCTGGTCCAAGTGTTTTTCACTCGCCTTGGCTTTTATTTTCTTTTGGGTTAGTAAATTAGAATTTTTGTTGGAAAATAATGTCGGAACATATTCAAAATTAATATTTATCCATTGTATCCATGGTTATGTCCGTGTTTTGGTATCAATTCAATTACATTCCTAAAGTGAAGGAAGTATTTGTTGTCACGACAGTCTGGTTTTTTATCAATTCGATTGGGTGTTTTCTGTGGCAGAGATGGAAGGAAGGGAATGCTATTTTGAGGATCAGGTGGACATTGTTTTTGAACTTCGACGCTGGAGTTAGATCAGAGAGCACAATTTCTCTGAAAAAATTGTCTAAGCAATAGCGGAAACTAATGCTTTAGAGCAACAAAATTAAGATATTAATTAATTTGCTGCTAGAGGTAATAGTAATGGTGCTGCCAATTTCACGCTTTCATTTGGCCCTGAACAAAACGAAACTTCTGAAAATGATAGAAAAAAATGGTCGTTTAGATAGTTCGATGTGAAGATAACGACGACGAAGGCGACAAGGAAAACGATATCCGGCCAGTTCAGCATGAACAATAACATGTTGTTCGGAATTGTTAACAGTGCAAGGAATCCAGAAATTAGAATAGATATATCAAAACGCGATTTGTATGTGTCCAATGTAAAATCTCAATGTGTTTGAGTCATGATACTGCATTATATCGTTGCAATAATTGCATTGGTCAAGCAGTTGAAGCAGATCCATAAGTAACGTATTTTACATTTATAAATTTTTTTTATTTTCTTGCTTTACTCTCGTATTTTTTGAATTTCAAAAATAACTCATTGAAATTTAAACTCGCTATTTACTTAATTATTCAAGTATATTTTTACCGTTTTACGTAAATAAAATGTAAGCAAGCAAAAGAAATCATTGTGTTCACACTTTCTGGTTTTTTTATATCCTTATATCCCCCACCAAGGGAGGATCTATCCCCCTAATCGGGCCCCCTGGGATGCCACTGGTTGTGCGAGTTACTTCGTACATAAATGAATAAAACTTCCTGCGAGAGTTTTATTTAAGGCGACGACTTTAAACCTTTCATTTGAACAGTATTTAAATTCAGTACGGGTTAACCACTAAATAATTCGTTTATACTGAAAAACCTGAAGAATATTCGGCTCCTCTTAATTTCAATGTTTAATGTGAAACGTCTTTGCGACTATAAAAATATGTACACATAAAGTATACCTATAAAAATTTTATCAATTATAAAAATCCCACGGTCACGGAAATGAGTGGTAGATTTAGGCATAAAGGAAAGTCGGTGAACTTTGAACCTCTACTAGAACAATTTTACTGCTGTTTGACAAATCATTGGGTTGTGGCGCCTCTATAGGCGAGGTGATTATAAATGGTGCGATGACTCCCCCAACACTAGCGCACACAGGGGGAGAGGGGGGGGGAGGGTTTGGGGTTAAGACCCCCTCAAATACAAAAACTGCTGGTGAAAAATATGGTTCCAAATTGTATTGGACTAGTTACGCAAAGTACGCAAACCCCCCCCCAATGCAATAAAATTGCATTTTATTGATACTAACGTAATTCACGTTCATGTCAATGTACAATGATCATCGGGTGTGGTTGGAGAGAGATTTCAAAGAGTGTAGTTCCCTCTCATGGTGTGGTTTGCTGGCACCTACTTAAGAGGGAACCCTTTCTCACATAAACAGTTATGCATCGCATGTTCCATGGTTAGTGTTAACCTCAAAAAACTTTATCACAAGTGCAGCTTACAAAAATATGTGGCCGCTCAAGGAGCTACATTGAATGCGTTTTTGTCACATGAAGAATGGATCTTAAAACTTCGTACTACCCTTCCTCCCAGAGATTCGAGTAATAAATAGTGTCAAATAAACCACAATTTTCGGCAAGTTTTTATAACTTGAGAATTTTCACATAACGTCTTAGTCACTGCTTATATAAAACATATTTTTTTATTGCAACCAAATTACATTTGAATGTGTTGACAATAAACATTTTTTAGTTGTATTATATATATATTCTCTAAAAATATGAAAATATTAAACACAATTTTTTATCATTTTAACTGTAAAAACCTTTCGCAACGTCCAGGTACACAACAATACGCTATACTCTGATTTCCCTCGAAATTTTTTTTTAACTCATGAATTCAACAAGTGTAAAATTTACGGCAGGTGATAATGTATTTACATGATATGTATTATAGGAACAAGTCGGTTGTATACCATTTCTTCCAAAAGGGCTATCAGCTAGTTTCTTCTTAAATGTCAATACATTCAAACAGGGGCGTAGCAAGAACGTAGGCATGGGGGCTTCGTTCTTTTTTTTAGTAGATTTTTTAGTATTAATATTAAAAGCTACAGAAATGTACATTAAAAAATATTTTGTACAACTGTGCCACTGATTATTCGATTATGAAAGTGGAAATTAGAATGTCATCACCATTTTCAAAAACGCCGTTTTTAAATTTGTGGTTCGATTCTTGATTGATCTAACTTCAATAATTGATTTACGTCTTTCATTTTTCAAGCAAATGATTGCTGGTTTATATTGGCTCGTGTCGATGGCCAATTTGCAAATAGTTTGGACTCAATTGTGCCAAATGTAGAGTTATAGCATATGTATATCTAAATATAGGCACTGTGATTCAGAAAATAATAAACAATAAATCAAATATGAATAACTCGGTCGCAACCTATATGAGGAAATGTATAGTTAACCAGGACAACTTTCTTAATTTCAAGTTGTTTGTGCTCAAAATGGCAAATTGTCATTGTTCAAAGTCAACTACATAAACACAAAAAAGTTTTCATAATTTCCCTGTAAAGGTCTATAGGGACCCCTTTAACCTTTATGTTCAAATTACAAAAAACTCAGACGTGCTGGACTCTTTTAGAAATATACGGTCGTTACTCTGTTGCACACAAAAAGTTCAAAATGGTTGTGCTGTGTTATTATTAAAAAAAATTGCTCCTTGCGGGTATGATAAGGATGAAGATACTTTGGCCTAACCAAGGACAATTTGCGAAAGGCGGTTTTGGCATCGTGTTGGAGAAAGTCCACACTACACAAATTTGATGAGAGACAAACTCACACAGAGTGTTTTACCGCCACCATATGATATAAGTATGTGCAAAATATATTTATTTATAATAGAACAAACAATATTTTTATCTCCTAGAAAATTGAGAAAAAATAAATATTGTTGATCAGTTCGGCAACAATGATCAATCTCCATATACGCAGGGTTGCTCAACACATTTCGGAAAGCGAAATATTTCCAGTTCAGAAGCAGCGAGTTGAAATTACTATCCAAAGGTAATTTACTTTCAGAAAAAAGCAGTCACACTTTTAGGGTTGCCAGTATTGCAAAACCGGGACACTTTGGTGAAATTATTGTAAAATACCTCTGTACTGCTCGTCAACAGAAAAACATGTCAATAAAAACAAATCTTTAAGTTATATTTTCACATATCTTTTATATATAACATATATATATATACATTTATTTCATAAAATACACAAAATCATAATATCATGAGACCATTAATTTGAACGTAAACATACAAAACAAAATAACTTAGTTAACTTAAAAAAATCTATATTTTGTCGTATTAAACAAAAACAATATTTAAAGCGGATAAAAAAAGCTCTTAATAAATGAAACGAAAAACGATTATTGCTAGCGAAAAACTCAATTATCTGATCACGTAACTATTTCTCAATTAAAAACTAGTAGAAAATTCTGAAATTTTATATTTGCAACTTTGTTTGCAATCAAATCTTTAAATTGGGAGGTTTAAGGGAAACCCGGGACACATCAAGGTTGGACCTGGACACTGGGACAAACAGTCTAAAACCAGGACATTTCCGGGAAAACCGGGACGTTTGGCAGCCCTACACACTATGCAAGTTTTGCTTTCGAAAGGACATTCCAAAAAGTCGGAAAGCGTTTGCAGAAATTACTTTTTTGGTGGTCACACGTGCAAGTTTTACTTAAATAGTCCAACAGCAACTTTAAGAAGAACGCCAGAAAGAACATTTGTTTTCAAACAGTATTGCCAACTAATTAGGTTTTGTCGCCTGCCAAATAAAAAAAATATATTTAAAGTTGGCGACAGCCACAGCTGTGGTCAAAATAATCGTCTTTATAAGGACGTGTGCTTTCATAACTTGATGTGGTCGTGTCGCTACCATTGTCATTGTATTTGTGTTATTAGTCTTAAAAGCCGTATGTTGTTCAAGTGGGGGGGGGGGGCGTTAAAAAGATTTTTAGCCAATTTAGTATTACGTGTTTTCTGAAGTAAACTACAATTTTCAAATATGGCGTTGGAAATTTACATTTTTCCTTGATTTTCAGTAAAAATTTCATGATTTCTGGTACACTGGAACCGAAGTTATTGCATCAAAAATGAGCATCGAACAAAGAGCCAATATTAAGTTTTATTTAAAACTTGGCAAAACTTTAACCGAAACATTTCAATTGATAAACCAAGTTAATGGTGGTGATTGTTCATGAGTTTTTGACTAAAAGTGAGCATCAACAACTTCTCGTTTTCGCCTAATGCGGCACCGTGTTATGTTCCATCATTTCGAAACAAAAAATGCATTTGCCGATGAAAAGAAAGCGTCTTGAAGATCCCATCCCATGATACAATAAACAAGGTAAACTAAGTACGAAAAGCCTTCACCGAAATTCTTTGTTTTCGTAGGTACGCCAATTGTACGCCAATTTCAATGACAACTAGAATTGATGTCTCCCAAAGAGCATGGCTGCATTTTGCAAGTACATTTCGTAGTATTGTTTTTCAGCCCCTTCGTAAGCATTCAAAATAAAATAGGCAAAACAGCAAATATTGTGGTCGATGTTATATAGGGTTTTTCATTTCGAACCGAAAACTTTGACAGCCCTGCGTTCGACAACCGCAGCTGTCATCTGTCGTTGCATTGTGTTAATATTGTAGTTTAGTGTTTGCCATTTATGAAAATGGACCGATTTAGCATCGCTCAACGTTTAAACATAGTGAAAATTCACTACAAAAATGGTGAAAATTTGAGCACCACTTTTCGCGCACTAAGGAAAGATTTCGGACGTCACGGAAGGCCTGTTTTGTCAACAATTTCGGATTTATTGGCGAAATTCGAACGAACTGGTTCTGTACGAGATGTACAGAGGCCAATACGTAATCGCCCTGCTCGTTCGGCCGAAAATATTGCTGCTGTAGCTGCCAGTGTTGAAGATGACACGAATTGACCGTTACCGTCAATTCTGAACGTTATGGCCGTATGATAACCGAGTATTTCTGGCCAGCGATCGAAGATATGGATGTGGAGGAGATGTGGTTTCAACAGGACGGCGCTACATGCCACACAACACGACCGAACATGACAGAATTGCGAACCAGGTTCGATGAACGCATAATTTCGCGTTTTGGTGATGCCAATTGGCCGTCAAAATCGTGCGATCTGAACCCTTTGGACTTTTTTCTTTGGGGCTACGCGAAAGACCAAGTCTATGCAGACAATCCGCAGACTCTGGAGCATTTGAGGGACAACATACGTGCAGTTCTTCGCGCCTTACAGCCTGTTATATGTAAAAAAGTCATCGAAAATTACCTAAAAAGAATCGAGGTGTGCCAGGCTGCTCATGGCGGTCATTTGAATGATGTCAGATTCCATTACTAATGGCACAAACCAAATATTATTTTGATAATAAAGTTTCATCAAAATTCAAATTTTAATTGATTTTTTTTCTTTATTTACTTTTTCGGCTCATGATGAAAACCCCTATATTTTAAATATAAAATTCAAAAAAAAAATATAAAAACATGCATACGCAACTATTTTGTTAGCAAATTTTCGGTTTTAAAACGGAACTTTTTGATACTTGGCACATTCTGGCGATCTATTTTCTAAATTTAAACTGCAGCAAACCACATTCGACGACAACAGTCATTTCTCGTACGCTAATTTTCATGACTCTACGTACTTAGTCTACCTTGATAATTGTATTATGAAGCCATCCAAAAGGCTTGTACCGACATCCTAAATGACATTGCGGCCGACGATCTAAAACACTCATTAGACATGCTTTTAGATCGTGCAAATCTGAATCTGATTTTGCAAAAAGAAAATGTGTTGTTATTATTTTTACAAATGCTTAAAGGGAAAAGACCTGTTTGATAGTGCAGCTATTGGGTGGTTGGGCCACCTTTACCCCTGGGCGACGCCCCTATCATAAAGGTATATATGTGTATATAATGCATAATAAGTTAACACCCGGTGGCAAGTGTCCACAGGAAGCCATATTTTAAGCTTCCAATAAATTCACAACGGTCACAATGAAGGTCTTATCTATTTGGTTTGCTCAAAAGTAAAATCTTTAAAGTACGCAAGCTTAGCATTCTGTCATTCCATCGCTATCGCCATCATCGGCGTAATTTGTATGCACTGCAGTGCGCAAATCATCACGCGCACTTACCTTGGGGTTCATGTGCCTTGGGCGTCTGTAGTGCAGTGCGCAGCGCCGCCATCGCACCATAATCGATCAAGCTTGCGTGCCAATAATTCCAGAGAAAGCCGTAAATATATGAAACTGGCCAAGAATCGATTTTCTGTTTTGCGCACGCACATCGATTGTGCCACTGTTAATTCTTTTTTTTTACTCGTATATGCGCACCTACTATTTTCTTTGTAAGACTTTTTATCGGAAATTGTTTTTAAATCTTCAAAGTGTCACTTTTGATGAATTACTTAGCTCTATAGAGCCCATTATCCCAAACAAAAGCTATGTCGGCACGATATTTGCACCGGTATTATTAGGCGTTTGCTCCCTTGAGTAATCATCGCTCTTTAGAAGTGCAAACATTGCAGCAGGTATCTTATTTCCAGGCGCGTGCCTTTAGCCAAAGCGTTTTATACACTGAGTGAATTTTTGCAAGCATTTGCTACTATCCCAACCAACGTCAGTTGGTGTTAATAGCTTTCTGTGATGAAATTAATTTTACATATGCAAACTACATGTATGTATGTTTATAATAGTTATTGCTAGGTATCGCACACAAAATATGCACGAAATATGCAAAACATATGCACTCCAGCCAGGTCGAACCGCTAAAGCTAGGTACATCTTGATAAATGAACCTTCGTTAAAAAGGGATTCGTTGAAATTCGGGGTCTAAAAGGGCAAAACATGGGTTAAGGTGTTGTATGAAGAAACACATTTTAATGAGCCTATTGATTTTATATTTGGTGAAAACACTTCAAATAAAAAATAATTCGACACGTATTTTTCAATTTTTCGAAAATCAAAACTTAACGGGGTCAAGCAAGGGTTAAGGTTCGTATACGGAAAGACTACGAAAAAACCATGAACCGATAGGCCTATTGACTTAAAAATTGGTGAAAACATTATAAATAAAAAAGAATTAAACACATATTTTTTACATTTGTGAAAATCTAAATTTAACGAGGAAAACCAAGGCTTAAATGTTTGTATGGGGGAAACAAAATTTTTTGGCCCGTTCTTCACTTCAAATTTGGTAAAAGTAGGTACTTCAAATGCAAAATAATCAAACACGTGTTTCTCAGTTTTTTTAAAATCGAAATCAAACGGTAAACTAAGGGTTAAAAGTTTGTATGGATGGATTTAATGGGAGTTTTGTCTTCAAACTTGGCTAAAGTGCACCAAATGATGAATAAAACGAAACGTGTTTTTTATTTTTTTGAAAATCGAAATCTGACGGGGTCAACGATGGGTTAAGAGTTTGTATAGGGAAACATGATTTAAGGGGTCAAATTACTTTAAATAAGATATAATTAGACAATTATTTTCTCGTATGAATCTGACTGGGTCAACGAAGGATTAACACTATGCCGTCCGGCGACACCACAGTGGCGTCGTGAGCAAACTAGCGGCCAACAGCCGGCGACACCACAGTGGTGTCGTGCGCGAATTATATAAAACAAACAAATTTTGTATTTAGTTACGTATGTATATCTTCGAAATTTCATGAAAGTAGGGGAACAAGGTTGAGAACTTATGAGATCTAACGATGAGATTAGTAAAACTTAACAATTCATAATCTCCCGATAATGTCAAAAACGGCCGGCGACAATCCAAGTAATCCGGACTAGCGCTGCCGGCGCCAAGCGAATAAATATTTACTAGACGTGCGGACGGCAAAGTGTTAAGAGAAACTTGATTTATTGAGCCTATTGACTTAAAATTTGCATGCAAAGCCGCGGGGCCCTGCTAGTTGTGGAATGCAAATTAAAAAAAAAAAAAGTATGAAATTCTTCCGTGCAAAGCCGGGGATAACTGGTAGTATTTCTTATATTCCAGGAATTTAGTGAAATTTGGTTCAAAACAGTTTAAAAAAACATTGTGTTTTAAATAGAATTCATTAACTCAAATAATCACAAAACTTAAAATGAAATGTAAAAAATTAACAACTTATTACAGTAAATAACTAAAATTTGCTCCAAGTTTTCTACGGTCTGCCTATGCCGTACACCAGCTCGTGGAGTACGAAAACGTTCATTATTCTTGTATGCTGGGCATTGCTGAACCCAAAAAATTGCTTAGTGAGCCAAACTACAACACTCTCAATAATGATCGTAACAACATCATTCTCGGAATAACAAAAGTCTGGGCTTGTCCAAATTGACCTCCCCCCCCCCATCCTAACCCCTTTACACACAGGAGCACATCAACCCCACTCTTGTTCGTTTGCATAGAAGAACATAAGTCTATATGAATATGTACATAGATACTTACGCCAAATACGGCAAAAAATTAAAAAATACATGCAAAAATATGCCAAAATATGCAACAAATATGCAAAATATGCAAAAAATATGCTAAATATGCAAATATGCAGTGCATATGTTAGCTCATTCTTAATATTTTTCAAAGATTTATTTCGGCCCATTCGTTCCACATTCAGTACAGAAGCATCAGTAAATATTTCATCTATATCAGTAAATATTGCAGTCACATGGTCTTTACAGCACGTGCTTAATCGTTATTTTTTATTTACTTAATAAATTAATGTGTGACAACAAATAATAGTAGACACCGACGACCCGTGCCATATTCAACTGCAAACATGATAAAAACAATTTGTCTAGCATTTTCCCAACATGAGTAGCGACTATGGGCCGACAGTGCACACCCGTCGACACAGATGGAAACTTTAGGGAAGCAGAGGTACTCGGCTTGTTGCCATAAATTTATTTACACTCTGCGGTTTATAACATAATTATTTTTTATTGTTGGAATTATACCCGTACACATACATATATGAAGTATTAATTCAGGCTGCTGATATGTATATCGTGGCAATAGACAACTTTTTTTTATTACCTATTGCAATAAAACTACAAAATATATTATATCGCGAATTTTGAATTTACAAGCCCATAACAACTACAGCGTGTGGATTTTGTATTTTTTATTTTAAACAGAACTTGCGTCAACAACTCAAAACGATTTCGATCTATTCGTATTATTATATGCATTATTGTTGGATTGGGGTACTGCACTCTTTGTCCTCAGCATCTCCGTCATCCATCTTGACAAGGTGGAGCCTATTCCCCTCCTGCGTTGAAACCCATCTCTTGTGACGTATTGTTAAATGGTCCTTTCATACATAGAAATGCGCACAGAGCTTCCTCTATGCTAGGCTGCTTCTCATTAAGCCTTGCGCAGACAAATGCGGTCTTGACGCGTCAATTTCGAATTTCGAAACCGCTTGATCCTGCACACTGTCAGGTTCTGTATTTAAATCATTCCCTCCCATATTTTCTCTTTATCATGCTTTTGTATTCTTATTTTATATATTTTTACACCATTTAAACTTCTCCGTGTTGAAAATTTCTACTTCTTCTTCACTTGTCAAATCGCACTGCTGGTCTGAACCCATTAAGGACGACAGCGACAGGGCCATACAACTATAAGATGCTGTCGGCTTCCACCGTCGCCTTGTAATCAACTAATTAATTGCAATGAAAGCGGCAGCAACATCATCACAATCATATTTTTTGTGCTCCTAAACACTTGTGCTTGCGCAATTCCTCTATTAAGCATTCGTCTATAATATAAACTCTATCCAATCGTTCTACAATAAACTTTAAACAAATGGCAATGTGAATACTAATAAATTTATAATTGGTTTTCAAAGCACACCGAAAAAGTAAGAACAACGTTTTAACGTCTGTTTTAAACAGTGACCCCAATTGCTTTAGTTTTGTCACCTACAAAATAAAGAAAAGTTTGAAGGTTGGCGACAGCGACAACTGCGGTTGGTAGTCGTGTAGCAGTGCAGTCGTCAAAATCGTCTATAGAAAAGTTCTGGTAATATACTTTGACAGATGTGGTCGTGTCGCTACCGTCGTCTATGTGTTCGAGCCATGAAATCGCTGACGCAATTTATGTTCGACATAAAACTAAATAGAGCATGTTCGGAAAATCGAATGCGACAAAGTCGCTTGTGTGTACCAGGGGCGTAGCGTGTCAGAACCCCCCATGGCCTATAATTATTAGAAATGTTTAATCACTATGCATGGTATGTTCGTTCCCACATTAACAAAAAGGTCTTTTCACCTTTAAACATCTGAAAGCATAACAAATTTTTTTTTGGTAAAACCGATATGATTTTTTTAAATAGTCCCCTTCAGGCTCAGTACAGCTATTTGCATGATCTAAAATCATGTGTAATGAATGTTTTAGATCGTCGGTTGGAATGTCCTTCAGGATGTCGATGCCAGCCTTTTGGATGGCTTCTACGTCATCAAAACGCCTTTGTTTAATCGGTAAATGCATTTTTTTGAAAAGGTGAAAGTCGCACGATGCCGCATCAGGTGAAAACGAGAGTGGTTGATGGTTAAAATTCGACTTTTAGTCAAAAACCATTCACAAGTGTCTATCGATGAGATGACGTCTTTCGATTGCCAATAGTTCAGTTAAAATGCGATACGGAAACGCCTGGGATCACCCGTGTGGGCATTTGGTATACAAAATAACAAAACTTAACCAAACCATAAACTTGGTTCATCAATAGAAATATTTCGGTTAAAGTTCTACCAACTCAAAGCAAAACTTAATATTTGCTTTTTGCAAATTAGCATCGAATTTTTGTGCTAGTGAGAAAAACATACTTTTACTTCGAACCAAATTTCATGAAATTTTAATTGCACTAAGTCACATATGGGTGGCACCACCACAAAATCCCCTCTTTGAAAAGTGCAGCTTACTTTAAAAACCATGTAATATTAAATTGGCAAAAAAAGTTTTAACCCCCCATGACCAAGTTCTGACTACGACCCTGGTGTGTACACACCCTCATTTGCGACAAAATTACATGTGTCTGCGCAAGATTTTACTACCAGGAGAGAAGACATTAGGAAAAATCTCATCGACTCCAGGTGGTGAGCAATCGCTCACAAATTTTGGGCGATTAAACATAATGCGAAAATACCACAAAGTTGATGAACAATCGCCCATAACCTAAATGAACAGCGCCCCAACAATTTTGAGCGGTTGTTCTATGAACAATTACCCTAAAAATGAAAGATTAATAATCGCTCAAAATTCACCATAAGTGTAACAAAAATTTATAAAATTTGTAAAAATTGGAAAAAACCCAACTTCCCCTCGAGAAAAGGCAATTACACTCGGTCAAAATTTTACATCAAAACTGGAAACATTTACTGCAGCGAAACAACAACAGAATACTCTAAAGACGAGATGCTAAGCTCTTAGCCAGCAGTTCAACTTCGCATTTATTGTAAAGACCATAGGCAGATCAGGAAGGGCAAAGTGCCCCAAGCCAATTTCGATTGTTATATTTTTAATATTGCATAGTTCCAATAAGGTAACTATTTACCCAAATTCCAGCCCTTAATAATTGATCCCCGACCTGGGAGGAATTATTTAATAAATAAAAACAAAAATTAATTATTTTTGCACTATTTGTCCGATTTGGATGGGATTGCGACGTAGGTATAATTGTTATCCCTTAGACGCATAACCTAAGAAATTTGTGAAATTTAGAAGTGAATAACCTGAATTTTTCTCTGTTCCGGCCTTTTATTTAAAAAAAAAATACATGATCTAACCTTAAAGGAAAAAGAAATAGGTAAAAAAGTGAATCATACAACTTTAGCTCGGACAGTGAGCATTGCTCGGCTACCGACGCATTTCAGAAACGAACGGCTACTGCTGAAAACCGTAGCATTTCATTTCAGAAAACGACTACGGGGTCGCTCGTGTTGCTACCGCGGCTCCATAGCAGAGCCAAGTGCTTGCATTTTGTTTTCGTGCTCCGGCTCCTGCTACTTTATTTTCGGTAGCAGTAATCGGGGAGCAGAGCAGAAAATCGTGTAGTTTGCTATTTTGTAGTCAGCAATTCAATTCAATACATACTATTATACAATAACCAATGTGACGTTGTTTTTTAAGCTACAATCACGTAAAACAAAACTACGAGTATAGTAATTAAACTCAACAATGGCATCCTTTGTAAGATGACATCGGTATGAATCGAATCAGACTGCCATTACGGCAAATAAAGGCTTTATAGAATCGGCCATGCCTACTTTCCTCGCTAACTAAAATAACAAAACCAAGCAGCATTGTATGGTTGTGAAGCAGTGATGTGCACTAACACAACCAAACATTTTGGTAGTGTATGCGTAGAAAGCACTGAACAGAATTAGGGCCTCAATTAATTAGTTTTAATATATTAATTTGAAAAAATAATCTTTGCATTTATGTTTAGCAAGACTTAAAAATGTTTGTGAAATATGCGCTAACAATGGTCCGATATTTTCTACCAAACTAACCTGAAAAATTCTACCAAAACTCCACCAAAACTGCAAAAAAAAACATAGTGCGTATACACTGGATGAGATCAAATTTACATTTATTTTGAAATTATATCTAAAGTTATACATCATACAATTTGCGTTCTTAAAAGATATGCCGTATTTTCCGCGCTTTTAAAGAAACATGCAAGTCGACTCACTCGCACTCATTGCTAAAATTAGCGCTGACAATATGGAAGAGAATAGTGTGATAGTTATCTCGTTTCTGCTCAAGTATTTATAGCACTAGTCATGCTGAAGATTTTTTTTACAATCTTGCCACACTTTTTCTGATATCTGGGAATTTTTTTACAATTGCAGAAGATACACAATTTTTTCTGAAAATCTACCAAATCGGAATCAAATCTCCAATCATCAATCAATCAATCTACCAAAAAAGAAAACTCATAAATAAATCTACCAAGTTTGGTAGAATTCTACCAAATCTGATGGGGTTAAAAAAAGGTTAAGAGAAACTTGATTTTTTGAGCCCATTGACTACAAACTTGCGTACAGAGCAAATTATAGTAATATATAAAAAACTAGAAATAATTCTTTTACAGATAAAAGGCAACTAGCGGCAGAGGCTATCGGCCTGACATAATTCTAACAGATTTCGTACATAACTAAACATTATCTTAACTAGAATATTAAACCTTGTGTGCAAAAATTAAATTCGATTTATGAGCTCGCATTGATTTATAAAGTTATAGATACAACTGGCATTATCGATAGTAGTGGGTTTCATTAGTTCGCTGGGTTTTTATCTGCAAATTCTGGCATTGGTATATTTAAACTTTTTTATTTATGGACAGTGGACAGTTTCACGATGGGCAAATTGGGGCGGATTTGTCCTTCAGCAGGTATTCGTGGCTGATTTTCGCGGGGTCCAAGCCTTATCTGGTGATGATTTGTATTTGAAGTTTTTTTGCTGCTGTTAAAAAACTGGTTAAATGCGATCAGGATTAAAAACTGTAATAGTGCTGATAGGTAGTTCAGCCTATTATTCCAATCTGTCTCATATTTATGATTGTACATTTTTCGAATGATGTGTGGTTTTACTGCCGTTTCGAAAAATATGCATGGCGAGTTGTGGCATTCCTATCTATTAAGTCGGCAATATTCGTTGCTAACGATACCGCAGTGGCCTGGTATCCACATTGTTTTAATTTTCGCACAGTGTTGTATTCATTTTGGACGTAAACCAAGAATTACTCTTGCCAATAGGTGCTACTACGGTCTCGGTAAGCAACTGAGTAGCAGAGACCTCTCCTGACCGACAAAACCTGCACTCTATAGGACGCTTATTCTGCCCGTGTTCCTCTATGGCACAGAAGCATGGACGCTTTCACTTAACGACTTAGGGCGCTGTTATGCAGACGGTCAAATGACCGTCGGTCACGATACTTTTTACGCTCTCGTTTTGTTTTTTCTACTCTGTGCCAAAACCCTGTTATGCAGACGGTCATTTGATCGCCGGTCACCAGTACACTAAACAAACGATGAGGGTTGCCGCGAACCATTTTTTTCCGTCATTAGATACATATTTTCGCGACAAGTGTGCCATTTTGCTCCGAAAACACGTGTGTTGTGAATAATTTCACAACGCAACACTGTTTTGATCGCATGATTTGGCATCGAGTGCCTCATCATTTTTGACCGACGCGGTCAAATTTTACTCCCGCTCTCTCTCTCAATTTTTCATTTTACATTGAAGCAACAACAACTATCGTGACCGACGGTCATTTGACCGTCTGCATAACAGCGCCCTTAGCGGCTCTTGGCGGCCCTGTTAGTATTGGCGACGACTATCGTACACGAACGAATAACGAGCTGTACTCCTATGAGCTGTATAAAGACATGGACATAGCGCAGCAAGGCTACATCCAGCGGCTACGCTGGTTTGGCCATGTCTGCTGTATGGACGAAGAAGCTCCGGCGAAAAAGGTGTTAGATGCGAAGAGGGAGGCCGCGTCTCCGGTGGAAGGACAAAGTTGAGAAGGCCCTATCATCTCTTGGTGTGACCTACTGGAGAAGGTGCGCTCAAAGCAGAGGCGCCTGGAGAGAGCTTTTGCGGCAGGCCGTAAATTTAACAATTCAATTAAATCTAAATAATTAATAGAGAAGGAAGAAAAGGAAGGAAAAGTACAAAAAGTAGAGAAGAGTAAAGAAAAGTGTTTGAAAATAAAATGCTTAAAGTGGCCACTATTAACAATTGATTTTATAGATATGTATAGACAACGAATTCCATAGTCTAATGGTGCTAACAAAGAATAGTCTGCTGGAGTTAGGGAAGTTGTGGGTTGGAGGTAGCAAGTTCTTATTTCTGTTAGACTTAGAAAACGTAAGTTTTTCGTACATATACTGGGGTCTTTTGGAGTGGATGATCTTATGCAAAAATATACATTTCCTTGCTTCCATGTAGCTTTGTAAGGTGCAGCCCAGTATTTTGTTATTGTAGGCGGAGATATGGTCGAACCTTTGAGGCAGTAAACATATCGAGCTACGTAATTGAAAGCGACTTGTAGTTTATGGATAGACCTGGAATCCAATTTGCTATACACAGCCTCCGAGTATGTTATGATGGGCACAACCAACTGAATCACTAGCTT
The DNA here is from genome assembly GCA_964056695.1 of Melieria picta. NCBI lineage: Eukaryota > Metazoa > Arthropoda > Insecta > Diptera > Ulidiidae > Melieria > Melieria picta. The sequence goes on from OZ057399.1 coordinate 89,645,987, forward strand.
GCGTTTAGTTAACAAATTTCAATTCTACGGAAATGAGAAGAATAGGTGGCAAATTTGAACAGTCGGAAACAGTTCTCGGAATGGGTAAGACGAATGATTTCTGGGGGTTCAAATATAGTTTGTTTTCTCTAGCCCACTCACCTATAGCTACCTATACATATGATATATTTATTTATTTATTTATTTATCGAGTCTACGGAGAAAACCTTAAAGACCATAGGAGTGACAGAATTCATAAGTAATGTACATTAAAGTCTTAACACTAAGGATTAAGAGCTAAGTAGCCTTTCAAGGCATTGCGAAAAATATTCCTGGTAGACGAGATATCTAAGTCTAAAGAATTAAGAATGAGGTTAAACTCAGCCAACACTCTATTAATAGGAGCATTCAAGCCAAACAGAGTTTTGCTGAAACCAACATTAAACAAAACGGAGCGGCGTAGAATTCTGCCCGGAACGTAGAAGTTAATTTTACTAAGAAGGGCGGGGCAATCCATGATGAAATGAATTACATAATCCATCTTGAGGCAGGTCATCTCACGTAATATTTTCATACTCTGCGATCGCATATGCTAACAGGCTTCCCCGTCAGCCGCAGAAGAGGCTGACTGGGTTAAGAAGTGGAAAAGTATCTCTCGTTGTGCTAATATTGACCCCTTGGTGGACTTCTTTCCCGTTTCGCTTAAATCATATATACCCCTGCTGTTAGAAAACCTAGCCAGAAGAGAATTTTCCTCTTTTCTGCAAAGTGCGCAAAACTATTCAACACATGATCTTTATCCCTGCCTTAATCTCACCACGATAAACTACTTTAGTGACGATTTTCTTGCATACGCCATAAGTTTGATTTTCCGTGCGCGTGGCGGTCTCTTTATAATAACAATAATTAAATATTTGTACTTATTAAGTTTTCCGACTCACGACATACGTTCGGAAAAAACAGGCAACAACGCTCGCATTGGAGCAAATTTAAAAGTTGCGAACCTGCATTTGTTTTTTTTACTTATCGTAATGTAGATACATTACCGATATAGAAAGTCAATTTTTCAAGTCCCTACATTTTTGAATGAAATCCAATAACTTTTCACTTGTGGGGTTATGATATTTAAGCAATCAATATTAAAAAAAACTTTATTTCAACAATTTGCCTAATTTTTTTTTTATAAAAAATAAAAAAAACGTGATTTTTTATGGACTATAACTTTTGAGATTCCGCAGCATTCCTCGAAATACTTATACACTGATTAGGTGGGACATTCAGCTAACCAACCAGTACCAAACTTATCTGCAGACTCCTGCGTCAGCGTAAATGCGAATAATTTTCAGCACTTAGTACTCAGCACTCAGTGAGCAACGATATATTTGTAATTGCTGAGCAAAACTATAACGTATGAAAAACAGCAAAGCTGGTATTGAAAGGAATAAATATGTATTTAAATACATAGAATCGAGAGGTGTACATATATATCGAATTTATTTAGCTATGTCCGTCTGTTAATATGTCTTCCAGCCATCCTGTCTAATGGAAGGTATTCATAATAGCTTTTGAAAAAGTTAAGACACAAAACTGAAATTTCGTACAAAAGCTTTGGAAATCATGAGAACAACATATTGCCTAAAATGGGCGTAGGTTGCGCATTTTCTTACAGGGTTGCCATATAAAGATATTTTCAAAATATGAACTTTTAAACATTTACCGTACATACATATATGGATATTTTTGCCTGGAAATAGGTGTGCCATGCCTCTTTAACTCTTTATGATATATAATAAGTCATTATTTTAACTTTTAGTAACTTTGTTAGTTAATCTTGTCAGTGCTATATAAAAGTAAATGAGTAGTTTAGATTTTGAATTTTTTTAAGAAAGAGTTTGCCTACTTCTATAAAAGTGGGCTAAGTGTCACATAATTAAAATTTCTTCGTCTAAAGAGGATTTTCATGCATAAGAAAAAAATTTTAGCCTATTTTAATATTGTTAAAAATATTAAATCTGTACGGGGAGGGGGCGTAACTGCGGGCGAATTTTGCTAATTTTTGGAATAAATCATCTTCTACTTATGGGAAATCGTTATGCGAAACATCAATCTTTTATCTTTATTAGTGCCGAAGTTGTAACATTTTTCGTTATATGTACATACATTCGGAAACCATAAACCGTATTCTGCGAAATAGTGCTAAAATTCTAAAACACGTGTAACTTTTTTTTAAGCTTCTATGAGAATCAGTTATCAAAATATTGACTTATTTTTTTGCTTCTGGTTATGCATATTTCTAAAAGTCTTAACTTCCGATTGCAGGGCACCAGCTCCTGGTAGGGAAAATTACAAAAAAATTATTCCATACGAATCTCTAAAGCATTCTGAAGAAAATAGCCATTTCAAATAGCCATTCCAATTTCAATGCTCTAGTGCAAAAACTGTAGATTCTAGAGCTCAAAACAGGCGATGCGAGCGTTTTTGCCTGTTTTTTCCCAACGTGCGACACTTGCTGTCACAGTCGTATGTTTTATTTTTTACATTTTCATTTGAATCTACTTATTATTACTAAAATATCGTTGCATTTGTTAAATAGTTGTTAAGGCCACGACGAAATGTAAATTAAATACATCAGTCATCATTATCATCATCATATTTGATGAAATACCTAAATTTTCTTTGATATTAGTCTTTGGTTGCTGCTGCGTGGCTGATAGCTAAACTAATCGCAAACGCCTTAATAGTGAAAACTGAGCTCTGGGGAGTAAAAGTCCTAACTTTATAATTATATCTTCTTCTTTGACCACAGCAAATGAGCTACTCAAAGCATCTTTGATCCGTCTGTGAATAAGAAAATCCATCCTTTGCAGCTTTAGTCTACTTTTTGTCGCAACTGATGGGTTGGAGTAAATCAAAAGGCTGTTAATAAATGTGATAGATGTCAGCCCCCAAGCTGAAAATTTCGGTTAAAGATTTAGTGATATTCAAGTCGGATGCTCTTGACTGTGCTTTTGACAAAAATAACTTTGACAATTTCCACTAATTTGTATCGATTTGTTTGCCGGTAGATCCACTTCCTAAAACATTCCTCAAAATCGGGTTTTTTATCATTATTATTATTATTCATTAAGTATAGTATAGCCGAAGGCGCTTCCGCCAAATTGATTTTTATTTTTTCAAACAACCAGAAATCATACGGCCTGGTCTGAGGAATGTTGTTCTGGACGAATTTCTTCAATTCCTGAGAGGGCAATAAAGTTGTTTGTTTTTCAGCAGTGTGTTGTGGTGATGCAGAAAATATCGACGCAGTTCCTTTTTTGCTGGTTTCCCAACAAATTTTCTTACTTGTGGTAAGCAGGTTTCAATATACCATTTAGCAGTTACCGTCTGTCCAGTCTTTACAGGAATATCAGCTACAACTTTTCCTCTAATGAAGTGAATTGACATTATTACTTTTGATGCTGCATTCTATTGCCTGGCTTCAACGGGTGGATTAGCACTTTCTGGATTCCATACCATCCATTTTCAAATTTTGGGAAAAAGCGGGGCTGCTTCGGGATCCCGGGATTTTAGCCTTCACTCTGCTTGGTTTTTACAGCGTAAGCGGCGCATGGTGATTTGAATTCCTCACTGATACCAGTACATTTTGCAAGGGAATGAGTAAAAAATAAACAGTGTTTTGGGAAATAATTATATTATAACTACACATTATATTGTGAAGAAATAAATAACTTCACAAATTGTCGCATTGGCCCGTGCGCAGAGTGAGTGCTAAGCAGGGGCGTAGCCAGAACTTGGTCATGGGAGGGGGGGTTTAAAATTGTTTTTGCCAATTTAGTATTGCATGCTTTTTAAAGTAAACTGCACCTTTCAATACGGGCACTTTGTGGTTGTGCCACATATACATATGTGACTTAGTGCAGTGGAAATTTCATAAAATTTAGTTCACTTGAAGCGAATTTATCGCGTCCGAAGTAAAAATATGTTCGTGTTACTGGTACAAAAATTCGATACTATTTTGCAAAGAGCAAATATTAAGTTTTGCTTTAAACTTGGTAAAACTTTAACCGAAACATTTCAATTAATGAACCAGGTATATGGTGATGATCGTTTATCCCGTGGCAGAGTTCATGAGTGGTACACGCGATTTAAAAACGATTGTCAGGACATAAATGATGACCAACGTGTTTGCCAACTGAAATCCACGATCACCGCAGATTCCATCAAAACTTGGCGGTAATTCATCGGAGATCAACTAAAATCTACTTGAAATTGGATTTAACCTTCGCATTCCGTATACCCACTCGGGTGATCTCTTTCATATTCATGTTTAATATCTGCCTCGTTTTCACCTGATGCGGCATCGTGCGACTTTCACTTTATAAAAAAAAATTCATTTACCGATTAAACGAAGGTGTTTTGAGGACGTAGAAGTCATCCAAAAATCTTGTACCGACATCCTGAAGGACATTCTAGCCGACGATTTAAAACCCTAATTAGACATGCATTTAGATCATGGAAATAGCTGTATTGATCCTGAGCCTATTTAAAAAAACCATATCGGTTTTACCAAAAAAATTTTTATTATTCCTTTCAATGTTTAAAGGTAAAAAGACCTTTTTGCTAATGTGGGAACGTACATACCATGCATAGTGATTAAAAAGTTTAAATAATTAAAGGCATGGGGGTTCTGACACCCAAACCCTCGCCCCCCTCTTGGCTACGCCGCTGCTGCTAAGTGACTGAAAATTCAGCAAATTGGTGCCTTAATGGTCGACGTAATTTACACCTACTCCAGCCTCTAATTTCGACTATGAATTTTTCATTAAACTTTTAAAAGTGAGGGGTTTGGAATATCCGAATCGAAAAATTGTTCCCTCTGCCTCTGATTTGTACAAACTAGGTTGTAGCTTACTGCTTACAAAAGATGAATGAATTTAATCGTTTTGTTTTGGTTCGCGATATTACCGCGAATTTACCTGCAAGAATTCGGACTGGTCCGATTCTAGTTTTTCAAATGGTTGGTTGTCAACCATAACTGACAGTAGAACTGATTCGTTTCCTTGGAGCAAACTTACCTTTTTTACATGGCGATGTCGTAGGCGGCAGTTAATTGTCCCCGTCTGCATCCATTTGCAACTAGTCCAAAGTTAGTCCTAGGTAAAACAGTTACTAAACCATTTGCGAAGCGAGTAGTTGGAGAACTAGTTTTTTCTGGGTTAGTTTTTTAACCACTTGTATTTTATGGCGCAAAATAAAATGAGGAAATTTTAAAATAATTATTTTGTTTCAAAAATAATTGCAAAAAACAACAAAAATCTATCGTGAATAAAAAACAATAAATACGTGCAGCAAACAATTTCTGTAATAAAAAACAAAAGATGCTCTAGATTTGTTGACACACCTCTGCCGAAAATGTTTGGGGCCTGACGCGATACAATATCCTCATCATTACTACATTACTATAATGTAATAAATTAATAAATTAAAAATTAAAAACAAACAAATTATTTAACCCTCTAGCGGGCAAGCCCGCCTCCAGGCGGGGTACACCAAAATGCGTTTGCTGAGTAGGCGACGAACTTTATTTATTTAAATATGGCTGATAATGATTTGGAAAAGTTCCCTTTAACTATTCCCTGCAACTATACGGTATAAATTTTGTGACCATAAGTGAGCTACTTTTGGTTTTAAACCCATTTGAAGTGAGAATTTGTCGAATTCGGACGAAAATAATTATTTTCGCGAGTAAGAGTTTTTCATTTAATAAAAAGACTAATAAATCTTGGAGATTGAAGCTGCAGAAAATTTCAGTAAGCAAACCAATATTTGTAATTGTATATAATTGATTTTGTTTATGAGAATTATCATTGGGAGACCTACAGCCACCCCCTAAAGCAAGACCGCCTGCAGGCGGGGTTTTACGTCATGTTGCACAGCGCCTGCAGGCGGTCTTGCCGGTTTACGTCAACTTTGTTTATAGCTTGAACTGAGATGCTTAGGATGTATTTACTTTGTCTTAGAGATTATCATATAATACTCTAAAGTGGACGGATTTTGATAATTTTTTTTAAAATGTGTGTAAATGTTGTCGGTATCGTTCGGTACAAGATGAGCTTCCAATTGTTATAAACAAATAATAAAAAAATTGTTTTTATCTGCTTAAAAAACCGAAAAATGAGATTTTTTTTCATGATCCGCCATTTTGACAATTGTAAAGATAATTATGTGAATTATTACCGTACGATAGCGGCAAGTCTGCAGATTGTAAAAAACCTTTCCTTTTGTGTTTCAGACGAACAGTTTTTGCAAAATCGTGGGTACCATCAACCCACATACTTTTGGAAGGCCTTATTTCGCAGGGGTGCTGTGGCTACAGCATAACACTTATTTCTTAAACTTCGATTTTTTTTATACTAAAAGAACCAATAAAAATGTAAAAAAACCCGCATTGGAAAATATTGAATACTTTTCCTTCTGCAAGATCCCAAAAAAACGCCTCGAAAAACGGCGTTTACATGGTAGGACCCCCTTAAATGCAACTTATATTTGTGTTTCAGCAACACCAAAGACTGTTTTTTACTTTTCACAAAAAAATAAATAACATTGTCAAACATTTACCATCACTTCTTTTGATTTTCCTACCTTCTCATCACTTGCGTCTATGCACCTGAATATGCTGTATTTTCGGCAGCCCCGCCTGGAGGCGGGCTACCTTTAAACACACCTAGCGATGAAACTATTCGCCTGAGACAAAAGTTAATATCATTTTCGTCTTTATCATGACGAAATTAACCAACTATAATTTTTTTACAGCAATACAAAATTGGCCTGCTAGAGGGTTAATAAGTACCTTTCAACTGCTGCTTCAATTCGTTGCTTCACACAAACACGCAAATTTCCAACTGACATCATTCAAGGTAAAACGTGCAAATCGAGCGAGCTTCGAGTCATAGACACAGACATGTTCAAAAGATGCAAACATTTCTATATTGTCGTTGTAACAAAAGTATCGTAAGATCAGACCTAACGTGAACGTGAACGATTAGACGCGAACTGACTGACTTATGCATTCGCTGACAGCTGCAACTAGTTGTCCAACAGTTACAACTAGTTGTCCAATTGACTTACAAAAAACCAGTTGAAAAACCAATGCATTTTGGCAACCAGTTGTCCCAGGTCCGACAGGGTTCATACCATGATTCAATACAGAGATTGCGCCTTCCGAGAGAAAATAAATTTGAAGCCTCACCAGTGACGTCATCGGAGAATATGTAGGGATTCCATCAGTACTTTTTAAATTCTTTCACTTTGAACTTACATTTTGCTTCACTCTTTTGAGCAAATGTATTGCTTTCTTTATACTCTAGCCCCTATATATATATGTAGTTGCATAACAGTTTAATAGAAATTTGTATATTTTTACAAAATAAATTGTAAATTCATATTATTCGTTCATATGAATAACACAAATAAAACAAGTGAATTTCGGGAGGAAACCCTGCAATTCAATTCAAATTTCGTGCTATATTTTTATTGGTTGAAAATTTTTTTTACCAAAAATTTTTTGTTTTGTAAAAATTGTGCCGCTTTTGCTTGTTTGTTTTCGTGTTTTTGTGTTAAATTTAATAAATAATTTCGAATTTCGAAAGTCCTCGCGTTAAAAGGTGCGTGTAGTGAAGGAATCGCGGAAAAATTGACAAAACAATAAAACGAGAGTCATGCGGTGTGCAGTGGGCCTGTGTACACAAAATAATGAAAACAAAAAAGGTACATGAGTGGCGACGTACTTTTCTAATCGAAAATAGAAAAAAAATTTATTAAATAACAAAAAGTGAATAAATATTTGATGTTGTCCCATTGTGTTGCTCTCTCCAAAATGACATATATCAACATTTTCAGCCAATATGAAACAATTTTTTTATGACGTCACTGGTGCGGCTTTAAATTTATTTTCTCCCGGAAGGCGCAATCTTCTATTCAATGAATCTTGGTTCATACAACTTTTGTTCCAATAAAAAACAATTTTATGTAAATTACCTACTGAAGTTATTTTTCGACTATTATTTGTTTGGGTTAAAATACAAGTTTAGTCTACAATAGCAGCAAATATTTTAATATAATAACTACTTCAAAGCTTGTGAAATGTATTTGTTATGAATTTTTTTGTTAAAATCTAAAACTAAAAGTGATTAAGAAATCAAAGTGAATCTGATTCTTCCCTTACTCGTTATTCATGACTACGAATACAGCACCAAGTTGAATTAAATTTTTTATCAATCAACCCTATATCTGGAATTTTTATTTTTTTCATTTTCCAATTTTGTTACAGAGTTCAGCCCTGCTTAATTCGTTTTATTGCTATCTGCCGGCAACCTCATGTCGCCACCATATTGCACATTAACTTCGTAGATTTCCAAAAATTTTAGTTAAAAATAGTCAAGTCCCGAACACATTGACGACGGCAACGATATGATCACATCTGTGAAAATATAGAGTCACAAAGTTACGCTAATTCTTAAAAGAGAAAGTGCGAAAACGGCCAAATTGTGATTGGGGGCAAACAAAATATGACTGTGGAGCTGTTGCTGCCGCTTATCGTAATCAAGTAGTTAACGACACGGCATAGGTTAGTCCTGTCGCTGCCCCTCTTTGATGTGTTCGGGCCACCAGTGGTTGGTGGAAAACAATGAAGAGCAGACCTATGTAGGTACTTATGAAAATGTCATTCATTCATTTGTAAGTTTTAATATCTCAAAATATTTAATTATTTTAAAAGTTAAAGTTTAAAGTTATTTTGTATATAAATCACATCGAGATAGTTAGTAATGAGGTTAAAAGCAAAAAAGATAAGAAAAAAATTAAAGCAAAAAGAGAGAGTGGAATTCTTTAATCGATGTTTAAATTCAACTGTCTGTCAAAATCTAGTTCGACTTTGCTGCAGAAACTTAGTCACTGCTACATTTTGCGTACTTATTCACGTTTTTTAAAATCTGTACAAAACAACGAAAGCATACACACTGATTAAATCAGCGAATCTGGGTACTCTAGTCAAAAAGAAGCTTATAGCTGAAATATAATATCAGGATTGTGTTCGTCAAACATCTTATTGATTCGTTTTTAGTTCTACAAAACATAAACTAGAAGAAAAACCGTACATTTACTTCTACCCGAAGCAAAACCCCAACTGACCTGAAAGTGTGTATTTTTATTCGCTTCGAAACTACAAATAATTATTTTATTGCACTCATTGTAGTCAGTTCAAATATGTACATAAAACATATTTAATTGTTCCGTCGAAGTCCAAATTTCCTTATAGCTTGAATTACGAGTGTAACGTGATAAATAATTTAAGAATTCAAGATTTTTTAAAAAATTTTTTCTTGCAAATTTAATGCTTAAGTATATTTTACTATTTTAGTGGACAATTTGCGTACAATTTGTGAAAAATGTTTCCTGCTAGTAGTGTATAACACCTAACAAAAGTCTGTTATTGAAAACTTCGATTTTTGGCTTTAATAATAAGCCAGTAATGGACAAAGTACAGGAAATAGGTTCAATTTTCGATTTTTGCACAGCGTTTCGGAGCGCACAACTGAGTGCTTACTTTCACTTTTAACAAACTGGGTGGACAGATTACTTGAACACCATTGCATGGATCGATTTGAAATGTAAATAGTCAGTTAGTTTAGTTTTTTTATATTCTTAATAAGTATATACTTTTATCATTCATACAACAGTTTACAGTTTATTTGTTGGCCACAAAAGAATAACGTTTGTTATTAGTTTTAAACACATCGGCCTCCGCATGCCAAATCAGCACCCGTAATCCGCTGATGTAATACACCGTGCGACAGCATTTTTCACACTGGGAAAAATCCATATGTGCGTGAAACTAGAGACCAAATATAGTAATACTGCGTACTCAGTTTTTCATTTCTACATCCTTTGTCCTTTTAAAAGGACTTGAAAATTTTGAAGGGGAGGCAAAATAAAAAAAATATAAAAAATACTTAACCTCGTTAGAATATGGCGATATGTATATCAAATGAAAGAGGAAAGGCTCAAGAATTTAAATAAGATTGATTTTTTATCTATTTATAAAAAAAGATATGAAAAAGGTCCTTTGAAAATTTTAATCCTTTATATCCTTGAAAATTTATATAGAATTTTCTTAAAAAGTAAGTATGTTAAAACCCAAAATCTCCTTGATCATGTGTCAAAATTTCATTACTCTACCTTTATTGGTTCGAAAGTTATTAAAACAAAGGCGGAAGCTGCAATTCTAATGAAGTACAAAAATTCTAATTTATTTGAGTATCAGTATATATATATCTATATACACCTATCCCTCGATTTACACGGTACTTGATTTACACGGTTTCGCTTTAACACGGTTTTCAAATCGCAACAACAAATTTTTTTTTCTTATTCTGATAGTTTTATTTGTATAAGTTTGCAAAACATATGGTAAATACTTATTCCATTCACAACGGGCCATTCACATTAGCGTTGTTTTAAACGTGAATGACATTGTGCATGAAGAACCAATCTACCGTGTAAATCGAGGGATAGGTGTATATAAAAGAGAGTGGCAGTATGTGTGTGATCGCATCACGCTTAAACGGAACGGCCGATTTTCATGGGGTTTGTTTTGTTCGATTCGTATTAAGTCAGTTCAGGTTCGTGCGAAAAGAAAATTCCGGAAAATCTATTGGAAAAGTCGGAAAATCCATGCGATATTTGACCGTGAATTTTGCACATTTTCAGATAATAACTTTGGAACCATAAGTCACACATCAATTAAATTCACTACGAACTTACTATTTAGTCATGTCCTTCGACAGAGCGAATGGGGCGAGTATTAGACAAGGGGGCCTGGCACCACCCATACAAGCCAAATCTTAATAATGCAATATCTTTGAAATTGTAAGGCGCACAGCATTGAAATTTGGTATAGCGGCGACCCATAGATGAGTGATTCCACTGGTAAGATTTGATGGGCGTTGGACAAGGGGCGTGGCACATTGTGACCCAAATATTTCGCTGAACTTTAAGTTGCACAGCAATGAAACTAAGTATGAACATATCATGTACTCATATCTTTCGACAGACGGCGGGTATTGGACAGGGGGCGTGGCACCACCCATACAAGCCAAATCTTTAATATCGAATATCTTCGAAATTGTAAGGTGCACAGCATTGAAATTTAGTATCCCGTCGTCTTATAGATGAGTCATTCTACTAGAAGGATTTGATGGGCGTTGGACAAGGGGCGTGGCACATTTTTTGTGACCCAAACATTTTGTTGAACCTTAAGTCGCATATCAATGAAACTAAGTGCGAACCTACCATTTTGCCTTTCGACAGAGGGAATGGTGCGGGTATTGAACAAGGGGGCGTGGCACTGCTCATACAAGCCAGATTTTTAATAGATAATATCTTTGAAATTGTTAGTCGTACAACACTGAAATTTAGTACCCCGTCGTCCCATAGATGGGTGACTCTACTGGTAGGATTTTATGGGCGTTGGACAAGGGGCGTGGCACATTTGTTGTGACCCAAACATTTTGCTGAACTATAAGTCGCACAACAATGAAACTATGTACGAACCTACCATTTTCCCTTTCGACAGAGGGAATGGTGCGGGTATTGAACAAGGGGGCGTGGCACCGCCCATACAAGCCAAATCTTTAATATAGAATATCTTTGAAATTGTAAGTCGTACAACACTGAAATTGAGTACCCCGTCGTCCCATAGATGAGTCATTCTACTGGTAGGATTTGATGGGCGTTGGGCAAGGGGCGTGGCACATTTTTTGTGATCCAAATATTTTGCTGAACTATAAGTCGCTCAGCAATGAAATTAAGTACGAACCTACCATTTATTCATATCTTTCGACAGAGGGAATGATGAGGGTATTGATCAAGGGGGCGTTGCACTGCCCATACAAGCCAAATTTTTAATAGAGAATATCTTTGAAATTGTTAGTCGTACAATACTGAAATTTAGTGCCCCGTCGTCCCATAGATGGGTCATTCTACTGGTAAGATTTGGTGGGCGTTGGACAAGGGGCGTGGCACATTTGTTGTGACCCAAATATTTCGCTGAACTATAAGTCGCTCAGCAATGACACTTAGTACGAACCTACCATTTTCTCCTTCGACAGAGGGCATTGTGCGGGTATTGAATACACAATAATTTAAATCTGGTTCAAGCGCAATCCATTTCTTTACTAAAACTTAGCAGCAACATTGCTTATTTGAGGGCCTCGAATGCGTTAATCAGTAGCTCCCTCCTCTTCCTTTAGTTGGTTTTCTTCGTCAATTCGCATCGCCATAGATTCGCCATTCATTCATTTATTATAAGACAACAACAAATGTCGTGCGGGACGAAGTTCGCCGGGTCAGCTAGTTTAATAATAAAAGGATACAAAATCAATGAAGCAAGAATAACGAAATTTTGACACGTGATCAAGGAGATTTTTGGTTTTAACATACCTACTTTTCAAGAAAATGCTATGTAAATTTTCAAGGATATAAGGGATTAAAATTTTCAAAGGACCTTTTTCATATCCTTTTCTTACAAATAGATAAAAAATCAATATTATTTAAATTATTGAGCCTTTCCTCTTTCATTTGATATACATATCGCCATATTCTAACGAGGTTAAGTATTTTTTATCCCTTTCAAAATTTTGAAGTCCTTTTAAAAGGACAAAGGATGTAGAAATGAAAAACTGAGTACGCAGTATTACTATGTTTGGTCTCTAGGATTTTTTTGGATATACATTCGTTATTTCAGGTGTGCGTGAGAATTTCGCACAGCCTATATTTATTTGAATAAAGCTAGTTATTGCTTGGTGCTATTTGCGCCAAATCGTATAGTGGTTTTTAGATATTTGGAAAACAAATATACGAGGCACAAGGTTCAGTTGTTTGTTCTTTTGTGGAAGTGGTGAATACCATCAAACTCGTGCGAATGCAACTTCGATCGCCTAACCTTGTATAACAATTACTGTAATTACTAAAGCTGCCATATACTTCTAAGAATTTCTCAAGTTTTACAATGGAATGTTACACAATTTCTCAACGAATACAAAAAATGCACTTCCGCGTTTTTAAGCGCAAACGCGTTTTGAATACAGTTGAAGTCGCATAAACAACTAATTTCGAACAACCATATAAAGAATCATTCACAAATATGTGAACGTGCTCTTTGTAAATGTGACGAATGCTCCCCGGTTATGGCTAGTTTTATAATGTAATATTAACTTAAATATTCATACATAGCTACATACGTTATTGATACAGTTGCATACAATACAAATAATACTGCATAACATAAGTAATTGTGCATAGTATATACATAATGAATACACGTTTGTGTCAAATCAGCAGGTTATACATAGAAAAATACACTTTCATATTTGATTGTATTTCTAACTGATTGTAAACAAAAATTTATTAAGTGCCAATTGTCAGATGTACGTAATAAAGAGGATAATAATAAAACATTATGTGGGTTTGATTAAATGGCTTTTACCTATTGCACTTTCAGGACCTGCTCATTGGTTCAAACAGTATCCACAAGCCTCTGGCCATAGACAGTCACCAGTCGACATTACTACCTCGAGCGCGAAGAGAGGAAGAGACCTGAATGTTCCGGCCTTGAAATGGAAATATGTTCCGGAGCATACACTAAGCCTAACCAATCCAGGTAACTTTCAATAATACATTCCATTCCACTGACTGTCGACAAATATGCATAAACTGTAACTAACATACATAAGTACATATAATACTTGCTTGATTGGTGACACACTTGATAGAGATCATCGACTTGACACATTGATCATCTGAATCCAAGATGTCTCGATTTAAAAAAATACTTCATTAAATACACTTATTTGCTTTTGTCTGTATGGCATAAATTCTAAAAGCAATAATTCCCTTAGTCAAAAACTTAGGTGGGTGTGATTAGCAAGCACATTGGTGGAATATTCGACGGGAAAACGAAATTTGTTGTTATGCCTAATGGAAAGCATTTAGTATGATATCTTCCATGTAACTAACGACTGCGTTATTTGTAGGTTATTGCTGGCGAGTAGATGTAAATGGCGATGGTTCCGAACTGACTGGAGGTCCTTTGGGTAATAATGTGTATAAACTGGAACAATTCCATTGCCACTGGGGTTGTACGGACGTTAAGGGATCCGAACACACTGTCGACGGTGTTTCCTATGCTGGAGAATTACATCTAGTGCATTGGAATACGTCCAAGTACAAGACATTTGGCGAAGCGGCTTCAGCTCCAGATGGCCTGGCTGTGTTGGGGGTATTTCTAAAGGTAACGTAACAGTGTAACGTATTGAGGATTGCATTGACTACAAAATACTCAAAGTCGCACTTCCGTTGTTATTGCAGGCAGGTGACCACACGCACATCGAAATGGAAAAGATCACCAGTCTTCTTCTATTTATTCTACACAAAGGCGATCGCGTGACTCTACCAAATGGTTGTGACCCAAGTCAGCTATTGCCAACTACTACGACGTATTGGACATACGAAGGTTCCCTTACCACGCCTCCATGCTCAGAGTCGGTTATTTGGATAGTTTTTAAGACTCCCATTGAAGTATCTGGTAAACAGCTTGACGCTATGCGCAACCTGAACTGTTACGACGTCAAGGAGCAGTGCCCATGCAATGAAGTAAACGGAAAAGTCATCAACAACTTTCGACCGCCTCTACCATTGGGCAATCGTGAACTGCGTGAAATTGGAGAACACTGAACTGCGAAACACACGAAAAATCTGCGTTGTTATAAATTGTTGTCTCTTATGAATATACCCATGTATACTATACATGTAATGTATAGCTACTCACTTTCCTACCTTACCTACATATTCCTGAAACCAATTTGTTGTTTATGCACCAAACTACAGACATTTGAATAAAATATTATTGTGTACATATATACCTAAATGTTTTTTATTTATTTGTACATTTAAAGCGTCGGTGCGACAAACGATGTGAACGACCATATTTCAATTTTCAGCAAAACATGTTTTAAACATGAGATCCAGCAACTTCCGTGAACCTACTACTACTCCCTAAAATTTAGATGAGAAAAATAAATAGTAGAAGTTACCAGGGGCTATCTTGACGAAAATGTCGAGGTTTAATGCATGCTGGGAAACTAAAGCTGGATGCAACCCAGGACCGGGAACAAGAACTACTTGAACTACACGAATACTTTTTTAATGAGCCCCTATTTATTGAAACATTGCGTTGGTTCTGGAGAGGCGCAATGGTTATACGACAGAATTTTGATGGAAGAATTTATGAACACCTGATTGAAGCCCACAAAGATCAAAGGCGCTGGGAAATTTCAGCAAGGAAATCAGTTTACAATTGCGCCATACTGGTCCGAAGCGAACTCTCTCTGTAATGCAGCTCGGGGGAATACCCGCATAGCAATACTAGCTGACCCGGCAAACTTCGTCTCGCACAACATTTGAATTAATTGAAGTATAACGGCACCTGTTGTGGTCTAAACCTGAACTGACTCAAGACGAATCTAACAAACAACGCATGCAAATTGGACGGTCCGTTTGAGTGTGATGCCGTAACTCACATACAGCCACTTTCTTTTATACATAGAGATTTAAGTGCCACGGCGCCACGCCCCCTTGTTCAATACCCGCACCATTCCCTCTGTCGAAAGGGAAAATGGTAGGCTCGTACTTAATTTCATTGCTGTGTGACTTATAGTTCAGCGGAATAACTGGGTCAGAAAAAATGTGCCACGCCCCTTGTCTAACGTCCATTAAATCTTACCAATAGAATGACACATCTATAGGACGACGATATACTAAATTTTAATGCTGTGCACGTTACAATTTCGAAGATATTCCATTATAAAGATTTGGCTTGTATGGGTGGTGCCACGCCTCCTCGTCCAATACTCGCCCCATTCCCTCTATCGAAAGATATGAATTAATGGTAGGTTCGTACTTAGTTTCATTGCTGTGCGACTTATATTTTAGCGGAATATTTGGGTCACAAAAAATGTGCCACGCCCCTTGTCCAACGCCCATCAAATCTGACCAGTAGAATGACTCATCTATGAGACGACGGGCTACTAAATTTCACTGTTGTACGACTTACAATTTGGAAGATATTCTATATTAAAGATTTTGCTTGTATGGGCGCTGCCACACCCCCTTGTCCAATACCCGCCTCATTCCGTCTGTTGAAAGATATGAGTACATGATAGGTTCATACTGAATTTCATTGCTGTGCGACTTATAGTTCAGCGGGATATTTGGATCACAAAAATGTGCCACGCCCATTGTCCAACGCCTATCAAATCTTACCAATAGAATGACACATCTATAGGACGACGCTATACTAAATTTTAATGCTAGATATTCCATTATAAAGATTTGGCCTGTACGGGTGGTGCCACGCCCCCTCGTCCAATACTCGCCCCATTCCCTCTGTCGAAGGAAATGACGAAATAGTAAGTTCGTAGGGAATTTAATTGATGTGTGACTTATGGGTCCAAAATTATTGTCTGAAAATGTTTGCTGGTGAAAAAGTGCCACGCCCCCTTTTCTTAAAATTGTCTTTCATGCAAATCTTGTTCTGACAACTACGAATACAACCGAATACAAGGTGGCCCATCTATGTATATTTAACACATGAGAACTATGAATAACTTAGTGAAAAATGTAACAATTTCGGTTTCCTCCGGTTAACATTTTATTTGATTCAATACAATTTATTAGATCAATGAGCATTTCTGAGGTTATGGCGCTAAATTCCCGCGATTATTGGCTTTCAGAGAGTCTAGTGTTTGAGGTTTATTAGTGTACACGTTTCTCTTTAAGTAGCCCCACTGTAAAAAATCCGCCGCAGTTAAATCGGGCGAGCCAGGACGCCAGTCGAAATCGCCGTTTCTGGTGATGAGACGATTATGGAACATTGTCTTCAGTAAATTCATCGTCTGTCGCACCGTGAGGCAAAAAATGTTGAACCAATTGCACTTTATAACAACATTCCCGCAAGACGCGATTTTCCGCACGAGGGACTTTATTGTGGTCACGATTGCGGTATTTTCGCCGGTACGCACCCTGAGTTAAGATATACAGTTATTTTCAAAATAAAATTTCACGATTTCTGCGCGTTATGCGGCTGTGTAGCGCTCTATGGTTAAAGTTGTGCTGAATAGACGTTTCTGAAACGCTATAGAAGAATCAAGTCGGGCAGCAACCGTTAAAGTTATTCATAGTTCTCATGTGCTAAGTATAGATTGAACCACAATAACTTTTATCGCAGGAGGACCAAATTGGATTTTCAACGTTCATTTTTCATTATCGCCCAAATTTTGTTAATGATAGTCCATCAGTTCTGTTTGATGTTCTCGTACCCTTCAAACAGTATATTTAACAAGATGTGGAGTTAGCAACGTTCAACAACAAACATAAATATATTTTGAGCAGCCAGGCTGATGACGGAAGTATCCCAAACTGGCATTGCTACAAACATGGCAGCCGGTGTTTTTAAAGGCTGTAATTAGAAAACTGACCGCAAGATGCTTCTCTTCATGTATAGTTGAAAACATGAACGAAAGAATACATAACCTTGTATTCAATAAACCTTGATTGAAAAATAAAACACGCAAATTTTGTCTTATTTAAAAACAAAATATTTATTATTGTGAGTGGAAATAGAAATTCTTATAATATTTTTTGAAAACGTGGCCCCTAAGCATTAAAAAAGAATTTTGGTATTTTATGTTAATAATATAATATCAAATTCGTAATAATAATAATAATTGTAGTAATTAATAACTCTCTGACCGCTTACGTGAATCACGTCAGCACTCATAGCTTTAAGGTATAAAAATATGCCATACGCTTATAGTTGTAATAATAACGTCACATTTATTTTTTGTTTCTTTTGGTTTAGGTTTTATTTATTTTTTATTCCTTATTTGCAATGCTATTTTATACTTTAATAAAATTCTATAAATGCAAAATATGTTTGGATATCGATTTTAATAATTGCTCATGTTTTCTTCACAATTTTTACTTCATTTTAACCATAAACATTTACGTTTTCCACAGTTTATTTTATTATTAAAATGTAGGTTCAAAGGGCTGGAATGTGCAGGGGCGGGAAGGTGTTCAAAAGGTGGTTCAAGTCATTGTACGTCAATCGGAGCAGAGCAGCGCATTCGGTGATGCATGTAGAAATTTTAAATGACTGAATGACTGGATATAAACAAAATACTTGCACAATTCCCTTCGAACCCGGAGAATTCAAATGCACTAACCACTGAGCCACGGCGGCTTGCGAACTACTACAGATACAAAAATATTTGTTTTCCCCGTACCATCACTGAATGGTGCTACTTTGACTACGACTTCGAGCGCCAATATATTCAGTAGTAGTAGTATTTTATATTCTGCACTTAGTAAAAGCCATCATAAAAAACGCTTGTTTGGTCACGATATACAATTCACTGATTGGCACGCAGTCAGAATATCGCAAGCGGAACAAATATTTCTTGGCAAAGTACATTTTATATCTCTAATTCTAGTCCACATATTTTAGCATTTAATATTTGAAATTATTTATATATGTATGTATATACATACAAGTACGTACATACACATATAGTTTTTGAAATTAACGCTTCGGATGAAATGTGTTTTCATATGAGGATGAGAATTTCGTATTCATACACAAATAGCAATGTCCAACATCAACGTAGTCTACATCTAAGCATTCATCTATGTACTACGCAAAGTAATATACATACTAATATATATAACTGGCGCAACAGCCTCATTACAAGATCGAGGCCTAGCTTCCTGCAACTATTCGTGTTGTGCAAGCACTTTCAGCTTTGCGACGGTAAAATTGTCATTTCCTGGCTTGAGGATCGCAGCTGTTTTATTTTTCTTTTTCTTGCAGGTTACATCGGAGCTCCAACCATGAGTCATGTCGGTAATCCAATAGAAAGTAATTTAAAACTAAACTAATGTAACATAAATTGTATTTATCATGACTAGAAAAGTGTACTAAGCAAATTCGGCCACGGTTACACCGCGAGAATGTAACGAAAAGCGAGGCCGCGATTGGGTCTTCGTCCTTCGCAGATTGTCAGCACATTGAGGATACTAATTATATGAAACGTGATTGCAAAAGTATCAACCTATTGAAAATCATACATCACTACATAAGCTTTGTATGATCAAAATTTATGTAATCCGTATAAATTTAAGTAATACTGATACAAAATTTCTAAACTCAAAAGGTAAGATAATTTAATTTTACCTGCTAATGGCATATAATGAGCTCGGCCTGTTTCTTTTCAAATTACATGCTATGATGAACGCAACCACTTTGCATTCGGAAAGTGACTGAAAGCTACACAATACAGTTTAGAAATAATGAAAGCAGATGAAAGTGGATGTTGCATCGTCACATGAGTGCGCTTTTTTGTTTATGAGACTACCATATTAATTCACAACACAAGCTGTTCTCGTGTTCACCCAGTCCCTTCAGCTGCTGCAGAGATATGATAAACAATTGTGTTTCTTGGCCAAAAGTTAAAATTGAGTTCGGGTGGGCTGGGCGGGACTGTCCTCCGTGCCACACAAGCCAAAACAACAAAAATCGTGTCGATGGGTAACCCTATCTCGCATAGCTGCGATTTGACGTAGTTTGTCTTTTTTGTGGGCTAAGTTGGGATACGATTCACGCACTCAAGCTTAATATTAGCAAAGTTATTTGTGAAGTACAGCGTCAAACTATCGAAAATGTACGGTAAACTTTACGGTTTCGCGTACAACTTTTGAACCGAATACCATTCGAAACCATATTTTGTACCAGCAATTTTTGTGTTTGGGGGGTTTGAACACCCAACGTCCCTCCTGTGTGCGCCACTGCCCTGCACATATGTATCTATAAATATATGTATGTAGACACAGATCACAAGGAAATATTGCTATTAACGCGCAGCATTGGATTGGCTCTGAAAGGATTTATAGCTTCAATTTATGACGTTGCTTAGATTGAGCCCGAAATTTGAAAGATGCAAATTCCTAAAAACCCCAAGTTCTTTTCTTTAACACACTTTAAAGCGAAAACCATTGATACTTTTTCTATAGCGTAAAAATGCAATGCAGACAACATACATTGTCTAGAAATCCACATGGTCCAACTACAAAATATTAACAATGCATGTTTTTCAAAAACGTCTCATACAGGTTGCTGCAACGCAGCAAAAAGCAATCTTCAAGAGATTTTATGCGAATTTAAATTTCGTTGAATTCCATAGAAATCAATAAAATATTTTCTAAAACCTGTATACATTTTACGTTTATGTGCGAGAAGCAATAAGTACGCATTTCTAGGTGCTTGCGTCCCGAATTCCATCCAAAAAATGTTGCAAAAGATACCGCACATGGCAACAACAGCAAAATTGTATACAAACTTCGCATTAGCACGTTTTGGAAGTCATCCTTTCTAAAGTGTTAGCTACTCCAAGAAAAGACAGATAAAATAAAATAATATGAAGAAATAAGGCTAAGAAATACACAACATGAGTGAAAATTAAATTTGCATTCGTAATTGATGAACCTGGAGTTTTCTATTTGCTGCCCAAGATCAAAGTTTTTCAGACAAACTGGAAATAGTGCAAACAATTTACTTTTTCACTGTTTGTGTAATGTCTTCGTATTGCGGGAGCTCCTCCAATTTCCACATTCATGCTTTTACTATAGCTGAAAAGTAAAAAGGGTGGAAATTAAAACGCAATGTTGTTTTTTGAACAAAAATTAAACTTTACTTTTGCAAAAATGTAGAAATAACAAAACAGTTAATAAAAATAAAATAAAAATCAACTTTCATAGACGAATGGATATATAAAAATAATTTGTAATAAAGGAAAACGCCCTCTTGTAGCTACACGCACACGAGTTGCTTTCATATAACATATTTCAAACCTTGCAAGCTTTAAATTTAACTCTTTACGTTTTTAACATTTAATGTAAGTGCAAAATGCACTAAATATAAAAACAGAAAATTAAAAATTGTAAAATAGCGTAGAAGTTGTACAAAACAAATTCGTGAATCGAGAATAACACTTTAAAAATACAACGTCATACAAAACTGAAATAATTAACAATAATACACGATCGGTAGGCGCGAAACAATAAGAGATTACATTGACGGGAAATAATTCGCATCGTGGGACGGGGAAAAAAGACAGGGACGGGCGTGGGCTGCGGGAGTTTAATATAGGTGGGGACTGTGTCGAGGCAGTGCGAGCTCCCAATACTTAAATGCTGTCGACAGTAGTCGGGTGTCTTCAAGTTAATCTAGTAATCAATTATCAGAGAAAAGTCAAAGCATTACAACTATATTTTCTTTGTAGCTTTTGTAAACTAATTACAAATACAAAACGCTGAGTAACAGTAATACATTTTGTTTCATTTTTTTCTTGGTTTTTTGTGTTTCATTAACGTGTAAAAAATAGGATCATAAAGTTGTAGGAGCTGCTACAGAGCACCCCAAAATACGATTACTTACGGCTAAGGATATAAACTACAAAATTCAAGTGTGAGTGATACACAAGCAGTTGAATGTTAAACAAAAACTTAGAAATACAAGAATATAGCAACAAA
Source organism: Melieria picta (assembly GCA_964056695.1). NCBI lineage: Eukaryota > Metazoa > Arthropoda > Insecta > Diptera > Ulidiidae > Melieria > Melieria picta. The sequence goes on from OZ057399.1 coordinate 89,667,668, forward strand.
GCAGCGAACTATTTCCATAGAGAGAAACAAATTCCAAACAAACATTCCAACATTTCCTTCTGTTTTCTCACAGTCTAGGCAATTACAAAAAAATGCAGGTGTATATATGTTTGTATGTATAACATTCAATTAAGATTACATTTCGCTTGCTGCACACTAAGTTGTCGAATACTAAGTGTTGAATTAAAAACTGTGCTCGTGAGCACATTCACATGACGCAGGGTTTTCCGTTCTTGCGTTCATGTTGCAATTACAGAGAGTTTTTGTTTGCTTCATATATTTTAACATTAATGTATCAATAAATACTTAACTACAAATACAAATATGTACTACTAGAAATCTATGCAAATGCGTGTGTACGGGTATGTTGTATGGTATGGAATATTGTATAAAAAGCCAACAATCATGTATTAGTATATATATTTTTTTGTGATTTTTATAAATTGAGTTTTTGTTATCTGCTTCTGCCATTTATCAATTCATTTTTTAGTATAACCTACAAGAGAAAACGTCAATCGTACAAATGCATACAAAAATATTAAATTTTACTCTCTACTCTTTTCCATCTGAAGAAGGAAAGTAAACGCGAACAATTCACCGTTTTCAATAGAAATATAAAAACAAATTTCGTTTCTTTGCTTCTGTTAATTTGTGTCATTGCGCGTCTCACTGCCCGGCTCAATGGTAGAAGAGAGCAGTCTCAAGACCGAAAATTGCATTACAAACAATAATTCAAACTAACTGCAATTGATACTACAATTTTTAGAGACCTGCCGTGTATACTTATTTATTCCTTATGCGTGCATGTCAGTGTATGTGTACAAAGATTTTGAGTTTCGAGTTTTAGTTCTTAAAAATTCCCTAAACGAGTCTCATGTCACAAGATGCTCAACTTTTGCATTTGCAATTTCATTTGCGTTTGCATTTATTATTCAATTTATTTTACTTTTCGTTCGGTTCTTCTTTGTGAACTGCATTTCCTTGCAACCCTTTGTTTAAAATTTCCGTCCTTGTTTCTTCCGAAGCGCGGTCTAGGTGAGCTGATTGCAAATTAGCAAATAAAAACCGTATTAAAGGCTGTTCGCACAACTGTTCCACCCCGCCCAGCTGTGAAGTGCTGTCGCTTTCAGGAGTACGAAGCGGATTTATTTTAGGGGAAAGTGATCATTTGAATTTCTTCCAACTATCTGGCCCGTAGTAGTGGTTACCCTGCTTGCTTTAATTTTCCATACGCGACAGCTGGCCTCAGCGCAAGGTGGGTACGATTGAGTATAAATAAAGTTAAGCAGCGCTTTAAATGGGTTAGTTCTTAAAAATTGTGGTCACGGTGTCAAACAGTCTAAGAATGAAATAATGCAAGTACGCAGATGCATGCTTCACAATCATCACGTATAAAATGTATAGTAGTGTATATACTTGTGCACATGCAGCCGTGAGCACGTGCACAGGTGTATGTGTGTCTGAGTAATATAAATAACATTCAAATATACATACTTATTCATATACTTGTATATACGTTTATATATATATATAAAATCAGTCATATAGTTGAATATATTCTTCCATCCATTCAGTAGCTGACGCAGTAGTAGAAGTAGTAAAAATATAGCTGGATATTACACTATATGTAGATATATGTAAAATTATTGGAATATGCAAATACGAAAACGCGTGTATGTACGCTCGTATTTGTGCTCGAATGCATGTACCGTCGAAAACACCACGCGAATTCTGTCACCTTCAGGGGCAGCGCAAGAGTTTACAAATAAAGAGAACAATAGATAAACGTTCAGTACATTGCAATTCTTGTTTTGTTCGATTGTTATTTTTTAATCTTCATGTGATTTAGAGTTAACGCCGCAACTCATTGATTGTGGGTGAAAATGAGTAACCGGTTGCAAATGGTACCTAAGGACACACGACTGGCAACAGTAGCAACACAAGCCACGAAGGAAAGAAAACCACAACGTCTTCGACGTTTATTCAAATGTTCATTGGATTATGAAAGTCACAAACGTTTTTCAATTTAATTATTCATGTCCAATCAAAACAACCTAACTCCATACGATATGTAATCACTACTCAAGCAGCTACAGTAGAAGGCGTCAGGATGCCGACAGTCGTTCTGTAATAAACTGCTTCAGAGAAGCACTACTCTCACTATTGTAGAAGACCAGAACTAAGTTTAATGTTCGTCTGCTGAGTGTTTTAAATTACTCCACCAGTGCTGGTAAGCCCAAAACACCCAGAGGGCTGCATTTATTTATTTAAAATTTGACCTTTTTAATTCCGGATTGTTGAAAATCCAATTTTGAATCTTGGTTTGTTTGGTTATAATTGTTAAATTTTTCCGTATCCTTCCTCCCCAAGCTTGTTATGTCGTTAACTTTTTATTTTTCGTATGTCTGTCATGTTTTACAGTTAGTGGTGTGAAAATAAATTCACATTTTCCGCTATTTCTAGGAAAATTGTTGACCTCTTCCTGATTATGAGCTATTGTTGCCAGAGTAACTTCTTTAAATTTAAATTTTCTTACATTTTGTGGTTGTTTTCATCATTTTAATACTCTTTAAAATTCTAGGTGTAATAACATTTATCAAAAATATAAACACTACTTAAGTTTTGTTCTTCACATTTCTTTCACCTCTTCCTGGTTCATATTTTATTTGTGCTTCATGTTTTGTTATTTTGTGTTTCGGTTTTCTTTTCATTTTAAATTAAATCAACGACTTTTTACCATGCCAACAACATTTTCTTTGTTTTTTCTTTCAATTAGAAGAACGATTATGCTTCATGTTTTGTTTAAGATGCATTTAAAGAAAATGCATACGCTTGAGTTAGTGTAACACATTCATAGTCCTAACAATCTACTCCATCCACTCGAATTCTAATAACACTAACACTGATGATTGCTCGTGTTTGTCAATTCGCCCGTTGGACGGCGACAAGCAGAGACTAAGCCGCTTCTCTGCGTCAGCTCCTATCCACACTCGTCAAAACCAATTGCTTAGTATATGCTTTCTACTGACATTTATTCTAATCAATAGTGAAAGTAATTAGTGTAATTGATAATGTATTTTACGGTAGCACGGTAAACTGTACGAATCGGACGTAAAAATCAGTTTCCAGAGAGCACATTTAGTTTTAGTTTCCGTCGATCTCCTCCGACAGGACACTCAATTACAATAACATCGCTTTCCCCTTGTTACTTTCGCATGTACATATCTATAAAAATGCTTCAATGTAAGTACTTTGAGTTTTATGTAGTTGAAAAATCACTCCCCAAAACATTATACGTCTGAATTTAATTAGATATTCATATATTGTGAACGTGTGTTTCTAGCTTTAAGTATAATTACTCGACGATATGCGGAATGTCATCTATATGCTACTGTAAGCTATTTAACAATATACTGGTTCTAATCGCAATGTTTGAGAAATATTAATTCAGCGTGAAGACTTGATTGTGGTCCTAGTTTTTTGCGTAGGTGTTGAAAAATGCAGGATACGACAAGTCTGTGAAATTGTTACTCATAACATGGCTTTTTTATTCTCTAATTTCCTATACCCTCTTTTCCATAACTTAACAAACCAATGATCATTAACTTACTCGTCGGGACAATTTCTACAACCACTAATCATTGCAAAATCATAAAGCATTCGATATTACTTAACACCTATAACTTCATTGCATTTACAGCCCCAAGTAATCGACTTTACTGGGTGCACTTGTGCTCGAAGGGTCAAAGCGTTCATAAAAAAGTTTTAATCGATATTTTCGAAAATAAATAGAAGATGTAGAATCCAATAACAGTTTCTAATCAATATGCTACAAGCTGCTAAGGCTATCTAGTGCCAGCAGGAGTCTCAGAAACGAAATCTCCAATAATTGCTACCAAACACTGTTGTCTCGTGCGGCTCGAGCAGTTTGCCACTGAAATAAAGATTTAGTGCATCTGCAAACACTTCACACTCACCAAATTTTTGTTAGTGCAGTGAATCAGAAAATCGAGAGATTAAGTCTATGCGCACGTTTTGTGCGCCACTGACTTTAACTCTCAACCAGACACCAGCTTTTATTTTAGTAGTTTGTTTTAAAATTACTTATCCCGCACTCGCACTGTTACGTTAAATTTCAATTGGTATGCTTTTTCATATGTGCAAATACAACAGCAACATTATAGATTTAATATACAGACAATAGTTCCACTTTTACAGAAGCTCGATTTCAATTTCACACTTGCAGTTGCAATACACAAATTGGACTCCCGAACTTTTTGCTAAGCATCTCGCTATGTAATAATCTGCTGATTAATTGATTCAGTTTATGTATTATGAGTACTACCTTATAAATACGCTAACGCTAGTTCTTATGTATTTAAATACGATACAACACATTTTTCTAGCATAATCTGTGTTTGAACGACCACATACACACAAGCGATAATTACTAACGGGCATTGGCAATTAGGCGTGCGGTGTATCCGATCTCACAGTACGTCGAGTCCCTTTGAGCACTACGATCCAGTTCACGTGCGACGTAAGAACTTTGTGCTGTTTGTCCGTATGAGTCTGTGAAAACAATAGTACACACCGCAACGCAAACGGGATTCACAAATATCGATTTGCTTTTGATATATTGCGTAGAATTACAGATACTACTGCTACCGAGTGAAATTGTGATGGCTGTGTGCTTCTATGTTTGCAATCTTTGCCGTACATAGCTACACATTAATGGGGAGAAACCACCGAACAGTATTTACTCTCCAACTACACTTGTTTGTATGCACTTGTATATGTAATGGGCGTACGAAATGGGTATACGCAAGCTGACAAATGTATGATTATATGCAGAAAGTTATGCTATGATTACAAAATATATATAATTTTTAGTTAGACTATATATGTTTTTTTGCATTTTAACGTTTATCTGTGTATTATACATATAGGTAGGTGTATGTACGAATATAAATATACTGATGTTAAATAGTAAATGTAAAACGAATGACAAATGCAACTTTTAAATCCCATTGTTTCGATTTGTTTTTCCTTTCTTTTTTGTTACGTTGTTTAACTGAAATAAATAACGTTAAAATATAAATTGAGTTTCTCTTATTCTTTTTCAAGCCATTAAGTCTTTACTGAATGCCAATTTTTTTTTTTGGTTATCTTGTTATAACTTAGGCATGCATACGAATGCAAAAGGAAATCCTTTTAGTTTTATTCTATTAAAATAAAAATTAATTAAATTAAATTCGAACGTTACTTTTTATGTGTGGTTGTTGTTTAACTTAACAACAAGAAAGCAAACAGTATGAGGTTTCATTTTGAATAAATTACTCAGTTCCTGTGTTTGTCGTTTCAGAATAGGTATTTTCGTAAAAGACATTACTTTATAAATATAGTTATAAAAATTTATGTTTCAGTTTTCATTTTCTCTTCTTTGCACACAAATAAATAAACTTAGCATACATTATTATCAAAGAGTTAAAAGTATACGCGCATAAGGAGTAAAAAATGTAACCAGAAACGCAAAATGCAAATAAAACAAAAACAAACAGACAAAAATATAAAAATAACATCAAACAAAAATTAAACCGGCAGTATACTAAATAAATAAGAGTAAGATTAGATCAGATCAATATAACTATAAGCAATATAAACAAAATTTAATTGATACAATCTACAAAAGTGCAAATTTACTGATGTCCAGTTGCTTGTTGTTGGCTCTCGTTGTTGGTTTCTATTAGTGTGTCCTAATGTGTCTAGTAGGCTAAGCAAAGCGTCATGGTGCTATCAGGGGGATTAAGAGCAGAGTGGCAAAATAGAACATTCGCCCAGCTTAACAAAATTGTGTAAATTGGTGGGTAAATTAGAGGTGCATGGAAGAAGCAAATATACGCAATCAGACGAGCTGGACTGACCAGCTTCGGGTATACGTTTGCCGTCCATCCATGGTGTTCTTCCCACGCTGATAATTTGCACCAACTGTATCCGCAGCCGCCGCCGACTGATAACATCGTCCGGTCACCCTGCCTTAGACTACGATTGGTGGCACCTGCACATACCTGTAAATGTACAGGCGGTAGTCCTTACTCGCCAGAACCACACTGCCGTCGTCCATCAGCGCCACATCGAAGCACTGCGCATGCTTCACCTTTGACTCCAGCGCACTCACCAGCTGTCCATCTTGTGTGAAGATGGTCAAGTTAAAATTGTTATGATTATCGGCAATCAGTATTTCTCCGTTTGCGTTGATGCCTACGCCAATGGGGTAGTTGGTTACGCCCTCACCACCGATTTGCCGCAGATACTGCCCCTCATAGTTGAACACCTTGACGCAGTGGGCGCGATTGTCACTGATGAATATTTCCTGTTTGTCGTTCACCACGACACCATTGGGGAACTCCAGGTGCTTGCTGCAGCCGAATTTGTGGAGTACATTTCCATTCTGGTCGAAGATTATCACGCGCATCACCTTGCACTCGACGACAATAATGCGACCCTTATTGTCAACCGTAACACCGCGAGGGTGTTGCAGTATGTTGGCGCCGAACTTGCGCACGAACTGCCCATATTGGTTGTAGATTTGTATTTGATGTGTGGGCGAGCGCTCGGTTACAATAATATCACCAGAATTCCGTACTACGGCCACCCGGTTCGGGTATAGCAGTTGCGAGTCGCGCTTTCCGCACTCACCAAACTGGAACTTAAAGCGGCCCTCTTTATCGAAAATTTGGATGCGGTGGTTGTTCGTGTCGGCTACGATGATATCGTTTTGTGCGTTCACCGCTACGCCACTAGGTTCAGTAAATTGGCCCTCTAGCACGCCGAATTCGCCGAACTTGCAGTGGTAAATCATTTTCTGACGTTTAATCTGCGATTTTGGCGGATATGTAGTCGCCGAAAGTAACTTCGAAGTCAAGTCCATCAGTGAATCAGAGGACGCATTGCTGGCTGTCAGGTTAAGAGCACTCAATGCACCACCACCTGCAGACCCGTTCACGCTGCTCGTAAGTGAATTGAGCAGTTGTGCACTGGAAAATGGATCTGTGGTAGAGAACAAATTGTCCGAGCCACCATTGCTCCACTTCTCGTATGGATTCACTGGCACACCGATGAATGGTGTATTACCAACTACGTTGTTTTGGAAACGTTTCGGCATTAGTTCTTCAAATGTAACGCTAGTATTTCCGCCACTACCACCAACTATATGGTGCCCGCCGTTACGACCAAGCAATGCACCGCCGCCGTTCACCACTGCATTGGCATACGCGCTGTCAAGTAAATTGGCCGATGACAAGCCTAAGCCCACGGGCAGGTGCGTCGACCCAGCAATGCTACTATTACTGCTGCTGCTGTTCGACGAGCTCTGTGTGGGTCGTGCAATTGGTGGTTGCTTCTGACCATTTCCAATCCCAGCAGCGTCAGCGCTGGTGGGTCGTATATAGCCAAACGTGTTGCGCACGCCCGCCTGGATCGACTGGTAGTTCGATATGAATTCTAACTCAAACGGCAATTGCATATCCTGCAGCGCCGCCTGCAATTGTTGCTCCAGCATTTTACGAAGCATCAACACATCAGCAACGCTATGTGCCTTCGGAGCGCGCTCAATCATGTCGCATGTCTGCACTGCCTTCTCAATTAGCTCCTTTGATCGCTGCACCCAAATATTATTTGAAGCAATCTTGGCATTATACAAACTTTCCAATTCCTTTAGTAATTCTTGTTTCCGTTCGTCCAGCATCGAACAGAAGAACTGATGTGTCTCGTTCACCTCGTTGTGCGCCTTCTGATACTGCATTTTTATCTTTCCGACACTGTTATCGGCATTGCCCACTAGCGAAACGATTTCTCCCACCTTGCCGCGCAAGTCTGCCAACACGGTCTGTAGCACCGATTCCGGTGAATTCGACGCCCCAAATGACGTGGTCGACAACATCGACGGGGATGCCGCCGATGACGATGGAGGCGCCATTAGAGACGGAAGCGCGTGCTCCTGGACGTGTTCAATCTCGTGCAAACTAGAGGAGTGCTCCAATACGACACACTCCTTACATACGAGTGTACAACACGTACGACAGCTGAATTTTAACAACTCATGTTTATGGCGACGACAAAACACTTGATTCCGTAGCGGTGGCAGTAGATTGCCGAAGAGATCGTCACCACTGCCACTGCTGCCGCCACCGCTGCCATTGCCCAGCTCCTGATGGTCACTGTTCTCACTAAATACCGACTGTTGGTTTGCAGCGGCCGCAGTAGAGGCCGCGTGCGAGTTAAGCACGATCTTGGACAACTGTGAATACGACTTGGGAAGTTGCTGCTGTTGTTGTTGCTGTAGCATCATAGTGAGAGAGCTGGAAAATTTAAAGTCAGCTGTGGTCGTATTGCTGGCCGTGACAACCGATGTTGAAGCAGACGTGGAGATGGACGTGGACGGTGCGGCGGTAGCGTTCGCGTCAAATCCCTTTATCAAACAAACATTGTGTCCATTGAAACAGTGCATAAATTGATGTGCCGTGACGCAGTTGGCGCACAGGAAGCTGATGCACTCGAAACACTTCGCAACAGCGTCTGACTGCTTGCTCTTGCAGGCGGTGCAGCGCGGCGCACAACCAGCACTCGCCGTTGCTACGTTAATGACGTTCCCGTTCGATAGAAAACTATTGCAGGGGCTGCCTTTACCGCTGCCGATAACGCCGGGCCCGCCACCGCCACCGCTGCTGTTGTTGTTGTTGTTGATGGTGCTATTACCGACAACGCCGCCGCCACTGCCACTGCTACTACCACTGTTGTTGCTAGCGGCACTGGTGGTGCTGCCACAACCGCTAAGACCACTACTTGATGACGACGAAGACGACGACGAAGATGACGAAACTGACGCAGAGATCGGATGGTGCTGGTTGCCGCCAGAGCCGGCGTTAGTGAATTCGTCGCAAATGGCCGAGTCGCTGACGGGTGGTGATGAACCGCTCAATGTCAGAGGAGAATCAGATAAGTAACCGGTGTGTTCGCCGTATGACTCAATGGAGTTTGTGCCGCGGATGGAGTCCAATGACGGGGTGGGCGAAGTGGCCATCTTCGCGGTCAAGCTAAATGACCAAAGCACGCCTATAACAAGATAAAAACGACGTATAAGCTTAGTCTCGTTATTTAGTCACATGCTGAGCACCTCTTGCCTTCGAATCTCCTGATTGTGGTTTTTCTTTGCAGATTGCGTTGCAAATTAGGCCTATACTTTATTCTGTGAGGCAGTTCGCGTGTGCGTCTCAAATTTTACGTATACTTCTAGGCGATGTGTCTGTTACTCGCGAATACTTTCATGCCTCAGTTAATTGATATTTCCAAACGATTTGTTGCCAATCCTGAAAAAAATCAACAAATAATACTGTGTTTTTTCAATGCTTTTAATAAGTAAACAATTCAGTAAATATTCCCAATAAGGGCTGCCAAATGTTTCCCCTTGAACTCAACGTTACGCACAAATATGAATAACTTTCAATTGCTGCTTTTACGCAAAGCGAGCCAAGCAAAGATGCCCACACAAAAACTAACTATGAACATTATGTAGCGACAGGCCTGGATAAAGCTGAAAAAGCTGAGTTCACATGTTCCGAAAGGTAGATAGGTATGTATTCAACATACAAATGTACGTAGCATGTGTGTGTCTGTATATATTTGGTCGGTATATCTATACAGCCAGCCATATCTCTTGTCTTCGATGTTGTGCTTTTACAGAAGTGCAAAGCGCAACATTCCGGCAAATGCAATAACGACGCTTAAATAACCACCCCTAAATCTAAATCATTGGCAAAAACAAACAGCAACAAAACTAAAAAAAAACACTAAAGTATCCCAAAATACAGGCACTTCAGTCGAAATGACCTGATCCGACCCGGCCTGGACTGCCTCTGCACACACAGTTCCAATACAATTCCATTTCGTTCCGTGCTGTTCAAGTCTTTTTCAAGTGACTCTCTTTACTTCTTACTTCTGCGACGCATATTTCGGGGAAAATCAATAAAATTTCTCATTTTCCTATTTACCAAAACTGCATCCGCTCACCCTTGCAACTGACGCGACAGTGGCAACAGTAACATCAACACCAAGCATAATAACGAATCGCCATCACTCTCTCATGCACACGCTCTCCCACCGTACAATGACTCGCCGCTGTTATCCGATAAAAAAGTTGAACTGTTGAATGCTATCAAGGCAACTACACACTCTCACTTCTCTGCAGAGCAGAACCATCCGCCACCGCAACCACCCTGGAACGCTACAGGTTGCGCAGTTCCATTTCGCGCAGCTCAGTCAAAGCGGCATCTAATGCTGCAACGACCAAACGACGAGCCACGAACCTAGCCATGAAATACCCACCCCATGACAGTGCCCCGTCAACCCTCGCTTCTGTTAAAAATCGTCTCTTGAAGTGTACCTGTGCGGTAATACTATGAAATGGAGCAGCCAGACCGTCCCACCGCGCGGACCAACACTGCATTTCTCTGTACACCAACGCGGAAAATTGTATGCTTGCACATTTATACGCACACATATGAATATACAAAATCACAATGCGAATGTAGCCTATGGCGGGAAGGCAGACACGACGTGGTGCACACACATATATGTATGTAGCTATTGCAGCAAAGTTCATCAAAGGAAATGCCGAACAAAGATATCCTGAATCCTAATTGTTATAGCAAATTAAAAAAAAAGTTCAATTTAAAACTTATTTTTCGGTTGAATTTGTCGCTTTTTCTCCCACAAAACTGACAAAGTGATTAAATTAAATAAGAACTGCTTAAGTTGGAATCTGGCAGACAAAAAAAAAATTAACTTTAATATAAAAATTCTTATTGAAACTTTTTGAGAACATTGCTTGATTTATATTCAAACTAAAAATTAATTAAAATTATTTGAATTATTTTTCACACTAAAATACTCTCACTTTGGAGCTAACGCCCTTCATCAGTACTTGCACACCTCTTTCATTGATAGATTTAGCCTGTTTTCGCCACTGGGTTATGTTTGAAACCGTGTCTTTTGTTTTCTTTAAGTTCGATTTCATACGGGCCAAATATCGTTTAAACGGTCGATGCTCTGAACAATTCGAAGAGATGACCTCTTTCCGCACTACGTTGACCAAATTTGTTGCGTTAAATTGTGCAGTTGTTTGCAATAGTGGTTTGTTGCCAAGTCAGGCCATAACATGAGAGGCATATCATCGTTCTTAATAAAAGGCAGAATTCACTTCGCTAAGCATTATTTTACATAATATCGCCATACTAAGTGTTCCTTCAGAAATGAGTTCTTCGCTTTTGAAACGCCACAAGTTTAGCCTGCCAAACTATTTCTCCCGATATATTGACGCTTTTGAGTTTTTAAACGGAACATCATGTTCAGGAAGGTTTGGATCGTCCTCATAAGCCCTTAACACATCTTTAACAATTTTTTTAACTGTAACTGAGGCAAATGCCTAGGGCGGCATATTGGTAGGTCCAGCAAAATTTTGTACGTGAAAAAAAATTATTTGAAATGCAGAAAAATATTGTTTTTAAGTTCGTTCATATAAATGTTCATTATAATTTTGAATGTCGATCGATTTGTATAAAAAATTGAATTTAAACAGATCACATGTGGTCGACAATTTTCGTAAGTATTTTAATACAAAAAATTAGGCGTGGCACTCTGGCGATTTGCCGCGGGCGGCATATAAGCTTTATCCGCCACCGGTCACATCTAGCTTTTCTCTTAACCCTGACATTGTTGTTGATACTTGTTCATACTTTTTATCAGGGACCGAACATAACTGTTATTTTACAATTTTCAAATCAAAAGGCATAACGAAAAAAATGCCGGAGGACTTTTTCAAATATACCATTATGATCGTAATGGCCTCAGCTTCATGAATATTAATTTTTTTCAATTTTTTACAATTTTTTTCGTCGCACAAGTCTTATAGCTCAGAATGTGCGGTCTGCTGAGACGAAAAAAATGGTATCAATAGTTTTTTAGTCGGTCAAACGGCCTTTGAAAAAATTCAAATCGCCTGATATATGTGACCGAAAAAATAAGTCACAAAATAACTGTTATTTTTGACCGATAAAATAAAAGTCAAAAGTAACAGTTATTTTTGCCTGATATAATAGAAGGCACAAAATAACTTTTATTTTTGCCGGTAAAAAGAAAAGTTAAAAAATAACAGTTAAATCTTGACTTTTTTGATAAAAACCATAACCGGTACGGTCCCTGCTTTTTATACATATCATCGAACTTTCAACATTCTTCCTATGCGCCATTAGGAGTTGCTTGGATTTCGCAGATATTTGTCCAAAATGAATTTCCTTTGCCGAAGTTCATCGCTCCCTATTACCCATTGGCTACATGTGTTCGTTCCAGTGTTCTGTGGATCCCACGCAAGTCAAATCCTCTCCCTTCCAGTCCCTCTCGTATTTATGTTCCACTTCCCTAATCCACCGGCTCCGGCCGTTTGTGTCGCCCAATGTGTTTTTACTATTGTACATTCGTGTTTTAACTACGGAATAAAGCGCACATCCCACGCAACCCCGCGTCTTTTTTATCTACCTTTCGCTCCGCCGACGGCTCCAAGAGTTCTATTTATGGTCCTTCGAGCCGGATGGAGACACAATGGAGACTCCTTCCTCCAGACACACAAAGTCAGCCAGTGCACGTTTGACAGTTCCTGTCACTCGGGAGCCACCAAACACTCGCTCCAAACTCTCTAGTCCCAAAGCAACCGATCCTAGTGTTGCAAAATTTATTTTCGAGTCCGATAGACTCGTGCAATTATGCACAAAATTTTCATCGGCTCCCATTGAGGATTGGACCAAATCCCTGGTCCAAATTAAGCAAAAAAATTTGCAAGCCCAATGGGAGAGGCTTTTGTGCGCACATGAGGCAGTCTTCATTGCTGAAGACAACAGCCAGCCCGACGGTTTCAAAGAGTCGGCTAGGCAAAAAATCGACGCCTGCACAGACCAGTATGAGTTGTGCATGGCTCAGATGTTGGACATCATTGAGATGCTCCAAACTCAGTCCCCCCAGCCCGCTGCGCATATGGAACCGGTTCGACCCCTAGAACCAGCAAATACCCCCTACATTTGCCTACAAGTTCCACCTTGTGATACCGAAACCTTTTTCGGGGGCTATGAGCAGTGGCCGTCCTTCCGGGACATGTTTACGGCAGTATACATAAACCACCCCCAGCTCACTCCAGCCCAAAAACTGTATCACCTCCGATACAAGACGCAAGGTAAAGCCGGTGCTATTGTAAAGCAATATGCATTAACCGATGAGAATTTCGGACTCGCGTGGGAAGCCCTAAAATCCCGTTACGAAAATAAACGCATACTTGTTGATACTCAAATTCGATTCCTCCTGAATATCGCTCCTGCCCACTCCGAAAATAGTGAGGCACTTCAGCGGATCCAGAGTACTATAAACAATTGTCTGTCTGTTCTCAATACCCAGGCCGTAGATACAGACAATTGGGATCCGCTGCTAGTTTACATATGTTGTACCAAATTGCCCCAAGAGACACTTGCTCTATGGGAGCAATCTTACATCTCGTAAGGACCTGCCTCTTTGGTCGCAAATGGACGAGTTCCTGACCTGCAGGTACGAGGTGGTGGAACGGCTCAATAGCATTCGCCCCGCTAAGCCAAAACCACAACCCTCCAATTCTCATACTCCCCAAAATCGGCCTCAAAACAGACCTCAGCTCTTCCACACTGAGGTGAAAAAAGATTTCGCGTGCAAGCTTTGCAACGCAAACCACCCTATTCGAACTTGTCAGAGTTTCAAGAAGCTCAGCCCCCAGAGCCGATTGAAATACGTCAAAGAGCACAGTTTATGTGAAAACTGTCTTGCGACAACGCATACCATAAAGGATTGCACAAGCAGTTTTACGTGTGTTTACTGCCAAAGGAAGCATCATTCCCTGCTTCATTTCCCCAACAACAAATCTCAAGCCCCGCAGCCTCTCAATAGGTCTCAGACGACCACTTCTCAGGTCGCAACAGCTCATCCACAACCGAACAATAACTCCACAACTCATTCCCCCACTTCAGATGCGCAACCCGGCCCATCTTCAAGGCTAAGTACGCCTCAAGTACAAGCCCTACATTCCAATAATGGCACCCAATCCCTTCTGCCTACGGCACTGGTGTCTATTGCCCACTTAGGAGAATTGTTCAAGGTTAGAGCGTTGATTGACCAAGGCTCGCAACGCACCTTCATTTCCTCGAAGGTGCAAAAACGCCTTAAATTGCCAATTGAAAGATCTCACTTCGAAATTTCAGGCATGGGCGGTAAAATTGTGCAAAATTCCAATCACATTTGCTTTTTGATGTTGGCAATTCCAAACTCCAGCACGACCCTCAATGTGCAAGCAATAGTACTCCCCCAATTGACAAAATTGCTACCCCAATTGGCAAGAATTTGCCACGCTAAATCTCGCTGACCCAAGTCCTTTCGAGTCAGCGCAGATAGACTTAGTTATTGGCAGTGATCTGATACCCCAGATCTTACTCGAAGGTATCCGACGAAATGTGTGTGGCAGTTTATTAGCCCAAAACACCATTTTCGGTTAGATACTCAGCGGGCCAGTACCCCATACGGTGTCATCTTATTCGACATACGTAGCAGAAATCTCCAATGAGGAACTTAGTTCACAACTCAGGCAGTTCTGGGAGCAGGAAGAAGTCAAACTCCCGACACCTGTCTCCTCGGATGACACTTATTGCGAAGAGTTATACCGGAAGACCACAACCCGTGGATCGGACGGTAGATATACTGTTAAACTTCCCTTTAAGGCAGAATTTCCATGCTCTATAGCATTGGGCAATTCCCGACCCAATGCGCTCCAGCAATATGTCAGCATGGAGCGAAATCTCTCCCGAAAGGGAAACCTCAAGACCATCTACGATGATGTCTTAGAGGAATATATCACCCTTGACCATATGGAACTCACAAATCCCCGTGAGATAATCCAAAAGGGCAAATATTTTTCATACTATCTGCCTCATCACGCAGTCATCCGCCCCGAAAAGAAAACTACCAAAGTCCGAGTAGTTTTCAATGCCTCAAAGTCCTCAAGTTCTGGTCAGTCACTTAACGACGTTCTGCATACTGGCCCCACTCTTCAAAATGACCTCACAGCTCTCATTCTCCGATGGCGCCTTTACCGCTTTGTCTTCAATGGCGATGTCCAGAAGATGTATAGGCAAATTCGGGTCCATAATGATCACCAGGAATTCCAGCGAATACTCTTTCGCAAATCCCCGGAATCTCCTATTCAAGATTTCAAATTGAAAACGGTGACATTTGGGGTTAACTGCGCGCCATATTTGGCCATCAGAACGCTCCATCAATTGGCCCACGATTCTCAGCCATCCAGCCCGTTAGCGGCAAAAATACTTCTTGAGGAAACGTATGTCGACGACATTCTTTCCGGAGGTCATGATCTTCCCACAACCAAGGAAGCCCTCTCTCAAGTGATAGCCACCCTCAACTCCGGGGGATTCCCTCTTAAAAAGATAACGGCTAATCACCAGAAACTCTTAGAGGAAATTCCCGAAGACGACCTTTTCGATTCGGAATTCCTTAAGTTCGATTCAACGAGTTCCACTAAGACTCTTGGCATCCATTGGAATGCCCTATCGGACTCATTTTCATACTCTATCTCTCCCACTACTCCTGCAAACTCATTCACGAAAAGGCAAATTCTATCTTCCGTTGCCAAACTTTTCGATCCCGCAGGATGGCTTTCGCCTATAATGATTCTTGCCAAAAAGCTTCTTCAAGAGCTTTGGCTTGAAGGCACTGAGTGGGATGAGTGCATAAAGCCAGGATCACTCATAAAGTGGCAGCAATTCATTGAGAATTTGCCTGCCATAGAACTTATCGAAATTCCCCGGTGGGTTCACTATACCCCCAATCGAAATGTTCAGATCCATGGATTTTGCGATGCCTCCGAAAAGGCATACTGTGCAGCTCTGTACATCCGTACCAGCACAAATGGTGACAACCCCTCGTCACATCTCCTTGTTGCGAAAACAAGAGTTGCACCTCTCCAGACAATAAGCTTACCTCGCTTAGAGCTTTGCGGAGCAGTTTTACTCTCCCAGCTCATAAAATCCCTCCGCTCTCACCGCGGGTTCGACAAATCGGAAATCCATTTATGGACCGATTCGGAAATTGTCCTTGCTTGGTTGGAAAAACCACCTTGCACATGGAAAACCTATGTTGCCAACCGCACGACCGAAATACGTCAAAATGTGCACAACGCCATGTCCCAAGCGCTGAAAATCCCGCGGACTTAGGAACGCGCGGATGCAAGCCGCAAGATCTCAAAGATCACTCTCTGTGGTGGAATGGCCCCAAATGGTTGCAGCAAGCTTCCGATGCTTGGCCCAAAGGTCACTCTCGCAAAGTTCCAATCCCGGAACAACGAGCGATTGACTGCCACCACCTTCTCGAAGAGCAGACCGACATCCTCGATCGGTTCTCCAGCTTCTCTCGAGCCCTGCGAGTAATCGCATACATGTTCCGCTTCATTCATAACGGCATCTCCTCCCGTCGCCAGCAACATCCCATACACGGAACACAGTTATCCCAAGCAGAGTTGGCATTTGTTAAGAATCGCCTTATAACTCTCGCACAAAGTTCCCATTATCCCCAGGAACGCCAAGCACTTTCTCATTCCCTTCCTATATCCAAGAAAAGTTCTCTCTTGGTACTCAATCCCTTCTTAGACAAACAGAAGGTGATGCGAGTCAATGGCAGACTCGCCAATGCGGCATTGTCGTATAATGAACGACACCCCATTATTCTCCCTCCAGAGTCCCGCTACTGCAGTTTGCTTCTTCGCTTCCTCCACAAGCTATTACTGCATGCGGACCAACGACTCATGCTCCGTATGGTTCGGCAGGAATATTACATTCCGCGCCTAAAGCCGCAAGTCAAAAAGTGCATTTTTCAATGCAAAACGTGTGTCATCCATAAACAAAAGCTGCGAACACAAATCATGGCAGCGCTCCCCCCCGAACGATGCACACTTACAATCCCATTCGCCACAACCGGAATCGACTTTGCTGGTCCATTCCAGATTAAAGCTTCCATGCTCCGTAGCTCAACCTACCTCAAAGGTTATGTTGCAGTGTTCGTGTGCTTCTCCACGAAAGCCGTTCACTTGGAACTATGTTCGGATCTTACGACCGAAGCGTTCCGCGCAGCATTCGCCCGATTTACTGGTCGACGAGGGCTACCTCTCAAACTCATGACCGACAACGGCAAAACGTTCGTCGGTGCTCAACGTGCCATGGCCAGAGACTTTGCCAAATTCTCGAGAGAAATCGCCCAAGATATTCTCGACCGATACGGTCCTCAGGGCGTCGAGTGGCAATTCATCCCCCCACATGCTCCTCACATGGGAGGACTATGGGAGTCGGCGGTCAAAAGCTTCAAGACCCACCTTAAAAAGGTAGCCGGCTCTCATAGATTCACATACGAAGAGTTTACGACTCTTCTTACTAGAATTGAAGGGACGCTCAATTCACGTCCGCTCTCTCCTCAAACGCAGGACCCTAGCGATTTAGTGTCTCTGACCCCTGGCCACTTTCTCCGAGGCGCTCCTATCGCCGCACCCCCCGAACCCGAGTGCTCCGAGCTATCCCTGATTAATCGATGGGAAAAACTTAAAGTCCTCCATCATCAATTCGCCCTACGATGGAAGGACGAATATCTCAAGGATCTCCACAAACGTTACAAGTGGAAGCATCCGCAAAGGGAAGTGGAAGAAAATGAAATGGTCGTCATTAAAGACGACCTGCTTCCCCCCAATGAATGGCGGCTCGGCCGCATTCATAAAATTCATCGCGGTCCCGACAATCACGTACGTGTCGTGGATATCCGGACCGACTCTGGCATCTTGACAAGGCCAGTAGTCAAGCTATGCCCCTTAATAGCGTCTTAAAACTAATTCGACTCATGGCCCTGCTTTTCCATACTCCTTCTCATACGCTATCCACTCACTATCGGAATATTGTAGTGATACACTTTTCTTGTGTTTTGCAGGGCAACCAGGAAACACCAGCAGATGGCTCAGCAATGCCGATTGTGCCACCATCTTCACGGCATACGGTTTTGCCGGGCCTTTCTGGCGATGGCACCGGAACAACGGCAGCAGGTGGCCCGCGCCCAGGGATACTGTACGAATTGCCTGGCGCGGTCCCACCCTACTAATCGCTGCAACTCCACCGCGCGCTGCAGCAAGTGCGGCTGCGCACACCATACCTTGCTGCACTTCCGCGGAAGGCCAGCCCCAGCAGCGGTGCCCAAGGCCAGATTCCAGGGCGGAAGGAAGCCGCAACAGCCCCGGCAGCAGGCCGCTCCAAAACAGCGTCCTGTGAAGCGCTCCGCCATCGCCAACCGGCTGGCACGCCATCGCCGCCAGCCCCGACGTCCGGCCAACCGCCCCTCAGCCGAGGCAGCAGCTGAGCGCCAGCTCATCACCTTCAGCGACGAGGAGACCTCCAATGAGGAGACCCCAGAGGCCTTGGGCCGTTTGAGCGAGCAGCTGCACCAGTAGTGTTGCCAGAGGCAACGCGGGCCGCCATGGCTAAATGTGTTCGTTCCAGTGTTCTGTGGATCCCACGCAAGTCAAATCCTCTCCCTTCCAGTCCCTCTCGTATTTATGTTCCACTTCCCTAATCCACCGGCTCCGGCCGTTTGTGTCGCCCAATGTGTTTTTACTATTGTACATTCGTGTTTTAACTACGGAATAAAGCGCACATCCCACGCAACCCCGCGTCTTTTTTATCTACCTTTCGCTCCGCCGACGGCTCCAAGAGTTCTATTTACCCATATTTTTGAAGCTAAACACATGAAACTTACCTATAACTAAGAACAGTAAGGCAAAATTAGCACTGCAAAGGAATAGCTGATCGTGCAATATACACGGTGGACGGAAAGTTTCTGCATACAAAAAAACACCGTTGAGGATAATTTGTATTGATTTAAAATTTTTTTTATTTAAACCACTAAATCATATCCAAGCAAAATTCAATTGATCATTAATATTGTGTATGTGTGCCATTTTTTTCGTAGCACTCTAGGACTCGCTTTCGAAAACTTTCGCACAAGACCGACGTTTCGGCCAATGATATGGCATCCCACTCTTGTTTTACTCTCTCAATGAGTTGAAGTCTATTGGCAGGTTTTGGACTACGAAATACTGAATCTTGAATCCTTGACCAGATATGTTCAATAGGATTAAAATCTGGCGAATTTCCCGGCCAGTCTTCCCATACTAGCTTAAATAGACTTTTAGCAACACTTATTGACTGTTTCGCCATATGACATCGCGCACCGTCCTGCATTAAAATCGCTGTAGATCTATGAGGGAACTGCTTAGGATTTTCAAACCATCACATTATTGGGGATTTCCCCATTTCATTTTCAAATAAAACAAGCAATGAGAATTTTAAGTATATTACAATTGAAACGATGTATGCAGAAACTTTCCGTCCACCGTGCATATAACAAAATTGTGCTTTGTGTAGTGCTGCCAGATTTTAACTGAAGCAATTCTTAACCCTTTGCGACCCAGTGAAATTTTTTGCTTCGACGAGATTAATCACGAAAATGTTACACATTCATTGTATTAAATTTTTTTCTTTCTTAATTTTTTACACACTAACGGGAAAACGATTGGCGACATTCGAACGAATGTCGAATGACATAAATTCAAAATTTACGCTACAGTGTTTTTAAAGTTAGATCGCACAATTGTGTATGCTGGGTCGCAAAGGGTTAATTTGAAGGCGATGAAATAGATTTGGAAGAATAATAAATTTTTTCATTACAACGTGCGACAAAAATGAAAAAAAATTTCACACTGGAAAAAATCCACATGGGCGTGAAACTAGAGACCAAACATAGTAATACTGTGTACTCAGTTTTTCATTTCTACATCCTTTGTCCTTTTAAAAGGACTTCAAAATTTTGAAAGGGATAAAAAATAAAAAAAAATATAAAAAATACTTAACCTCGTTAGAATATGGCGATATGTATCAAATGAAAGAGGAAAGGCTCAAGAATTTAAATAAAATTGATTTTTTATCTATTTGTAAAAAAGGATATGGAAAAGGTCCTTTGAAAATTTTAATCCTTTATATCCTTGAAAATTTATATTGGATTTTCTTGAAAAGTAAGTATGTTAAAACCCAAAATCTCCTGATCACCTGTTAAAATTTCATTATTCTCGCTTGATTGATTTTGTATCTTTTTATTATTTAAAATACTGATACTCAAATAAATAAGAATTTTTGTACTTCATTAGAATTGCAGTTTCCGCCTTTTTGTAAATAACTTTCGAACCAATAAAGTTTGAGCAATGAAATTTTGAGACGTGATCAAGGAGATTTTGGGTTTTAACATACTTACTTTTCAAGAAAATTCTATATAAATTTTCAAGGATATAAAGGATTAAAATTTTCAAAGGACCTTTTCCATATCCTTTTTTTTACAAATAGATGAAAATCAATTTTATTCTTGAGCCTTATCTCTTTCATTTGATATACATATCGCCATATTCTAACGAGGTTAAGTATTTTTTATAAATTTGTTATCCCTTTCAAAATTTTGAAGTCCTTTTAAAAGAACAAAGGATGTAGAAATGAAAAACTGAGTACGCAGTATTACTATGTTCGGCCTCTAGTTTCACGCACATAAGGATTTTTCCCAGTGTGAAAAATGCTGTCGCACGGTGTTATATAACACAATTCCGGGTATTTTTTGGACACAGTAGTATATAATATACCTATACTTCTGATAAAAAAACTTGGAAGTGTTCAATAAAACGAAAACGGTTCAATCATTCATCAACATTCATTTTATTTCCATCAAGTGATCTCCATTGTAAGCAATGCTCATATGTATTCCAACGCTTCCTCCAATCTTGAAAACACTTTTCATCGGCTGAATTTTGGATCGCCTTTAGCTCCTTTATCGACTCAATCGTCCCAAAACGCTTTCAGCGAAGTGGTAATTTGAGTCGTGGTAATAGGAAAAAGTCACAAGGAAATATGCCCGGTGAATACGGAGCTTCCGGAACGGTATAGTCGCGTACAAGATGGGATGTGTAAGTTCTTGCTACAAACATTTTCCCTCAAACGCTTTGGCGTTGGAAACACAAACTTTCAGATACTCTTTGCTCAACTAATATTTGACATTGCGAAATTCGCTGAACATAAGAAACCCTGACCCAGAAAAAAATGTGTTGACAATATATCAAGCGCGATCTGTTTGAATATGAAATTTCGGGTATTTTTTTAATCAAAAATATGTAAGGTGCGTATCATATCATAATTATAAGACACTTGGAAAATTTCACTTTGCAGCGTCGCCAAATTTAGGTAATATTTTTTTTATAAAAGCAAAAATGCAGAGTAATATTGTAAAGGGGCAGCTTTAATTAAAAGCGCAACTCAATATTCTTAAAAATTCCTGTCATATATACCGTTAGCTTTTATGGGAATGAGTAATAATTTGGGTAGCTGCAATCGTAACACAATTATAAGACACATTATGCTAAAAGTATTTATAGTGCGCAGATCGATTTTTTTGATCGACTTCGGCGTTGATTTCTTAGTTAACCCTTCGTTGCATGGCATTGCATATATGCAATGTTAACTTCTCGGAGATCTGGTAACTTTTCTATGCAGCGTTTTACAGTTATTCGTTCATCAGCTGTTTCTGTTATGATAAAACATTTTATTTCTAACGGAATTTCGCGAATAACATTGAAAGTATGCACAAAAGAATCGACCAAACAACACGTGTTTACAGAGCTTGGAAAAATTGTGTTTATTTTTCTTAATATTTTGCATTATTGTGAAAATTTTCTAAAATGTAAGTATTATTTGAAAAGTTTACATGATTTTCATCGTTAACTACTTGCATTCTTAAATTGCTAAATATTTACTTTTGCGTTATGATGTATCATTGCATATATGCAATATCATGCGTTTGCGCCAATATGAACTGGCATTGCATATATGTTATTATATTGCATATATGCAATACCATGCACACAATCCTAAGTTATTATTTTTAGGGCATTTACTCATCAGGACCTTGAAAAAATAATTGAAGGTTGGGATGAAAGTGAAGACGAGTTTTTTGATGATGGCGGTGATAATAATAATTTTGAAATACAAATATATCGATGCCCGGAGGAAACATGTGAAGAAGAAGAAGAACAACAAGGAATAAATAAAGTGGTTGAGATTGCTGCAGAAAAAACGGTCAGAGAACGACGCGATAAAACTATTTGGAAAAAAAAGAATTCGATATAAATTTAAATACTGAATTTAAAGGCAGCGAAGAGCTGCCCGAAAGTTTTATGGATTTGAAAGGACCTTACAGTTATTTCAAATATTTTTTTTCTGACGAACTTATAAAGTCTATTGTTTACCAGTCCAATTTATATGCTTGCCAGAAAAATCCAGGTAATCCAGAACATATTGATGAATTGGATTTGCAAAAATTTCTGGGCATATGCGTTTTGATGTCTGTAATTCAAATTCCTAACAACCGTCAGTATTGGGTACCTATAGTTGGAAATACATTAATACAGGAGACCATTTCGCTAAATAGGTTTGAAAAAATCAAGTCGCTGTTGCATTTCAATAATAATGATGACATGAAACTCAGAAATGACCCAAATTGTGACCGACGTTTTAAAATACGTCCAGTTATTAACCACTTCATTGAAAAATTTAAATCGGTCCCATTTGAAAGCTGTCTTTCCGTGGATGAGCAACTGTGCTCTACCAAATGCAAATCTTATCTGAAGCAATATCTCCCCATGAAACCTCACAAATGGGGATTTAAACTCTATGTGCTCGCCGGAATATCTGGATTTAACTACAACTTTGAAATATACACAGGCCAAGAGAACAACCCCGTGCATAGGCTTCCTGAAGAGACTGATTTGGGCTCTAGTGCCAACATTGTTATAAGACTACTGCGACATGTTCCATCTGAAAAGAACTACAAAGTTTTTTTTGATAATTTTTATACATCGCTGCCATTAATGCTGACTCTAGCTAAACGCGGAATTTATTCACTGGGTACAATCCGTCGCAATAGAATTACAAACTTAAAACTTCCTGATGATAAAATTATGATGAAAAAACCCCGTGGAGAATGCTGTGAATACGTTACAACAGTTGATAGTTTTAATATTTCTGTTGTTTCTTGGAAAGATAACAAAATTGTCAACTTGATGTCAAATTATTGTGGCAAGAATCCTGAGGTAACAGTTGAAAGATATGACCGAAAGCTGGGAAGAAAGACCGTTTCATGCCCCAGAATTGTTTCCGAATACAACAAATTCATGGGTGGGGTTGACATTTTGGATTCTTTCATAGGACGCTATAAAATCAAAATACGCTCTAAGAAATGGTATTTGCGACTCTTCTATCACTTAGTAGACACAGCCTTGGTCAATGCTTGGCTTTTGTACAAACGTGCTGAAGCCCAAAAAGGAAACACAGTCAAGGAGACTTTGGGTGATTTTCGTTTAAAAGTAGGCGAAACCCTCTGCAAAATTGGGAAAAAATCAACATTACGCGGGAGGCCTTCTGAAGTAACCAGAAATATTGCACTTAAGGTATAACTTATACATTTATTTACATAGTTACATAATTAAAAACAATTTCTAATTAAAATTATTCAAGAGAAAGCACCAAAGAAGTTTACCACTTCCCCAAAACGAAGTTCGCTTGGATCATATGGACCACTGGCCGAAATGGGTTGACAATCGTGCCACTTGCAAGCTTCCAGGTTGCAATGGTTACACTTTCATTAAATGTGAAAAGTGTGACACATATTTATGTTTCAATAAAACAAGAAATTGTTATAAAAAATTTCATTCAGAATAATTTCCCAGTTCCTTACATTAAACTTTTTATATTATAATTACTACAGTACTACAATACTACAGTTTAAGATATTTTCCCAAAATAAAAATGAATTCACAACAACTTTTTCAAAACTCGTAGTTTTTCTGTAGAAATAACAATATAGAATTTCGTATAAGTAAAATGTCACGTAATTTCAAAAATGTGAGGAAATCAAAAGGAAAAATGATTTTGCATTTTTATGGATTTGCTGCATGAAATTGCATATATGCAATGTTACTTAACTTCTTTCGTGGACATAGGAATTCAACAAAATTTCATTTTTACCATCGTAACTTAACAAGAAACAAGAATAATGTGGCACATTTTTTTTTTCTCTACGCAAATTAAATCATGCAACGAAGGGTTAATTTCAGTTAATTTAAAATAAAACACTGGTTGGTAAATTGTTATCCGAGAAGGAACAAAGCTTTTAAGGTTGCCGGACTTAGTGTAGGCGAAATTTCGAAAAATTTCGAAGGAAATCGGTCGTTCTCGTTGTAATATTGCTGGATTTCCCGCAATCCACATAATTACGCTAAACGACGAAGTACTGGTCGTAAACAAAAGCTGTCTGACCACGAAACGCGCCTAATTTTGTTGAAAGCGAGCAATTCGTTCACCTCTTGTTCGCAGCTCGCAGCCTTCAGCAGCCGGCCAGTATCTAAATTGACCAATTGGCGTGTGTTAAACAACTCGGATAATATTGTCCGAGCTGAAGAAGGCACCGACACTCCTACCGCGCCACAAAGCTGCACGACTCCAATTTGCGCGAAATAATCTGGATACTTGCTGGGACATGGTAAACATATTTTAATATGTTAACTAACATGACTACAAAGGCATATTTTTTTCCAAAAGGTTATCTTTTCTGATAAAAATAAATTTAGTTTGGATGGACCAGATAGTTGTCGATGATATTGGAGGGTTTTCAGTAAGGAGCCTCTAAAATGTTCTAAAAGAAATTTCGGTGGCGGATCTGTGATGGTGTGGGGCGTATTTCACAAACATGGAACGGTCGATTTCCGCTTCAAGAGCTCAAGAATGGGCAGTACAGAATATACTGGAGTGTTGGATCGCAGCCTTCTTCGATTTTGAATGAATTTTTTATGCAAGATAACGCGGCCATTCATAAAAGTCCGCAAACAACAGGGTTTTAGAATATTGCTCTGTTGAAACTATGGACCGACCAACTTGTTCGCACGACTTGAACCCGATTCAAAATATGTGGGGAGTACTTGCCAGGCGTGTCTATGGGAAAAATAAAAATACAGCTCTGTTGGGGACTTAGAAATTGCTATTTTAACCAATTATTGGTTAAGCTTACAAATTCGATGAGAAAACAGTTGTTTGAAGTGTTTTCTAGACTAACTTTTGGTCGCTGAACACGAAACTGAAAATCAAACCATTTTTTTAAAAAGCGTTTTCGAAAAATCTTCGAAAAACCAGTTTTTTCCCTGTTGTTTCAGTTATGAGCACATATCTCGTAAACGAATGATCCGACTTACACAAACTGCCCATAAAAGCTGACGGTATATTTGACAGGAATTTTTAAGAAGTTTCACTTATAATTAAAACGGGCCCTTTACAATATTACTCTGCGTTTTTGCTTTTTTAAAAAAAATTACTACCTAGATTTAGCGAGGCTGCAAAGTGAAATTTTCGAAGTGTCTTATAATTATGATACGCACCTTATATACAGTGAGTGTCATCCAAAATCGTACAGCAGTCATTACTGCACTTTTAACAATATCTTTATGTGTTTCCGTTTATGATTAAAAACAAAATGCGGTTTTTGGTGTGCTATATAAACAAGCGTAATTTGCAATAAAAATAATTTTCAGAATGTTTACTATTTTTGCAAAAATTTTGATAACACTGTAAGGGCCAATTTTTCAGTGCGAGTTTAACTCAGTTTCTAGTTTAAACTTAGTTTAAACGCAAAATCGAATTTTTCAGTCAAACTTGACTGAAGTTTAAACGCCCAACCGTGCAGGGTTAAACTAAGTTTAAACTGTCAACAGCTTCTGACAGTTCATTTATTTTTTGTTTTGGTCAGCTCTTGCCTGTCGTGAGCGAAATTCTTTTTTTGCACTTTTTTTTAGATTCTTATACTTTGTGCGCAACGTTTTCGCGCACCGGAACTTATCAACAAATTTTGAATCGAAATCGTTCTCAATTTCTTTCCATTTCGTTTGTTTTTCCTCGGCACTCACGCGATCTGTCTTCTTGCGCTCGAGCACTTGTTTATTTTGTTTCACAAGTGCAAGAAGACATTCGATTTCCCGAGACGAAAAATTTGGACTCCGTTTGCTTATTTTGAATTTTTTGATGAAATGCATTATTTGAGCGCAAAGAATTTATTTACGAACGACAATCAAAACAAAGGAAAATTATTAGCTAGATAAAAATATTGCCGGTATTGCCACACCCAAATGACAAATATTTGCTCCAGTTAAACTAACA
Source organism: Melieria picta (assembly GCA_964056695.1). Lineage (NCBI taxonomy): Eukaryota > Metazoa > Arthropoda > Insecta > Diptera > Ulidiidae > Melieria > Melieria picta. Next base: position 89,694,127 of record OZ057399.1, read on the forward strand.
CTGAAAAACTGCTTTGTCGTTTAAACTGAGTTTATATTTAAACCAAGTTCAAGGAAACTACCTTTGAACTGCGTTTAAACTCGCACTGAAAAATTGGCCCTAAATCGTACGGTAAGTGGGCGTCACTGAAAATCGTACAGCTGATTATTAGTATGAGAAATTCGGGTATTTCCCTAAAAAAATCGTAGAGGAAACTGAAAGGGCAATTTGTTACTTTAAATTTTATTTTGAGTAGTTTATATAGATTTCTTCTTATATTTAAATTTAATCTAATTAAACAAAAAATGAAGAAGACAACTATTGACATTCGTGAACTTGCAATCGAGCACCACAAAAACGGTAAATCTTATGGTGAAATTGCTAAAATTATTGTAACGATGAGGCACTCTGTTGCTGTGCTATGCATGAATGCTTTTACGGGCATACTTTTAGGCATGCACTTTGGAGTACGGCCGTTTTGCTATAATTCCGATATGGCAAGGATGGTTCGTGATGGTAATGGGCTGTGCGAGAACTATCGAGAGAGATTCCAACTGGAATGTGTGAGAACAATCGGCGCGATAACCAGATAAGTATAAAAGGCAGCCGGGTGCAGCGCAAAGGGGAGTCTTATTTGAAAAATCAAAGTAGTAACAAGTGTAAAGATGAGCAAAGTGTAAATCTGTAAAGTGATTGCTGGTTTTTGACTGCGTTTGCGCTGGTTAATTGAAGTGGTTTTTTTTCAAGCACAATCCAGAAACGAACTTAGAGAGCTAATTTACGTAACATTATTAATCGAAGTCGAAGCACAGTTCAATACATAATTTCGAGATATAAAAAAGAAAACCGAGTCGCAAATAAAAAAAAATATCGTAAAAAGCTAACTGGAACTGATGAACGTTGGATAATAAGGAAAGTTAAAGCTAATCCAGGCATTGCCGCAAACCTTAAAATTTACCTAAACAAGGATGTGAGCGACTCCACAGTACGAAGAGTTCTTAGAAAAAATTATTACCATGGACGCACTGCACGCAACAAACTACTGATCAACAAGCCAAAAAGAAAACGACGTTTCGAATTTGCAAAAGAGTACCTTAAACAGCCCCCAGAGTTCTGGAATGACGTAATTTTTACAGACGAATAAAAATTTAATACGTTTACATCAGATGGTAAGGTGAATGTTTAGAGAAAACCAAATAAAGAAATGGATCTCAAAAGTTTGCGACCCACAGTAAAACATGGTGGAGACTCATTAATAGTGTGGGGGAGTATGTCATCTCTTGGCGTTGGAAATCTAGTTTTTATAAATGGCCGCATGAATCAATGGAAGTATTTAGATATACTAAAGAATAACCTTAAACAAAGTGCCGAGAAAATGGGTATTTTGAACACATTTAAACTGTACGCTGACAATGACCCAAAGCATACCGCGCATGCTTCTCGTATGTGGACGCTGTTTAATTGCCCCAAAGTTCTTAAAGCGCCCGCTCAATCACCGGATTTCAATGTAATTCAGCATGTCCGGAATTATTTGGACCAAAATATATGGAGTCGCTCGATATCTAACATTGGGGACTTAGAAACAGTTCTGAAAGAGGAGTGGTTAAGCTTTTCACCAGACTACTGCAAAAAACTGGTTGCATCGATGCCTAAACGACTGCAGGCTGCAGCAGGCAATAAAGATTTTCCAACTAAATATTAAACAATAACTCGATAATTTAAAAATGTTTTTTATATAAATTTTTGGAGAACACGGTACACTGTACGATTTTTACTGACTGTTAACTTTTCTTATAATAGTATTAAAACGCATTTTATTTTTGTTTTTACAATTTAAATAATTTTAGTGTTGTTAATAAATGAATTAAATTGTTACGTCCTTTTTGAAACAGAGTATTTCATTGCGAAAATCGGAAGTAATTCAGAGATCTAACAAAAAATAGTAATGCAACGTGCCTGTACGTTTTTGGGTGACACTCACTGTACTTAAAATCTCAAACAAATTCACCATAGATGCTTTTTTGAACTTATTTTGGCCACAGAGGTACAACGTTCGTTTTAAGCTACATTTTCAATACTTTTATTTGCAATGTTTCCACACTCTTTTCGAACACTTTTGCCAGTTTGTTTTAAATAGCCACTACAAATCAAGACACGTTGGCGCCTCCAGATTCAATTGCTTTCACATGTAAACCGGGGAAGTTTTGCAATTAGTTGCCGTTTTAGTAATTCACAAAACAATATTTTCGTAAAACACATTCCAACCCATAGAATAATAAACCCAGTGAGTTGTATATATTCATAAATAAAATTAAACATAACAATAGATGTCACCATAATAGCGAATAATATGTGATCGCTGCATAAGCTTTAAGCATAAAAATAAACTCATCTCATAAACTATTATTCTGCAAATACAAAGCTAAACTCCCCCCTGAGTTCGATTTTGTGGTTGGAAAATAAACATGTAACTTTTATTTTGCAAGTGAAAATAAAACTGATGCAATAAACGATATTTTTGTTTCCACAGCATTTGTAATTACTTCGAAAATCAGTCGTTTCAGTCTATTACATCATATATTTTTTATTTATTTATTTAATAAGTCTATTGTACATTCAGTAGCTTACAGACTAATAACAGATTAGTACCAATTATTTAAAGCGTTTAAACTATGTTTAAAAGACAATTTAGAAGATGAAAAATTAACAAAATTATAAAGCGAATTAACTTCATTCAAAGTTCTAGCCAGGAGCGCAAATTGGGCATAAATTGTACGACAGCAGGCAAGATTGAAAATTTCATAATTCCGCAACTGTTTGGCGGGAACATGAACATTTATTCTCAAGCAATAAGGGACAGCAATAAGCAATAAGAGACAGTCAATACCACCAGTAACTAAATTAAATACAAAAGTCATAGAGAGAATCTTCCTCCTGTCTTCGAGGGACTTGATATGCAATAAGGAGCACATAGAATAGTACGACGGAACAGGGTTAACGAATCTCAAAGACCGAAGTGCATATCTTAAAAACACTTTTTCGTTCAAGTTGTTTGACCGCATATTCAAGCACTGAGCGGACATAGGCATTAAAAAGCGTTTTTACGGTGTACGGATCAGTGAAGTCAACACTGTTCCGCCTAACAAAAGCAAGCATTGAATATGCTTTAGAAATAGTAAAGTTGAGATGACTGGAAAAAGTGAGCTTGGAATCAAAAATAACTCCAAGGTCCCTAATCTCAATAAGAGACTAAAGGGGCGTATTATCGATACTATAGGAGGTTTGCAGCGGACAATGAGACTTAGAATAAGCAACATGGAAGCATTTATTGATGTTCAGTGATAAACGGTTTCTGCAACACCAAGCAAACACATTATCAAGGTCAGATTGAAGGTTTTGCTGATCAATAAAGGAAGTTATAGTGAGTAAATTTTTAGATCATCGGCGTAAAGAAGAAACCTGGACGTTGAAAAACAAGAAATAATATCATTAACGAATATTATAAAAAACAGTGGCCCAAGAATGCTCCCTTGGGATACACCATATGACGCTATAAAAGGCCGAGATGAAACATTGTCAATCACAACAGTACAACTGCGATTGCTAAAATAGGAGGATATGTACCTTTCATACGTCTCTTATTTTTAAACAGATGTGGATGAAACAGCATTCAGCACAGTAGATATTAACTCTCTGACTAGTAAAAGTGCCTCAGGGTACTTATCACTAAATTCGAAACTACTCCAAAAGTAAAATATTTTCTGATTAAAATCTCGGGAGCATAGGCCGTCCACAAGACATTGCCTTGTGTTGGTTACGTTAATCGGTTGTGTGTTTCTGCCAGGGTGGGTGATTGGCCTGCCTCAGGTAGTCCTAAGTGATTGGGCGGCCATCTATCGCCGCTTAGGAACGACCCCTCCGAATTTGTAAGCTACCGCTAATAGCGCCATCTTATATAAAGGAGGTGACAGCAGGGTGGTTGGGGACCTCGCTTATATGGTTTAGTGCGCTGTTTTTCGCTAATACCAGCTTCCCCTTACAGGCGTCGCTGGTGCACAGTGTAAGCTGTATATTTGTTTTCTTTTTTCAGCCGCACAGCGCATGATTGTGGGTAGGAAGGATCATCTGAGGGTCCGAGTTTTTGAACTGGGGTACGTTGCTGGGCTACGAAATAACACTGATCGACAGCAAAATGGCTTTTCTGGGTTTGACATCAGTTCTAGGGTAATTAGGGAGCGCTGATTTCGAATCCGCAAACCGTTTTTAAAACTTAGTTTCCATTTTCGCAAAAAATGGGCGTGTCACTTTTTCGGATTTTCCCTGACTTTTTTCACGTTTGGGATTGTAATTTCTAAACTAATAAACCGGTTGACATGATTTTCTCTTTGTGGCAGTTACAACACCTCACGGCTTCTTTTCCAATGTAATTTATTTGTATAAGTTCTAAAAATCCGCGGCAATTGGACCTCAAAGTCGGAAAATATGGAATTTCATGGCGTTTTATTTAATGTTGAAAAACATGCACATTTTTCGTAAATCAATTATCGAGTTATGTATAAACGAAAGTGGAAACATCAAGTAATACAACAAAGCCAAATTAATTGGTGTGATTCCCATTCTCATCGAAATAATTGCAAAAATGTACCATAGCTATTTTCAACTTTTGTCAGCTTTTTTCCTTAAAAAATTAAGGGCCTCAAAATATGCTCTTTTATATGTTCCATTTACAGTCTGGAATACAAGCAACAAACAAACAAAATTTTGAATTGCTCAAAACAAAAAAAATTAAAAACTTTGCATATTTTGAGGCTCTTAGTTTTTTAAGGAAAAAAGCTGAAAAAAGTTGAAAATGGCTATGAAACATTTTTGCTATTGTTTCGATGAGAATGTGACTTACGCCAAAAAATTTGGCTGTGTTGTATTTATTGATGTTTCCGCTTTGGTTATACACCTAACTCATTAATTGATTTACGAAAAAGGTGCATGTTTTTTAACATCAAAGAAAACGCCTTGAAATTCCAAATTTTCCGACTTTAAGGTCCAATTACCCCGGAATTGTAAAACTTATAAAAATAAATTACATTGGAGAAGAAGCCGTGAGGTGTTTTAAATGCTACAAAATGAAAATCATGTCAACCGGTTTATTGGTTTAGAAATTAAGATCCCAAACGTGAGAAAAGTCAGGGAAAATCCGAAAAAGTGACACGCCCATTTTTTGCGAAAACGGAAACTAAGTTTTAAAAACGGTTTGCGGATTCGAAATCAGCGCTCCCTAATTACCCTAGAACTGATGTCAAACCCAGAAAAGCCGACCAAAAGTCGAAATTTGTTGCCCTGTGTAATTAGACAGGAAAAATTGGAAGAGTGCGGGACCATGCACCACTTATAAGGGTATTTAATGTTACTTATGTATCAACGGTTTTATAGAAGATTATAAGGCTTTTTGACATTTCATTTTGCGCAAACTAGTGTGTTTGTTTATTATGAGTGGAATATTTTTTACTCGAAAGGAAAATTATTATATTTTACTTTTACCTATGAAGGTAAATGCATACTTTACGGTTAAGTTAACAGTGCCCTGAGACATGCTTCCCATTTTCTGTGGTCCCTTCTCTACACTAGGAAATGCTTTAGTGGTCATAAGTAAACCGTTAGGCCTTCTAGTACAACGTTTTGCAGCAATCCTTCTAAAATGGAGGATTTCGGAAAGAACTATTTTGTGCAGTTATACTCCGCCGGTGAAATATTGGTTGGATTCTACTTTCACGGCCTTTTCCAGCGTGTACTTTTCAGCTAGTCACATTGCGAATGTGTAAGAAGTCTCTAGCAAATAAATATGCAAAACTGAGTGTTGCGATATTCGATTTTTATTTTACTGGAATTACTCTGGTCGCAGTGTGTGCACGCATGAATTTTACAATTGCATTGAAATATTATTTATTCAAAAAATTATATACCCGTTAAGGGGGTGGTGGAGACACTTTTAAAAAATCGAAAAAATCAAAGAGGGAGCCCTGCATCACTGGAATGCCCAGTTGAATGATGTACCAATCAAATAAAAGAAAACTATCTTATATGTTGTGTTACAGCTAGTATTTTCCCCCTTTCCACCACCATAAATAATTTTTCTCATACAAATTCTTAATACATGTTTTACCCATCAAAGGTAGACAATTTTTGGCTCAGTTAGATGATAATGTTCAAGAACTGAAAAACATGTGGCGAATTTTTTATTTGATCGGTATGTCCATTAGAGCCGTCTCTGATTTCCGCATTATTTCCTCTCGGCTGCTAAAATGCGTTCGCCGTAATGTTTTTTTGAATCAATTAAACAGAAAAAAGCAAAATAATAGTCGCTGCCGTGGCTCAGCTAAATAATATATTGGACCGCAAGTCGAAGGCGACCCTCGACCAGGATTCTCCGCTGTATCTAAAACTAAAACATACGAAAACTTTTTTCTTTCGACGGCTGCCCTCGTCACGTGGAATAGCAAACGTGGAATAGCTGGCGTGTGATAACATCGCTTAAGGACGCATTGTATGGCGTCGCCCACTCCAAGCATATAATTTAATTGTAAGCGGTGTAAACGTTTTTGCCACTATGAGAACGCATCATGTAAAAGTCAACGCAAAACTGTCACTTCGTCAGGGTATGAATTAGGCGGGACTTTCTCTAACTTAATTCGGCTTAAAACTAATTAAACTCAAGACATTTCGTTACCAGTATGAAATCTACGGTTCTTCCCCGAAGTTTATTCACTCAAATACAACGTAAAAATGGTCAGCGTACAAAGGCAAAACAAAAAATGTAGAAGGTATCGAGGTCAAAATTTTCGAATCTCGCAGGTACTGAAAATGGAAAAAAATTTTAGTCACAAGCACCGAAGTGTGCAAATATCGAGTTTCTACTGTAATCAGTTATAGTGCAAAAGTTTATAATTTTAATATAGGTGTTTCCTGTTGCGTATCTTTTACAGACGCTCATGAGCATGTTCAATAAGGTGCTATTTCATTACTGTGTATTTCATATTCAGCACGTGAATGCTCAAATATGAACAGTGTCTACAACACTCTCTTAACCTACGCTCTATTACCGAGACCGGACGACCATCTCGATTCGGCCCCGATTAAGAAGCGAACACAACAAAAAACCAACAAAGAAGCACAAAGTTACAAGAATATGAGAATAACAGAAGAGAAGACGAAAACAATACAGGAAGACTACAGACACAGTACCTACAAACACTACCAACTAAAACATCAACAGCAACAATATTGACAACGACCACAAGAACAACAGCAACAGCAGCGACACTAGCAACAAAGAACCGCGTGTATACGCCGAGAAGTTTTAGATGCTGATGAACTCAAACGGAGAGTCAGCAAAAACAACGAGCTAAAGCCACAATGAAAATACATACGAGCTACATATACACGAAGATATCAATTCGTACATGTGGTACACACGTATGGGTGTATTTGTGAGTAAACGAAAACTTTAATGGAATGACAACAAATCAAGTCAAAAAACGAGCAAAAACAAAAGTTGCCAAAGTCGAAAATACAAAAATAAAAATAAACAACACATGAACAAAGGAAGCGTTTACCTGTGGTTTTGACCGTGGTAACACTACTTTTCTCCACTTTAAAACTTGCTGTGATATTTGCTACCTGAACAGAAGCAGCAGGGCCACAAGGCAATGTTAGCCAAGAACTTACGTAGTCCAAGACTATCAGTTTGAATAAGTGCAAAAAATCTATAGACTTTTCACACCGGTTCTTAAAATCGCCACTACTATTAGTAGTGCACTTTGAGGACTTAAATCAAACTAAGTTTACACCAATCTGCACTTAGAAAACATAGCATTCGTAAAATGCCGACTTACAATCCTTTTTGACCAGAGCCTTGTTAATTAATCAGACGTCAAGTACCGGTCACGACTTTAGGGCCACTACAAGCCGCAGTACTATATACCAGTGCAGTGACGCACACAGGATTTCATTTTGGGGGGTTAGCTTACAACTTTTGAGCCGAATACTATTCGAAACCATATTTTTCGAACCCCCAAAACCCCGTGTGTGCCAATGTACCAGTGCATTCTGGTGAGTTACCATCCACTCATTTTTTGGATATGTAAGCTTCAGTCTCGAACTAAGAATTATTCCTAAAATGCTACTGAGAAATAGATCTCCCTTCAGAGCAATGGCACTGCGGCGACGGCCACGACGGCGCGATGTTTTACCAAACCAGTCTCCGCCGTTAAAGAACATCATTGCACACACTTGTGCGTGTGAATGGACACATACTCATACAACGAGTACTCGGCGCATGTGCGGTTCTGTTTCTGACATGTGTCTGTGTTCGAAAAGGGCCTTAAACTTTGAAAAAGTCAAGGTCAGTGATTCTTTAATGCGCTTTAGTTAGTTCGTTTAAAGTCGCTTCTTTTGCCAACGAATTCCACGACCATTATACGTGCAGCATATTTTTTTCATTCCCCGCTTTTTTACCTTAGCCTTTAAGAGCAAACAACCGAAATATTCAGATATTTCAGAAAACTGTTACTTCACTGGCTGCTGGCTGGATTTCTTACTTAACCACGTGACAAATGTTAAGTTTACAGAACAAACATAAAACCAAGTTAAAATAAGATAAAATTAATTTAATCATATTTAAAATAAATTACAAATGTAAATATTTACTAGGATATAGTAAATGCATCTCTGTGTATTTTGTTAGTGTAAAGTACAAATATATTACACCAATTTGCAAATGCTACAATGCAAGACGGTTTGCACAAGATTGTGAGTAGGGCCAATATATAATATATTACTTATAAAATGCCGAATAGGGCAAATATTTGACTAGCTATTGCGCACATCTTTGCCTGCTATGCAGACAACAATCCCCAAATAAAAAAGTTTTGGTAGGCTTATTGTTTTTTCATTAGAAACGAATTTCCTCCTTTAATATAAATTTAAATAAAATCCGGCTGAGGGTTAGAGGAATTTTTCAGCTCAACGGGGTAGACCCGTAAATATTATCTTGTACAGGTAGACCTGGTTTAACACGGAGGTTACGTTCCTGGAAAATACCGTGTTAAACACGTTATGGGGAATATTTTTTTGGTTAAGTTAAATAAGGGTGCAGGAAACTTACAAATGGGGTATTCAGCAAAAATTATTTATACTACATTAACGCAGATAAAGTTGTGCGCAATATCTAGTCAAATATTTGCCATATTTGGCATAAGTAATATACAGTAAAATTCATCATAACGGAGTCCTTATAACCAGACAGCTTCAATAGCCGGACAAATTTCGCAGACACTGCAATTTCAATAAATTTGCCATACGAATATCATTCCAATAACCGGACGCTATAATAACTGGACGCAGACACTATATTTCAAACCATTTTGGTTTTTTTTTATACAAATCGCACTCGCTACCTGTACATGTAATAAATATTCAATATTCATAAATTCTTACAAAATATTAAATAAATAAACGATAGAAACACTAGGATACCATTCAAACTAATTTTTTGTACCCTCTCCCCAATAAGTGCACATCTCCCGGACAAAAACACTGCGGCGGTGAGTGTCCGGTTATAAGGAATTTCACTGTACTTGTATTACATATTACTTTTTTAATTAATATATTACCAGTAATATTATTACCAAAATTTTGGAAGTAATATAAGGTGTTTCCAATATATTTATTACTTTAGTTTTCAAGTAATATGTAATATAACTATATTACTTTTAGAAGCCAGTAATGTGTAATATAACTTAGTTACATTCTAAAGTGATATGTTCTGATTCTGTCACCTTTCCAACGAATTTCAACAAGTATTCATTTCAATTACGAGCACCAACCCTGAACGATTGGAACGACAACTAGTGAAATCGGGCACGAACTTATGCACTTATCTAATAATTCTGTGCAGTTTCTCGTATTAAAGTTTTAAGCGAGTATTTGATAAAAGTAGTAATGCATACTGAAATTAAATTTGTCAATATAAGCTTTAAGCAATTTGTAGCTTAAATTAGATTTGTAGCTTAGAATTCTAAATTTACAATAGGCGCTTGACTTGAAATTACCGATTATTGAAATGTTGGCAATTTTGCAAAATATTGATTTATAAAATGTGATATAACAACTTAAATTGATGTAAGCTTTATAAAAAACAAAACAAAAAAATAGAAACGGAACTCTTCATTGAACTTGGGTGATTATTACAAAGTCAATATGTGTTCATTACAACATAAGCGAATGTTTTTATTAAAAACTGTTTTTTTTTAGTTACAAACTACCCGGTCAAACACAAATGCACGGCACAGTTAAGGGAACATGGTGGCATCCATAACTCAATTCTGTCTTAAGTCCACTTAAGCGGTTATCGCTTTTGACCACAGAATTGCATTGTAACTATGAAAACAATCAAAACGCATTATAAAAAATTTTAACTGTTTATTCTAACATATAATAATGCATCTTTATAACAGACACAAATATCCGTGTATGTATATATTCTTATGTACATTATACATAATAATACATGTATAAAATTAGAGAATTGCCAGTTTATTTTTTTTATTCACATATAATAGCGCAAAAGTCAATGTACTCCCAAATTTCATGGTCTTGAATTAAACAATACATTCAGAGCTAAGCTACATTTTGTGCGGATACGCTTGGCTCCGATCGATGTCAATAACCACCATTGCTTTATGGCATTTTTGCGAAAAAGAAACAAGACAAAGCGGAACACGCGAAAGCGGTGAAAAAAGAACACATGCTAGAACTAACAAGTTCATCGGGGTTAAAGTGCTGATTCATCCCTTGCCTCACAGGCGCACATAAAGAACTAGTCGAAATTCACATTACTTGTTTAATTGTAAACTTGTATATTCGCCCTACGCAGCCTAACATGCCAAACAAAACCAGAATCAACAAAAAAAAAACACTTTCGTCCATTGCTCTTGTTTTTTCAAAGTCCATGAGTAGAGTCAGAGTCTAAGTTTGTTGTCAGGCTAGGCAAAAAGGGTTTTCAGCAAGCGTTCCAAAATGGAGAAATGCGGAATGAACTTTTTAGAGCAGTTGCACCATCTAAGTCAAATATTTTTTCCAAACGACTACTCGGTAATTTTCTGCAAATACTTTTAGCGGCCAATTGTGTTGCATCCACAGTCTAAAAAATGGAGAAATGCGGAATGAACTTTTTAGAGCAGTTGCACCATCTAAGTCAAATATTTTTTCCAAACGACTACTCGGTAATTTTCTGCAAATACTTTTAGCGGCCATTTGTGTTGCATCCACAGTCTAAAAATTACGTTCAAGCAAAATTACGCCCTAGCCAACTCCAATATAGAAAAACAAAAACACTTTCTTTCAGTAGCTATTCTCCTCACAGGGAATGACAAACCTCTGAGTAAAATAGTTGCATATGAAAACCTCCTAATTCTTCGTTCGGAATCCTCAAAGCTGTAGTTTTCTTCCATCCTCCAGTTGCGGGTTGCGGGAAGGTAGGTCTCAGTATCGTAAGCTGGCAGTGATGTTTGTACATACATTTATATATCTATAATATATATATATATATTTATGCGAGGGTAGTTTTATAAGTCAGTGACTTTTTGAATAAAAGAAATTTTTATATGTCCCAACAATCGTTTTACCCTCTTGAAGGTAATCGATGTGAATGGCACATGCATTTAAAGTTACTACACGGGAAATTAAAAGTCACTGACTTCTCAAACAGCCCTCGTATGTTTACACATTTATGCGCTGAAGAGAAGGCTAGACGAACCAGCGCAGCCATCGCAAGGGTAATGCCCAACATTGGCGGCCCCAGGCAACAAGTGAGAAAATTCCTGGCTAGCGTAAGCGTGCCTATATGCGGCACCGGTTTAGGCAGAAGCAACCAGAACGTATTCCTATATTAAAGGAAAATTGTAATCTGCGCATGCTCAGTGCATTATAAAAAAAATCGAGTCAAGTGTGCTATAATCGAAGATCGGACCAATTCGAGCCCTTCCACTGCTCCATATTGGTGGAATCAATGTATAAATGCATTAAATTGGCGTTCGTGCACAATATCTACCCTTCCAACTCAGTACTACATTAATTTTACCTTAATTAATTCCTAAATAATAAAATTATTTTGGTATATCAAACATATGACTCAAAATTGTTTATGTACATATGTTATATTTTGTTGAGTGGGTTATTCCATTCTAACTTTGAGCCACTGTAATTGCAGGAAGATGGCCAATAGAGCTACTAGCAAGGGAGGCAACAATGTGTCGCAAGGGCAGGAATGCTTCAGACACCCGCGCAGCCCACATGTTGACTTTGGTGCAACAGAACCCACGGCGAAGAAAACTTCTTCCTGACCCAAATGCGCGAGTACCTGCTAGCACGCAGAGGACCCGTGCTGCCCCACATGCGCCGGAAAACTTGAAAACGCGGAGTATGTTTTATTAGAATGCAGCCGCTTCAATGACGCTAGACGGCCTCTGGAAAACCTTACCAAACGAACTGCATGCTGAGCTCTTCAGACGCATGGGAGGGCTGCAGCAGAATTATAACGCTCATCATGGTCCGGCTGAAAGTCGATGAACAAAACGCGCATCGATCCGAATCAACAGCGGCAACATGAACCGCGCCGCCAACAATAACACGGCACTAGCTGCAGCGATAGACAGACTTAATAGACGATTGAGCGACAATGCGGTGGTTCTAAGAGGGTTGACCATCCGACAAGGAGGGTTTAGCGATTTAAAGTTCCGCACTGACCTAAGGCTTTCGATGCTTCCCTGCTCGTTAAAAAAAAACACACACATTATACTTATACACTTATACCTTTGTGGATAGTCACATTACGAAATGTGTAAGTCCATTCTCGCAACACTTTTTTGTAATACTAGCAGGGCCCCGCGGATTTGCATGCAAGTTTGAAGTCAATGAGGCCAATAAATCAAGTTTTTCTTAACCCTTTGTTAATCCCGTCAGATTTTTATGAAAAAATACTTATCTAATTATTTCTTATTTGAAGTGCTTTCAATTGGCGCATTACGTCATGTTGCCCCATACAAACTCTTAACCCGTCGTTGACCCGTCAGATTTTTATTTTCGAAAAAATAAAAAACGTGTCGAATTATTTATCACTAAGAGTGCTTTCACTAAGTTTGAAGTCAAAAGGCCCATATAATCTTGTTTCTCCATAAAAATGTTTAACCCATTGTTCACCCCGTTAGATTTTGATTTTCGAAAAAATGAAAAACACGTGTCGAATTATTTCTTATTAAAGTACTTTCACCAATTTTGAAGTCAAAAGGCGAAAAAAAATCATATTTCTTCATACAAACTTTTAACTTTTAGTTGACCCCTTCAAGTTTTGATTTTCAAAGAAAAGAAACACGTGTCAAATTTTATTTAACGAGTCGAATTATTTTTTATTTGGAGTATTTTCACCAAGTTTGAAATCAATAGGCCTATTATATGAAGTTTCTTCATACAACACCTTAACCCATGTTTTGCCCTTTAAGACTCCGAATTTCGAAAAATCCCTTTTTAACAGAGGTTCCATTTCCAAAGTGTGCCTACAGTTAAAATTTCATGATTGTAGCAGCTTGACCGAGGCGAGGATGAACTAGTCAGTCCGGACAAACAATTATACAGTGGCTTAATTTTGAATTTTACGTTTTTTTCGCTTTGTTACTGTCAATCAGATTTATAAAACAGATGAAATTGTTTGCCAAATGCAAAAATTGCATTGAATATGCCCACCATATTCTCCATATCTGGTCTTTCTTATTATTATTTGTTCCGGCCTCTACAAAATTTTTAGATGATAAAATCTTAACTTTAAATGACAAGGTAAAAAATCACCTGGATCAGTTTTTTGCCAGCAAAGAACTAAACTTGTAAGTGCGTGGAATTATGCTGCTGCCAGAAAGATGGCAAAAGGAATTGAACCGGAATCAATTGGTTCTTAATTTTTGCAAAAATAAACGATATTACTTTCCGAACAGCCCAATAGATTTGAAAACATTTAGTTCTCCCATTAAAATAAACTAGTTACAAACTTTATATCAATGCATCAACACATTAAGTGCACGAAGGGATGCTCACCATTTCTAACAATACGGAAACTTGCTTTACACCAGCGAAAAATTAAAAATGTTTTTTGACTGCAAAAAAAAAGCAAAAATTCTGCGCAAAGGACTTAGCCTAGGCGTATACGGAGACGCAGGCCGCACACGCAGCACAACTCAACGCAGTTTAGTTTTTTGTAAATAACGCAGTACTGTACGATATACTGCGTATACTCGTATAACGGCGTATACAGCGACAAGCCGCGTGCGGCGGAGAGACGTGCCTGCGCACAACTGCGTCGCGTTGTAGTTGAAATACAGTTTCCTACGCGCAGCCGACACGTTAGCTTGCAAAAATTTAAGAACTAATTGAAAAAGTGCGTGAACAGCCGATATTACACCCATATTATATTGTATAGGTTCTATTTTAAAGTCTAATTCAGACAAATAACTCGTATTGCTGGGTTTATGGAATGAATACGGAACACGTGTGCTGGTTTTACGAGATTCGTATACGCAGTTCACATATTTTCTGCCTCATAAAGTTTAATTTTCGCTGCGCTGCCTTGTGCTGTGTTGCGCGGCCTGCGTCTCCGTATACGCCTAGGCTTATTTTGGTGGGGCACGTGCACGTGCAATTTTTAATTTCAGCCATGAAACCATCTAAGCCAAGATCAACATTTGTTGTATCAATGTGAATTTTACCGATCATTACACAGCTGCTACCCACACAAAGCGCATCTTCTACATACACGAAACCACGCACACTTTAGAACTGAAGTCCCAGAGAAAAGCTGCATTTTTAAACTGCACTGCTGCATTTTTTAGATTCAAATGAAGGAACTAATTGACTTCGTGCCGCAGCAGAAACAATCGCCACACGCTGGCCGCAATTGTAAGAAATCAAACTAGGAAAAACCACGAAATTAGTAAATCATTTGTAGACTTCAAAACTGCTATCTATCGAAACGAAATAACCAATTCACTGGCAATTTAGCTTTCGACAGTGTATTTTTATTCTACAACAGCAACAACAAGTGTTTAGAACGAACATTGACCTTCATTAAATAAAATGAGAACAAATAATATCAAATAAAAAATTTAAAGTGTTACTGCTGCTTGCTGTTTCCCAGTTCTGCTGTTGCCACTTCTTATTCTGAGTGTCATTAAAATATTCGTTGGTGAAAAATAAATCCAAAACAAAACAAAAAGGTACGCACATACATACATATGTAAATACGCCAAGCTTCTCTGAGCCAAATTGAACCGAGTCGTGTCCCTCTCTCAGTGGTGAGTGACACATGCAGCGACAGCAACGGCGGACGAGCACACGAGCAGACAACCAGCAGAACATCTTGGGAGTTTTGAATTCAACGTGCTTGTTTGTTATAACCACATTTTCCAATGTACATGATTTAATACCATTCGCCACTATTGCGTCTGAGCCGCACACATGCACACGCTCACACCAACACACATCAATGTGCATTCGTGTGTCTGCTGGTCGCTGAGGCCGAGTACATTCACATCTCCCCATGGAAGTCTGTGTTAACTCTTTTCGTCTGAATCACACATTCAAAGAACAAAACACGAGTTCTGACTAAATTATAAAAGCAACAACAACGCACCACCATCAATTTATAAAAATCAGCAAAACGTGTTTAGAGCCCAACGAAATAATCCACGGAAAGCAAGCGCGGAAGAGTTGTGAAATCATTTCTATTTCGAAAGGTTATTTCTCTTGTTTCAAATTTTCAAAAAAAGGGTTCAGTGAATGCCAACAACGGAAAATATATACAGGTTTTAAAAAGTAATTTTCGGTCAAATTGCTATTTAACATTTAAGGCACATTATGAGCATGTAATTATATGCATGTAATACGTGTGGGCCGCTAAATATTTCTTCAAAGGATTTTCTTGCTGACAACAGAGGGTAACTATTTGGTTTCCTGTTAAGAGGTAACATCAATCTAAAAACACGATTTTATTTAATTTTTTTGTTTAAACAATACTTTAGGATCATAACAATATCTAGTTGGTCCTATAGTTTAAACAAATTTAAGAGGTTCACACTTGATTTTACTAAAGTGCTCTTGAATGCTGAGTGCTCGTACAACTTTACACGCGGAAACCACATGTTGCAAACTGGATTACCTAAACCCCGTTGGATGGATCAATTTGAAATATTGATAGTAGTTTCACATTTATATTCTCTATAAGGGAAGACGTCACAGTTTCTTAATTTAATATAAGTTTTAAAAAACTCTCTCTACTTTTTTCAAAACTGTACAATTTTTTACAAAATTTGATTTAGAAAAAAGCCGTTATCCCCATAGGCAATAGATTATACAAAATTTTATCTTATACTTTACCAGAAATTCGTCCATCCGTGTGTAAGTTTTAAAAAATGTTTTTAAAAAATAAATGCAGTTCTTTCTTCCATACTCCGGATGGGTTAGTTAGGAAAACTGCTCAAATGTTCTGTTTTCAGCTTCTCGGTCCTTATATAGGGTGTTTTTTTTTGAGGTTTGTTTTTCGAATAGAGATAAAACTGGCATTTTGTGGTCAAATCTGGCAACTCTAATGTCATTTATGTTCAGTTTGGTTTGCCATTTCATCATGAACAGGTTGACAAAAGAACAACGCTTGCAAATCGTGCAAATTTATTTATTACCGCAAGCTCCGTCCATTTTATGGTCGACATAATCGTCCATCAGAGCAATTAATTCGGTTAACCATGGGTCGTTTTCGCACTACGTTTACTCTATGTGATAATACGCATCCGCAGAGACGTCGAACAGTGCGCACCGAAGAAACAATTGCCGCTCTAGAGCAAAATGTTGAAGAGGACCTGAATGAATCGATTCGCCACCGTGCACAGCAATTGGAGCTTTGTCCATCAACTTTATGGAAGATTTTGCGCAAAGATCTTGGCTTGCGACCTTACAAGATCCAGCTTGTGCAAGAATTAAAGCCGCGAGACCATGCAATGCGTCGTGATTTTGGTGTATGGGCCGAAAATGAGATTGATCTCGATGCTGATTTTCATCGCAAAATTTTGTTCAGTGATGAGGCTCATTTTTGGTTGAATGGCTACGTCAACAAGCAAAATTGCCGCATTTGGAGTGAAGAGAATCCACATGAGACCCTTGAGACGCCATTACATCCACAAAAACTGACTGTTTGGTGTGCTCTATGGGCTGGTGGAGTCATTGGGCCATACTTCTTCCGAAATAATGCTGGAGAGTCAGTTACCGTTAATGGAGACCGGTATAGAGCCATGATAACCGACTATTTTGTTCCCGAATTGGATGGCATGAATGTGGATGAGTTGTGGTTCCAACAAGACGACGCTACATGCCACACAGCGCACGTCACAATCGATTTATTGAAGGAAACATTCGATGAGCGCATAATTTCGCGGAATGGACCTGTCAATTGGCCACCAAGATCGTGTGATTTGACACCATTGGATTATTTTCTTTGGGGATCGCGACTTCACGCTCGTCTACGCCAACAAACCAGAAACGTTAGGGGACTTGGAAGCCAAGATTCGTGGCGTTATTGCCGACATACGGCCCCAAATGCTCGAAAAAGTGGTTGAAAATTGGACCTGTAGAATTGGCTTTATTCGAGCCAGCCGCGGCGGCCACATGCCCGAAATCATATTTAAACATTAATGGCATAAAATTATCCTTCCAATAAAGCCAAATTGATGGACATTAAAACGATTTTCTTGTGTTTTATTTCAATTCGAAGTTCTATACCTCTAAAAAAAACAACCTATAAAACTTAAGTATGCATTTCTTTCATAACAGACAGTCTCTATAATAGACCATGCCTATTTTTCACATATTCTTAATATCAGGAGAGTCACCACAAAATTTTCTTTCGATGAATAAAACCATCAATTCAAATCCATTTTTTAATTTTTTTTAAGTTATCTAAACAGAAATTAAGACATATTTGTATTAATATTTAAAGTTAATGAAAATTTGAAACCAATGCAATACATTTGCTCAATTTTATACAACATTAAAACAAAGTTTTAGTCAACAAGACTGAAAAAGATGTTCATATTTGGCGCAGCGGTGTACAAGCAAACACACGCATACACGAGCAATTCGGGCAAACACCCCTAAAGTATCAAATTAGTATTATTGCTGAAGTTTCGATACGTAGAAATATCAAATATACTGTCGTCCACACCACCCCAGTCGCTTGGCGAACAGCACGATGTGCCACCCTTCGTTTCGAGCGCTGCGGCGTGTAAATTGCCAACCGATGACGGCAGCTGCAAAAGTAAAGTATGCGCCGATTAAAACCCTTGCATTACCAGACAGCATATTCTCTCACTTAGTATCAAGCTCACACGTAGCCACGCACAGGGCCGGTAACTTTGTACTGGCGCCCGTGAAAGATAAGCCCATGTGCCACACCCCTTTTAATGACTTTCGTATATTACTCAAAACTTCGCATCCATCAACTGCTATCGGACTCCTTTCTCAATAGGAAATTATGCGATCAACTACTGATACATTGGCGGCCTGTTTTTCGGCAGTCACCGTCTTTTATAGTGCCAGCCCTGTAGACACCTGGACAGATCTGTTCGTCAGACACACGCACATACATACAGACCGAAAATGCAGCCACCATGCACATTGTTCTCTTCAGACAAAGTAAAATCATTTATTTTTACCCCTTGTCTCAGCTCGTACACTATTTTCCCCCTCACTAATGTGGCCGCTGCCATCATTGCTGGCTATACGCGTTGGTGTTGTTGCACAATTACAACACAGCAGACCCTGACGACACAAACACCAATGCAAAAACCGAGCCACCCTGAAAATTTTTAACGACAGGACACCTTCGGCGACCTCAAATACGGTGCCAACGACCATAACAGGGTATCGAACAGCATATGCTTGTCGCACAGCGCGCATGAATTCTGCTGATAAAATGAACATAAGGCCGGCAATGCCTGCCTACAATACTTGAACAACTGAGCACAGGCACTGTGAATCTATTAAGCATGATGTGCGCTGGCAGAAGTATCAAAATTATGCCCTTTTCAATAGGTATGCACATATGTTTATTCCCCGAACACATAGACGATGGCAGCGACACGACTGCATCTGTCAAAGTATAGAATCAGGACAATCGTATGGGAACGATTATTTTGACGACAGCACGACAACACGAACACAGATGTCGCTGTCGCCAAGCTTAGAGATAGTCTCTTTTTCGTAGGCGACAAAACCAAAGCCATTGGTATCACTGCTTAGATTGGCAACATCGATTGCTTGTTTGCATACTTTGCTCAGCTGCTCCACGAGCCAAATCCGTAATATTTCATATACTACTGTGTCCAAAAAATAAGGTGACATTTGAATTTAAACTGCGCGCGTCGAAGGATTTGGAGAATTTTTAATTTTTTAGTCAACAGTCAACAAGGAATATTATTTGAACGTTATGCGTCGTTAACGTAACGCTATCCGCCTAAAAAGGCCGGAATTGTGGAAAGACAATTCTTGGTTTTTACACCACGATAATGCACCATCCCATACTGCACTCGTAATTCGTGATCATTTCGCCAAAAACTCAACCCATATCGTTCCGCAACCACCGTATTCACCTGATCTGGCGCCGTGCGACTTCTGGCTGTTCAGCAAGCTCAAAAGACCGCTCCGGGGACACCGTTTTGATACGATAGAAGAGATTCAAGCCGCAGCGAAGACGGAACGTGACTACAATCAGTGTTTCGAAGATTGGAAAATCCGTTGGCATAAGTGCATTGCATCGGGAGGGGATTACTTTGAAGGGGATGAAATTGATTTGGAAGAATAAATAAAGAATTTTCAAAATAAATACAATGACCTTATTTTTTGGACACAGTAGTATATATATATCATATATCATTGTAATCACGTTTGCCAACTACACCGCGACCATTGAAGCCGACGCCATCTTACGGTCGCTGGCGTCGTCTATGTGTTCGGGGCATTACATAAAAATACAAAAAGCAAATCTGATTTGATTATGACGTTTACCAATCTTCTGCGACGAAAAGTCACAGAGGGTATTCTAGTTTACAATTTCAAAAACATTTTGAAATATTTGAAAATATACACAATCTAGAAGTTAAAAGTATGCTTCAGGGATCCGGTATGCACCCTTTTGCTATATACTCGTAATCAGTGGTGCACACAGGATTTCATTTGGGGGGACGTTTCCGTACAACTTCTGAGCCGAATACTGTCGGAAACCATATTTTGTACCAACAATTTTTGTGTTTGGCGCTGTGTGCGCTAATGCTCGTAATAATGATTTTTCACCAAAACAGTTTGTTCAGACCAATGGGGCGTGGCTATACTGCAGAGAGCAAATAAACCAGTTGGGACCATAAGTAGTCTTATGATTTTTATCAAACGGGTTTTACAAAACCAAGCATAAGCTCATCTGCTCTTTATTTACACCAGATAGTCATTCACTATTATTACAATACTGTAAACAAAGCGCTGTCGAAGTAATCGCAAAATTCCAATGACAACGTTGAATTATATGTTGTAAACGTTATCATTTTTGCTGGATAAAAATCCATTATTTTGAGCCGAGTTTAAAAATTAAGGAAATCATAAGGTTCATAACAAAGCTCGTTTTTATTAATGAGCAATAGTCGTTATCTGCTCAACTTCAACATAATATTTGAATTGCAATATTCTCGTTTTGTTGTATTAATTCAGATTATTATGGAAAAATGTATTTTTCAGATAGAGACAACTGAGTTTAAGCTCTCGATATTGAAAACAAATTATGGCAATTTTATGAAGGAACGAGCCAATTACAAACCCTATATGTTTGTATATGCGTACAAACATTCTAGCTTCAACTAAACATGAGAGGAGGCGGTCTACATAAGACTCAAATTCGAAAAGGTCCATACCAACTTTCTAAGAATTATAAAGCACTTTATTTCCATTTTTTCACACTATGGGTAACACCACTCTAGCGACCAAAAAAGGGTCTAACTTTGACGATTTATGAAGATTTCTTTTCAAAGGGTATATTCACCACATATTGAAATATGGTAAAAAATGTGTTTATTATCTATTACCCCGTTTATACGACAGCTCAAGTCGCTAAGACTCAATACGCATCGACTCAATACAGTCGTATAAACACGTTTTCAAACCGCTTTGAACATTTTAAGCGTATCGAGTCAAAGCGCTTTTCAAATGAGTTCTTAAATTTTCAAGTCGCTTCGAAAATCCGTATAAACGGTTAAACATTTTCAAAGTGCTTTAAAAATCAGCTGATGGTGTTGTACACTAAGTTTTTTGAGCATTTTCGACTAAAAAACAAGCAACACTAACAGCTAATTTTCATTCAGGCGTCAAAAAAATAGGAGAAACGAAAATATAAAAGCATGCTTTTCAAACCGTCTGCAGTCAATTCTCTTCTGAAATCAATGTATAAACACCTGGCTCGAAAGCGTATCGAGAAAATGCGAATTGACTGGGACCGTCGTATAAACATGGTATATATCTATATATGATATAAAAAAAATTAACATTTTGTGTGTAGCTAGTGTAGTGCAGTGTAGCCAAATTTTTTTTGTGTGTGATGGTAGAAGTCAATACGGTGGTTTATAGCGATATAACATGTTTGTACGACAGGTGGGCGTGGCACCTCCCATACAACCTAAATTTTTTATATGTATATATATCTTCGGAATTATAAATCGGACAGCATTGAAATTTGGTACAGCGTCATGGCGTCGACGTGTCGTTCCACCGGTAAAAGTTAATGGGCGTTGGACAAGGGGCGTGGCACTTTTTAAATTCCGGAGTAACTTTGGAACTATAGCGTTCACATCAACGACACTCGGTACAAACTTACGATTTAGTTGTGTCCTTCGGCAGGGGGAATAGGGTGGGTTGTGGACAAGGGGCGTGGCACCGCCCATACAACTCAACTTTTTAATATAGAATGCCTTCGAAATGACATATAAGTCGCACCGCCCATACAACTCACTTTTTTAATATAGAATATCTTCGTTAGCCGCACAGCATTGAAAGCTGGTGTACCGTTGTCTCATAGAAGTCATTCTACTGTTAAAATTTGATGGGCGTTAAACAAGGGGCGTGGCACATTTGTTTGATACAAACTATCCGCATAATTTTGGAACTGTTAGTCGCACATCAATGAAACTTAGTACGAACCTACCATTTGGTCATATCTTTCGATAGAGGGAATGGGGCAGGTTTTTAACAAGGGGGCGTGGCACCGCCCATATAACTCAATTCAATTAGTATGGAATAGCTTCGGAATCGTTAGCCGCACAGCATTGAAAGTTGGTGTACCGTCGTCTCATAGATGCATCATTCTACTGGTAAGATTTGATGGGCGTTTGACAAGAGGTGTGGCACATTTCTTATGACCCAACATTTACGCAGTACTGGAAGTCCACATCAATGAAAGTTGGTACAAACTTTCCACTTAGTAGCACAATTCGACTAGAAGAAAGTTGTGAGCATTGGACAAGGGGGCGTGGTACCGCCTCCAGTTTTGTATACATAGATTGTTTATCCTGACTGACTGACTGATTGATTGATTGATTTATCTTCGCTCAGCCCAAACCGCTGTAGCTACAAACATGAAATTTGAACTATAGGTAATTCTTGAAGAATGAAGCTCCGCTAAGACGGGATTTTTTAAAATTCGGGGTCTAAAGGGGCAAAACATGTGTTAAGGTGTTGTATGAAGAAACGTGAAAAATACTCGAAATCGAAAGTAATACACGTATTTTATAATTTTTTGAAAATCAAAATTTAGCTGGGTCAACAGTGGGTTAAGGTTTGTTTACGGAAACACTCTGAAAAAAAACGCGAACCGATGGCGTATTGACTTCAACAATTGTAAAAATTGAAATAAAAAAATTAAACACGTGTTTCTCACGGGTTAAAATTATGTATGGAAAACAAGTTTGTTTGAGCCTTTTGACTTCAAACTTGGTGAAAGTACTTCAATTGTAAAATAACTCGATGTGTTTTTCATTTTGCCGAATATTAATTCGGACGGGGTCAACGACGGGTTAAAAGTTTGTATAGAGAAACTGTGAAAAAACATGAATTAATGGGCCCATTGACTTCAAACGTAGTGAAAGTACTCTTAGTGAGAAATAATTTGACGTGTTTTTCACTTTTTTAAAATCAAAATCTAACGGGGTTAATAATGGGTTGACAGTTTGTATAGAGAAACAAGATTTATTGGGCCTTTTAACTTCAAACTTTGCAAAAGCACTTCAAAGAGAAATAAATAAAACGTGCCATTGTCTCCTTCGACAGAGAGCATTGTGCGGGTATTGAATAAGGGGGCGTAGCCCTGCCAATATAATTTAAATATGGTTCAAGCGCTATCCATTTCTTTACTGAAACTTAGCAGCAACATTGCTTATTTGAGGGCCTCGATTGCGTTAATCAGTAGCTCCCTCCTATTCCTTTGATTGGTCAATTTTTTAATTTTTATACTCGGACCCTGTATTTTAGAGTGTTTTTCTATGAGAGCAACCACATCGTTGTGGCTGTAATAATTACTTAAATACACAAATTTTTACGCATAACGAAAATTTGAATATTTCTTCATCTACTTCAGCCAAAATTAAAAAAAAAAAAAGTATCTAAATTGAAAGAAAACGTCAAATTAAAAAGTTCTCTAATTTGTTTCTGCTTCTTCTTCCTTTACTATGTCAAGATATACCATTAAAAAAGTGTATACTTCTCTTCTTTAAACTTAAATATTCAGTTTATTAATTTCGTATTTTTCCTATAACTTCAAACTATTCTTAAGACCAACAAAAAAATGTATTCTTGCAATCATAGAGGATGCAGCCGTCCACAAAGTAGCATGTTGCCATATGGCAACAAAATAGCGAAAGGGTTAAGTATAGAAGCTGGAACAAAAAACAAATCGGGAATATTGCAAAAAAATTTTTGTTTTTTGGTTAACCCATTTGCATCACACAGAAAAGTGAAAAATTCGTTCTTATCACCAAAAATTATTGATAAATGCCCACGTGCAATGAGCGCAATGCAAATGGGTTAAACAATACTTTAGCCATGAAAACAATATTCAGTTGTTCCCATACTCAAAAAACAATTTTAACAGCTTAAATTCTTGATTTTTCTCACAACGCACACAAAGCACGCGCTGAGCGCTAGCAAAGCTTCACACGCACTTTACTCGAAACCACTTTTTGCAAACTGTGTGGACAGATTACTCGAACACCGTTGCATTGATCGATTTGAAATTTTGGCAGTAACTCACAATTGTATGCTCTAAGGTAAATAGTATGTAGCCAGTTTTTGACTTGATGAAAACTTTTTTTGTTATAAACAATACAATTCAAAAATGTATTTCGAAAAAAACTACCAAATGCAATAGAACAGAGATTTGTGATAAGAAAAATAGAAAAATAGTTTTCAAAAAAAGAATAACGATAAAATAAATATATTTCTTCATAAAATTAACAACCAACAACCTTTTCTTGTTGGAACTTTCGCGAACGTTTTCGCATAGATTTTATTGATATTTGTAAGTTATTATGTATGCCTCTAAATACTATAATATGTTGTTGGACTCTGCGTTCAAACAAACCCCATACATAACTGGATACAAATTAGGTTACTGGGGAAGGGGCATTTAACTTGTTTTAAGGCATTAAATAGTAAACAAAGCTTTACATCTTGGGTATTATGGTTAGGATCATTGTCTTGAAAAAGTAAAAATTGGAATCTTATCCAAGTTATTGAACTTTTTTCTTATGAATCTTTTAGTATATTAAAATAACCAGGAACCATTTTCAAATTCATAAAAACCAGGTTATTTCTCTGCCCGATATGCAGTCCTATGCCATACCATAGTGGAATTATACAGGTGGAGTAATAATTGACAGTTTGTATTTGCCACTGCCTTATTTAAAAGTTGCATTAAAAGGTAGCAAGAAAAGGGAAATAATTCGGCCTTTTCCACTAGATGGCGCTAATAATTATTTCAAATAGTTCTGAAATTCAAATTTTTTTTTTTTTAGGCGCCTGCTACACGTTCAATATTTATTGACCGCGATCCAGTATCGCGATATTTATTGAACGTTTAGGATGCAATATTGATGGATCGTGATCCATATCGCAAAATATTTCAATATTTTGAAATCTGGATCGCGGATCACAAATCTGTCAATAAATATTGAACGTGTAGCATATTTCATGATATCAATACGCGATTCGGCAGTAAATAAAAAACAAATAAGAAATAAGCATTTTACTTAATTTTTGTGTAGTTTGGGGCTATATAATGGAACAGGATATTGAAAGCGAGTGTGTGCTGCCGGTAGAATCGGAGCTTACGACAGAAAAACAAATTTTGAATTCATTTTCAAGTTGGAAGAATTGCAAATTCTTTTAACCTACGAACCACTCAGAATAACAATTATGTGAATACTGACGCGATAAATATTGAACATGTAGCATTCGCGCGCGGTCTGTCAATCCATCAATATGGATCGCGATCCAAATATCACAATAAATATTGAACGTGTAGCAGGCGCCTTAAGGTTTAAGTTACTCGATGACGAGAATTATTTGGCCTATTCGTTGAGAATATAAAGCCATCCGTAAAGAATATTTCGTGCATTATCTATTCCATCAAAAAAGTTATCGATTGAGTGACTGAAGGCAGAGAAAACTCATTAGTGTGTACAACGAGCAAACGCTTAGCAAATGAGCATAATACTAAAACGAACACCGAGTGTATTTCACGCTTCTGGCTTTCTCCCTCAGTTTTTTCCCTTCTCTTCCTTATTGTGTCGACTTGGCTTCGTGTTAGGATTCTTGCAGGATGTTGTTATTGTTGTTGCATTTTTTTTTTTGTTTTCTGACGGAGGTGGAAAATCTTCGAAAGATACCGGAACATCAATTCCTCGGCATGCTGCGGTACGTGGAAAAGGGGTACCTTTTCCTCCGTCCAAGTGCGGTGGCAAAAACTGCAGCTCGACTTCGTCATAGTTCAAATAATTGAAAACCAAATATTCAAATTCAAAGTTCAAATATTGTAGTACAAGTTACTTAATAGTTCAGTTACGCACGGTTCAAATATATATTTGAAAAGTAACTGTAAACATGTCAATATATGCATGTTATATCAACGGTGTTTATCTCTTTATGTTTCTGAAATAAAGTAGTATCCTTCGATACGTTTTTTTTTTCTTAGAACTAAAATCTTACTTTTGCAAAAAAACAACATTGTTTCTTCAAGGCAGCATGAACTGTCATAATCACAAAAACTGTCATCAGGTTACTCCACCTGTATAATTCCACCATAATGCCATACCACATCTGCTATGCTTGCCATTGAGTTTTTTCAAAAACTATTTAATGACCTTTAATGCCAAATGTGCACAACTTTTATCGGAAGACCAACATATTTTTACGCCCTCATCGGACTAAACTGGGCTTTATGATGGATTCTTTGACAAAAGAAATTCAATTTAGTAAGAGACTGCCACGGAATTTTTTTAATGTTTCTGTACATTTCTGGAGATACTGAATATAGTAAGTCTCAGACTTCACTGCACTGTACTTATTGCAAAATATGGACAAAACTGCAAAATCCAGTTATAATTTTTGTATGCAACCGTTTCCTGACCGGTGTATGTTTACGATGAATGAAAGTTTTGATAATTAAAATTTGCTCCTTTTATATTTAATACACCGGAGGGACGCAAAACATCCACAATAAGAAACTACCTAAGTCATTGTGACGAACTGTCAACAGTTTAAAAACAATGTTACCTGTTTGTACAGATTTTCCCTTAATGTATTCGGACAATTAATAGATGCCGAATTATCCTCAGTCCAGCAAATGCAACCCCTTCAACTTTTATTTCGACCACTCATACAGGCCTTGGGCCGACACCGGCAACAGTATCAGATTCAAAGGCAGCAGATGTCAGTGCGCAGCCTACGACGAAAATCATCAAATCCCATCGTAGTGCAGACTGCATGAGCACACATACGCATTTGCTTGCATCTGCGTTTGCAAGAGCGCGCGTTTCCTTATGCCTGGCGGGACAGTGAGCGAGCACGGCACAACACGATGGATACATACCCAGCGCGCTCACGTCCGCCAATATTGCAGACAACGCAACCAAAGGACAGACGGAATAACAAAGGGCTAATGAGCTGCATTTACAAAGGGAACTGTGTGGAAATGAAAAACGATGCAAAATGGCAGCTCCTTTAATTTCAGGCTGCTGTCATAGCTTCACTACAATTAAGTCCCAGCTTCGGTATCGGCCCCAACTGCCACGCCACAGGAACATGAAACAAACCGATTCAAACGAGACAATGCCAGAAATCAACAGATTTAGTGTAGTCACGAACTTTGAAAACTGATTTTTTGTAGTCTTTGCAATAAGGATACAAATCTGAAAACGCGAGATTTGCGAAGATGACGCTTTTTCGTTACTAATCATGCACCGTGCAGTAGCGAACGTAGTACTGAACTTTTGCGTGCCATGTTGCCCGTGCTGATATTTCTATGTTCTCTACTCTTCCAATCGGTTTTCTGGCAACACAACACCGGGAGGAGACTCTACTTGGATGTGGCCATTGGCCACACGCATACAGCATTCCAACCGTCACAATTGAACGAATTTGAAACCATGTGGCAACGGAACACAACTTGCATTAGTCACCATCCACACCGCTTCAGCCAGCGTTGCCCCATCTCTCCCCGCCGCTGCTGCCTTTTTGAACAGACGGTCGTTGGGCCGTTTAGTTGTTTCAAGAACAAGAAACTCGTCTGTGTATTTGTGTGTATACACACAATCGCCGAGTCGGCGTATGTTGACTGAGAGCACGACAGAGAATAAAGCAAACGCGTTGCACCGCGCCCGCTCTACATCATTGCGATACAAAGCGTCGTAACCTATGTTCGCTGCTCACAGCACGCGCAGATGCTAAGTGGCGGCAATGCAGATTGGAATTCGCTTCCGCCTTAACTTGATATACAACCAGTGGGGCTGCACTGTGCGAGCGACGACATCCGCAGCGGGCGTTTGCCAACGCAACCTTCTGCAGCACGCCTCAAACCCCTCTAGAACCAACAAGTCAGCAAGCAACAGCTCGACTCACAAGGATGAGAGGATGCAAAACCAACCTGAGTTCATTGCGATCTTGTTGTCAGGTGCATCGTGTTAGTAACCAACACCATTGAGACAGCCACCTCTGCCACTGCAGCCCTAGCCACCAGATGCGGATAAAGTGGCGTCCTCCCGCACAGCCACTACCACTCAATTACCGCGTTTTGTACTTGCTGTGCGTTCTCGCTTAGTCCGTTAGTCGCTGCTGTCGTTAAACTTGGTACTTTCGCCGTCAAGTCAATTCCACTGACACAATTCTGGCAGATTCTTTTATGCGCGTCACGTTACAACCAATATTCAGAATTTACGCTTTAGTTTGCCTCTTTCCTGGCTCCTTTCGCATAAATACGGCTGCACTGTGCTATATTGTCTCTCCACTCAGCACCTTTTTTTTACTGGCAACGGTCGTTCAAATGTTCGGTCGTTCATTGTGACGCGACAGCAAAGGCGGCACCAGAACAAATCTCAATTACTTCTTTCTTCCTGTTCAATCTTCCCTTTTTTCCAATATTATTTTGCACCAACCTCAAAACTTTGTCTATTTTGTTTACGGGCAAAACGATTCAAATTATCTTCAAATATATGTTTTGTGTTTGTATTGCAAACTTTTTTCTTATTTTGTATTCTCTTGAAATTCACGATTGTTCCTTCTATCGCCCACGCACAACCAAACACAACGCAACATTTGCAACAGCTACCAAACAAAAACTGAAAACGAAATAGAATCGAAAAGACCAACAGAGCTAGAAGCGCCATTGCGCAGCAGACCCAGTGTTGCATCCGCAAGCAGTTTTAGAAAGCTGCCAGCATTAAATAATTCCTTCTTCTTCTTTTAACAACAGTTCTTCTCTTTCATTTCAACCAGAGCTCCCGCGTTTGGTCTTTTCGGACTGAAATTGGTCAAATTTTTTTCTTTGGTCCGCTGGTCTGCTTAAACGAATTTCGGTACGTTTTGTGATGTGAATATCTTTTCATTAGTACAAAAAAATTATTTAAACAAATAAAATTGTAATTTAAAAATGAATTTAAAGAAAACGCAAATTTTTAATTTTGTCGGTTGGGTTCGGATTTGGTCGGAAAACAATTTCTCAAGTGGCAACACTGATTTCAACTCATAAAACACATGGACGATGGCAGCGACACGACTGCATCTGTCAAAGTATAGAATCAGAACAAACGTATGGGAACGATTATTTTGACGACAGCACGAACACAGATATCGCTAGCTTACAGCTAGTCCCTATTTCGTAGGCGACAAAATCAACGCAATTGGTATCACTGCTTAAATCGGCAACATCGATTGCTTGTTTGCATACTTTGCTCAGCTGCTCCATGAGCCATATGCGTAATATTTTTTATTTTGGTAATTGCGTTAACAAAATTAACGAACGATTTTAAATTATTCATTGTTCAACTTCAGCACTTCCAAACAAATACAAACTCGTGAAAATTCAAGCGTCATAAAAAATATGATTGTTGTGCTGCTGCTGCGGTCATCATTGTAATCACGTTGCCAACTACACCGCGACCATTGAAGCCGACGCAATCTTGCAGTCGCGTGAGAAACAGAGAGAGGAACAAAGAGGCTATCGCAAAATATAGTGTCACGTTTTATTAAAATAAATTAATAAGTATACTGTAAGTTACTTTGAATAGATCATCACTTTGTGATTGTTGATTGAAGCATAGTAAAATATATTAACAGTGATTGAAGTCGAATTTTAGATGTCAAACTTAATTTCTGCTGCGAAGGTTACTCGTGTAAGAAAATAAATCACTCACTCTTAAAATATTATGTCTAATATTGTGTTATGTTTTAAAAGTAATAGTTATTTGGATCTGGTTGAGTTCGAGTTTTAGCAGGAGAATAGAATGTGTGAAGATTCTTCAGGGGTATGACAGGTGCTACTGCTGCAAGTTTTTGCAACTTTAAAGTGTCATTGGGGAAAGTTCGCCCTATAAAATTGCTGACATTTCTTTGTTCTTTTTATTTAGAGAAAGAACATTTTGACTAATTCTTTCTCCTAAACTTTATAAGTTCCACTACATTGTTTTGATGTATGTTGCTATAACCCATGATACAATAAACAAGGTAAACTAAATACGGAAAGCCTTCTCCGAGATTTTTTGTTTATGAACCCCAATTGTACGCCAATTTGAATGACACCTAGAATTCGCGTCTCCCAAAGAGCATGGCTACATTTTGTAAGTATGTAGGAGTTTGTAGTATTGTATTGCAGCCTTTGCGTTAGCCTTTAAAATAAAATAGGCAAAACCCCAAATACTGTGAGCGATGTTCTGTTTAAAATATAAAAATCCAATTATAATGTACATGACTTACATACACCAACTTATCATTTGACCACTGCACACGCAGTCCGTAACTCCACCCTTATGAGAGAAACGCCAATCTTACTATCACTTTGTTATTTACGCTGTACGTCATCCATTCATTTTTGCACAAACAGACCTACTGTTATCTAATTCGCTTTAAACGGTTTCATAATAAGCGAAAACATAAAGCGCGTACTTTTGAAATTGGTTCGTTCTAGGCGGAAGTTCGTTTTAAACGGGTTCGTTATAAACGAAAAATACTGTAATAATAATAATAAAAATAATAATAAAAGCAATCCTATTAAAAACAGCAACAATAGTCAGGGAATTCCTCAACCATCAAAGCACATAAAAAAATTTAGCCTATAACCCAAATAATAATAAAACAATAGCGACCGAGCCTAACCCCTTTGGCCAGAGGACCCGGGGTAGGTGAATTCCAGCTGTACCAGCTGAGAGTGCATATTTCGATAATAATAATAATTATAATAATAATAATAATGAGATGGAGAAACTCTATAATAATAATAATAATAACAATATTAATAATAATAATAAATAATTAAAAATAATAATAAAAGCGTGCTACTAGATATTCTATACAATATTTTCTTTAGTGTTACTTAACATCAGTTTTTTCTTCGTTATGGTTTAAATGAATTCCATAAAATGTCACCTTCTTTGCTTTACAGCTTATGTTCTCTTAATTAAAATGTTCATCCGAGCTTACATAATGCCCGGTATAAATAAAAATCGGAATATCTACCAGTGCACGCTCAAGCTGAAACATTATTTCTCTCTTTTGTGCTTTATATACCCAATATAAATTGTAAGTTATACTCGTATATATAAAAAGAAAATCGCCAAGGTGTCACAAGTTTATTGCAAAAGTTTATTGCAACCGAAAATTTGCTAACAAAATAGTTGTATATGTCTGTTTTTATATTTCATATTTTAAATTTATATTCTAAATAGAATATCGCTCACAATATCAGTTGTTTTGCCTATTTTATTTAGAATGCTAAGAGACTGAAAATCAATTCTACGAACTCCTAATTGCAAAATGCAACCATTTCGGGAGACGCTCTTGTTTGGTGTCCAGATCTAAAAGTATGTACCAAAAAATTTTCTTAGAATACAAAACCAGTGAGAAAATGAGATAATT
Organism: Melieria picta; assembly: GCA_964056695.1. Taxonomy (NCBI): domain Eukaryota; kingdom Metazoa; phylum Arthropoda; class Insecta; order Diptera; family Ulidiidae; genus Melieria; species Melieria picta. The sequence continues at coordinate 89,725,903 of OZ057399.1, forward strand.
TTTGTCTTTTATTCTAATATAAAATGAGATAATTTTTGTCTTTTATTCTAATATAGGTTTTTTAGTTTTTATGCATTAAAAACAAAATAATAAACACTATACAATTTAACGGAACTAGAACAATTCACTTACTTATAATTACACATGACAAACATAAAAAAAATTGTAAAATTGAAGTCACAATTTAATTTACGTATGATAGTAAAAATATGTACTAAATCTGAAAGTTATGTACCAAATCGAAAAAATGTACCAAATTTGGCACATTTCGGCCAAAACGGCAACCTTGCTTAGTTTATCTTGTTTATTGTATCATGGTGCCAAGTAGACCAAAATAAGAAGAAGAAGGAATTTGATTCCGAATTGTTTTTTAGCAGAAAGTTTAAAAATGTCAGCGTCCGAACATAGCGAGTATACAATGGCAAAATGTGAAACCATAAGCAGATTAGTATAATAAACATTTATTTCTAGCGTTAAAGTTATGGGAAAGTCCATTGTGTGCGAAGACTGTGTACTGCGTGGTGACGTCACCATTTCGCCCGGCTGTGTTATACACCCCAGCGCTACTATCATCGCAGAGGCGGGACCTATTGTTCTAGGGGAAAACTGCATACTAGAAGAATACGCTACCATAGCATATCGCGCACCTATTGATGGGATTATGGCTTTAGCCGGCGAGGTTCCTGTACTCAATATCGGAGCGAACAATGTTTTTGAAGTGGGTTGTACAGTGGAGGCACACCGCATTGGCGAAAAAAATGTTTTCGAAAGCAAATGTTATGTGGGACCACAAGTCTTTATTTCGAGCGGTTGCATTGTCGGGGCTGGGGTGCAGCTTCAGTGCGAACAGGAACTACCGGAGAACACTGTGATATATGGGAAACACTGTTTGCAACGTGAAGCAATTGATAAGCACGGGGTACGCCAAAGTTTCGCCTATAACATATTTGCTAATCCTAATGCTGCAATGCTCACATTTTTAGTCTCAAACACTACAGATAGAATTCTTGCGGAAAGTGCTACCCAACTATCATCACCTACGGAAGCCAAACTTTGATCCTAAGAAGTCACGTATCGCGGTTTAAATTTATACAGATATGGCTTTATTTTTCTCAATATACAATTTTACTTCTGACTCGAAAGTGTTAATTGTATGGTCACATAACTTGTCCAGGTCTTCGAGACCTCGCTTTAGTATATCTACGGCGCGTTCTTTTGAAGATTGAATTCGAAAATGCATTTTGTTTTCTGTGGGGTGAGGAATTGTGTAGCCACAGAAGTCTACGTTGGGATATCGGCTAATTATGGTTTTCAGAGCGTTGCCCAACGTATGGCCCTCGTCATGAAAAACGAAGGTCCGGGAACCCTCACCGTTATTTTCATCGCCAGCTACCTATAATGTCGATATAACAGGTATATAAATCTCACCAAACAACACCACTCATCTTTGTGTACGTACCTCTGCCAAAGCACCCATGTTGTTTCCTCCAAATGCACGTTTTTCCGCACTCACCGATTAGTGTCTGGAAGTGTTGCCACAGCCGAAAAATATTTTCTACGAAACTAACATTGAGAATTCTACCAAAATGGTTCAGAAGTAATACATCACATAAAGTGTAAAAAGGGAAGAACTCTTATATGGAAAACCGTCGGAAATGTATAGTTGTTTTTAAATGAAGTTTTTAAATTTTATCTTCGAAACAAGAACAATTTTAATTACCTGCCGATTAGCAGCCCTATTCTGGCACTACCGTAACAATTGTTACCCCCCGTAACAATTGAATTGAATTTGATTGTTTCCGTATTCTGGAAAAATGGTGACAAGAAGAAAGTTCAAACAATTCACCACTCGAGGTGAAAGCTCTTTTACTGTCAAAACAGCTGTTTTTTGTATTTTTTCTGTCAAACTGGAAAAAAATAAACAAACAAAAAATGGCAAATGCAGAAAATCTGCCGAAGTATTTTTTTTGGAGTTTCTTCACAATCTATGTATATATTCTTTTCGTTTCTAGAGTTCCTAAGTTTAAGCGCATGACGCAGGAGCAGCTGAAGCATTTTTTGCAGTTTGAAATTTTGAATTGAATGAATTTGAATTTTATAAGCTTTGTGTGCTTGTCACCTGCTCCTACGGAGGTAACAAATTTCGTAACAATTGACGCTTTTTGAGCTTTTGAATTTGTTTCAGAATACCAAAAAGTGACAATTGTTACCAAGTATTCAATTGTTACTGAGGTGAATATTGTTACGGTTGCCAGAATAGGGCTGTAGGTGGAAAAGCAAGGGAGAGGGACAGTAACCCTCTTAAGTGCAAGTAGGGCTTTAGATTCAGTAAAATATTTACAGTATTTCTGTGTTCAAAATTCTTTTGTGTTGCCGGCCTTCGGCCGGGTTGCTACACAAATAACCCTCATAGGAGCAAGGGCCGAAGGATCCGTGAAGTGTTCTAGGTATTTTTGCATTATAACTCTTTTCCCGTTACCGGCCTTCGTTGGAATTGTGTCGTCAGCCTTAAATACAACTAATACAAAATAATTAAATTTTATTGCTTTTAAATGTTCCTCAAACTCGAATTAAATGTACATTTATACTGCATTTAAACATTTCAATATGGCAATGCTGTCGATATTTCTTCAGCTTTTTATACTATTGTGAATGTCATTCATATGGAGTGGAAGAAGAGCTGTTAATTTAACCCATTTTCGGCCGCTGGTCGATTTTTCGACCAGCCAGTTTGAAGGAGAGTAGCTCTGCACTCAGACATTATATCTTTGAACTTTTGATGCATAAAATAGCTTTGGTCTTTTAGTAACCCCTCGAAATAATAGTTTTTTTTTTAAAAGATAATTTAGAAATGTTAGCGAAGGCACGAAAAAAGGCATTTTTTAGTCATATTTTGAATATTCTGAAAAATATATAACCTTTTAAAATTCTTGATTTATTATTGATTATTTACGAAGCTTAAAGACCAAATTACCACAATCAATTGATATCCATAAGATAATGAAAATATTTTTACCTCTTAGCACCGCGTACTTTTCAGTGGTCGAAAAATTGACCATTGGCCAGAAGTCGTCATGTATGTACATATGTAAGCCAACAATTGTTTGTTTTCATACTTGATTATTATTGGACTAAAACTATATACATATATATTTGTTTTTATTTGAAATTCAATTTTTATTAATTTATAAAAAAAATTTGTAAAAAAAAAACAAAAAAAATCCAAAAATATTCTTGATTAAGGGGCTAGTCTCTTATATATGGGCAGTGAGCTAGCGCACTGAAATTTTTATGGTAGGTAGTATTCACTAATAAACGAGCAATTTTAAATTTTTAGTCGTCGGAGTTGTCTAGTTTATAAGTTATTAATTTTTAAAAATCACAGAAATCGTCTCGCAAATTGACTATTCTTCTTCCACTCCATACAACTGGCATTCACAATAGCAAAAAAGCTGAAGAAATATTGACAGCATTGCCATAATGAAATGTTTAAATTCAGTATAAATGTACAATTTATTCATGTATTTATGCAGAAATACTGTTAGCACTTTACTGATGCCTGGCGCACTAGTTGCTCCTATGAGGGTTATTTTTCAAGCGCCCGGCCGCAGGCCGGCCACGCAGAAGGGATTTGAATGCAGAAATACTGTTAGCACTTTACTGATGCCTGGCGCACTAGTTGCTCCTATGAGGGTTATTTTTCAAGCGCCCGGCCGAAGGCCGGCCACACAGAAGGGATTTGAATGCAGAAATACTGTTAGCACTTTACTGATGCCTGGCGCACTAGTTGCTCCTATGAGGGTTATTTTTCAAGCGCCCGGCCGAAGGCCGGCCACACAAAAGGAGTTTGAATACAGAAATACTGTAAATATTTCACTGAATCTGAAGCCCTACTTGCACATAAGAGGGTTATTACCCCTCTCTCCTCTTTTTCCACCTAACCACTCCACCTTATTGGCAAGTAATTACAAGTTTTCTCGCTTCGAAGGTAAAATTTAAAAAATTAATTAAAAAAAAACTATACATTTCCGACGGTTTTCCTTTCAAGGGGGGTATATGGGGGACCCCCCCTACCCCGCCACCAAATTTTATCACCCTCCTCAACTGCCCATATATAAGAGTCCTTCCGATTAAGGTCCTAAATGTAAGTCCTTAAAAGGAATTAAAAAAATATTGGCTATTTCTGGTAGCGGCCGAAAATGGGTTAAGAGACGATTTTTGTGATTTTAAAAATTAATAAATTAAAAACTATACAGCTCCGACTACTAAAAATTTTAAATTCCTCTTTTAATAGTGAATACTTCCAACCGTAAAAGTTTCAGCCCTCTAGCTGACCGAACAGATATAAGAGACTAGCCGTAAAAAGGGCTAAACTTATATAATAGATAATATCTATCCATTTATAAATATTACTATAGTGTCCGATCGAATATTCGTCTTCGGTAGTCGGCCAATTTTTTATATTTTCGTCTTTGGCCGAAATAGCCGAGGGTTTCTGCCCTGTAATATCCCATTCCAACAGCCAGCTTAATTGTGCAGCTAAAAATGTCTTCAATTCATCTTACAATAATCTCCCATAAATTTCGCAATGTAAACATTTTTCACTATTGGTATTCCTCAAATTTTGTGAACATTAAAAAAAGGCAGAGAGATATTTATCTGTTCCGCCAACGAGCGTGGCAAATGAATAGCTTTTCAGTGTCGCCGGACAGATATATACAGAAAACTGTTCCAACCTCCTTGACGAAAATTCCGAGAAAAATCTACCAAACTGCAATCAAATCTACCAAATGACAATAATAAAAATAACTTTTTACGGAAACGGCAACACTGCTTTGGAATGAACATCCAGCTGTAGGGACACGATATCGAATAAAAAACATCGATTTGGTACTCGTATCGAACATCGGATTAAAAGTATGAAATGCACGCATAAAGTACTCGATATGGAAAATATCGGTATCGAATTAAACTACTTTAAATTTTCGTATAAATTCTTTAACACGTTAAAGACCGCATGCCCACCGGTGGGTCACTCCGCAACAACATTACAGGCCCGCGTGCTCACGGGTGGGCATACATTAAATAAATACATTTTAAATTATTTAACGGAGTTAAATAATGTCTACCTCAAATTATTGTACACTAAAAACATATTTAAAAAATAATATACGTAATTACCAATTAAAAAAAATGCCGGTCCCTATGTGAGAAATAAGATGCGGTCTTCAACGTGTTAAAATTAAAATAAGACACAAAGCTTTACATTTTTTATTTATTATACCTATACATAAATATTTACGTACAAATTCTTCGTTTGCAGCTTAAAAACCAAAACTTAACAAAATTTAAAAGTTAATACAAAATTTACATAAATAAATAAAAATCATTGAGATCAATTTTTAAGCTTTTTAAGAATAACAGCATTGCCTTACCAAACTTTTTCGTAGCCATAAGAATCTTCATTCGACGACTTTTTGTTAAGTCAGAATAGAGAAGCATAATATAAAATCATAGTAAAATAACACTATGATAAAAAACGAAAAGGAAAATGTAAAAGATGATTTTTTTAAGGAAAATTTCGATAAGATACTGGGGTTCGACTACTCGATTTCAAAAAATATCGTGTTAATAGAATCAAGTAAAAAATATCGGCATCGAATATTGAAACTATCGATATGGTACAATATCGATACTGTTTTCGATACGTCCAAGAATCAACGAAATAAGACTGCCCGGATATTTGTTATTACAAATTATTATCTTTCCTTTGTGGATGGTTTTATACTCACTACGAATTCACAATATCGAATAACTTAAACCTATGAAATAATTTTGAGAGGATGAATTTCGACATTACTGGTGCTAATATGTCGGTTCAACTCAATTTCTCCTCTCCACGAGAACTTGAAGCAATCGAGTATCCCGGAAAGGTTGTGAATACTGATCGAATGGTTGACACACTCGGCGGTATTACGAATATATCTCAGGTTAAATACTGTCTTAGTGCCGCGGACTTTTATTCAAACCTCATATTGATCCACAGGTGCTAGGTGGGGAGCAAAAGCGGTTAGGACTTCGCTATCACCCTGAGAACCCTTTCAATAAAGCCACATATGGAGAAAGTATGCCTTGTGTCGGTCTGCTGCTGTCAATAAAAGTGCGCCGCTCGAAGAAGTATCCTAACAAGTCACCGGAGTACCAGACACGCATTCTCGGCTACTGCAAAAGAGTCTTTACATTCGGCAGTAATAAGTGCAAACCATAACAAAGTGGACATTAAGCCTTTCAGAACAATTTTCGATCCTCAGGTCTTTGTGATTTCCAGTTTCTGCCGCTCCATAAAGAGGCTGGCCAAAGCGCAGCTTTATCGTTCGAGTTCAGTAATCTGATGCCGCAGTCAGTTACAGACACTGAGTATTTTACGTAAGCTTCATGTGTATAGGTTATAATAGAGCTGAAGTAACGCGAACATGATCTCTTTTGGCAGACGCGCAAATATGCCACTAATGTGTGTACCGCAAGTCTTCGCCCGCACCGACACAGTGCACGCGGGAGTTTTTCGCGGAGATGCACATGAAGATGGTCAACATGATGTTTTGGGCGTGCTGCAGAAAACTAGCTACGACAGCCGTGATGTTGTGGCGTTCAGCATGACAGATCCGTTCCCGGTCCACCCGGATTCTCAAATAGTGAAGCGCATGCGAGTTAAATACGTGTCGGATGAACAGTTAGAGAAAGTGAAACGGGTAGGTAGACATTTAATTCTGCAACGTTAAGTCCAAGCTGAAATATTCATAGCAACATCTGTTAATTCGTCTCATTTCAGCTCTTTGAAGAGTGCCCAATATGGACGCGCATTGCGTTGCTGTACGAGTCTGGTGTTTCGAATGAGAAGCTCAAGTGTATTACCCCCTCATTAGCCTACTACTTCTCAACGGGCCCGTGGCGGACGCTCTATGTGCGCTACGGCTACGATCCGCGAAAAGACTTCAAGAGTCGCTACTATCAGACCTTCGACTTCCGGCTGCGCTTTCGCTCTGGCATGGCGGAATTCGTAAGCAATACACAAAGTCGTTCGGCTCGCATAAATTGTGGCCACCATAACATACATACGTACATACATTCACCCAGATCGTGTCCTTAGGTAGCCAACAGAAAGAACCGGATAAAGAAAATGAACGAGAATCCCTACGAAGTGCATGAACTGGTGCAGGACGTGAACTATCCTTATTTGGTAGAGAACAAGCTGCCGCGCTCCAGGCAATGCATTTTGCGGGTAAGTCACCATAATTCTCATATGACTTCCGGATTGTTTTAATTTTGTTACCGACAGTACTGTGACATACTTATGCCCAAGATTCAGGAGATGCTAGAAAAAATCCCCTCGCCCCTGACCGGTGCCATGTGCAACGAGCGGACCGGTTGGCTACCGCTCGGTTTCGACGCGCAGGTACGCCAAGTCGTTAGTAACGCTATAAAGGAACTGTTGCGCAGTCACTACCGTAAGGAGCAGATACATGCAGAGTTGGACTCCGTGGGTAATGGGGTATGTTGAGAAGATGCTGGGATGGCGTAACTCGAATGAAGAATTCAATACAAATGATTTTCTGCCCTGAGATCTAGCCGTGCGGACATCTTGCGTCATTCGCACTTTCCGATTTCGTTAGCAATAACACGGTTTAGTTTTATAGAAAAAAAAGAAACGAGAATCGAAAAAATATTAAAATTATTAGCACTTATAAAAGAATTTCTTGGTTTATGTACACAATTGTTTAAACCTGAGGAACGATGTAATCAACTCAGATAACAACGTGTATATACATGAAAGTATCTCTGCTGAAACCAGAAAAGTTTCATTTTACTCTGCACGGTTTAGTTCTGTTAATGAAAAGCTAAGTTTTTTTTACCCGTAAGATCTGTGATTTGACTTTGATGCTTCCATACGTACTCGTCATGCCCCAAATAGTTCGTGTCAGTGGATTACGCATTCCTTGAAATTTGCCCTTAAATATCCTCATAAAACATATACATATATAACAAATGGAAAATAAATCACACTGCTGCTACCTGGGAAAATCACGAAAAGCTCGAAATGTTGTTAAATGGGCCAAACGAAAATATTTTATGCACAATACAGCCCACTCGACCTCTTAAAAAGCTTTGGAACAACTTGAGGCAGGTCGGTGTATGTAGCAAAGCATCCGATGGGTGTCTGCTTGACCCTAATTTGCTCAATGACTTTTTTTCAACTAGCTCCTAGCTCGTTGAATACATCCGATAATAGAAGAGACTAATAATAACAATTGACTGACACGACAGCCCGATTACGAGACTAAGGCCTAGCTACCCGCAACCATCCGTGTTGTGCGTGCGAATTTGTACAAGGTTGGAAGAGACCTACAGTTTTATGCCGATTCCGAACGGCGAGTTGGGAGCTTTTTCATAGACAATTTTACTCTCAGAGGTTTGCCATTCCCTATTGGGAGGATAGCCGCCGATAGAAAAATTGTTTTTCTTTTTTTTTCGGTGTTAGCAGCAACGGAGTCGTGAACCTGGGTTCGAGCGTCGCATTTGACTCGCGGCCCAACGCACTAGCTAGCCAGCTGAGCTACGGCGGCTATTATATAATAGAAGAGACTATAGTATAAATATCCTCATGGCGGTTCGATTTTGTTGCTGTTGGGAAGTGTGATGTTGCGCTCTATATTAATAAAATAGGATCAAACGCTGTCGGTGAAGATGGCATCCCAATTAAATTCTTTAAACTTATTTTGTTTTATGTAGTAAGTCCACTGACTCATTTAATTAATCATTGTTTTTCTAGCTCATACTTTCCAGATATCTGGGAAAAGGGCTATGCTAAACAAGACCAATAGCACCGAATCATCCAACTACCGTCCGGTAAGTTTGTTGTCGTCAATATTAAAAGTACGCGAGGCTCTCATAACTGAACAGATCTCTATCAATGAGTTTGATCTTTTGTCATCTTTTCAATTCGGTTTTCACGGCTGTTCCACAGCTGTAGTCAAGATTTTAGATGACATCAGAGCGTAATGTAAAATCGACCTTGCTTTGCCTATTGGATTTCTCCAAAGCTTTCGATTTTGCCGATCATTTAATACTTTGCAATACGCTTAAAATAAATTTTGGGTTCTCTCGAAGGTAAGGGTTAGTAAATGTCTGCCTGAATTCAATATATTAACTTACGGTGTGCCACAAGGCTCAGTTCTTGGCCCGCTTTTATTTACGATGTACATAAATGATGTTGCTAGCATATTACTATGCATGCATACGCCGATGACCTCCAGTTGTATTTATCAATGCCAATTGGTCTCGTTGAAGACCTACGTGTTATGTTGAATGATGACCTGAACACAATAGCAGCATGGGCTAGGGACAATAAGCTAAGACTAAATCCTCTAAAATCATTTGTTATGCCAAATTTCTGAAAAATGTTTACTCATTTTCTGAATTATAACCAATGTTAATTTGAAACAACAATGTTAATTTGAAAATCTGGGATTTTATATCTACTCTTTCCTGTGAAGATCATATAAATTCCGTGGTAAGCAAAGATTAACCTTACGTAATCTGAAAAGGACTGCATCATGATCAAAAGTGTCTAAAGCAAGCACTTTAGCACTTCTCTTGATTCTCCCCCAATATCCATACATCTATCTCTTCTCCTTTTCGGTTGTCTTCGTTTTTATCTACTTAATGTTATTTTAACTTATTATTTTTTATTCTATATATCTATAAATTTTTGCGGTTGTACTCTCTTTGTTTAAAAGAGCAATCTTATATGCCAAATAAATGTTTAAGACATAAACAAGTCGACGCTGTATACAAATGTTTCATGCACCATATTTTGTGGTCTTCAGCTGCAAATAAACGTGCATTCTTAAGTGATGTGGTGCCTGTCTATTAAATTCTTCTACGTCCCATATATTGCATGCATCTATTTTCTTCAAATTGCAACACTTATTTTTATATCCTCCGTATGTCTAAATCACAGTACATACAAAAACATAAAATATTTGAACTTTCTATCACAATTATAAAGTGCGGTTACGTTCTTCAACGAATGCTTTATTTGCTCATATGGTCGCATTTTATTTTAAATTCATTCATCCGCGATTTAGCAGATTATTAAATAGTTAAAGTGTTGTTTGCCCATCAAGTTTACGTTTGTTTCACCACGTGAATTTACGGTTTGCATCTGTCAACGAATCTGGGGTAGAGACAGACCTCTCGGATATGGTAGCGGTTGAGCAACCAGCACAGAAACCGTTCTAGCCCCAGGCCGTAGCCTCCGTGGGGCTGTGTGCCGTAGACTCGCTGGTCTGTGTACCAGTAGTAGGGCTTGGGATCGATACCCTCACGTGCATAACCCTTGAGCAGCTCGGCGTGGTCATGTGTCCTCATAGAACCACCTACTATTTCGCCTACATTCGGCAAAAGCACATCCACGCTCTCGGTGAGATTTGCGTCCTCCGGACATTTTGCCATATAGAAGGACTTAATGTTGGTTGGGAAGCGGCACAGCATAATTGGCTCGTTGATGGTGTCTGTCATTTTGCGCTCCGGCGCTTCTGGAATATCCTAGCGCAACGAGTTTTAAAACAAAAATCGGTTACCAAGAATATGATTGCGTGCATACGACCTACCTCGCCGAATTCATAAAAAGAACCATCATCCTTGGTGACGTTGTGGTCCTTCAACCATTTAATAGCGTTTGCGTAATTCATGCGACGGAATGGCCTCTGGGGCGGCTTGAAGTCAGGATTCAACTCATGAACCAAGTAACCCCAAGGTGACTTAAGGACGCGATCCACCACGTCACACACAAGATCCTCAAGACGATCCAGAAGATCGTTAAACGTGATAAAGGGACACTCTCCCTCAATGTGAGTGTATTCGGCCAAGTGGCGACGTGTGCGACTCTGCTCTGCGCGATAACTCTGTGCAACACAGAAGACATCGCCTAGTGCCGGCAAGCAAGTCTCCAAATACAGTTGTGAGCTTTGGGTAAGGTAAGCTTCTTCGCTGCAAGTACAAAGCGGAAGTATTAGAACTGATTGTTTTGAAACCCCGACTGAAATTCTTTTATTGGACTTTTGTACTTGTGATTAGGTTGACTACTAGTAAAAACAATATAAAGAAGACGCATCTGAAAACATTGTGCGCTTTTACTACAGACGCGAGCGGGAAGCAGCAAAGGTGAGGAAAATGTAAACGGAAGCGAGAGAGTAAGCGCGAGCGAATGTAGAGCTCTTTTGTGATCCTCTCTTGCATTCTCAAATTGCGTCACCATTTCCATATCCCGTATCTTCCATCTGTTCGAAAATTTGATTTTGCACTCTCACAGCTTCTCATTTTACGCTCTTACGTTTGTGCGTTTTCGTCCCATCTACTGCTTCCCGCCCGCTTCTATGAACGGGTAGTACCGCTGGAACCCGCAGAGAAAATTTTCCTTACACCAGTTGCACGTTCTGTATATCGTTTGTTCTGTGCTATTATACAATCCGGGTTGTTCAGAACTGAATAATGTACCCCTAAAACACCGTGCGTCAAAAATTAAAAATATGAAAACACACGAACAAGTCGATATACCCGCGAAACTAGAGGTCAAATTTATTTATTTATTTAGATATTCATATTCTACATTGCACTCAATAATTTTTTTGAAATTTCATGTCCGTATAATTTCAAAGCCCCTTTAAAAACTCCTCACGTCAGAAAAAAACTAAAAACGCAGTTTTACTATACTTGGCCCCTAGTTTTACGAGTATATAGATTTTTTCGTGTAAAATTGGCTGTCGCACGATGTAATTCATTATGTCGGTTTTGCATGGATGTAGAATGAGGGAATACCCTTATTTTAAAGTTATAAACATTAGGGGAAAATTATAAATGGACAATTTGGAACTACACCGAAGAATTTAGAAAATTAACAAGCCATATTTATATAAACATATTTAAGCCATATTTATATAAACATATTTAAGCCATATTTATAGAAACACTAGCTGGGCCCCGCGGCTTTGCACGCGCGCTCATGTTTACCCCGATACAAATTCTTAATCCATTGTTGACCCCGTCAGGTGTTGATTATAAAAACAACATGTGCCTAATTATCTTTGTTTTTAAGTGTTTTCAAAAATTTTGAAGTTAAAAGGCCCATTAAATTATGTGTTTTCACATTTACTCTAAACAAATTTTTAACCCTTGGTTTACCACGACAGATTTGGATTTTCAAAAAACTGAAAAGCACGATTTAATTATTTTAATTATTTCCCGATTGAAGTGCTTTTACTATTTTTGAAGTCAAAAGGCCCAATAAATCTTGTTTCTCCATACAAACTGTTAACCCATTTTCAAAAAAGTGAAAAACACGTGTCAAATTATTTCTCACTAAGAGTACTCTCACCAAGTTTGAATTCAATGGGCCCAATAATTCATGTTTTTTCACAGTTTCTGCATACAAACTTTTAACCCTTCGCACAGTGTCGCGAGTGTGACTAAACATGGTAAAAATTAATGTTACAAAATGACTAAAATAAATATGGCAGTCGACAGGCAATAGACATTTACGCCGCCGAGCCACGCCGCCGCCGCCGCCGATTTTTGCTTTTTCTGACACGCCGCCGCCGAATTAGGTAAAAACCGGCGCGGCGGCGGCGGCGTTCGGCGTCATATAAATTCTTGTGCAACAAAGCTTTATTTTTTTGTTTAACAATTGTTATTGTTTTTTTTTTAATGTATTAATATATAAATCTACCTATATAAATAAAAATGAAGTGATGTGCGTTAGAAAAAACTCAGAAACCGCTTGGCCGATTGTAATAATTCTTTTTGGGGTTTTGTTTGTCTTGAATCAGAGAAGGTTTTAAAGTAAAACAAAGTTTCGATTTGAAGGCCGTTGGACAAGGGGCGTGGCACTTATTTTTCACTCATTTTTCGACTTACATTTTCCGCATAACTTTGGAACTATAAGGGCCAATTTTTCAGTGCGTCACACATCAATGAAACTTACGAGCTTACGATTTAGATGCGCTCAGCGACTGAAAGAATAGTGTAGGTATTGGACAAGGGGGCGTTGCACCACCCTTAACCCTTATTCTCATACCCAAACTTACTAACGTCGTTTGGCACCCGGGGTACCCGGGTACCCATTTCATGAAATTTTTAAGTTTTCAATATAGAAAACAAAATTTTTTAAATATATGTATGATTTGTTCGCTTTTCACCTAAATAACGAGGATCCGGAAGGTAAAAAAAAAATTTTCATTATTTGTCAGTTTTTTTTCACGAAAATACATCGCAGTGGGCACCCGGGTACCCGGGTATGAGAATAAGGGTTAAAATCGGGTATACCATCGCCCCATAGATCTGTTGTTCCACTGATAAAATTGTATGGGCGTTGGACAAGGGGCGTGGCATTTTTTGGCAACCCTAAATTGCTATGTAACTTTGGAACTACAACGTTCACATCACTGCCATTTGGTACAAAAATACGATTTAGTCGTGCCCGCCGACAAGGGCAATGGTCTGGGTATAATATGGAATAGCTTCGGAATTATTACTCGGACAGCATTTAAATTTGTTACTGGGACAATCGGCATGAAAACATTGAACACAATAAATCTAACTTAATTGTTTAGGGCCGTTATACAAATAGTTTTCAGATATTAAAAAAAAATTTATTATGAAATCGACGTGAGTGAAGCTGTCGGGTATAGCTAGTTTTTAAAATAAATTGAAATAGAAAAATTTCATTTAATAACTGGATACACCGTCCTCCCCGCTGCCGCCGCCACCAGATTAACCGGCTCAGCCGCCGCCGCCGCCGCCGGTTCTCTCTGGCACCGACGCCGCCGCTGAAGCAAAAGCAATCGGCGTAAACCTCTAACAGGCAATATCTCAAGAAAAATGTAGCTTGTTTTATGTAGCTTCAAAGTTGATGTTAAAAAATAAGCATTCAATCCAAGTTTTTGGATAATTCTTTATGCTGAATGAAAAATCAAATAAAAATATAATAATAATAAATATAATAAAACTTTGGAGTTTTTCCTGCATGGCAGTACTATTGTTTGGTTTGTGCTTTGAAATAACGGTCGATTCCTGTTAAATTGAAAAATTATGTTTTTTGGTTTTCTTCTAACAAAGCACAAAAATGTTGGTGGAAAAAGTTTAAAAAACGTAAAAAAACACTTTTTTAGTTTCAACCGTTAATTAGTCAAAAAAGTATGTATTAACATAATCCGGAGCAATTTTTTGCTTAACAGTGCTTATATGGTTGTTAATCGCATTTTTCTAGTGACGCCTCCACTAAAAATACGTGATTTTTCGAAATGTGGCGTAAAGCTGAAGCTAGAAAGCGGTCAACAAAACATAAATTTCTTATAACTTTTCTTAAAGATAAGACGGGCGTTGATGTTAATAATGAACAAAAGTTGTTAATTTGAAATTTGACTTACTATAGGAGGTAGGCGTGGATATGGTCTGATTGCGCCCAGCTTGTATGGAGACGAGACACTGTGCGTTGCTTTAAAAAAACACGCTCTGTCTAGAGAAAGTGAGAAAAATAGCTAACTTTGGGAGACGATAAAAAAGCTTCTTAAAACTTCTCTCGAGTGATTAGTGCAAAACAAATATACAAGTACGGTCTTTCAAATACAACAAAAATTAGTTGCGTCGACCTGCGTCCCCACCTAAAAATTTACTTTTTGTAGTGCCACCTACAATAAAAAATGGTGACTTTCTCGAAGTATGGCTTGCGACGCACAACGAAAGCAGCGGCAAAGCAGCTGCTGCAATGGTGAGCTATATAAACGACAAGGTTGGCACTTTGTTCGTATCATCAAAAGTAGGCAGAATGCCACGCCCACTTTAAAAATCTAAACATTTATACCAAAATATGGTATCACAAGCTGAAAAAATTAGTACACGAATTCATAAAGGAAAAGTTTTGGCCACTTAATAAATATGCTCCAGCTGCCACGCCAACGTTTAAAGTTTTAGAAAGCTTACCAATTAAAATCACATCGTGGAACAAGTATCGTAAACAGCCTTCTAAAAATACAGTTGCAGTTGTAGTAAAATGCGAATATTTTTGAAAGTGGGCGTGGCAAACCGCTCATTTTTAGTGTAAGCTTTTAAGCTATTATTTTAAGCTCAAATACAACATTTTATAATTCTATCACTAATATTAAGCAAGTTATTTCAATATAACAGTTCCTTTCGTATGGGCGTGGTCCAATTTTAATTATTTTTTGTAAATTTCTTAATTTCGACCACGAAAAAAATTTAACCAAGTGTCATTGAGACAGGACAATGCTAAGTATTTTTGGCCACGGCTTATATGGGATCGCGACACTGCGCCGTTGAGCCCGTCGAGTTATTTTACATTTGAAATACTTTCGTCAAGTTTGAAGTCAAAAGGCTCAAACAAATTTGTTTCTCCATACATACTTTTAACCCGTCGTTGATCCAGTTAGATTTCGATTTTTGAAAATAATGAGAAACACGTTTCTTATTTTTTTATTTCAATTATTTTTACAATTTTTTAAGTCAATAGGCTCATCGGTTCGTGTTTTTTGTTTCGGAGTCTTTTCGTCTTTCCTAACCCATTGTTGGCCCAGGTCAATTTTGATGTTCGAAAAATTATAAAATACGTGTCCAATTATTTTTGATTTAGAGTATTTTCAGCAAATTCGAAATCAATATGTCTATTAAATCACGTTTCTTCCCACAACACCTTAACACATGTTTTGACCCTTTAGACCCCGAATTTCGGGGTCTTCGCCCCTTGTCCAACGCCCATCAAATCTCACCAGCTGAACACTTCTATGGGAGGATGTCAAACTAAATTTCAATGCTGTGCGACTTACAATTACGAAGCTATTCCATAAAAAAATGTGAGTTGTATGGGCGGTGCCCCCCCTCGTTTAATACCCGCCCCATTCTCGCTATCGAAGGACATGACTAAATAGTAAGTTCGTACCAAATTGATGTGTGACTTATGGTTCCAAAGTTACTGTCTAAAAATGTATGCTGGTGCTGCCACGCCCCGTTTTCACGACTTTTCTTTTTTCCTAAACCTTCGCGTAGCAATTACGAACCAACCCGCCGAAGGAAGTATCCAATTTGGTCCCGTCGTTTTCAAGTTTTAAGCATCCGAACGGACCAAGATTCATTTTTATATACTATACTAGCTGACCCAGCAAACGTTGTTTTGCCATATAAATTATTTCTAGAGAATTTCTAGTGTAGAAAAAAAATAACTAACTTATTGTAAGTGTGTAAGGATGTAGTATTTGAGTGAAAGAGGCATAGAGCGCTGTGAACGATGAAGGAATTTAAAAATAACAAAACACCAAACATTATTTTTTTAATTTTCCAAAAAGAATCTATCAATCTATCTATCTATCTATCTATCGATCTATCTATCTATCCACGCCCCTTGTCCAACGCCCATCAAATCTTATCATTAGAATGACTCATCTATGGGACGACGGGAATACTATCTACATCACAAAAACAAAGAATATCTTTTGAAAAAGGTGACACAGCTGATAATTCGTCAAGTCCATGTTGAAGTAGCCGATGCAGCTGATAATTCATCAAGTCGGCGTTAAAATAGAATGCCATCTGTTGAATTAAAGTATAACGCCACCTATTGTGGCTTAAAGCTGAACTGACGAATCTAGACGAATCCAACAAAAAAAAAACGCATGCAAATCGGACGGTCACAAAAAAATGTGCCACGCCCCTTGTCCAACGCCCATAAAATCTTACCAGTAGAATGACACATCTATGGAACGACGCTATATTAAATTTTAATGCTATGCGACTTATAACTTCAAACTTATTCAATATTAAATATTTGGGTTGTATGGGAGGTGCCACGCCCCTCCGTCCTGAGCCGATCACATTGTTACTATCGAAGGACACGACTAAATAATAAGTGCGTACTGAATATCATTTATGTGTGACTTGTAGTTGTAAAGTTATTAAAAAATTGTGTTCGCTTCAAGAAGTGCCACGCTCCTTGTCCAACGCCCATAATATTTTACCAGTGCAGCGACACATTCATAAGGCGACACTATACCAAATTTCAATGCTGTGCGATTTATAACTTCGAAACTATTCCCTATTAAGAGTTTGGATTGTATGGGGGGTGCCACGCCTCTTCGTCCTAGTGGTATGAAATATACTTTATATCCTATTCTCATACCTACCAAATACACATACAAAATTTCATAAAAATCGGTCAAGCCGTTTCGGAGGAGTATGGTAACTAACATTGTGACACGAGAATTTTATATATAAGATATAGATAGCTACATGTCTAAGTTATACTGTTTGGGATACCAGGGCTTACTCATTTTGGTATACAAATGATGTTCAAAGACATGTACTATATATGCATTGTTTTGGCTAGCTCCTAATTCAATGAGCGAATAGACTATCAAAATGTCTGGTCTAGAAAGAACCAGAAATATAAAGAAGTTTGCGCAATATACGTGCCAGTATTGAAATGCAATTTCAGTGGCTGAGACGCCATCCGGATGAAGCCTTATTTAACAACAACATTTATTTCTCTTTCACCTTATTAATCGAGTGAGTAGATTTGGTCATCCTTTATGAGAGTGTGAATCGAAGACGAGGTGTGATTTTTCACTCTCTTAACGAATGACCAGACTTTTTTCCATCTTTGTGGAATTTTATAGAACTTTCTTCCTTGGCGCCTCTAATTAATTGAACTTACTACACTTTGTTTCATAGTTATAGGGAAACATAAATTTTTTGGAAATCCGAAAAACGGCAAGTGTTTAAAAAAAATTAATGATGCAGTTTATCGACCACGTGGTCACCTTAAAAAAAAACAACAACAACTTTTTTCTACTAACGGTATATTTTGTGCAAGCTGATCAAGTGTGTAAAAAGTAACGAAACGCGTGTTTCATTGCTATAGGGAAAGTGGATTAAGAAAATAAATTATAACAACTCATTTTAAATTTCAATTAATAATTTATTGCTTCACCATTATTATTAATAAGACTATAAATCCTATTTGGCATCGATTTCGAATACTGAAGAAGCATTTCTGGAGTCAGTGAAAAAATCCCTAAAAATAAAAATTCACCCTAAAAATAACTTTACCCGTTATTTAGGTAATCTTCTCTGACGAGAACAAGTTTAACATTGACAGTCCTGACGGTTTTTTGGGGTATTGGAGAGACTTGCGCAAGGAGCCGCGTATTTTTTCCAAGCGCAATTTCGGCGGAGGATCCTTAATGGTATGGGGCGCCTTCTCAAGCTCTGGCACAGCACACTTGGCCTTTCCCTCTTGCTGTATGAATAGCGAGGAGTATCAGACAGTGCTAGAAAACCATTTATTGCCATTCATCCGTAGCTTTCCAGAAAAATAATTTCTTTTTCAGCAGGACAATGCACGAATCCACATAAGCAGGTCCTCGAAAACTTGGTTGGAAAGCCAAAATATCAACTGTCTTGAGTGGCCTTCTTGTTCCCCAGATGTAAACCCAATAGAAAACATCTGGGGATGGCTGGCAAGGAAAGTGTATGAGGATTATCGGCAATTTAATACTGTTTCTGAGTTGCAAACTGCGATTTTAGGTACGTGGGAGTCACTGACTCCAGAAATGCTTCTCCAGTATTCGAAATCGATGCCAAATAGGATTTATAGTCTTATTAATAATAATGGTGAAGCAATAAATTATTAATTGAAATTTAAAATGAGTTGTTATAATTTCTTTTCTTAATCCACTTTCTCTATAGCAATGAAACACGCGTTAACACGCACAAAATATACCGTTAGTAGAAAAAAGTTGTTGTTTTTTTTTAAGGTGACCACGTGGTCGATAAACTGCATCATTAATTTTTTTTAAACACTTGCCGTTTTTCGGATTTCCAAAAAAATGTATGTTTCCCTATAACTATGAAACAAAGTGTGTATAAGCAATTTTTCTCTTCAGGGGAAGAAAAAATTTAGGATGTGCCACTAGATATTAAAATGAAAAATAGAGCTAAATTCGGCATCCATGATGTAAAAATGCTGCTGGCACTGGTACGCAATATCAATGCAAAAATAAAGGACAAGATCTTTATGAGGAGAGAATAATGATAAGTTGTACCCAGGTATATGAAAATCGATATATATATGTTTGTTCCGACTGACTGACTCATCATCGCCCAGCCCAAACCACTGAATCTACAAACATGATATTTGAACTACAGATTTACAAATCCACTTTAGAAAATGGACCTCCACTGAGACGGATTTTTTTGAAATTCAAGGTCTAAAGGTGTTGTACGAAGAAACGTGATTAAATGGGCCTATTGACTTCAAATTTGCCGAAAATAATCCAAATGAAAAATGAATACTATAATTTGACAAGTATTTTTCAGTTTTTCCAAAATCAAAATATAATATAATATAACAATGGGTTAAGATTCGTTTGAATACATACATACATAAATTAAACACAAAAGTTGACGAAGTTAACAAAGGGTTAAAAGTTTATATGAAGAAACTTTGGAAAACATGAATTTGTAGGCCTATAGACTTCAAACTTGGTTAAAGTACTCTTAGTGAAAAATAATTCGACGTGGTTTTCTTTTTTTGCGAAAATAAAAATCTGACGGCGTCAACGATGGGTTAAGAGTTTGTATGGTGAAACATGATTTAATAGGACTATAGATTTCCTTTAAATGAAAAAGAATTAGCAAAGTATTTGTCTATAAAGTATTTGTTAAGAGAAACTTGATTTATTGGGCCCATTGGCTTTAAACTTGCGTACAAAGCCGCCGGCCCCTGCTAGTCTATCCATATCTACATGCGTAGAGTGATCCTTCACCTGAAATATTGCAGTTTAAAGAGCGTAGATCCTCCTTCGACTTGGGTTTGCACAAGTGTTGGCGGTGTCACTTCATTGTAGCCGCGCGCAAAGTAGTGCGAGCGGAATGCCTGCATGGTCACCGATCGCATCTTCAGAATTTTCGACGTGTTTTCACCACGTATCATAATGTGCCGATTATCTAGCTGGACGTCCGGATGTGCTTCTTCGTTTAGAATGCTCTCAGCACCACCAGCGGGAGCCAATCCGATCAGCTCCCAGTAGTCAACATTAAGTTCGTGGCCGCCGGGTGCCTAAACAGAATGCAGGCAAATAAGTAAATAATAAAGTCATCGATTTTTACGCTAACTCACCGACTTTCCCTCGGGCACGGGTTTTAATACACCGAACAGCACCACTGAGCTCTCGGTGGTTAACACGAGCGCGTCGTATGTCTGGCACAGCTTGTCTGTTAGAACGCACTGAAGAAAGCCCGTGCCGTCTCGCAGCGTGATGAAGATCAAACCCTTGCCTTGACGTCGTAACCGATGCACCCAACCGTAGACCTTGACACGTCCTTCACGATTCTCGGTGCCCTCGCATATGCGAACTTTGCGCGCTGCCGGCAAGTTGGCATTTTCAATTATTTGCACTTTCCGAGCCTCCTCAATATTTTGTTGACGTTTTTCTGCATCTTCGGACTCACGTTGCTGCTTTTCCGCATTCTTGTAACTCTCGCGAGTAAAAATCTTCTGCACTTTTTTAAGCTGCGACTTAGCCGCTGGCTCAAAACGCTCCGCCGCATTCGGGTCTTTACTGTCTACGTAGATTGTAGGAAACGGCTCCTTTCCTGCGAAGCGCATTGCTTGTAAAATTGTTTTGAACGGCTTTGCCTCGGTGCCATCGCCAGCTTCATCACTGCCCTCTTTTTCAGACGTGAAGAGCGCACCTGCAAAATAATATGTGCATGAATTTTAAACCACATTAAACAGTTTACCTTTCTGCGAGCTAATTAATCGACTTGAACATAAACTACGAAACCAGTATTTCACCCGTCCAAATAAGGACACATTGCATTGGTTTAGAAATAAAATTGACACCCTATTGCGTATCTACTTAGCTCAACCTATATGCCCAATGTAGTGTCACTGCCCCTTGATTTCTTTTATATGCCTCACTCGTCATTGCATTTTTTGTAAAAGGCTCTGAAGGTAAGGATTCTGTCACCTACCAAACGACTTCTCCAGAAAGTACAGGGAAATAGGATGAAACCCACCCCAGTTAAAAAACTGGTTTGTTTACACTGGTGTACCGTGGTCATCAGTTGGTGTGCCGCGGAAAAAAGTCAAGGTTTTGTGAAGATAATGCACCTAAAAATAGCTGAGAGCTATAAAAGCGAGGCGATTTGTTGCGCGAGGGGCGGGACAGCCTCCATGTTTCATGATTACACTAACCGATAAACGAGCAGAAAGAATTCATGGAGTTAAAAACTGATCGGACATTAAAACTAAAATTTTCCGAAATAGAGCTAGCACATTTTTGGCTGCATATAAAAAAATGAGTATCCACTGCTTTCAAAGCGTGCTGTTGCAATTCTATTACCATTTGCCACAACCTACTTATGCGAATTGGGATTTTCAACTCTCACTACTATTAAATCGAAAAGAGAACGCCTGAGGACGATCAATGAAGAGATGAGAGCAGCCTTATCAACGATTGCTCCAAATTTTGATCGCCTGTGCTCAGTTAGACAGGCTCACATTTCTTCTTCAACTTTTCATATTAGGTATATTGATTTTAGTAATAAATAAATAATAGATAAACATTGCTTTTTTCTTTGGTGTACCTCCAAAATTTCTTGATTTGATGGGTGTACCTTGAACACAAAAAGTTTTCGGAACACTGACCTAGTTTACAATTTAGAAGCTGACGCCGAGGTCCTCATAGGCGTCATGAAATCTACAAATTATACGGCCGAAACCGATTCTCTTGTTTTTCTTCCACTGTTAGTTGCATCTTTCTCGGAGTGGATGAGTCATATTCACAATCCGCAAAACTTAAGTCGGCAATATGAACAGCGCCCCCATTGACATTAAAACTTAAATTCCAGTTGTTCTTGAATTCACTTCACAAAATAGCAGCAGTAGTAGTAGCGCCTTTGATATTTTGAACCAATCATCTATATATGTTAGTGGTACATGCACATACGTTGTCGGTAGTAGCAACGTGGTAAATTTGCTAATGCAAACGCGGTTCATATATGCGCCAATTGTTTTAATGCGTGTAATTGGTTACTTACTCAGTGACAAGGCTTCCATATCCTCAGATGGCATGTCTATTTCGTTGGATTCAATTCACACTTTAAACAAATGTAAGACACAATTAGAATTGCATCAGTCAATAATTGGAACCTTCCGAGCGTAGTGGCGTTGCCATCAAAATAGTTGACAGCACTCGGAATTAAAAAAATCTGGTAACATATAACTTCTCGTTCCTCCAATGGTGCCAAGTAGAACATTCAATCACGAAGCATTTTGGATGGCCCGGGTTTTTGAGATTTAAAAATTGCAGTTCCAAGATTTCGTTGGGTGTACTTTTGCAGAAAAACATATAAGTGCTAGTCAAATTTTGTATATAAACAAATTTTTCTGGTAAGCTGTGGCTTTAATGAAACAAAGCAAGTTTTTATATGAAATATGTTTTTACAACAGATGTATAGAATTCGTATAAAAATTTTGCGAACTAAAACAAAAGAAAATTCATTCATCTTTTGTAAACAAAAGAAAGAAATATATTAACATTCTGTTTGTGAAGACTAGAGGCGTTGTATATTGTATAATTTGTCGATGTTCATATTCCGAAATCTTAGACATCGTAATGTTTCAAGAAAAACACATAGCCCGAAAAAAAGACAGCCCGGGGTCGCTAAAAACAGACACCAGACAGACAGAGCCAGACAAACTTAGGTTCACTACCTTCAGATGGTCCCCAAAAAATGAAATCTATATCTAATTTTATATATATATATAAATCAATTGCCGAGCGTTAGTCTCGCTAAAACTCGAAAATGGCTCGACCGATTTGAATAGTTTTTATTTTGTTCGCATTGTAGCAGGAATGGTTTAAAAACGTAAAAAAATTGAAATTTGACGAAGGTAGGACAATGGGCGTGGCACTTTTCATACGACCCGAATTTTCCGCATAACCTTGGAACCGTAAGTCGCACTTCAATGAATCTTGGTATGATTTTAAGATTTAGTTGCGCATTTCGCCTGAAAAAAATGGGGTGAGCATTGAACAAATCAAAATAAATCCTTAATATAGAATAATAATAATTAATAATTGACTGGCACGACAGCCCGCCTACGCGAGGCTAAGGCCTAGCTTCCCGCAACCACCCGTGTTGTGCGTGTGAATTTGTACGCGGGTGGAAGGGACCTACAGTTTTCTGCCGGTTCCGAACGGCAGGTTGGGAGCTCTTTCATAAGCAATTTTTACTCTCAGAGGTTTGCCATTTCCAGCTGAGAGGACAGCCACCGAAAGAGAAAACGAGTTTTTCACGTTATTTTTTTTTAGGTGTTATTACAGGCAGTATTTGAACCTGGGTCGTTGCCTTCGACTCGCGGTCCAACGCACTAACCAACTGAGCCACGGCAGCTGTCTATAGAATAACGTCGCAATATATCTGTCGATCTATTTGTTAACTTTAATTGGCGTTAGACAAGGGGCGTGGCAAATTTTTTCGCGGACCTTCGGAGCTGAAAGTCGCACATCAATGAAACTTGAAACCACTTAGTCGTACATTTCGACTAGAAGAATAAGCTGGGTATTGGACTAGGGCCGTGGCACCGCCATACAATTAATATCTATAATATTGGATATGGATCTGTCGCTCGATAGGTAAAATTTTATGAGCGTTAGACAAAGGTCGTGGCACTGTTTTTGTGACACAAAATTGCTGATGACTTTGAAACGATAAATCGAATATCAATCGGTACACGTGACCCTCGACTAGATGAATGGGGTGGGCATTGAAGGAAGGGGCATGGCTACGCCCAACCAATTCAAATCTTTAATACGTAAAACTTTTGAGCCGAATACCATTTGAAACCATATCTTGCACCAACATTTTTTGTCATTTGGAGCGAGGGTTTAAACCACTGGATGGCGAACGCGGCGGACCTATTGTTTGCCAGTTTGGCCATGCATAACTGTTATTCACTCCGTGCGATTGTGTGAAATTGTCATTAACTCATTCGAGACGACGATTTTTTTCGAACACGGTCCCCAGGAGCGAAATTTTTTTATGTTTCTTCAGCATCGATATTCAAAACACTCGATGTTGACGCAAAACATCGATGTTTATAAAACATCGATGTCGATGTCGCAGCCCTAATCACCGTGCGCAAATAACCTCATTTGTTTATAAAAAATGTCACGGAAAATCGTGCAAAATCAAGTTTGCAAGCTGCCCCAAAACGCAGTGATTGCAGCATTGCCCGCCAGTGGTCCAGTGTCAAATCGTCTATTATTATCGCAATCATGTATTATTTCCAAATCATATTGTCACTTTCATGTAGCTGGCAGTTGGGCTCGCTGAGTCATATATGTAATACTTCTATATTGGCAGCAACCTAACTTCACAATAACAGTCAAACCTAAATTGGAGCGTTGAGTGTTGCGTTTTCTGACGCAACGCTCTCGCTCAGTGCGGCATACCGAAATTGAAGCGTTGCGTTGGGATTGTAAAAATCATGAAATGTAAAAAAATATCTGCTTAGTTGCCAAAAAACAACAAATTATTATTATTTTGCAAAACTTAGCTCTTATTTGAATAAATTCCTCACAATTTAAATCACATCAAATATAAATTACAGACGTTTTTGTTAGTCGCAGCCAACTTCAACCGCTAACGCCTTGTCAAAATTGGAAATTCGAATAGCGCAGCGTCAGAGCGTTTTAATTGCGGTTTGCCCCATACATTTTGTATGGGCATGAAGCAATTTTGACAGTTGCTTGCCGCTAACGCTCCAATTTAGGTTTGACTGTAAGTTTTCATTCGGAAATCAAAGGGAGACAAGCGATGAGACAGAAAACACGAAATTTTGTGAATGTATTTCTATACGTGTATACATGAGCACTTCTACACATGAACAACTGTCAAACTGCTCCAGGGGCGGTTGAAGAAATTTCAGTTAATTTCGACAAATTTTTATTTTTTTCCAGTAAATTTTTTTCCCGCCTGAACGCACCTGACTTTTTGACACTTTTGCAATATGTCAAGGTACATTCGTTTATACGCTTTCTCGCTCATATTTCACTATTGCTGTACTGTGATGTTGGCGAATGTACCCTCAGCTTACTGCCAATATAGAAGTTCTACATATATGCGCTGAGTCTTGTCATTTATGTCGTTATGCCATTTATACCAATTCTATGTTGAAATAAACTATTATTTATTTTAAATTATTATTAAAATGATTTCATCATGTACTAATTCAAGTTTTAAACAGAATTTTCAATTAAATTTCAAATTCCAACCAACAATTATTTGTGGTGAATATATATGCCCAGGCAGAGGTGCTTTTGATGAGCAAACGAAATAATTTCAAATTTGTTCATAAATTTTGCCGGAAACCAACTAATTTATGAGAATTTTATTTAACTTTCTTTTCTCTGGTTATACCAACATAAAAAGTCAGCGATATATATATATATATATAAATAAAATCGTTTATATTGTTATATATACCTTAAATGACGGTAGGAATTTTTTTGCTTGGACTGCTGGAACGTCGAAATCGAGCAGGGGTGGCACCTTACAAAGAGTGGCACCTTGCAAAGCAAAGACTATTTCAAGCAGAAAACAGCTGATTGGGTTTCACCACGAATTGTAAACGCATTGCTAAATTGAAACTTGTATGAAAAATAGCCAATAAGCGATGCAAAATAATAGCAAAATTGAATGAGCTATAAGCAATTTTATGATCGCGTTTTTCTTAGATATGAATAATTTATTGATTAACTAGCTGACCCGGTAAACTTCGTCTCGCACAACATTTAAATTAATTGAAGTATAACGCCACCTGTTGTGGTCTAAACCTGAACTGACTCAAGACGAATCTAACAAACAACGCATGCAAATTGGACGCTCCGTTTAAGTGTGATGCCGTAACTCACATACAGCCACTTTCTTTTATATATAGAGATTCAAGTTATATGGGCGGTGCCACGCCCCCTTGTTCAATACCCGCACCATTCCCTCTGTCGAAAGGGAAAATGGTAGGCTCGTACTTAGTTTCATTGCTGTGCGACTTATATTTTAGCGGAATAATTGGGTCACAAAAAATGTGCCACGCCCCTTGTCCAACGCCCATAAACTCTTAAAAATAGAATGACACATCTATGGGACGACGCTATACTAAATTCTAATGCTGTGCACTTTACAATTTCGAAGATATTCCATTATAAAGATTTGGCTTGTATGGGCGGTGACACGCCCCTTGTCCAATACCCGCCTCATTCCGTTTTTCGAAAGATATGAGTGCATGATAGGTTCATACTGAATTTCATTGTTGTGCGACTTATAGTTCAGCGGAATATTTTGGTCACAAAAAATGTGCCACGCCCATTGTCCAACGCCCATAAACTCTTAAAAATAGAATCACACATCTATGGGACGACGCTATACTAAATTTTAATGCTGTGCACGTTACAATTTCGAAGATATTCCATTATAAAGATTTGGCTTGTATGGGTGGTGCCACAACCCCTCGTCCAATACTCGCCCCATTCCCTCTGTCGAAAGATATGAATTAATGGTAGGCTTGTACTTAGTTTCATTGCTGTGCGACTTATATTTTAGCAGAATATTTGGGTCACAAAAAATGTGCCACGCCCATTGTCCAACGTCCATCAAATCTGACCAGTAGAATGACTCATCTATGAGACGACGGGGTACTAAATTTCAGTGTTGTACGACTTACAATTTCGAAGATATTCTATATTAAAAATTTGGCTTATATAGGTGGTGCCACGCCCCCTTGTCCAATACCCGCCTCATTCCGTCTGTCGAAAGATATGAGTACATGATAGGTTCATACTAAGTCTCATTGCTGTGCGACTTATAGTTCAGCGGAATAATTGGGTCACAAAAAATGTGCCACGCCCCTGGTCCAACGCCCATCAAATCTTACCATCGTCCCATAGATGAGTTATTCCACAATAACTCATCTATGGGACGACGGGGTACTTAATTTCAGTATTTTGCTACATTCAATTTCGAAGATATTCCAAAAGATTTGGCTTGTATGGGTGATGCCACGCCCCCTCGTCCAATACTCGCCCCATTCCCTCTGTTGAAGGACATGACTAAATAGTACGTTGGTAGTAAATTTAATTGATGTGTGGCTTATGATTCCAAAATTATTGCCTGAAAATGTTTGCTGGTGAAAAAGTGCCACGCCCCGTTTTCCTAAAATTTTCCTTCATACAATCCTTGTTCTGACAATTACGAATACAACCAAAAAAAACCAACCAAATCGGTCCAGCCGTTTTCAAGTGATTCACGGTCAAGTATGGCAGGGATTTTCCGACTTTTCCAATAGTTTTTCCGGAATTTTCTTTTCGCACGAACCTGAACTGACTTAATACGAATCCAACAAAAAAACCCCCATGAAAATCGGTCGGTCCGTTTGAGCGTGATGCGACAAGCCTTTTCCGATCCGGCAAGCCTTTTCATATAAAACCAAACGCTTTCAATTTTTTCCCCGGCAACCAAATTGCAAACAGCTGATTTCTTTGCTCTCAAAGAGTTTTTATCTTGGTTATCTAGATAATCACACGTATAGGAAATTTCAGCTGTTTTTGGCAAAGTGAGCAAGTGTAATGTCTTATTAGGCTTTGTTGCAAAGAATTCCCCTACATTTTTCAATTTATATTATTTATTAACCAGATTCTGAATTAAGGAGAGAAAATCGTAAGTTTCTTCAAATGTTATACTTTTTTAAAATTCTCAATACCTAAAATTGTTTATAGAACAATGAGCAATTCATCCAATTTATCTTTTCTTTGTAAACGGGTTCTTCGAAGCGAGCAAAAGTTAAGTATCGAAAGCAAAAATTTAACGACAGCTGGCTGGAAATGGAAGAATTCAAGGGATGGCTTGAAAAAATCGAAACGAATAATTTCAAATGCAAGTATGCAGCTTGCGACGTTTTATTTCGATGTTTGAAAATATATGTAGGGAAACTTGTAGGGGAAATTTATATTTGCGTAAGGAAAAATAGGGATTTTCTTGAGATGCGGTAGGGTTTTTTCAAAAATATGTTGGCATCACTGGTCTGCATTGTTGGTTTTCGACAGTTCGGAGTCAAATCATCTGGTGCCGTTCGCTGTTGAAATTAATCCGTAGCAACATATTTTGAACCATGACAAAGCCTCATAAGCGAAAAGCTGAAGAAGAGGAGGTTGAGTTCGATCAGGTGGATAGTGCGGAGGAAGATCGCCTCAAAGACTTGAAGGAGCGCGATGAATTTACTGAGCGTTTGAAGAAACGGGATGAGGGCCGCGTGCGAAAGGTGCTGGAATCGACAGCTGGTCGCAAGGCTATTGAGGAGGCGGCAAAGCGACTCAAGCTAGAGCATGAGGATCGCGACAAAATTTTGCCCCAACTGCGCAAGGAATCGCGGCGTAAGTATTTGGAAAAACGCAAAGAGGACAAGGTAGCGGAGTTGGAGGCCGACATATTGGACGATGAGTACCTGTTCGAGGAGTCAGTGTAAGTAGAGTCTGCCTGGTCTTTAGTCAGTTTGATGAACTGAATCGTATTTGCGCACAGGTTGAGTACGCGGGAGCGCAAGGATCGCGACTATAAGAAACAGTTGCTTAAGATCGCTCAAGAGCATGAGCGTGCGCGTGAGCTGGAGCGGATTCAGCGATACCATATGCCGCAGGATATGAAGAAGGGTGAACGGGGTAAGTGCGGGAATAGCGGCTTAGCTGTTTGTTTTTTTTTATACACATATTTGCTTGACAGAGGAGTATGTGGAAGTTGATGAGATCGAAAGGCAACCAAATTCAGAGCAAAAGAAGTGGGAAGCAGAACAGTTGGCATCGGCACGTTTTCAGTTTGGAGCCAAGGATGCAAAGAGCAAGGAGGAGTACGAGCTACTGCTGGAGGATCAAATTGAGTTCATACAAGCACTCACCATAGACGGATCTCGGGACAAGACGTCGAAAGAACCAGAATTATCTGAGGTGGAGCGTAAACGTCTGACAATAGAAGAGACACGTAGATCGTTGCCGGTGTATCCCTTTAAAGATGACCTCATTGAGGCAGTAAAAGAGCATCAGGTGGGTGCAGTGTGCTGCGTGAATTGCCACAGCGGCAGCTTACTAACCCTGTGGCAACATATTACAGGTTCTTATAATCGAAGGCGAGACAGGTTCGGGAAAGACAACTCAGATACCGCAGTTCTTGGTAAAGGCGGGTTTTACAAGGGATAAAAAGAAAATCGGTTGCACGCAGCCAAGACGTGTAGCCGCCATGTCAGTGGCGGCACGCGTAGCCGAGGAAATGGGAGTCAAGCTGGGCAACGAGGTGGGCTACAGTATCCGCTTTGAGGACTGCACGTCAGGTGAGTGCATGTTATACGTTAGTGTACTTTACTAAACGATGCATACTTTTGTCGGCGCAGAACGTACCATCCTCAAATACATGACTGACGGAACTCTGCACCGAGAATTTCTTTCCGAGCCGGACTTGGCATCGTACAGCGTTATGATTATCGACGAGGCGCATGAACGCACCTTGCACACAGACATCCTTTTTGGCCTCGTAAAGGATATTGCCCGATTTCGGCCAGAGTTAAAGTTACTTATCTCCAGCGCTACTTTGGACGCAGACAAATTTTCAAAGTTCTTCGACGATGCGCCCATATTTCGCATTCCCGGCCGCCGGTATCCGGTAAGTGCCCAAAACTGCATCCCGCATGCGTTCGACCATCTATCGTCTCTGCGTCTGCATCTTAGGTGGACATCTTTTACACGAAAGCTCCCGAGGCGGACTACATCGATGCGTGTTGCGTATCGGTGTTGCAGATACACGCAACACAGCCACTGGGTGATATTCTGGTATTCCTTACGGGCCAGGATGAAATTGAGACGTGTCAAGAGGTGCTGCAGGACCGCGTGAAGCGTTTGGGTTCGAAGATACGTGAGCTAATTGTGATTCCTGTGTACGCGAATCTTCCTAGCGATATGCAGGCAAAAATCTTTGAGCCCACACCACCCAACGCGAGAAAAGTGATCTTGGCTACGAACATCGCCGAAACGTCACTAACTATAGAAAACATTGTATACGTTATTGATCCCGGCTTCGCTAAGCAGAATAACTTCAACTCAAGGACCGGCATGGAGTCGTTAATGGTCGTCCCTATTTCAAAGGCGTCTGCGAACCAGCGGGCAGGTCGAGCGGGCCGAACGGCGCCGGGCAAATGTTTCCGCCTGTACACTGCCTGGGCATACAAGCACGAGTTAGAAGACAACACAGTACCGGAAATTCAACGCATAAACCTCGGCAATGCGGTTCTAATGCTAAAAGCATTGGGCATTAACGATCTGATCCACTTTGACTTTCTGGACCCGCCGCCGCACGAGACGCTCGTGCTGGCGCTGGAGCAGCTCTACGCGCTCGGCGCACTGAATCATCACGGCGAACTGACGAAGTTGGGCAGGCGCATGGCGGAATTTCCGGTGGATCCAATGATGGGCAAGATGCTTTTGGCCAGTGAGAAGTGAGTGCACAGTGGATGGCAGTCTCGCAGACTTTATGTTGTACTCTCTGTATTGCAGGTACAAATGTTCAGAGGAACTGGTTTCGATTGCGGCAATGCTTTCGGTAAACAGTTCTATTTTCTACCGGCCCAAGGATAAAATTATACACGCAGACACGGCGCGCAAAAACTTCAACCACATGCACGGTGATCACCTGAGCCTGTTGCAGGTGTACAATCAATGGGCTGACACAGAATACAGTACGCAGTGGTGCTACGAGAACTTTATTCAGTACCGGTCGATGAAACGAGCACGCGACGTGCGTGAGCAGCTCGTGGGCTTAATGCAACGCGTAGAAATTGATATGATGTCTTGTATGCCGGAGACCGTTAACGTGAGAAAGGCCATCACTGCGGGTTATTTTTATCACGTGGCCAAGCTGTCGAAAGGTGGGAATTACAAAACAATCAAGCACAACCAAACCGTTATGATACACCCAAATTCGTCGCTGTTCGAAGAGTTGCCCCGCTGGGTGCTGTACCACGAGCTGGTGTTCACGACTAAGGAATTCATGCGGCAGGTTATTGAAATTGAGAGTAAATGGCTGCTAGAGGTAGCTCCGCACTACTACAAAGCCAAGGAGCTAGAGGACTCCACTAATAAGAAAATGCCGAAAAGCACTGGGCGTGCTGCGATGACGGAGTGAGTTCTGAATGAGCATGAGTTAAGAGGAACCGTTGCTACAGAATGGAATACTAATTACGACTGCTAATAAAAGGTCCCATTGTGTGAATATTTTCGTCGTTATAGGTCAAAAGGCATTAAAACCTACTTTGTATTTATAGTATTTGGACAAAGCTGGTGATATGTAAAAGCCACTATCTGTATGTAAATACAAGAATTAAACTTTGAATGTTTTAATTTATACTTTGTTATATATTTATACTATTTATACTTTGTACACACGAAGCAAAAATGATCCGTTCCAGGTAAACTAAGAAATCGTATAAGAAAGTACATTTTGACTACCTGTATTGAGCTCATACTTTCAGTACTCTTTTATTTGTATGTTCGACGAAGTTAATTTTGCCAATGCTCAAATATATTCCATGATTTCTTTATACGCGATGGAATTATGAACATGACGTAGAACTTATTATGATCCTAAGGATTAGTTTTTCAACGTTAACTTGTAAAGATTGAAAACCCATAAATGGTATTTTCCCCAAGATTTGTGTTATATTGGGTTCATAGTTATTATACATTTGATGTTTTTGAATTAGCTATTCTTTCGTTTCTGTATGCATAATCACTCGTTGTTTTCTACAAATCACTAAAAACGAATTGTTCGACTGTATAAATTTCAGATGACCCAACCAATGAATTGGGATGTATGGTCCACAATATCGGAAGCGTTATATGTACATATATGCATGTATGTCAGCAGCAAAAATGAATGAAATGAACAAAATTGTGTTAAAGAAATGTAAAAATGTTTTTCATAGTAACAATCGCATAGTTTAGTTTAAGTTGCAACGTGCAGATGTATGGCATTGCAAAAAAATGTATTGTATACATATACTGGATTTAAATTCATAAATTGTTCATTTGTTAAACTCGTTATTTTTAATAGTCTTCCTGCAAAGTTAATCCTTTACTTGAGATTTACGGTGTATCCTGTTTACTTATTTGCAGAACAATTACCATGGTACAATTAAATATACCTTGACATTGACAAAGGATTAATAGCCCGAACACATTCAAGACGCCAGCGAAACGGCCACACAACTTTAAGATGGCGTCCACTTCGGCCGTGTAGTGTAGGGGTAAAAGTGTGGTCTATTGAGTGTAAGTGTAGATTGGTCTTTTGGCGGACCTCGCCTCAATTGGTATGGCTAATGTTAGAGCCTCAGTGAACCTCAAAAGAAACGCACAGAATGACAATTCTAATGAAGCTGGTTTATTTTCGGAAAATTGGGTGCTTAAATACTAATTTACAAACTGTTATACAACGGAGCATTTCCAGCGCTCCGCTCATTATTCCAGTGACCAAAGGCTACGTCCAATCAGCGTCACTGGACCATTGGGTCAACTCAGCACTTTCCTCAAGTGCCCGTGCCCTGCGGTAGGTGACATCACACAACATGCCGATCAGTGCATTTTTCCGTAAGTGGGACATTGCACTGCGGTAGGTGGTGTCGGATCGCACACCGCTCGGCTAATCGCTGGCTCAGCCACTTGAGTGCTGCACTGTCGTGCGCGTGGTGTCATTTGACACATGTGAAGTAATAAGTGTAGCGCGATCGACTGGTTTCGGCATAAGTGGTCATGTGGTACCACTACAGTAGTCAACCATATTTTTGAGCTCTAAAACACAAAATTTACATTGTAAATAACTTTTAACTGAAATGCTAACAAATTTGTGATTGTTGTTCACACACCGAAAAATGAAGAATAATTCCATTTAAAATATCTCTTTTAAAGCAATTACTTTGGTTTTGTCGCCTAAGAAATAGTTCTATGTTTGGTGACAGCGACGACTGTGTTCGGTGTTCGAGTCAGCGATTAAGCGATGTGAAACTGGGAGAGTAATCGCTGTTATCGTGCTGTCGTCAAAATAATCGTTTCCATACGAACGTCCTAATTCTATATTTTGACAGATGCACTCGTTTCGCTGCCGTCGCACTATGGCCCGGTTTGCCATTTTTCGTTGCAAAAATCATAACTTCTGAACCAATAAAGATATTTAAAAAATTTAAACTGCATCTGAAAGTGTAATATCTAAGCTTTAAAATGGGCAAAAAACAGGGTGCCACAGTAACAGGGGGCTTTAAAATTCGTTGCCAAAGTTAAGATTTAGTAAAACTTCATACTACAATGAAATTACTCATTTGTTTGCATTAAAAAATTATTTTTTTTATATATTTTTTCTAATAAATTAATATAATTTATTGATTCATATGTAATTTAAAAAAAAAAAAAATTTTTTTTGAAAGTTAGATTTTTCAAAATCGCTATCTACGCTGGAAGGAATGTCTAATAATGAAATCATTTCTAAGCTATAAGTATCTGTAAGTTCTTTTTGTGATCTTACAGATCTCAAAGATGAAATAACTGGATCAGAAGAGACTGCTAACATATTGAAAAGGTCTTCATTTTGTCTAGTTCGTGATATTTTGCAAGTGTTCATACATCTATACCTTTTGTAGTCTTATTTTTGCATTCTTGAGCTTCTTCAGACAATTCCCCTATTGGTAAGCACTGGTATTCTATTAAATCCTTTCCATGTGCTAAAATTTTATGAACCGTAGGAGTAAGTTTCTTCTCAGGATACTTCTGAAGCAGCAGTTCGGCAGTTTTGGATGCATATTCACCAAATTTAGGTCCATTAACCATTTCCTTGCAATTCAAAATATTCAAAATTACTCCCAATCTTCGCACAATATCTTTATCAACTCCAGTTATTCGAGCAGTCACTTCATCGTTTTCAAAAAACCTGCGTGAAGAGTTGCCATCATTTGTATTCCCATACCCATACTTTGGAAAGTCTACTATCAGCCCAAGCTCTTTGAAGAATAAATCTTGAATTATTTTTTTCCTGATATTCTGCTTTTCTTTGGGTGTTGCGTTGTCCTCGAAAACTTCCCCATGTCGTGGTAGCATATACGCCAACTTCAAGACAAATTCCATACATCTTATCCGTGC
This sequence comes from Melieria picta, assembly GCA_964056695.1. Taxonomy (NCBI): domain Eukaryota; kingdom Metazoa; phylum Arthropoda; class Insecta; order Diptera; family Ulidiidae; genus Melieria; species Melieria picta. The sequence goes on from OZ057399.1 coordinate 89,760,252, forward strand.
ATGCAAAGGAGATATTCCATACTCATAATTATGTTCGTCACTTGTTGATTCATCCAATTTTTGGAAGTCTTTTTGATTTTTTTTACAGATTGCACATTTCATTGTCGATGAAGTATTAGTTAATTGATTTAAAACTTTCCCGTCGATCATAGTCAGGAGAAAATCATACTTTATAGTAATAGATTTCCCTTCGTCGATTTCAAGTACTGTTGACTGTGGAGTACACTGACTGTGGATGTAACGCAGGTCGCCTCCTCGTGGTGCATCCTGGGTAACGCCAAATGACCTGCCTGACCCCCCCCCCCCCCCGATATACGTATCGGTTGTTACGACCCTGATTTCGTCTCCGGACCTCTCTTACCTCCATTTGGACTTTGTTTGCTTTGGGCCGGTGGTCGTGGTATTCTGTTACCTGAGTACACTGGAGTGACACCCAGTGGAAATGGCTTTCAGGCTAATGCCACGGCTGCTTCCGTCCCGTTAAAACCCTGGCAGGCCTCGTGGTACGTTCAATGCCCGTCGCCGTTAAGTTGGTGGCGTAGGCGTCAGTTGAGTTTCACTCCTGACTTGCACTGGATCTGGCTCTGAGCAGCTGACCCCATAAGGGCAGCGGCCAACCCTTCGCATGGCCTCACTGCTTGCAAAGATAACCATGGGATCCTATAGTGACTACGCAATCGGGCGGCGATAGCGGCCACGAGTGGGGACCCAACAGCCATGAATTCAAAAAATTCAAAAAACCCAAACACGCCCAACCCACAGGGGACGCGTGCGCCTAACCTGAAAGGGGGGCGCACGTCGATTCCCCAGGGGACTCGCCCGCTTAACCCGCAAAGGGAGCGGAAACCCGCCTCTGCAGCTAGGGCTCCAGTAGTTAGGCAGCAGCAGGTCGGCACCAAGGGCCACCCCTCCTCTTCGGGCAACGCGACCGCTACCAGGCAGAAACCGCCGGGCGATCGCGTCCTGCCCCCCAGGCCCGCACTTGCTCAGGGCGGCAGACCTTCGGCGGAAAGCCCAGCTCAGCCTGTCCCTGTAGCCTCCCACAGCGCCGCCCCTCCTTCAGGCGCTAGTTCTAACGTCGCCCCCTCTACGCAGGCCTATAGGACTAGGAAGACGGCCTACAAGGTCCTCCGCAGGCTAGAGAAGATCCCTCCGGGTGAACTGAGGGATCTTGATGTTGTTATAAGCGAAGGCCTTAACAAATTCTTTGTTGAAAGCATAGCTGAAATAAGAAACAGTATTGAGACAGTAATAAGCAGGGATATCCCCGTACCGATTCAATACAACTCACCTTTTAAATTTAGTCAGGTGTCAGCGGATGAGATTGAAGAAATAGTCAAAAAGAATTTCAAATATAAAATAGGGGGGAAAAAATTGCTCTCGGAAGGTGTTATTAAGGATTCAAGCATATACATGGGTTATTTTTTTGCACAAGTTATTAACGAAAGTTTGGCTAGAGGCATTGTTCCAAATACTTGGAAAACGTCAGTAATAGTTCCAATTGAAAAGGTTAAAAACACTGTAAAAGCTGAAGAGTTGAGACCGATAAATACCTTGCCGTGTGATGAGAAGATTCTTGAGACCGTTGTCAAAAATCAAATTGTGCAATACTTAGAAAGTAATAATATTCTTATACAACAACAATCAGGATTTAGAAATAAACACTCATGTGAAACTGCTTTAAATTTGGTTTTAGCTTATTGGAAGGAAGAGCTAAACGATAAAAAATCTATTTTTGCCGTATTCGTTGATCTGAAGAGAGCCTTTGAGACGATTGATCAAGAAATCGCATGATATGCATATGATCCCAAAATTATTTAATATTGGGATCATAAATGTAGAGCTAGATTGGTTCAAAAGTTTTTTAACAAACCGCAAGCAGCGTGTGGCAATTGGGTCGTCGGTTTCCGGGGAAATTGATGTCAAAATTGGGTTGCCTCAAGGTTCGGTGCTGGCTCCTATTTTGTTTAATATATACATCAACGATATTGTATCTGTGCTTCAATATTGCACGATCAAACTATTTGCTGATGATGCTTTAATTATGATCAGTGGGACTAATATAGATGAAATTCAACATAAGTTGCAATTGGACTTAGATTCTCTGTATATTTGGCTGTGTACTAACAGATTAAAACTAAACATTGATAAAACTAAATATATGGTCATTTCACGAAATAATAACTTACTATTGAAAAATATAAAAATTAATAACATCGAAATTGAAAAAGTTAATAAAATAAAATATCTGGGCATTCAGATCGATGAAACATTAAAATTCAACGATCACATTGATTACACCTTGGGGAAAATTGCAAAAAAAATTTGGTTTATGAAACGAACGTGTAAATTTTTAAGTAAACAATATAAAATCATGGTTTATAGATCGATAATCGAGCCACACTTTATTTACTGCCCCACAATATTTTTCATTATGAAAGACTCTCAAATTAATAAATTGCAAAAAATGCAGAACAAGGCGATGCGTTTTATCCTTAAGATGAGTTATGATGCATCCGTAGCGAACATGTTACAGACCCTTAATTGGCTTAGTGTTAGGCAGCAAATTTTTTTCCACACCATGAAATTCATAAATAATCTTAAAAATGGCTTATTACCTAAATACCTAAGCACTAACTTAGTTTTAATCAGCAATACACATAATGTGAATACTCGAAATAAACATAATTTTAAGCTCCCATTTTTTAGAACCGAATCTGATAAAAATAGTCTTTTCTATAAAGGCCTTAAGTGTTTTAATGATTTGCCTGATGAACTTAAAAATTGTGATGAAAATAAGTTTAAACGAAATCTTTTTAATTACTGTAAAACTTTAAATATTAGGTAACTGTTAATTAGGAATATTAGTATTGTCATACAATATCCTATATCATATTTTTTAGAGTGTGTGAACTAGGCTCAATGTAGCCGTAAGAAATAAATAAATAAATAAATAAACTCTCGGAGAAGGATCAAGCCTCCTTGGAATGGGCAAGGAAAAATATTCATACCAAGAATACCTCGCCTCATTCTCAATTTGCCTCCAAGCGACAGAGGTCGCAGGAGCAGCAGCAACCTCCGCAAGTGGCTCAGGCCAATAAGAGGCCGAGGCTGGCGGCATCGACTCCGACATCTGGTCGGACTTTTAGTGAAGTCACCAAGAGTAGCTTGGTATGGGCTCTTGTTGACGCTAGTAACGCAGATGGAGCTATCTCTGCAGAAAAATGGCGGACAGTCAGGTTGGCCCTACTGTCTGTCTATGACGAGGTTCTGGCAGCGAACCCGGGTCCCCCTCCCAAGTGTAGGGATGCAGGCTGGCACCAAGGCCGTGTAAAGCTGATGGCCTGCTCCGACCAGCGCTCTGCGGACTTGTTCCGGTTGGCAGTGTGCAAGCTGGGAGAAGTCTGGCCAGGTGCCGACCTGCGCGCGGTGCCCCGGGACGAGATCCCCAGCAGACCGCTCTCCAAGACCTGGGTTCCGTCTGAACCGTCAGACCCTGCAGCAATACTGCACTACCTCCGGACCGGCAATCCGGAGCTTCCCACTCACAACTGGAAGGTTGTGTGGGTTAGCGAACCGCGTGGCTCTCTGAGGGAAGCGATGATCATCCTTAACAAGGAATCCCTCAAGCCACTTGCCGCTACCGGAGGAGTTGTCAGCTACGGCTTTGACTCGGTCACACTGCGGGTTTACCGAGGTGACCAGTCCCCCTCCGATCCGCAGAACCCACTAGGGGTAACACCGGGGCCTTCTGCGGCGCCCCTTGTCCGCGACACCGCCTCCGAAGACGGCGCCGAAAGTGTTGTTTCCGCTTCGGAAATGATCGGCGACTTTTTCGAAGGCCTTGAGGTGAGGACCGATTGCGATCCTGAGGACGAGAACATCTCGCTGTCCGACCTGGACGATATTTTCGTTGGGAAGGAGGACGGCGACGCCACGGTAGTCGACGCTCCTGGGGATGGTGGGGATACTTCAAATTAACCTCCACCACTCCAAGGCGGCTTCGGCTGCCCTCCTCCTCCATTTGGCATCCAGCAGGGAGGACGTCGTGCTAGTCCAAGAGCCATGGATCGCCGAAGATCGGGTTCGAGGGCTCAGCCTCAACGGGTACAGGACTGTATCCCACCACGGCGCAGGTAAAATTAGGGCCTGCACCCTCATTAGAGACACTATTAATGCCTCTCTTCTTCCTAGGTACTGCGACGGGGATTGCGTGGCCATAGCTGCTGAGATACACTCCCGGACCTACTGGATTGTATCCAGCTATATGGCACACGACCACGGGCCTGCACCCCCTTACGGGCCACTGAGGGAGGTGATCGCAGCAGCCAGCGAGCGAGGCGTTCCGCTCATAATCGGGGCGGATGCCAACGCACACCACGATGCCTGGGGAAGTAGTGACCACAACGAACGGGGTGAGTCGCTTTTTCAATTTATATTGAATACTAACCTAGGTATTGCTAACAGAGGTAGGGAACCAACGTTTCTTACCGCTACTCGGAGGGAGGTTCTGGACGTCACACTGACCAACGCGCTCTCTGGGCACCTGGTCAGGGACTGGCGGGTTTTGGAGGAGTGCTCCTTCTCTGACCACCGGTACATCAGTTTCCGTTTGGACCTGAGTACACCGGCCAGACCCCCCTTCCGCAATAAGCGTAGGACAAATTGGGAGATTTTCTGTTTGTCCGTATCTTCTAGTTTGCCCTTATCTCCTCCGCGGCTCCTGTGTCCTGGAGACATTGAGACCGCGGTGGCCACATTAACTAATTCACTTAGTCGTGCTTCGTCTGCTGCTTGTAAGCCTAGGATATACCGGGGCAAGACAAAACCACCTTGGTGGAACGCCGAAATCGCTAGATTACGGCGTGCATGCAGACGCTCTTTCAATGCGGCCAAGAGGGATAACACCTGGGACGCGTATAGATCCGACCTCAGAGCCTTTAAGCAAGAGGTCAGGTAGGCAAAGAGGGAATCGTGGGAATCCTTTTGCGGCGGTATCGAAAAGGTCTCTGACATCGGCCGACTCCGCAGGATTCTCAGCAGCTCCCCGTCTATTCCCACCACCATTCAGAAGGCAGGCAGTGACTGGACGGAGTCCAGTGGGGAAACCCTAGAAGTGTTAGTAGACGCGCACTTTCCGGGAAGCACCCCCCTCTCTGCTGAAGCGGTAATTCCGGAGGAATCACATTCGTGGTCCTTAACGGACGTCCGCATTGATAACACCATGGTTACGTGGGCTATTAACTCCTTCGAGCCTTTCAAATCTCCGGGACCGGACGGCGTCATTCCAGCTGAACTACAGCAAACCACGGAATCGACGGTGCCGTGGCTCGTTGCGATCTTCAGGGCATGCTTGGAATGGTGCTACATCCCCCTCCCATGGCGGGAGGTGGATGTTGTCTTCATTCCCAAGGCCGGGAAGACCTCGCACGTCAAGGCAAAAGACTTCAGGCCAATAAGCCTGACATCGTTTCTCCTGAAGACCCTCGAGAGGATACTCGACGTCCATATCAGGAGCCTGATTGACCCAGCTCTTCTTTCCGAATCGCAACATGCCTACACAAGGGGTAGGTCGGTTGAATCTGCGTTGCACTCCCTAGTCGACTACGTAGACAAGTCGCTAACATACAAGGAGTACACCCTGGTGTCTTTTATAGACATAGAGGGGGCATTTAATAATGTCTGCCCTCTCGCGATAGGGGTGGCTCTTTCGGATCTCGGCGTTGATAGTAGATTAGTAGACTTCATCGGCGCCCTTCTTAGTAGCCGTTGCATTAACTCCACTTTGGGGACGGCGCATCTTCGCAAGTCAGTCACCAGGGGAACCCCCCAGAGGGGCGTTCTGTCGCCACTCCTGTGGAATCTTACCCTGAACAGATTGCTTGTCAACCTAGCGGCTGCTGGCTGCAAGGTCGTTGCCTATGCCGACGATGTTGCAATGGCCATAGCTGGCAAATTTCCGAGTGTGCTCTCCGAGCGGATGAATCATTTCTTGGACATCCTATCCTCATGGAGCAACTCCTGCGGCCTTAAGGCCAACCCGGAAAAGACGGATCTTGTCCTTTTTACAAGGAGATATAAGATCCCGTCTTTCAGACTTCCCGCTCTAAATGGAACCCAGCTCAAATTGAGTAAGGAGGTGAAATACCTGGGGCTCATACTGGACTCCAGGCTAACCTGGAGCGTAAATATTGCTGAAAGGGCGAAACGGGCCTCCAGGGCCATCTACTGTTGTAAACGGGCAGTAGGTGCTAGATGGGGGCTCCAGCCTCGCGTTACTTCGTGGCTTTATGAGGCAGTGGTAGAGCCCATCCTCCTCTACGGCGCTGTTGTATGGTGGCCTGCGGCGGCTAGCCAAGCTAACCTGAAACAGCTCGATAGAGTCAGGAGACTTGCGGCCACTCTCATAACAGGTGCCATCCGTTCCACGCCTACCAAGGCGCTTTTTACTATGCTTAATTGGGTTCCTTCGACCCTACTAGTAAGGCAGTCCGCCAAAATTGCCGCTGTACGGTTGAATGCCATACGCAGTTGGGCACGGGCGGACTTAGGCCACTCTCGGATCCTCGGGCTGGATCTTCCAACCCCGACGCATATCGACTACACAGTCCTTCCCCCTATCTTCGAGCATAAGTTCACGATAGGGATCCCTAGCAGGAGCGACTGGTCAGAGGACTGTCGCTCACTGCCAAACGCCGTCGAAATCTTCACAGACGGCTCTAAACTTGAAAATAGAGTCGGGTGTGGGGTTTTCTGCGACCAATTGGGGGCCAACATTACTGCTCGGCTCCCGGACCACTGTAGCGTCTTCCAAGCGGAGACCATGGCAATATTGCTGGCAATGGAGCGGTTGCGATCGCAACCCCTCATTCCCTCGGCTATATGTATTCTCTCGGATAGCCAGGCTGCAATCAAATCCTTGAGGGGTACATATACCTCTTCCAAACTGGTAGCAAAGTGCCGGGCCGCTCTGAATGACTTAGCGGAGCATGCCAGGGTTCACCTGAGCTGGGTCCCTGGGCATAGCGGCGTCCCTGGCAACTGCATGGCGGACGAGCTGGCCAGAAAGGGCACTCTACTTCCAGCACCTACTACGCAGTGTAGCATCCCCCTTGCGACCGTCAAATTGATGGTCAAGCAGGCGTATCTTCGCCTGGCTAACCGACTCTGGGCGGAGGAGAGCCACTGCAGGATCTCCAGAGAAACCTGGCCGTCGCTTAACCATGGCAGAACAAGTGAATTACTGCGGCTAAAGCGGAATTCCATCTATCCCACAGTATCTGTGCTGACAGGACACTGGACGAACGGCGAGCACGCCAGGAGACTCGGCCTCCCCTTCAACGACCATTGCCGCAGCTGCGACGATGTGGACGCGGAGGAAAGCGTCGAGCACCTGATGTGCCATTGCCCAGCACTAGCGAGGAGACGACTCCGGGTGCTGGGAGCGCCGTTCTTCAGCAGTCTGGCCGACCTCTCAGGACCCAGCATCGGCCGCATCGCCCGATTCATCACGGAATCGGGATGGCTCCTGCCTGACACCCGGGGGGGTGTGTTAGCCTGAAGGGCGGCCACGTCCTTCACGTGGTATCACAACGGGCCGTATCTTTGGCCTAAGTGAGCTCTTCTAGCTGCCACCCTAACCTAACCTAACCTGACTGTGGCTTTTATGAGTTCCGAAGACTCCTTCGCATATTTAAACAATATCGGACGGCACAATTTAACTGATGAAGGCCGTGGGTTTTTCCAATATTCTGAAGCCTCACCTTTTAGTCGTAGGGGAACAACAGAAGCCATAAACATATTAGCATCTGTAACAGTTGTATCGTCCGTATTTATTGTTTGTTTATAGGCGCTCTGTCCTGATGATCCATCACAGCCCCACTTGCTAACCAATGTTATGCTTTCTGGAGATTTCAACTTGTCTTCAGAGAAAGTCTCCAAGAGTCGTCTAGAAGTATGTTCCATCAGGTCTTTGAGGTTCACTTCGGCTGATACTTCGGTAATTTTGGGATTAAGAGGTACTGCTTCCTTCTTGGCTTGACTTATGTGTCCGTATCCAGGAAGAAGATTGGCATTATGTTGTAATAATGACTCACGCAGCATTATATATTTTCCCTTCGACAATCCAAGATCCATAAACAGCGCCAAAGCCTCCTCAGAAGTGAATTGTCGAGGCAATGCATTTTGTGGAGTGGGAATACTATTTTTTATCCTCATGATTCGCTTTGGACTTGCTAACACAACTGCTTCTGTTATATGAGCCTTAATCTTTTCTTCGTCCTTTTTGTATTTCATGGACAATGCTTCAGAAAGATGACCCGTCGCGATATCTTGAGTAGCATCTAACAACTTCCTTTTCCTTGTGAAGGTCGAACACTCGGCTATAGTTTTTGTTGGTCTCCCTCTAGTTCGCTCGGTTGATGTATGCGGCTTTTCTTCGTCAAATCTACTAACATCTGTTAGCCACTTCTCATACTTTTTTTCGAACACTTTCGCGCAACGACTCGCGGCTTGCCAATTGGTTTTAATTTTGGTGTAAATAAAATGAAGTTGGCCTGTTATGTCCTCGTATTCTTCTATGTTATGTATTTTAGTACTTAATTCTTTCAAAATAGCCTCAACGAAATCTTGCTCAGTTTGTGAAGCTCTAAACACCTCAAATAATTTGGAATTTGCTAGAGACATTACACTCGAAATGTACACTCGTATCACTCAATAAGATTTACTGCGAATTACAGAACTTTTCACTTAAAGCGAACTTCGAGGGACTGGGCAAAATGGTTCGTTTTAACCGAAAGTACGCTTCAAAAGGGGTCCGCAATAACCGAAAACATAAAGCGCGTACTTGAAATTGGTTCGTTTTAAGCGGGTTCGTTATAAACGAAACGCACTGTATATTTGAAAATACTATTCACGGCTAATTCAAGCTTCAGAATACTTGCGATAAGCTTTACACTCGTATGACTCAATAAAAAATATACTGCGAATTATATTTAAAAATACTATTCACGGCTAATTCAAGCTGCACAGAATACTTGCGATAAGCTTTAAAGTCAAAGAACGACTGTGACAAGACAACGAAATATAGGTTTATCAGGCATGTGCTGCAAATAGTTTTCGGAAACAATTCGCACTGAAAACGTGATGGGATTTCCCTTTAACGATTTGAAGCAGGTAGCTGCATCTAAGAGAATTTGCCGTTTTTTCAGCGTTTTTGTTCAAATATTGAATATGACTAAGCTGTTCGTGGAAATGTAAGTATTATGATGGAAAAAATATTGTTTTAAGCTGTAAAAACCATGGGACGTGGAATTTCAGAGGAAACTCTGCCTAGGAACAAATCTTCCTTCAGTATATGGAGCGCCACCCAAATATTGCGAAAAAATTCACAACTGCTTGTTAGGAAACACTTTTCTAAATAAAATAAGCAAAACATGGATAGCAAATGTATTATGCCATTCGTAACCAAAAAATATAACGTTATATACAAATGCCAGCAACACAAAATGGGTTGTCGACCGAACTAAATGTGAGTGATTTTTTGTATACCTGCGTGTTTTTCGACCCGAGGTTGCTTCACTTTTATTGCTCTGGAAAGTAAAGTTGCAAAAAGTTGCAGCTGAGTTTTGGAAGTTAGGTAAATAATTGAATAGCAAATAACCTCCCTCAATTTCGCGGAGGTCATTTTTGGTCTTTTTTTTTATTTTCGATCAAAGTTGAAAAAAGGTCGAAATATAGACTTTTCGAGCAATCGGTAGATCGAACAACTTTTAAAACAAAATAAACATTTCTTATTTTTATTATATTAACAATTAACGTTCCTTTTAGAAACAACCAACAAGTTACCGATTGGTCGCTTCATTTACATACAAATCAATCTTAAAGAGGAAAAAAAAAACCAAAAAATACACATTTTTCTCGATGTGGAAAAATTGTCAACTTTGAGCGGCTCTACCTCCCAAACTACTAATCTGAATTTAATGAAAGTTACATATTCGTAATCCCTGGAAAATTCTCAATAAGATGCGTGTATTCATTTTATCGAACGCTTTCATGAAATTTTTGATTTTTGCAACGTTTTACCGACCGTTGGGCCATAGTGCGTCGTCTATGTGTTCGGGGTATTTGACAATAAAAAACCGATAAATCTAAACAAATTAATAAAATCAAAAATTTAAATTGATATTTTTGTTTGCTTGAAATTTGTAGAATATTCCTTACATGTAAGGTATGTAATATATTTGTATTTAAATATTGCAGTGTGTAGAAATAGAGGCAGCAAAAAAGGAAAAAATTCTTTAGTCAACAGTCGGAGAAGCGTTGCTCTGTGAGCTGCGGCAAGAGGACATGAGCATTGAGCGTTTGACATTAGTTTTCAAACGAAATGCAAATGAGGCAATGTAAACACTTTGAAATTACTCATATGAAATCACGCATTTGGGCTCAATATAAACGTAGTATAAACCCATTTCATTTCGGCGGTCCCAGTGAGGAATGCCTTGTATTCAGTTGATTTGTATAATGCATACGACATTTGGTTTTTGGAGATGGTTGATGTACACACCACGTATGATACAATAAGAAAAGTAACTAATGGTGATTTCGATTCTACCGCAAAATGTCACCCTGCATCAGCGCAAAATGTTTTTAAAGTCGCACTCAATCCTGTGGAAAGGCACCTTTCTATATTGAGAAAAATACAAAAAAACAGGCAACCCTGTCATACCAATCAGCTGTTTTTGTCGTGTAATATTTTTGTCCTTATCTAACACATGCATTTTGCAATAAGTCTGTTTGGGTACGGATAATGTGTACGAATTTGTTCAAATTGATCATCGTTTTTGCGAAAACTCCTCCTTTAAAGAGCAATCCCCTGTCAAAACTTTGTAGGGTGCCGAATTTGTTTTATTTAATTTATTGCCTTCTCGACGTGTCATTTTGAGAAAGGAACACACAAACAACAAACAACGACATCGAACAACAAATAGGAAGAAGGTAATGAAAAGGCAATTTTTGATGGTAGAATCGAAACCACCATAAGTACGGAAAGCCTTCTCTGAAATTATTTTTTTACGTACGCCAATTTGAATGACAGCAAGAATTAGCGTCTCCCAAAGAGCAGTGACAAAGGGATAGGAAACTGAGAGAATTCATGAATTTTGGCCGTTTTTTTTGGTCACACGAACACAATCCGTGTGAGCTGAAAAGAAAATAGTCAACCCTGCCAGTTCTCTCTCTTTGTGGAACAATTCGCATTGTAGCAAGCAGCTGACTAGAAGTTTGCTCCTAATGCAAGGTTGCAATTTTGTCGTAATTGTACAAAAGTATGTTCGCAGTATTATTGTAACTAGAAGGCAGTTTAACATGAAGAAAATATATGGAACTACCAAAATTTTTTAATTTAAATGAAAATGTTAGGAAAAAGTAGTAATGTAGAGAGATATTTGCTTAAAATTACATTTTACATTTGCTTTTCATACGATGTTAAACTTAAATATATTTTTTATTTTTTACCAAAAATATTAACAAAACATATAGCAAATATTGACAAAAAAAAGGAAATCCACATCTTTTTCTACGTATATATTAGAAACTAGTTTGCATTTTCCCCCATACATAATTACATCAAAAAAACAATTTATTTTCCTATGCTTAAAAAATTGAAAGCAAACGCAACCCTAGCCATGGCACTTGTATGGGAAATCAACATTACGTTCCTGCGCAACTTTGGGGGTCTGATGTTTGGCAAAATCAACCTTGGGGTCTGATGTTATCGTTGTATTAGTGCGGATTTCTTTGTCCTCCGTATTTAGTCGACCTCGTTCATTGTATCATTTCAAGAACCAATTCCGTGAGGAATTTTAGTATATATATACATATATATATATACATATACATACATACAATACATATATAGGGCATTCTCCTAATATGTGCATTGCAGTTTCATTTTCCTGCAAGCAGAACTTACAACATTCGTTTTCACGAATTCCTAGTTAAGCTAGTTTATAGTTCAACCCATGGTACAAAAATATACAAGTAGTTTCAATGCGACAGATAAAAATAAAATTGACAATTGGAAAAAAATATTTGTTTACAAATTTTGTACTACTATTTTCATTTTTGCTACAGAGCTGCTATTTCACACAATTAGTTTATGTAGTATATCATTCAGTTTCTGTTTTTCTTACTTTTTTTTGCACCCTTAAAATTTTATTTTTATTTGTAAAATAAGCAAATGACTTTTAATTTTGCTCGATTGAATCTACCTGTATATCAGGATGACTGTAATAATCCTCAGATTATTCGTTGAAAGACTCATACATTCCTCGAATCGTCTCTTGTTATATTACCCGATAATCGCCTTGGAATGTTTTAAACCTGGTTAATTTTTTCAGCTGATTATCTCGTCTTCTCTGGTTAGGATGGATAAAGATCCTTTGCCTAAACAACAAAAAGATTTTAGACCGACAAAGAGAGTTGAAGCGCCCCTCCTTGCAAGTTTGTCGGCCTTTTCATTTCCTTCAATACAAGCGTAACCCGGAACCTAGATAACTCTACCTGATTGTAGAGGCCAAGTTCGTTAAGCGTATCAACACATTCCGATACCAGTTTCGAGGGTATGATCTTAATGCCTTGATTGGCGCTTGGCTATCTTCCGGTTCCGGTATTTTCTCGCAAAATTGCACAATTGTAAGCACACCTTTCAATTGCGTATATCTTCGCCTGAAATATAGTTGTGTGCTCGCCCGTAAGTTCCGAGGATCTTGTACCTTCCTCCGTTAAAGACCCATCCGTGTACAAGGTTCTCATGTACTGGTCTATCAGACATGTTTCTGATATCCTTGCCATGCTATTTTGATTACTTATTTCTGTTTTGAATATTTTAAGAAAACACCTTCGGTGTAATTAAGTCCTTCGGTATTGTGATCTCGGGATACTGGTTCATAAGAATATCAATCTTCTTGCGACTTAAAAACCCCGCGGCCTGATATTATTAGGTCTGTTTGGCCAGATTTCCAGTAAAAATTATCCAGTAAAAAATATCAGGAGAGTAAGCGTGCTTACGCTCCCAAAAATGAAACTATCCAAAAATGTGAACAAACAGGAACTTGTAAGAATTTGCAAGTTTTAACTCTTGGTTACACCACTGGGACTTGCACATTCATAATACACAGGAAAAAGGTGTAAAGGAAGAAACAGCTGATTTAAAAGTTTCGTTTCAGATTTGAAGCTGTAGGGAAACTTAAGTAAAATCAGATATTTAATGATTTAATAAATCAGATTTTAAAAGGGCGATGGTTCGTTCTTTCAGCTGCAGCAAGAAAAGCTGAGCAAGACGGTTGTGGGTCAGCAGACTTGCGAACGCATAAATTCTTTGCTGGTTCCATTTGTCTCCAAATGTTTGCAAAAATTATTTGTCTTTGCAGTCGATCATATGGCAGCCAGTCATATGTTTTTCTTGTTCTTCTTCTTACTGGTAAAAAGTTACTGGACAAAATTTCTCCAGTAAAAACTTGCAAGTTCTCACGAAATGAACTGTCAGTTTACGCTCTCAGTTTCTCTCTCGTTACTGGAGATTTGGCGTCAACAAACAGGATCCAGTAAAAATTTGTACAAATTCGTACAAATTATTCTCTGCCAAACAGACCTATTGTCAGTCATCCGTAGGATAGCCCTCTTCGCCTTTGATACAGTCTATCCCCTTTTGTAGTAGGGCAGATAAAATTCCATGTTATTTTAGTTGTTAAAAGGTGTTGAGAAGTAGGTTAAACTTATCCTTCTGACTTTGGGTAAACCCCCATTGCTTTTCCTAAGACTAGTAGAGAACAGGCTATGGCCTTTGGCCATAACTTTATAGAGTTTTGAAGCATCCGATGTTTGCTCTATATTCTCGTAAAAGTTCCTGAAATTTCTGCGCTTAGCTTTTCTACTTTCCTTGTTATGTAAGGCTAGTGCACATTTATACTGGAAACAATTGGTTGGTTCCAACCAAGGAAAACTTTAGTATTACGGATATTATCTTCCCTTCCAAGATGGGTGGAGGATAAACTCAGGGTTTCTTGAAAGTTATCCCAGTTCGTTTTCTGGGACTTCTTAAGATTTTTTTAACTTAGGTGGTACCTTCAATGTCAAACCATATTATTCTATGGCCCGACATTGAAGGTTTACAGGCACACCCTGGTTTTTATCTAGTCCGGAGCTTAGAGTATTTCCTATAGTAATATCTAAGACTTCTCTTGCATTGGTTACAAACGTTGGTATATTTCCCACGTTAAAAATTTCCAATTTATTACCAACAAAGAATTCTTAAATTCACTTAAGGCACTTACCCCTCTGATTTGTGTCACTGCTCCCCAAGGCTTTGCTGTGTGCATTGGCATCATGTCCCAGTATAAGCGGCAGCTTTTTCCGCTCACAGTACTCAGCCAGTCCAAAGACTATCTCCGGCGGAGCAAGCTTGTTTTCTCATGGGAAGTATCTTGTATGCTGACCTTTAATTTGGTTTCTGCACACCCAGGGTTTCTGGATCAGCAGTACGCTCAGTTTTGATGTGAGGGTTACCCTCACGATGACGGCAGAGGATGCCTTGGTGCAGGATGCCAGCGCAACACTAGTGCTGGTCATCGGTGCCTTTTCGACGACCGGCAACGCTTTCATCTTCTGTAAAACAGCCTTCCTTGTCCAGCTCTGACAGGGTAAATCTGTCGGAGTCTTCCTCGTCCGCTGGTCGAATGTGTCGATGCCTTCAACTTCGTGAGGTAGCAGGCTGATCTCCTCGACGATCTCACTGCTGGCAGCTTCCTTCTGTACCATACTCACTACTTCTTTCGGAATATCGGCGATGCATTCTGCCGGAGTATTGGCTGCTGGGATATCGGTCGCTTTTGGCTGCTCCCGACGCTTATGCACGTGCACTGAAGCAGTTCCAAACCTGTACCTCAGAACGCAGTTGCACTTCCTAATGGCCTCCAAAGAACGATCGTCTGATCCCGGTCGTCAGGACTTTGCCTTCTCTCGTCCTTGCTATGGAAGATTCTCTATAATTCTGTGAGCTGTTTATTATCCATACTTGTCGTCTTCGGGAGGTAAACCGTTTACATGTGTACGCAACTTTACCTCCTTCCAGTCAGGCTGTATAGGGACTAAGTGTTTAAGCCATTCCGATGTGCCCGCATCAGCACAGTCAACCATATTAGACCTGGCTGAAAATGGTTGCCGTCGAACTGGAGTTCCGCTCTCCGGCCCTTACACATTTCCGTCACGAGTGCGTCTTTGGTATGAAGAGTATGCATACAGGGAAAGATGCCGCGAGTATCGCCAGTCTATCGCCCTTGACGGCGCTGGGATAGCTGCCACCCGGTTTCCTGACCCCCATCGTTGGCTTCGGTGCCGTTCGTGTCAGTTCCTAAGCCTTAGACTTCTTAACAGTCTTGACCTCCTCAGGACTAATTTCCGCTGCGCCCCTTTTCTTCATATCGGACGAAGTAGGTTTTACGCGACTCAAGACTTTTTGTTTAGCCTGCGCAGGCGTTAAGCCGTCATTGAGGTAACACATGTACTATTTGGAACCTGTGCCACTCAGTCCCGTCAGCTTCCTATCATCCCAAATCTAAGAGTTTGTCCTGAAGTCAATCTAGTATAAGTTGAGAGTCGCGGTTTCATGTCCTTGGGTGCCAAGCTACCCGCAGACCCCACTTATACACAACTTTTTTTAGTTGTCCTTCCTTCGTTGGTTTGGTGCTTTCTGGCTTTGGCTCAAATTTCCCAACTTTCATGCCAAATTTGCTAGACAGAGTACGTTTCGTTAAAATACAACAAAATAATACATTCGTCACAAACCGTCCAATAGGCACGGATCGCGTGGCACTTTGGTTTCTGGAGGAGGGTGATTGGAGGGGGGCATAAAGGAGCTAAAGGTAAGAAAGGGTAATAGGTAATGGCAATTGGGAAATAAAGGTGTGACTAGTTAGCCAGCCACTATCGGGCAGAGATAGACCTTACCCAAAGTGTTAACGTACAATACTAAAAATCCTTTTCTGTTATGTGTTGTAATATGTTGTCGTTTTTTTGAAATGAAAGAGTAGTTTTTATGAAAAATGTTTTTATTTTAACAAAAGTTGTATGAAATTTTTATAATTCGCAAACCAAAACAAAACCATTAAAATTCATTAATCTTTTGTAAGCAAAATACCTACAATAAGTTAAAACTTAGTTTGTGGAGATCAGAGGCATGGTTTAATGCACAATTTTCCACTTTGTGAAGTTTAATGAATAAATACATGGCCAAAAAATTGTTGACTGGAGTAGCAGTCAATGACGTTGCAACAACTTATAAGTTTACAAAAGTGCTAGGAAATTGCTCAAAAGCTGATGTTATTTTTAGATGATTAAATGTAGGACCGAACCGTAATCATTAATATCCATCCCGCAGCATCAGCCCCGGGATTTCGGAGCTGCTAAAGACAGACAGATTTTGGAATTCGAGATCCTGGGATCGAATGCCTTCCTACGGTTGTTCTGATATTGAGGCAAAAACTATTGCTACTGGATTTTCAGAAACTTTTTTATAAACATCTGGCAGCATTCAAGTAAAGCAGCGCGTGTGGGCATCTTTCTGTAGTTTACTGGTTTTACGTCGGAGTATTTTTCTGATTGAATTTAAAAGAAAAAAAGGTAAAAAATTGAGATATAAGTTCGTTTTCAATGTCTCGCCTTAACCGGTGGGTCGAAGGATATGTGCATTATTTAGTAGTTGCAAAAAGCCGGCTCTAATTTTGCGTAGCAAGTTGTCGCTGGAAAAATGATTCCCTAACCTAGAAAAAGTGATGAAATCCACAACATGATAAATAGTTTGGCAAATTTGTTGCTTCTACTGTGCGTGATAATAAAGCAGGACTGTTTGTATTTGTGTTACAGGTGGTGGAGCTCAACAATAATGGCTGCACAATTTTTCAATCGTATTGGTCAGCTGGGTCTGGGTGTTGCCGTTCTTGGTGGCGTTGTGAACTCTGCATTATATAATGTCGATGGTGGGCATCGCGCAGTTATATTCGATCGTTTTACTGGCGTTAAGGAAGATGTTGTAGGTGAAGGTACACACTTCTTTATTCCGTGGGTGCAGCGTCCGGTTATCTACGATATACGCTCGCAGCCAAGAAACGTCCCTGTCATCACCGGTAGCAAAGATCTGCAGAACGTCAATATAACGCTTCGTATTCTCTACCGACCTATTCCCGATCAGCTGCCCAAGATTTACACAATTTTGGGTCAGGACTATGATGAAAGGGTGCTGCCCTCAATTGCACCTGAGGTACTAAAATCCGTGGTTGCTCAATTCGATGCCGGCGAACTCATTACACAGCGTGAGGTAATTGGTTAAAATACCGGCATGTTTTTTATATTGTTAGAATTGTGTGATTGTAGATGGTGTCCCAGCGCGTGTCCGATGAGCTCACAGAGCGTGCCAAGCAATTCGGCTTTATTTTAGACGACATCTCGATTACACATTTGACTTTTGGACGTGAGTTTACTCTGGCTGTTGAAATGAAGCAAGTTGCTCAGCAGGAGGCCGAAAAGGCACGCTTCGTAGTGGAGAAGGCGGAGCAGCAGAAGTTGGCATCCATCATATCCGCCGAGGGAGATGCTGCTGCTGCAGATTTGTTGGCGAAGGCCTTCGGTGCGGCCGGTGATGGCCTTGTCGAGTTGCGTCGTATTGAGGCGGCCGAAGATATCGCCTACCAACTGTCTAGGTCTCGAGGAGTTGCTTATCTGCCAGGTGGCCAGAACACACTTCTTAATCTGCCTTCCACTTTGACGCAGTAAAACTTTGTTACATTGGGAACATTAGCATTTAATCGTTACGATTTCTTTTACATCTTAATCATTTACTATATCAAATTATTTTCCAACGTCAGTTGTAATAATAATAAGTGAAAGTTAATTTTCAAATTGTGTTACGTGGGAATTAATGGAGCGTATGATGCATTGAGTGGATTATTACGCTGAGTAGATATTCCGGATGTTTCCGATTATATCGTGTTTCCTCAAAATCGACGCGGAAATTATTCGGAATGATTTTACGAAAAATTGTTTTAAAACAATATAAACAAATCCGCAATGGATACCAATGATAACACAAACGTTTTTTTGTATTTTATCGTTGCCCTTGAAGAAAGGTATGGGTGCCGGCCATCGCAAATTCTGTGGGATTTCCATTATGGGTTTTACGATTGTAAGTTTTGCTCTTAAACCACTGGTCGTTAGATAGAGGAGTTCGACGCCAGCGGTTAGGTTTTGAGCAATGGATTAAGTGTAGTTTTTTTAGTATAGCTACATAGTATGATATAGTGCTATAGTATAGTATAGCCTAACGCCAGCGGTTAGGTTCTTTGCAATGGAGTAAGTGTAGTTTTCTAAGTATAGCTTAACTCTCGAGTGCCTAGCATGACCATATGGTCACACCAACCATTCTCTCAAAGATTGATATTTTTCAATTATGCTTCATAATAAATTTCTCCAAAAATATTATCGCAATATTCGAAAGAAAAAGAATTCCGGCGCATTCGGGTTAATATCTTAACCCATTTTCGCCGTTTTTGCGAAAAAAATGATTACTCAAGTAAAATCGATATATATGCTATCGAAATCATCGAAAATCGAATTCATTTGTCGAACAACGCGCCAACGTTGCGTACACGCAATACAGATTCGAGACTTATCTAGAACACGCATAATGACACCCAGATAATTCACAAACCAATTTTTCCTTGCCTTTATGTGAACGTATTTTCATGTCGACCAAAAAAAGAATTAACGTTTGACAATTCTTAGTGTGCGATTCAAAATTTGTCTGAAAAACATGTGTCTACATATACAAGTGTGTGTGTCAGTGTGTGTTTTGTAGGTGGTTGAGATATGGAGGAGAAGAAAGCCTAAGGATATACCTTCCGAACAAAAAACAATTTATCGCAATACCTCACACACACTGCACATACGAATTTTTTAAATAGTAACGTTGCGTATACCAACAGAGGAAGGAAATGGGTTAAAGCATAAAATTGTGAAGCTACTGCCTGTCCACCCAGTTCGCAAAAAGTGGTTTCGCGAAAAATGTGTGAAGCTTTGCGAGCTCTCAGTGCGCACTCCAGGGCGCTGTGTAAGAATTGAGCCTGTTAACATTTGTCGTTTAACTAGGAACAACTGAATATTATTTTTATGATCCCAAAGTATTGATTAAGCCAAAAAACTAAAAATTTATTTTTGCAAAATCCTAGAATAGTGTCATCCCTTAAGACCGAAATGCTTGAATTTGCAATGTTCTTGTAGAAGTGAAGAGTGATTCTCTTTTGTACTGTGATTTCTTCAAAAAGATAAAGTGATTCGTGTCATTTGTCTCCTCCGTTTTTGCGTTGTAGCTGCAAATGTCGTACAACAACATATTGTATAACATATGACTAGGCAGAAAAAAGTCATGTATACTTGCAAAAATGTTTTCACATTATCCGATTATGTACTTTTCATTTGAACTTAACCCCTCAACTTTTTCATTATTTTTCAGCGAGGACGAGTAAATTCGACGAAAACAGAGTAAAATTTTTCTGCCAGTAAAATTAAGCAATTATGACAAAAATTAAGTGCCATATCATCTTACAAAGTATACCATAGCTGATTTTTGTCACTATGGTGGGTGCGGACATACAACCCAAGTGTTTTATATGTAATAGCTTCAGAATTGTAAGCCGCATAGCATTGTAATTTGGTATGACGTCGTGCCATCGAAGTGTCATACTAATGTTAAAATGTTATGGGCGTTGGGCAAGGGCCGTGGCACATTTGTTTGATCCAAACTATCCGCATAGTTTTAGAACTGTTAGTCGCACATCAATGAAACTTTGTATGAACTTACCAGAGCATTGTGAACATTGACTGGCTGACTGATTGATTAATTGATTCATCACCGCCCAGTCTGAACCGCTTAACCTACAAACATGAAATTTGATGTGTAGGTACATCTTGAGAATGAACCTCCGCTAAGACCGGATTTTTTGAAATTCGGGTTCTAAAGGGGCGAAACATGTGTTAAGGTGTTGTATGAAGAAACGTGATTTATTAGACATTTCTATTGATTTCAAACTTCCTGAAAATATTCTAAATCAAAAAAAATTCGACACGTATTTTATCATTTTTCGAAAATACGAAAAATGTAACTGTCAACAATGGGTTAAGGTTTGTTTACAGGAAGACTCCGAAAAAACATGAGCCGATGGGCCTATTGACTTCAAAAATTGTAAAAGTACTTGAAAAAAATATACACGTGTTTCTCATTATTTTCAAAATAGACATCTAACTGAATCAACGACGGGTTAAAAGTATGTATGGAGAAACAAATTTTTTGAGCCTTTCGACTTCTAACTTGGTGAAAGTACTTAAAATGTAATATAACTCGAAAAGTATTTTTCATTTTTCCGACTATTAAAATCGGATGGGGCCAACGACGAGTTAAAAGTTTGTATGGGGGAACTGTGACAAACATGAATTAATGGGTTTATTGACTTCAAACTTGGTGAAAACAATTGAAATCAAAAATAATTAGACACATATTTTTGTTTTAAACCAAAATCTGACGAGAACAATAGGTTAAGAATTTGTATGGGGGGAAACGAATTCGCGGGGCCCAGCTTGTAATATAAATAAAAAAAGTTTACAGACTTCCGAATATTTTAAATGCAAATTTTTTAAAAGATTTTAATTTCCCTCAATTTAAGTTTACCGCTTGCGAGGAACTGTTTTGAATTTTTCTTATTCTTTCGATAACAAATTTTACCTTGTGTCGTTTATATGAATGCAAAAGGACGGGTGTAAGCCTAGGCATATACGGAGACGCAGGCCGCGCAGCACAGAAAAGGCATCGCAGCACAGAACGGCATCGCAGCACAGATGAAACTCTGTGACCCAGAAAATATGTGAACTGCGTATACGAATCTCGTAAAACCAGCGCACGTGTTTCGTATTCATTCCATAGACCCAGCAATATGAGTTCTTTGTCTGAATCAGACTTTGAAATAGAACCTATATAATATAATATGGGTGTAATATGGGCTGTAAACTGGACGCAAAAACGCAAACAGAAATACTGGGACAACTTGGAAGGTCTACACCACTCCAAAAAGTTCCTAAACTTCAACAGAGAGAGAGCTATCTCTGCTCTAGATCTCAACAGAAGCCAACTTAGGACTCTATGTGGTGCTGTAACAGGCCACTTTTTCTGTAACAACCACCTCTACAAACTTGGTCTTACCGACAGCAGAACATGTAGATTCTGCCAGGAAGCTGACGAAACAATGGAACACATCATCAACCAACTGTCCTGCCCTGACACACAGACGTGCAAAGTTTCTGGGGAAACATAGCCTCGGTGAAGAGGACCTGATGCAAATATCGCAGAAAGGTCTGATTCAATACCTGGGCATATAAAACACCAGATGATTTAAGGGGCACAATAAACCTCTCAGGTTGCGGTGCGCAAGGGCTTGGCCCAACCCATAATCATTACATTACATTACATGGGCTGTCCACGCACTTATACAATTAATTCTTCAATTTTTGCAAGAGAACGTGTTGACTGTGCGCCGAAAACTGTACTTCAACTAATTTGCTTTGTCGCTGTATACGCCGTTATATGGTACTGCATTATTTACAAAAAACGGTACTGTGCCGAACTGAATTGCCTGCACGGCCTGCGTCTCCGTATACGCTTAGGATAACGCACAGCAAACGATTTTTATATGAATAGATTTTAACCGTATATAAACTGAATTTGCCGAAATACCAGAATCCTTTTTAATATTGAACATCGTCCTAAAAAGTGAGTTGTGTCTTCTACCTCATTTAAATTACAGAGAGTACAATTTAAGTTACTGTCACCTTTTAGGTATATTAGATTGCATCTGGCCTTAAAAGTTCACATTATTTTATAATATTAAAAATTATCATTTCAATAACTGGTCCCAACGTTCTGATCAAGTTCTCTGTATATATGTGAATATATACACATATATGTAAGAATATACACTGTGTATAGTGTGAACTGCTTTAAGCGGAAGCGGAATTATTAAGGAGACGTTATATCTTAAAAAAAAATTTATCTTTATAGACGTCTTCAAACAATGTAAATTCTACACTTGGGCAGCGTAACTTTGTATTTACTGGATAACCTAATTTTATTTTTGGCTAGGAAATTGCGCCAGATCACAATACTATTTTTATTGCTCACATGGTGTTTAAAACTTTGTTATTTATGGCCGACTTCGAGAGATTTACCTGCATATTACACATATCGGAGAATTTTTCAAGATTTAATATCACTTGTTGCAGCACGTCAATATCATCTGAAAGAATTAAAATGTCATCTGTGTATAAAAGTAGTCTAATATTTAACTAATTTATCCAAATTCCTCCTTCAAAACTGTCATGTTGAATTTTTACTATAGCTCCGTGTTGTTAATGTTATTTTGGAAAGAAACCAAAAAGTTGTAGAAAGTTATAAGTAGGTATCGGATTTATATGCAAAAAACTATTTCCAAATATGCAAAAATATGCAAACATATGCAAATATGCAGTGCATATGTTAGCTCATTCTTAATATTTTTCAATAAAAATAGTTTCTGTCTTGGTCCCGTTCAAATCGGAAGCTCCAAAAAAATATGCACTTGCATATAATTCCGATCCCTAGTTATAAGTTACGTATACGTAACGTATTTAAATTAATTTTACAATATCTTAAATTCGTTGGGCCTAAAAGAGGAATTTCGGGAATTTCCTTTCGTAATCAAAAAGTTTCCGGACTTACTCATTTAAAGCCGCGCTATACTAATCACATTAATCTTTTCTCGACTTTGGTAATATGTATTTTCAGTTGTTTACATGCCAATTTTTATACTTATCTATTTCTGCGCAATAATTCTTTAAATGAGCCAACCAAATTCAGGAAAAAGTTTATTTTGTATTTTAGTCCATTCTTTACACTATTCAAGCGGAGGCTTGAAGCCGGCATCGAGTGCCACCAGACCCACGCAGACTCTCGGTCCAACGCACTAACCGACTGGTTTCAGTGCTCCTAACACTTTCAGGGTTCCTAACCCTTTCTTAGTTTATCGCAATTTGTTTAGATTTTTGCCGGAAACTGCAGCTATGTTTGAAAATAATGGTATAAATCGTTTTTAAAATATTTTAGAACTAAAATTGGAAATTAAAAAAATTACCTTTTCTAAAACAATGCTACACATCAGTTGCGTCCCCAGGATTTCGGGAAGGGGGGATTTTCAAAAAAATCCAGTTTAACGCCATTTTTATACTTTCATTTTTGCGTATTATTTTGAATACATGTTGCATAAAATTGTACATATGTACATACATACATATACTAACATAAAATTCTTAAAACGAAAAATTCAAGTGACACGTATTTTTAAGTCATAAAATCCCAACTAAAAATGCAATTTTTTTTGAGTTATAAAATTTGGAAAACTTCTTCTAGTAGAATTCAAGGCGAATTAATACAGGTGACCTCGTTGAATGAAGCGAATTGATTTTTTTTTGGTGGAAAAGGTCTAGATTGTCAAAATGCCTGTGTAAAACTTTGACAGTTTAAAAATGAAAACAGCAAGCTTTGCTCTGATTGGCTAATTTTGACAATCTAAACCCAGAAAACAAAAACAAAATACATTGAAATTTTGTTGTTGCCCTTACGCTGTCACCTGTATCAATTCGCCTTGAGTAGAATTACGAAAAACTCAAAAGACCTATTTTAAAAAACATATCACACCAGCTATGTAAAATAAATCCAAAAAATAAAATATTAAAATGTATGACGTTCTGAAATTTAATTATGATAGAGGTGACCATGTTTTCCATGTTTACACACAATTCACCAAAAAAATGTACCTGCATTTTTTCAAAATTCAACAGCTAACACTACTCGACACGAAAAATGCTCCTAAAAATAAAAGTATTTTTTAGACTAATCTTCGGCTGCTGAACACGAAACTGAAAATCAAAAAATTGTCAAGAAGCGTTTTCGAAAAATCTTCGAAAAACACGTTTTTCCCCTCTTATTTCAGTTATGAGCACATATCTCGTAAACCAACCATCCAACTAACACAAGTGGTCAGTTTTTCATTTTCTGACCCAAAAGCCTTCTTAAAGGACTTAAGGACCAAAATATGTCAGGTATGCAAAACATAAATGTTTTGGATCTCAGTCTGTAGATTCATACATCTAAATTTTTTTCTATTTCAAAGTTCTGAAAGTTCAAAATAGAAAATTTAGTTAAAAGGAGACAATTTTCCTCTTTCATTTGATACCCATATCTTCATCATTGCGCAATCGCAAATATTTAAAAATATATTTGAAATGTGTATATCCTTCATATAAGTCCTATAAGTCCTTTAAGGTTTTTGGGTCAGAAAACGAAAAACTGACTATGCCAAGATACTATAAATTACCTCTAGTTTCACGTCTATATCAACATTTGGATGGGTCTCGGAAAAATAAAAAAATTTTTTCGCACGGTGTAATAAATGAAAAGTTGGTGTTTTCACTCCGTGCAACATAACTTTGTTATTTTTCTTTCAATTCTATTGTTGTTAGGCTTAATATTTGATCAAATAATATATCTTTCATCTAAAATTTTAAAACCAGAGGAGATAATTTATTTTATCTATAAAAAAAGTATTCGAAAATTTATGATTTTTGAAATTGGTCGGAAAATTCACTTTTTTACAACTTTCATCGTCAGTAACTTCCCCAAATCCAAATCTGATTTGGAAATCTATATATCGTTGGAAAGGTTAGATCCGAACGACGGGCCACTTGTATTAGTCGGATGGTTGGTTTACGAGATATGTGCTCATAACTGAAAGAGGAGGGGAAAAACGTGTTTTTCGAAGATTTTTCGAAAACGCTTCTTAAGAAAATTTTTTGATTTTCAGTTTCGTGTTCAGCAGCCGAAGATTAGTCTAAAAAATACTTTTGTTTTTAGGAGCACTCGATGAACCCATTTTTTGTCGAGTAGTGTAATGCAGGGTTGGCATGAAGCCTGTGTTTGACTACTACTTTGCTAAATAGTCGATACTTTTGGGAACACTGAAAATACAACTATTCTGCGAGAACAAGTGCAATTCTGATTTTTATATTAATTTATTCTTAACCTTTCTGCAGGAATCCGGTTCTGGCCAGACAACATCGAACTTCGCATCCACTTCAGTAATGTTGTAGTTAAGCTATCGAGCTCATATTTCATGATATCCTCAACTGATGCACAAAAACCAGAACCATGGCCTCGCCAGACCATGGTGTATTTTGATATAAATTTGCCAGTTAGTTAAAATTTTGTTTGCTATTTTCCACGTAATTATTGTCAGAATGGCTTAAAAACATTTTTTCGTTTGTTTCTTATTCAGTCCTTTACGGAGCATAGGACTTCAACTATGTTTTTCCATCTGACTCGATTTGAAACCCTTATTTCGGGCCATCCCATGTAATCGTGACATAAGTTAGTTGGCGCAAAATCTACCTGGTCCAAGTGTTTTTCACTCGCCTTGGCTTTTATTTTCTTTTGGGTTAGTAAATGATTGTTTTCGTTGGAAAATATTGTCGGAACATATTCAAAATTAATATTCATCCATTGTATTCATGGTTATGTCCGTGTTTTGGTGTCAATTCAATTACATTTCAGAAGTGAAGGAAGTATTTGTTGTCCTGTCGTGTCTGGTGTTTTATCAATTGGATTGTTTTCTGTGGCAGAGATGGAAGCAAGGGAAGGCTGTTTTGAGGATTAGGTGGACATTGTTTTTGAACCTCGACACTGGATTAAAAATCAGAGACGAAAATTTCTCTGAAAAAATTGCCTAAGCAATAGTGGAAACCAATGCTTAAGAACAATAAAATTAAGATATTAATTAATTTGCTGCTAGAGGTAATATTTGGCCCTGAACAAAACGAATCTTCTGATACTGATAGAAAAAATGGTCGTTTAGATAGTTCAATGTGAAGATAGCGACGACGAAGGCGACAAAGAAAACGGCCAGTTCAACCTGAACAATAACATGTTGAGCATGTTCTGCATGTTTTTCTTTGGCAAAGCAGTTCAGAATTGTTAACAGTTCAAGGAATCCAGAAATAATAATAGATATATCAAAACGTGATTTCTATGTGTCTAATGTAAAATCTCAATGTGTTTGAGTCATGTTACTGAATTATATCGTTGCAATAATTGCATTGGTCAAGCAGTTGAAGCAGATTTATATTTATAAAATTTCCTTCTTTTCCTTTTTTTTTGGATTTCAAAATTAATTCGTTGAAACTCGCTATTTACTTAATTATTCTAGTATATTTGTACCGTTTTACGTAAATAAAATGTAGGCAAGCAAAAGAAATCAATGTGTTCACACTTTCTTGTTTTTTTTTATCCTTAACAACAATCCTCGACAATCCTCTTGTTTACATCATGGTCTGGCCAGATCATGGGAGATACTACTAGGTTTTTAGTGGGTGATCACAGAAGAGGTAACGAAAATAATAAAAATGTTTGCACAATTCCATATTGTTACATCAAATTGGATAAATGAATTTATCCACCAAGGGGGGATCCATCCCCCTAATCCCCCCTGGGGACGTCACTGCTACACATTGATTTTTAGAAAAGTGTTTTTTGAATGGACATATACAGGGTAAGTAATTTTTTATTTAATAATTAAAGTATTGTAATTTTTTAATTTTTTTAAACCAAAAAAGCATATAAAAGTAACTTTTGTAGGAACCATGATACAAACAAAACACAGGTAGTTTCAAAATGATAGATAAGAAGAAAATTGACAAATGAGAAATACATAAATGTTTTCTACTACTCTTTTCATTTAGCTATAGGGCTGTAACTTTGCGGCTAACAGTTTATGTAGTAACGTATCATAAAATACTATAAGAATTAATAATAATAATATTAATTGTAAGAACAAATTTTTTCTAAATGTTTGCGCGGTGACCGACAGAAAAAAAGAAGGCGGGTTTTTGGGGTGAAGCGTGGTGGTGTGTTTTATTAAAAGTGCGTGTGCACGATTTGCGTGGTTCTTATGGACTAAATGTGCCAGTCGTGGTGGTGCTTTGGCTGCTAGGTGCAGGCGAGTCGTACGATCTTGCAAAAAATCTATAATTTGCATGACAAGCATGTAGTCTTCTAAAAATCACATTTAATTACTTAATACCGAAATTCATGGAATTTGCCGCATCGGTTGTAATGTTCAATTTGCAGAACAAAATGACAGCAGTTTTCCAAATTTTATCGCATCAATTGTTAAAATTAACTGCAACTACTACCAACTACTATTTCTGAATAAATTTCCTACCATTCATACTTTTTGCTGCATCATTAAAATTTTATTCTTATTTGTCGAAAAAGCAACTGACTTTTAAATTTGATCGAATGAAATTACCTGAATATTATTGTACCATGGTAGGAACTGCTTCAAGTAGACCATGTGATCCTTGTAGCCTAGGTTTTTTTGAGAATAGATAAAAGCTACTTCTTGACTTATAACACCGTGTGACATCCAACGTTACACACGAAAACATCAATATACTCGCAAAACTAGAGGCCAAACATAGTAAACCTGCGTTTACTCTCTGACGTCAGGATTTTTTAAAAGGGCTTTGAGATTTGAAGGACATGAATATATCCAAAAATGATTTGAAAAAATGAGCGCAATGTAGAATAGGATAAAAAAATTGGATGTAAAGAATGTATTGCACCGTACGACAAACAGAAAATATTTAATTAACCATGAATAAATCCTAAGCTAATTAAGTTAGAAGGATGTGGTAGTGTACATTATGAGAAACGAAAATAAGAACACCGAGAATGAGAAATGAGAAACTTTATTTTTTGCTCAAAAAATAATAGTCACAAAATAATAATAATAACGGGTATCATAGACAACTTTACTTTTCTCTCATAAGATTGAAATTTCGTGCTGAAAAGCCGCTGAATGAAAATTTTCCGCTTTGGATTGAAAAATATTTTATTCTTTAATTGCCAATCGGCATTGGCTAAATCAGATAACGTCAATACTCATGAGAATTTGAATATACGTTATATTGCATAGGACTTTCTAATTTTTTCCCAGTGTATTTGCGTTATTGATGAACAGATACTTGAGATGCTTGAGAATGAGAACTTGAAGGAGCTGAGAGCTTTTCCCACATAATGGGTGGGTGGATTTCTTACTTCCCTTATCAACAGGTCATTGAAATTTACATAAAAATCTGTTGCTTCACAAGTGTAAAATGTCAGATGGAGAAGGTGGCGGAGAGGCAGCTGACAGTTTTCTGAGTTACATGCGTAACAGCAACAATGGCGAGCGCAGCATCCCCGTAGACTGGTTCTGAGCGCACAAAAGTGATTCACTGGCAGTTGGCGCTTTGCTTTCGGTCAAAACGTTAGGTTGAGGAAACCCCCAACGTGGTGTGCTTGCGTCACTACGAATACTACGACGAAACTTGGGGCCAAAGCAGTTGACTTCGTTGGCAGATACACACACACACACACACACTTGAGAGTCAAAAAATCACAAAGTGGAATAACTAAGCTAATAAGCAAAATGCGTACTCTGAGCTACTGCTGCTGTGTTCAATTCATGCTCCCCTACGTTCGATCTGATTAATGCACATTTGCAGCTCGCTCTCACTCAATTCACAAGTGGGAAGACAACTTATTTTAGTGAGCGCTTTAACCCTAATTCCCAGAGTTTTAAAAGTAACGTAAGCCCAGAAGTGAGACTGTCAGGCTCATATAAGCTAAATTACTGAAAAAATTTGTTTAAAAAGTACAAAAACTGTTTAAAATGTTAAATTTATAAATGCAATACAATTCTAACATTCCATTAGAGGATTACATAAAATAATGGAATCGAAAAGCTTTTAGATTTATCACCATTTGAAATCTTTAGTGAGACTGTGAGGCTCATTTCTGGGAATTAGGGTTAATGCGAATGTGTGCTGCAACTATGTAAATGGATTGTCGCGCGATTGGATGAAATAGGCGTGTGTCAAGAATCAACGTTACCACTGAATTTCAAATTGTAAATGTAGCGCCGAGGACACCGCAAGTGGTGTGCAATAATACAGATACTTGTACAGGGCTGGATTTTCCACTGACCTTTCAGAGCGGCGGCTCCATTCTAGAGACATGACCTTAAATGATATCTTTACCATACCCTAGCCTTATTGTGGCGCATATTTAACAAGCAAGTTTTACATAGGAGTTGCTGTTGCTTGCGTTTGATCAACGGGAAGGCGCGATTGCCACATGCAAAGGACATCTACGGCGGCCATGGATAAGGTGTGATTTAATTTGAGTAGCTCGATACGTTAACACTATAAGGTGTAGCTAATTAGTTTATGACCGCGGCAAACCACCGGATCGTGTGCAAAGACGCAGTTGCGATTAAAAAACACATCGCCCTTTTACATACATATTCTCGCACAACGCCAGCAATGCGGAGTGCGGAATCGACTGCTGAACCGGTCCTGGTGTGGTTTTTTGCTTTAAATGCCGCTCGAATCACTGTCGTGCGCTCAGTTGATAAACGCGCGTGCTGAAGTTAAATACACTATTATTGTGTTTATAAGTGAACGGTGCATTTGGGATTTAGTGCCAATTCGTGTGACCTAACTTCCTAGCAGTAAAGCTTAAGTGGTAAGTGTTAAAAAGCAACCAACAAAAAGTACGGCATACGTAGCGCCACCTTGAGTAAATGAAAAGCCTAGAACCTTTTGATACATAACTATCTGTATAGAAGCGTTTGGGGAAGGGTGATTTGGCGTAAAGTGATTGTTTTCTTCGAAATTGTGTAATGCATGTAGATGTATAGATACATGCACACACACACATGGGCACGAGTGCAAATTACAGATCCATAAATACTTACGTTCAAGTGAGTGTACACGTGAATAGCTGTTAGTATTCTTACGTTCTTGTACTAGTTGAATGTAATTCAAGGCCGTCAACCAGTTCAAGTCGCCAAATTCAAGTGTTTTACTAAGCACTCGCACGTCTCTACTTAATTCGCGGACAGCTAATTCGTACGCGCAAATATCAGAATTGGCATAATGCTTCTCAACGACGTGATAGCAAATATTGGCGCATAAGTATACTTTATGTTTACAGAATTAGTTAATAGTGAACGTATTCTGCAACAATAATAATGAATTAATTAATAATAATACTTTACGTGTGTTCTGGGTGTTGAGATATATGCCTACATACTAAATATTTGCTCTAATAGTATTTAAAATGCCTACTTTCCTAGTAAACTCAAACTTTTGACAAAATTTCGGGAACTGTGAAATTAATAGCAAATTTTTTCATTTATCCACACATATAAACGAATACAGGTATGCACAAAATAGGCACACCAGTCCAATTACGATACTCGGGCCTAGCTTTCCAAAACAATTCGTGTTGTACGTGTGACTTTGTACACGGATGAAAGGGACCTAAAGTTTAATGGCGATTCCGGAGGGCGGCTGAGAACTTTTTGATAAACAATTTTACTCTCAACGGCCCACCGCCCTTTCAGCCTTGTCAGGGCGGTTGCCGTTTAATTAATTTTGTTGCTTTCACAGAAATCTTTGTCCCCTTTTTGAAACATTTTGTTTTGAAACTCTTAGTTCAATAGATTCGTTCGTTGTAAAAAATCGTGATGCCCTGGTGTAGCAAACTGATTTGACCAGTTCATGGTATCAATTGTAACTAGATATAGCAGCGCTCTGAAAACCATATCGACCTGTATACATATTTTGTAGATTTTTCGACACAAGACTGTCAGTTTTAAATTTAAATTTTTATTGGCTGTTTTGACACAGAATGAAATTTCAGTATAAACTTGAAAATGATTTGATGGGAACCTGTTTAAAAAACAGTAAGTATGGTGCTACTACTTTCAATTATTGAACCATGCAGCAGCTCACGGTAAACAAACTGTTGTTTCAGAGATCACGCTCAATTTCCATCAATATTTTCTAAGTATAGGAAATCATAATCGTTCTTTCACCTCTCTTTACCTCTCCCTATGGCATATTTGGTTACTCTTTGGGAGAATTGAGTATTCCAGTCGCCTGTAAATTTGAATATGGTGAGGGTTTTCGGTTTGTGTTGTCTGTGCTGAGTGATTTTGTCGAAATTTAGTTTACGTTAGACACATGCACCAACAACAAAAATTACATTATAACTCTTAATAATATGCACTAATTTCATTGTAAACTATGCTACCTAATTATAATCGATTAGAGCCGTACTAACATGAATCATACGTTGGGAACGGTTGATCTGAATACATCAAAATCTAAATCTAACAAACAAGAGGATAAGTTGGATCCTTCGGTGTCGGTAAGTAAGTGCATGTTTGATAATATTACAATTTGTCTTCGTATTTGCACACTCTTGATCACATAATTTTCACTATTAAATTTTGTCCACATAAGAAATCATATTTACAGTCTTGATCGTGATATGTCGATCTCCAATTTTTCGTAATAGATCATGATCATGCACCAACCATAATGACAGACCAACGATAACGACAGTGGTCGGTATTTTAGTAATTATCTTACACGATCATCATCGTGCACGGATCAGTAGAAAGTGAATGAATATACAATCATCATCGCCATCGGTGATTTGGTTTTCCATCAATCGATGTTTATAGCCTATTTCCACTGGGCCTTAACTGCAGTTTATAGCCTATTAGCCTATTTCCATGAGCATTTAAATGCTCAAATTCCCATACAATTGTTTTTGTATCAAAGTGCGTAAACTCACTTTCAAAACTGAGTTAACTCAGTTTTGCCATTTACAGACGTCTAACAGAAAATGTTATGTTAAAATAGGGGGGCAATACTCACAAATGTACAAATTTTGATAGCATGCTTTCAGGCGCTGCAAGAGCCGTACGAACACAAACGAAAGAAGGGATTTGAATTACATTCGGTGTGGTAGATTTTTTGCCAAGACAATTACTTTTTACTACATTTTTCGCAAAAATACATATTGTCTGTCATAATCAAAGTCAAAACTTCTATTATTTGCCAATAATAAATGCTGAAAAAGAAAATAAAAAACGTGGAATTTCTCATGAACCCTCTTGACATAAAAAAATTCAGACAGCTCTGATATTAATCAGCCGACAACTTTCACAAATGAAATAGACATTGACAAATGATATATAAATTGATAAAAAAATAAATAAATTGATAAATTTTCACAAATATGAAAACGCAGACATTCCTAGACTGTTGAGAAGGGAAGCGGGGTGGTTTTCATGAAGTAGAGGGGCTACAAGAAACCATACATACGTATACAAGGAGATGGCGGCGATGGGTATAGCTGTGGCTGCCCAGAAATAAATGCAGAATTTGACTTCACCAAATGAAAATGTAAACAAAAACCAGCTGTTGGAGTTAACTCAGTTTCGGTGGAAACGCTTGACAGTTCTCAAATTTAACAGAGCCCTTAACTGCAGTGAAGCGCTCAGTGGAAATAGGCTATTAGCTGCGACCATATATGTAATACTTCTATATTGGCACTAAGCTCAAGGTACATTCGCCAACATCACAGTACAGCAATAGTGAAATATGAGCGAGAAAGCGTATAAACGAATGTACCTTGACATATGTCAAAAGTCAGGTGCGGTGAAAATTTACTGGAAATAAATAAAAATTTGTCGAAATTGACTGAAAAGCCTACCTTTTTCTTCAACCGCCCCTGGAGCAGTTTGACAGTTGTTCATGTGTAGAAGTGCACATGTATACACGCATAGAAATACATTCGCAAAATTTCGTGTTTTCTGTCTCATCGCTTTCTCCCTTTGATTTCCGAATGAAAACATATTGTGAAGATAGGTTAGTGCCAATATAGAAGTATTACATATATGGCTGCGACAATTCGACATGACATGACCACTATACTGTTACATTTACGAAATATATTTTTGACAATATTGATGACTCGATCGTTGAATGTCCTTTTTATCAACATTTCAACATATTCTTAAGCTCGATTGCTAAGTACATTTAATAAATGAATCCATTTTATAGTGGATTCTTGTATTTAATTTATAAACTTCACCAAATTGCAATTTATCGTTTAACCATGTCCTTTTGGATATTTTAGTTTATGCGATCATTTAAAAACCAGCAAGCTATCGGTATATCTCACATAAAACCATCATGCAAATTTTCATGATTAGATGGCATACGTTTCATCCCAATTTTTGTTAAAAGATAATGATTATGAATGATTAATTACTAATAACAAAAACGGCATCTTGTTGTATTTATTTTTATCACAGTGGCATAATCATAGAAATGTATGTATGCGTTCGAATTAAATTATTTGGGGGTATAAATAAATTTTAAGGGTGTTGTTGCAACTTTGAAGCTTTATTCAGAGAAACTGCTACTGTGTGTTTTGTCCATCGATAGCTTCGACTTTCCCCTTTCTTTCTGGCGCCATATAAAGATGATCCGATGCGATTTGTGAATGTGAATCCTTCAAAACTTATTTGTATCCCTAATATGAAAAACATGTTTATATATGAATATTTATAATAATAATAATTGACTGGCACGACAGCCCGATTACGAGACTAAGGCCTAGCTACCCGCAACAATCCGTGTTGTGCGTGCGAATTTTTACAAGGTTGGAAGGGACCTACAGTTGTCAGAAAGGTTTGGCGATTTCTAAGTTGATCTTAAGAAGGATAAAAACAAAATCCCATAGATAAAAATTAATTTCAATTTCAATGCTTCGTCGAGCTACTCGTAAAATAAAACTAATTAAAAAGTATGAAACATAGAACATTTATATAAAATAAAAAACATTATGAAAAATTTAAAACATAAAATTCAATTACCCAGAATGAAGGTACATATACTCGTATACTCGAAGGCGTTTAAATAGTCCATAATAAGAATGATTTATTCGCTGGTAAATAGATAGCAGTGGGGTATTGCAGTGGAGTTCTACGACCATTATTCATCTCTTCCGCCCCCTTTGTGCTGTTAGAGGAATTAAACGTAGGAGTTTTGGTGGGTTTAGGTATTTGACGTCCTTGATTGCTGCTGGTGTTGGCGCAGATGCAGTCCCTTTTCGTTGATAAGTAATTTCGCACCTCTTCCGATGCTGTATCGCGGTAGGTTTTCTTTCTTTCCGCTATCTTCACTATGATAGTGTTAGGTAGTTAGATATTCGGAAAAATGTTTGTGGTTTAGCCATCCGAAACTCCACACGAAGTCTGTGAATTCGTTCACAAACGAGAAGAATGCCAAAAGCCCTACAAGCTGTTCCTACAATTTGACGCTTTGTTTTCAATTAGAAACTCGAACAAATACGTTTTATAATAATCATACATCTCTATTGATTATACAGATCGACATGGAGGCACCAGAATTTAGAGAATTCGCCAAGAATATGGTGGACTACATTGCTGATTACTTGGAGAACATCCGTGAGCGGTGAGTGAACTGCCATCTTATGTGCATGGGCGTGAGTTTACTCTAATGATTTCGAACTGAAGCTAAAAATAATAACTGCATTCGTCACCGAATAACACGTTCATATCAGAGCAGGAATTCCAGGAAGTTGTTCCGTTGGGAGATATTCGAAAGAGACAGAAATTACATTACAAAATCTGGCGTTTATGGATTCTAATAATAAATATATGGTTGGTTGACCGGTGAAGTCCGACTATATAGCCTTGCTAATTTTTGAGACTTTCAGAAATTTCAAGTGCACATTTGTTTTGTAACGTACTTGTAGTTTAAGTTTGTAGATGTATGTATATATGGCAACTAACTACGAAACACGCGATAAAAAATCACATTGAGTGAATGAGATCAACCAAGGTCGGAGATATTAGAAGCAAAATGAAACGAAAAACGGTTTGCTGTTCTTGTGAACAATCGAAGTTATTAGGTTTCGAACGTTCCGTTCAATTGCCAACCTTGACCGTTGTGCACTTTCGAAAATATTCACGGGCCAACAATTATACTTATATCTTGTCGTATAAGCAGTGGTTGAAGTTGTTTTAAAACACTCGAAGCTTGCCGCGTTTGTATCTGCAATAGAACCAGTTAAGCTATGAGTACAAGCGTGATCAGAAGCAGTGGCGGCGCACTGTGTGGGAAGTAGAATGTAAAATTAAGCGGTGTTTTGCTTTTCAACAAACATTTTAGTAATTACGTAAATGCTCGTACTTATATTCGTGGTAATGTTATATTTCGACCATGGTGAGCGGAGAAGGTTTTTTAAATACATGAGAAAACACCATTTGATATTGTATATCTATATGTATAGTCTATGTACATATATATATATATTTCAAAAAGTCAGTCTACAGTACGTTACTTTAGGGATTAACTAAGCTAACATTAAATAAGAATTTATAAACAGATAACAAGAAGATGGTAAAAAATACAGTGCAGTGCCACCGAAACATGAACACTAAGCAATGACGCTGAGCCAATTAGGAGGGGAAAAGAAAGGCATAGCTCCTTATTTTACATCTGTAATCTCATATTCCAACCTATCCTATATTTTGCATTGTTTCAGTAATCCGTTTAAAATGTGTATTTTAATGTATGTACATATGTTAAAAAAATAGTGTTGCAAACAAATTTCAAACGGGAAATACAAATACAAATTTCACGATGTCAACTTACTTATGTTTGAAATAGCGGTGTTCCTAATTCGGTGACACTGCACTGTACTTTGAAAAGAATTCAAAAATTGCATTAAGTATAGAAGTTGAGAGACCTAAGCTATGAGAACCAGAAATCTTGTTAAATTCTAAACACATTTTAACCAAAGGAGCATTCAAGGCGTAATTAGATCTACTTGTTCGTTTACAAATGACGGAGGATCCGAGAAGTAATGTTAAAGCTAATTAGAATAAGAACGTAAGGACAATCAACAGGTGCTCTAATAACATCATGGATAGACAACAAACACAGGATAGTTGTTCTGCTTTCAACTGACCGAAGGTTTATGGGAGAATACACAGAAAGAGAGCGAGAGAATACGTGAGATACACAGAGGAATGGGGTCGGAAATCTTTAGAGAACGAATATCGAAATTCTGGAAGTGTTTTTGGGTACTTTCATATCGGTTGCAGTGAGAGATATAATATGGATTCCACCCAAAAGACGCAGATTCTAGACGGAATCTAACAAAGGAACTTTATAAAGGTTTGAGGGTTTAGGGATCTGAGAACTTCGAACTATTATGATGGACAAATGCAATCATAAAATAGGCATTCTATAAAAAATCATGCCAAAGTCTGTAAATTCACTGAGTAAGCGCATAAACAATGTGATATGTGCACGGGATGAAGACGATATTTAGTATTAGTAATATAAAAGCATTTCTTTAGAGTTACAGTAAGTCTAGTGCACCACAAATTTACGTTGTGCAACTCTGTAGATCATCAGTATCGTGAGAATTGCGGGCAGTAGTATACATTTTGAAGTCATTGATGTAAAGCGAGAACTAAATCGTTAAAATGTAAAAAAACATAGATGGATTTTCCTGGACATAAAGTAATCATATTTACATATTCATTGTTTTGCGCAAGTTTCTTCTTTTTTGAACGCTCTGAGCTTTGGTTCGAGATGGCTTCACATGTCTTTTACTAATAATTTAATATCTTTTCTGTATTTCTTTTACAGAAAAAATACAAAATAGTTGTTACTGAATACGCATTGAATTTATAATTTGTGCGGTTGATCCTTAAAATATTTTTTCAACATAAATAAACTTATTTCTAGTAAAGTAAAGATTTTCATTTTAGAAAAATACTAGTATTCAAAAATAAAAAGTTACAAATTATTTTAAACGCCTGAAAATAACACTTCTTAATCTTTTTGTTTATCTGGACAAAATTTTAAAATTGAGGTAATTTTCTATAACTTTACAAAAGTCGTCAATGTGATGGCTTCAAAGGAGGTGAAGGCTTATCATTTGAAAATAATTCCCGAGAAAGAGGAGGTGGAGTAGGTACTGGATATATAACTAGAAGTACTCTT
Source organism: Melieria picta (assembly GCA_964056695.1). Lineage (NCBI taxonomy): Eukaryota > Metazoa > Arthropoda > Insecta > Diptera > Ulidiidae > Melieria > Melieria picta. The sequence continues at coordinate 89,797,389 of OZ057399.1, forward strand.
TAGCTACTTCAATCAAAATTAGCTTGACTCCATTCGCAAGAAAATATAAGATTCCAGGATTTAACGGATTTCAAGGTGCATAAAAAAGTTTAAAGCTATCAACACAGACATACTTTTTAAACATTATCGTTGACAAAAAACGATTCTGGAAGTTTAACATAGACCAGAGAGTGACACCGGCATGCAACATGCACATCCTTGTTTGGCTCAAGGTTACTGAGTGTATTTTTGCTGCGATTGTTAGACTAATACTGCTATATTAAAGTCTCACCTAGTGAATTTCCCTAAAAACAGAATCGAATTTGGCAAAATTGGAAGCATTTCAACGTCTTCCAGCCATAGGAATCATTAGCCATAGGTATCAACAGTTGCGATAAGCACTTCGCCACTGTTGCTTACTGCTCATTACCATAGTAGGGGCATTAAGCTGATTGCTGTCTTCAGAGAACATGATAGAACACACTTTGTTATACTTATAAAATAAGTTTTAAGGAACATAAAAATAACAACACGAAGTCAATTTGAAAAATTGGTCGAATTGATGGAAGAAAACGAAGACTTTGGCCACCTTTTATTCATTTTCGACTTCTCAGAATCTCCTCCAAAACAAAAGACACTGTTGGTAACGCCAGATCAATATTAAAGTCGTTGTCGCTGCATTTTTGATAGCTTCCGTCCGCAAAAATCTGAGAGCCGCACGCAATGTTTACTCAACTTACAATCTACATATCTACAATAATATTATTTCATTACTTTGTGCATGATAGCTCCACCGGAACAGCTGCATCTCGTATTCTTGTCCTTATCCTCAAAAAGTAGCTAATATCCATTTTAAACTTTTCTGGTGCTTATTTGCACTTTATCTGAAATCAATTTTTCGCTTTTGCACATTTAAATTCTTTGTTGCTATGAAACGGCTCTTTTATTCCTCGAAAATTTTCAATATTTTAAGCTGCAACATCTCTGAAAGGGCAACTAGAAAAAGTTGCCACTCTTAATACCAAAGAGTGCCTCATTTCCACAGAGTTTGGTTGCCAACCATTATAAGGGGATAAGTGAATCTGTTTCAGCATAAGGTCTTTAGTTTTTAAATTATTATAGCTGGAGCTCTTTCTGAATTGAATTTATTTAATTCCACATCTAGATCTCGTGCTTCCAAAAGCGATAGTTTTAAAATATTTAGTTGACTTTTTTAAATCAATTTCTTTTTTAATATTGTTAATAGTCTGTAAGAGTTATAAATTCATAGACTGAAAAACATAAATATATATATATATTTACAATTATGAGGACATAGACCTCATATACATATACCAGAGACCTAAAATAATTATTATCCATATTTTTGGGAATGAAAAAATTGTCCTAATTTAAGAAATTTCTATAATTATTGTTTTATAACATAAAACTACTGCTACTCGCGAGTAGCAGCGACGCTCAGTGCTGCCGTTTTCAATTTTTTTTCAGTAGTACATGTTGTGATTTTTGGGTAGTATTTATGGACTTTGAGTAGTATACATGCATATTTTCTTAACAGTTTACAAAATCGCACGGATTCATCAAACTACTAAATCAAATACTAAGTTTCAAAACACATTAAAAATTTTATTTATAAAAAAGTGAAAGAAACAATGTAATTCAGTTACAAAAATGCCTATAAACAAATTGTATATGTTTTTAATATATAGTAATAGTAATTTGATGGTGGCAAAGCAATAATCGGTTAAGTCCATAAGTATTTTTTTGAACAGCACGTTTAAAGGAATAGGATAGCACCCTTAAACCAATGATGACTTAAGGGGTTATATACGTTTTCATGAGTCAAAAAATCGAAAAAAATTGTATGATTTATTACGAACAAACATACTTTCAAGAGTTTATGTTCAAAATTTCAAGTCAATCCGAGCAGTAGATCGTACGGTGCCTATCACTTTAAACGTGATTTTCTCCAAATGATGTTTTTTGAAAAATGCCTTTGCGGTGACCACGATATCTCAAAAACGACTTGACCAATTCATCTAATTTTTTTTATTCTTTTCCTAGTTACAATACGGAGTACTTGAACGATCATTTTTTCATTTGCAGTATTTGTCTTAACTAATAATTTTTTTAAAATACATTTTCGAGACTCAAAAAACCGCTTTTTTTTGCATTATGGTTTCCGTATGAAAAAAAAGTTTTTTTTCGAAATTTTTCGTTCAAGTACTCGGCGCTGTAGTAAACAACTGTAAATTTTTTGTCTTTTTGATTACAGTTGAGTTGTTGGCATTCAAACGTGGTCACCGCCAGACTCTGCAGAAAAAACGCGCATCAGGACAAAAGCTACAACTTTTACAATTTTCAATATTTATTCATATTCGACCACTCTTTTTTTTCGTAAGAATATGTACTATGTATACCTGTTATGCGAGTTTCTAATAAATTATTTCAAATAGCCCAAACAAACTCACAAATATGCCCTAAGTTTCCTGTACCAAAACGTATATAACCCCTTAAGTCGACCTAAGCGATATTCGTTTATGACCACAGATTTAATAATACTTAATAATACTTCTTTTTCGATGGACTTCAACGGAAAAAATTTTTAAAGCTTTGATAAAATACTTAATCTTAACCAAAATGTACTTTATATAATAGTGGAATTATATTAGTAGGCGTGGTTTAGCATGATTTACATATTTGGTGATATTTTGCTCAAATAGGGCAAAAACTGACAAGATCTTTTCAACAATATAGTAGCTTAATATTTGCATATCTACAATACGTACAAGTTCTCGCCTAATTCAGCCCAATTTATAACTATTTCTCTACGGATATACTCTAAAAACCCCATTTTGGAGATATTTTTATAAAAAAATTAAAAAAATTATACTGCAATTTTTTTTAAAGGTTTTTTGGTGGTCTGGTTTTAAAATACCTGAAGTTTAAAATTCCATAACAATAATTATGTGTTATTACAATTTTTTATTAATAGTTATCAAATATCCTTCGAATATTACTTTTAGCACTTCAAGCAAACAAACAAGAGAAACCAATCAACAGCAAAAAATCGAAACACGACGAACAATTTTTTTTTTTTATTTTCTTAAAAATGGCACAATTTAATTTTTTAATTTAAAAATTAATTTGTATGATTAATAATCCAGAGGGATTTGGCCCTAATTTGCACTGGTTAAATAAAAATGCCAAGCCCAAGAGAAATCGATGGATTTTATACACTTTTATCAGCATATTCCAATGATTGCGAATTTCATGTTTCAACTCAGTTTAATTTTTTCTGACTCGTCGACGTCCCAACAACCACTTTATTGTCTTTATACAATTTTAAAAGATTCCTACAGAATATGCAAAAATATTGAGTTATTTTGTATTTAAATACAGTAATATTACTCTATTATTTCATGATGTTCATTTTTGCGTATCGCATCCGATGCGCTGTTTTCAAAGTTTATCACTTTCTCAAAAGTTTATATCATATGATTACTGTGAAGTATTGTACGAACAGCATTTGGCAACGCGGTTAAAAAGGTATAATTGTCACCTTGAAACACAAGTGATAGAGTTGCTCACAAACCAAGGATATTTGGTTAGAAATAAAAAACGGCAACGTTGGTTTAAATTTCGTCCTCCGGCAATGTTCAGTTCGGTAACATGTTTCTATATTCTTTTCTAATAGCCTTACTTAGAATTACGGTTGCCATTCAACTAAAATTTTTTGTACCAAAATTTTCCCAAAAAAGGCCCAAAGTGGAAGCGAAAGGACCATTTTATGTTTTCGGCAAATTGTTTTTTTAACATCAAAGCAAAAGATAATTTTTATATCGTAATTTTTTTTTTGCTTGTACACTTTTGGATAAAAAAGGCCCAAATTACACAAAAGCGGCCCAAAGGCCTAAGTGAAAGAGCCGTGCCTTAAATATGAAAATAAAATTGCTAAAACTTATATTTCAGAAAATAGTAGTATAAACGGCCTGTGGGTAGTACGGTAGTACAAATGGCGAAATAGTAGTAAAATACTACTATAGTAGTACGTTCGGCAGCACTGGCGACGCTTACTCGCGTATACGAATACAAAGCAGCGAAGTTCCGAGCTCAGCTTCAGTGTCGTGTCAGACTTCATGCAAGCAACTTCATGCTCGTTTGTGGCTCGCATACTGCGAATATTTACGTTTTTGTGTACACTGAATATTCATGTAAATCAGAAAATGTTTAAGGTTGAATGGGAAATACAAATTTGTTTCCTTTTTTTTAGTTCCTGTTATACCTGTCCGTTATTTGTCCGTCCGCTTTGATATTTTTACGCTAGCAATATTTTTCAAGTTAAAATATTAGAGCTAAACAAATTTACGCCTTAATTTTGTGCAGTGTTTTTCACGCATACATTGCCAAAATGCGTGGTTGTGTTAGTGCCCATCACTGTTTTATAATAATTATTCCTAATAAGAAATTGTTTACGTCGCCTATAACTATTATCATGTAATAAATATTTTTGAGTTGCATAATAACTGTTATAAGTAACAAGTATATTTTTCGTTGTCGATAATTATTATTTTGGGATTTTTGTTTTTTATATTGCTTCATAACTTTTAATTTACGTTAATTAATTAATTGACTGGCACGACAGCCCGCTTACGCGAGACTAAGGCCTAGCTTCCCGCAACCACCCGTGTTGTGCGTGTGAATTTGTACGCGGGTGGAAGGGACCTACAGTTTTATGCCGGTTCCGAACGGTAGGTTGGGAGCTCTTTCATAAGCAATTTTTACTCTCAGAGGTTTGCCATTTCCAGCTGAGAGGACAGCCACCGAAAGAGAAAACGAGTTTTCCCGTTATTTTTTTTAGGTGTTATTACAGGCAATATTTGAACCTGGGTCGCTGCCTTCGACTCGCGGTCCAACGCACTACCAACTGAGCCACGGCGGCTGCAATTTATGTTACCGATAACTATTATTTTGAGAAATTTTTTTTTACGTTGCTTCATAACTTTTATTTATGATTTTTTTTCATTTACGTTGCCGATAACTATTATTTTGAAAAAAGAATTTTTTACGTTGAATTACTACATTTTGGATATGAATTAATTTTTAATTGTTTTGAATTGAGAAACGCAAATTAACTGCAGAAACCTTATTTCCACCATCAACTAAACAATTCAAAATCCATTCATACTCAAAATGTGGTAAGGCAACGTAAATTATAAAAATTTCTTTCATAAAAGTTATGAGGCAACGTAAAAAAATTGTCTTTCAAATAATAGTTATCGGTAACGTAAATAAATAAAAATCATAAATAAAAGTTATGAAGCAACGTAAAAAAATTTTCTCAAAATAATAGTTATCGGTAACGTAAATAAAAAAAGTCATAAATAAAAGTTATGATGCAACGTAAACAAAAAAAATCCTAAAATAATAATTATCCAGAATGAAAAAAATATTTATTTCCCATAACAGTTATTATGCAACGTAAAAATTAATTGTCGCAAATAATAATTATAATCAACAAATAAAATTTATGTTGCATTGTAATAGTTACATTGCAATTAATTTCTTAAAAAACCTATAATAGTTAAGTCCCTGACATATACTATATTGAAATTCAGAAACTTCCTTTTTTTTAATATTTGAAAGTTATAGGATTTGCCTTGGAAATATTAAAGAATTTAGTCTAAAAATATAACAATTTTCTTAAAAAAAAAGTTTAAAGGGGTTTTTAAGAAACTGTGAAACGATAAACTTTACTCTCAACAAAAGCTTTTAAAATTGTATTTTAAATATCAAAAAATGCTGCAATTGTATACATCCTCGAATACTATCCTGTTATTCTGCAGTTATTGGAGAGTTTGACATATATACATATATATTGCCCGACATTGCTTAGTTCTACATATTACCAAATTTGTAAAGAATAATTTCAGTTTTATCTAATTTATGCAGACTCATACACGTCAGTTAACTAGACGTAGAAATTTGTCAACTTCTACAACACCTCAACTTTTTAATTATTTTTTAGAGAAGACGAGTATATTCGACGAAAACAGAGTAAAATTTTTCTGCCTGTAAAATTAGGCAATTACGACAAAAATTAAGCGCCCTATCGTCTTACAAAGCATACCGTAATTTCTGTCACTATGGTGGGCGTGGAAGGGAGGTGCGCCAGGTGGGCGTGGTCAATCTTATAAAGCGTATGTTTACCTCTTGACAAAATGATTAAGTAATATCAATACACTAATATACCATAACTGACTTCAGGTAATATAGTGGGCGTGGCAAGAAGGCGTATCAGGTGGGCTTATGTACTATGAAGGAATATACATAATAAATAATTTGGTACTTATTTCATATGAATCAGTTTAGTGGTTTTTGCGTGATTGTCGCTCAAAACACATCAGACAAAATACAGTTGACTCGTTGAATAATAATACGAATGCATTGTTTTTATCTTTATGACGAGCACACTCGATATAAAGAGTTTAGGGGTTAATAGTTGCATTTACTTTTAGAAATTGCGTCCTCCAATACCAACATACATATTGTTACGAATGCTAGTTCCAGTGGGCTAGTACGTATCTATGGATTGTGCAGTTTAGAATAAAAACACACTTAATTTCTCAAACGCAGTCAATAACAACCAACAATCACTTTATTTCACCAATTTCACACTTTACTGTCTTTACGCTTAATTATTTGCTTAACCACTACGTGTGGCACCTTCACTTGTCAAACCAAGACTGACTCGCTGCGCCGCACCCGGCTGTCTTTTATACCTGTCCGGCCATCGCGCAGATCGTTCTCGCACATTCCGGAGTGGACTAAAGGTTTCCATGATGATCGCGACCATCATTGCCAGATTGGACTAAAAGTTGCCATCATTGCCAGGTTGGACTAGAAGTTGCCATCATTGCCAGGTCGAATTATAGCACGGCGCGTAGCGACAGGGTTGCTTTGCACAGCGACAGACTGTCTTATCGTTACACTGCCCACCACTTAGACTTGTTCGTCCCGAACAAGTGCCGAGGTTCCGCTGTGATAAGGCGCCAGGCGCTCCGAATGGACTACCTTCAGCTTAGCGCCTTTATTGCTGCAACGTTGAATCCTGTATACCACGTCGTTAATCCTAGTCACGACTTCGTAAGGTCCTTCCCATGACGCTTGAAGTTTCGGAGACAAACCTTTCCTCAGCACTACCAGATCGCCTTCCTGGAATCCCGCTGAGTTGGCCCGTCGATCATATCTGGCTTTCGCCTTATCGCTGACCAGTTTGGTGCGGCTTCTTATAAACTGGTGAATTTCCTCCAGTTCCGCCCGCTTATTGGCCACGTAGTCCGTCTTAGCGCCTCCCGTCGTGCTGACTACCCCGAACTTCAAGTCAGCGGGTAACCGCAACTCTGTGCCCAACTCACTCCAGCCCAACACTGCTCGGGCTGGAGTGAGTGATGTCGTGTCGTGCGGGGCTGACCTATACGCCATCAGGAACAGGGGGATATGCGTGTCCCAATCCTTTTGATTCCTGCCTACCACTTTCCGCAGGTATTCCTCCAGTGTCCGGTTAAAGCGTTCCACCATGCCGTCGGACTGTGGGTGCAAAGGAGTGGTACGCGTTTTCTTTATCCCCAGCAGCTCACACAATTCCTTGAATACCGCAGACTCGAAATTCCGGCCTTGATCTGAGTGCAACTCCAACGGAACTCCGAACCTGGCTACCCAGTTGTTTACCAGCTTTTCCGAGATCGTAGTGGCCTCCTGGTTAGGAATTGGGTACACTTCGGGCCATTTGCTGAAGTAATCCATTACCACCAGCACATATTTGTTGCCTTGAGTACTAGTTGGGAATGGGCCGGCGACGTCCATAGCAATCCGCTCGAAGGGCGCTCCCACGTTGTACTGCTGCATGCGGCCTCGAGATCTTCTTGTTGGCCCTTTCGCTGCTGAACATCGGTCGCAGCTCTTAATCCACTCGGCTACAGACTCCTGACATCCTACCCAGTAGAATCATCTTTTTATTTTGGCGACGGTTTTGGTGATGCCTAGGTGCCCTCCACTGGAGTCGTTATGGTATGCCTGGATGACCTCGTTGATTCTGCATTTCGGCACTACCATTAGGGAGTTGCTGGTCCGTCCATCCGCGCTCTCCCATTCGCGGTACAGGCATCCTTCCTTCAGCCGCAGACTTTTCCACTGTGCCCAGTAAGCCTTGGCGATCGGGCTTTCACCGGCCATCTCCTGCCAGTCTGGACGTGCGCCTTGCTCTTTGCCTTCGACGATTTTTGCAAGATCCGCATCCTCACGCTGGTCCTTTTGTAGCCTCTCCGCAGACCACTCTTCCTCTGGCATAACGCTTACCAACCGGACGTCCACTATCTGTTCTTTGCTTTCGGCTCGCAAGCACGGCCTGCATTTGATTTCGCACGGATGGAGTGGCAGCGCGTCAGTACATCTTGGTGACGCCTGTTCCCCGGAACGCTTCTCTCGCAGATGGCAGTCTCGTGAAATGTGGCCTTGCTTGCCACATCGCCAGCAACTGATTCTAGATGACATTGCCCGCAGCCTCGTTGGTACCTCTGAGCTCACTGGCTGGTTTTGCGTGGCACGTCCAGATTGGACTCGACGCCTTTCCACAGATGAATGTCGAAAACTTCCCCTCCAGGCAGCTTCATACATCAATGCACTTGTCACCGTCTCGTGGAACGTCGGCTTCATCATCATCAAGGTACTCACACGAGTCTCCGGGTCAAGAATGCCTTCGATAAACGCCTCGATCTTCAGCCTTTCCAAAACTTCCATGCTGAATTCTGGGTAGGTCATTGGTACCAGCCGCTCAATATCTGCCGCATACGTCTGCAGCGCCTCGTTGGCTCTTTGTCTACGGTTCTTCAGCTCGCAGTAATACACCATTTTGTTGTGCTCGTCACTGTATTTGGCTGCCAGCGCCCTTATGACGGTCTCGTAATCACCTCTCAAACTTTCCGGCACTGTTTTTATTACCTCAGCCGCAGGACCTCTTAGAGCCAGTATCAGTCTCTGACCTTTCCTGATATCGGTCCACTGATTTTCCAGAGCAGCCAGGTCGAACTGTAGCTTGAATGTATCGAACGACGTAGTACCATCATAGGTAGGCACTTCTATGGCAAAACTTTCCTCAACAGACCGCACCCTTGCTCGCAGCTGAATCTCTCTAAGCCGCTCGTCCATTTTTCTGTTCATCGAGTCCTCCAGACTATCAACTCGTTTGTTCAGGGAATCATCAAGATCGTCGACTCGTTTATCCAAGTGTTCCACTCGAGTTCCCAGGTGCTCCACCTTCACATTTAGCTGGTTGGCGATTTCTTCCACTTTCTGCTCCCAGCGCGCAGAATTTTCCTGAAGCTTGTTTTCCATTCGCTCTGCCATTTCCCGATTCGCAGTTTCCATTTTCCGGTTGGAAGCCTCAAACATGCCTTCCATTGCGACCATTAGCTGGCTCATGTCCATGGCTTGTGGTGGGGCAGCCGTACTTTGCATCGACGCAGCACCCGCAGGCGATTCCTCCACTTTGCCCGACGCCTCTAGCTCCTGCGTTCCGAACTCGTGCGCAGTCCAATCGATGCCTCGTGATTCACACGCCTCTCGCAAGCGCAGCTGCAAATCCACCTTCCCGCCAACAGTTGGCAAATTCCAAGCGGCCAGCTCCTTCTTCAGCTGGTCCACCTTCAGTTGCTCCAGTCTAACCATGTCTGCGTTTTATAATTAGTTTTTTTTTTCAGTAACACAATCCCACTTCTGACACCAAATGTTACGAATGCTAGTTCCAGTGGGCTAGTACGTATCTCTGGATTGTGCAGTTTAGAATAAAAACACACTTAATTTCTCAAACGCAGTCAATAACAACCAACAATCACTTTATTTCACCAATTTCACACTTTACTGTCTTTACGCTTAATTATTTGCTTAACGACTACGTGTGGCACCTTCACTTGTCAAACCAAGACTGACTCGCTGCGCCGCACCCGGCTGTCTTTTATACCTGTCCGGCCATCGCGCAGATCGTTCTCGCACATTCCGGAGTGGACTAAAGGTTTCCATGATGATCGCGACCATCATTGCCAGATTGGACTAAAAGTTGCCATCATTGCCAGGTTGGACTAGAAGTTGCCATCATTGCCAGGTCGAATTATAGCACGGCGCGTAGCGACAGGGTTGCTTTGCACAGCGACAAACTGTCTTATCGTTACAATATTTTTTGGTTTTTAGTTTAAATGACTCTTTTCCGAGAATTCAACATACAAGTACTTAAGTACATATCTAGCAGTTCGTCTAGTTTCGTCTAGTTTTTCTGTCGAATGCTAGTATTTATTTTTTCTCTGTTTCATTTTCGTTTTTTCAATAGTATAATAACAAATAAGTCTAATAAAAACCCTCCCCCTCAGGGCAAACAAGATGTTTTTGAATACATTTCTCAAATCACGTAAATTTTGATGTCTGAAATTTTTCAGTTGAAAAGCTGTTAAACTGCAGTCGCATTTTCATTCAAATAAAATCGTAGTAAAAACAAAAGGCAAAATAATTTTAATAATTTCAAAAAATTGTGTTTGCTCAGAGAGAAGGAGTTTTTAATAGACTACTCTATTATTATACTATGGGTTTATATAAGGTCCATAAACCTTGATATGGTATTGCTGAATTCTATTATTCTTTGGTCTATGATTTTAGGCGCGTGCTGCCAGACGTGAAGCCTGGCTATTTGCGTCCATTAATTCCGGACAGCGCGCCCCAGCAGCCTGATTCTTGGGAGGATGTTATGAAGGATATTGAGCGCGTCATTATGCCTGGCGTTACTCACTGGCACAGTCCCAAGTTCCACGCGTATTTTCCCACTGCCAACTCCTACCCGGCTATTGTTGCCGACATGCTGAGCGGTGCCATTGCCTGCATTGGCTTTACATGGGTAAGTGCCCCCGATTAATTTGCTTTAGGTTAAATATTCATTGATTTTCAATGCTGTTTATAGATTGCAAGTCCGGCCTGCACGGAATTGGAGGTGGTTATGCTGGACTGGCTGGGTAAAATGCTGACTTTGCCAAAGGAGTTCCTGGCCTGCTCCGGAGGAATGGGCGGCGGTGTTATTCAGGGTACCGCTAGTGAGGCGACACTAGTGGCCTTGCTAGGCGCGAAGGCGAAGAAAATCGAAGAAATTAAGAAGCTGCATCCCGAGTGGGATGACAATACTATAATCTCCAAACTGGTTTTCTACAGTTCGGAACAGGCGCACTCGTCCGTCGAGCGGGCTGGCCTGCTGGGCGGTGTGCGATTGCGCTCGGTTCCTGCGGATGATAAAAACAGATTACGCGGCGAGGCGTTAGAAGAAGCTATTAAGACGGATATTGCGGACGGCCTGATACCGTTTTATGTATGTTTGAGAGAATTTTATGGTTATTGCCTTTGACACACCTATGTATGTATTTATATTTACAGGCTGTTGTCACCTTGGGCACCACTAATTCGTGTGCTTTTGACTATCTGGATGAATGCGGTCCCATTGGCAACAAGTATAACATTTGGATTCACGTCGATGCAGCCTACGCCGGAGCAGCGTTCATTTGCCCTGAGTATCGACATCTAATGAAGGGCATTGAAATGGCGGACTCGTTCAACTTCAATCCCCACAAGTGGATGCTGGTGAATTTCGACTGCAGCGCTATGTGGCTGAAAGATCCCAACTGGGTTGTTAATGCATTCAATGTGGATCCGCTATATTTGAAGCACGATATGCAAGGTTCAGCTCCAGACTACAGACACTGGCAGATTCCCTTAGGCCGGCGTTTCCGTGCACTAAAACTGTGGTTTGTTTTACGCTTGTATGGTGTCGAAAATATTCAGGCGCATATTAGGCGTCACTGCGGTTATGCAAAACATTTCGCCGATCTGTGTAAATCCGATACCCGCTTTGAGGTAGTAGGCGACGTCAATATGGGTCTCGTCTGTTTCCGTCTAAAGGGCACAAACGAGACCAGCGAGAAATTACTTAAGCGCATCAATGGACGTGGCAACATACACATGGTTCCAGCCAAAATACGCGACGTATATTTTTTACGCATGGCAGTATGCTCTAGATTTACTAAACCAGTCGACATGGACTACTCCTGGCAGGAAGTCAGCGCTGCCGCCGACGAGTTACTGAAGGAGTAAGCGGTGCTATTCCAACAGCCCAAAGTATGCCAAAAATAATACTTACAACAAACGAAAGGAACGACTAATTTAGGGACCAATAATAAGAATTCGAATGCTTCATTAGATGTTGTGTACTGTTGGACGCATTTAAGCGTATATGTATGTAAGATGACTTGGATGTAACTTGTTTATTGTTGCTAGTGAGTGATGGTAACCTCTCATAAAAACTCAACAATAATTTATATGCAATTTAATAATCTTCGTATTTTGCTTTTCTAAAAGTTAAGCGTAAGTTGCCAGAACTGTGTTTTTAATAAAAGTGACTTAAAAATACATTACATAAACATAAATTTGGTAAAATCATGACTCAATCTGAGGTTTTTTGTAATACTTTATAATGCGTTCGGCTTCTCTGATTCCACTCATGCGGGCACCATCAATCGTGCCGAAACCATTCAATATCGTCGCGTCGCCAGCGAAAAGTAGGCTAGGCATATCACCCAATGGTGCAGCCAAAGTGTTCACATCATGCACAGTGCTCACGGTTGAAAAGTATGGTCGCCCACCGAGGTAACAGGCCAAAGAGCTCCATTTAGAGCGCAACACCGATGATGGGTAAGGAATTGTTGGATTCCGTAATAAGGTACGTAGTAACTTTGTAATTTCATCCAACACTTCGAAGTCCGGCAGCTTTTCGATTTCATTGTAAAACGCACCGCCGACCAATATTTCCAGCACTCGATTGCTTTTGGGAACTTTCGATATTTCCACCACCTGCTTTGTCCACATTCGATTCGCTTCCCTTTCCTTTGAGCCCCACAGCGGACGTATGTTGTTCCGGAACCATGGCCGTATGTTATGCTCGTATTCAAAGTAAACTTTTACCGGATTACCAAAACCCAGATTATTTATTGCGTTGAGTTTCTCTTTGGGCAGCGTTGGCTTAAACATGTAGTTGGAGAAATTTTTTAATACTCCCAGGGGCAACGTGCATATTATGTGATCAGCAGAGAACACGCTACCATCTATACAGGCAACCGACTTTTGATCACATTTCCACGTTTCGCCATACCAGTTGATTTCGCCTACTGGTTTCCCCACCTTCATGTGATTGCCACCAATGCTTTTTGCCACGTTATTCAGAATATTGTCCAAGCCACTCGGAATGTAAATATAGCTAGCGGTGTGGTTTTGCTGCTTTGTGATGTGCTCTATATTCACATACTCAAGGCAACAACCTAGTAAACTACCGAACTCCTTGAAAAGCGAATTGAATATGTCCTTAGCGATTTTTTGGTCTTCTCCCCTAAAAATGGTGTTAACAATTTTTGTTGTTTCCGCCTGGAAGTAAGTATGCACACTATTCAAATCGTGCAGATCGCCAGCTTTATACTTCTCGTCGAGTTCAATTCTAGAGCATAGCCGCTTGTAAAGGATATTAATTAACTCAGGCAACTTCCGATTAATCTTTTCGCCTAGTGTATTCACGTACAATTTTTCGTCTTTCTGTAGTATCTCCCTATGTATCCCCGATGTCTGCCTCAGCATATCGTACACGGTGTCTTTCGTCGCATCTATTGTCACCCATTTTGCACCGAGCTCACAGAAGGCATCCCCAAATTGCTTGGAGTTGATGCGGCCGCCAAAGCGATCCGTTGCTTCCAAGACAATTGTGCGCTCGAAGCCATTCTTTATTAGATGATTGGCCGCTGAGAGCCCTGCCAGGCCAGCTCCAACAATAACAATTTGAACGTCAGCCAACGGTTTTTCAGCTTTAAGTATGTTACTCTGAAAAGTTGATAGTGTGGACTTGAAGAGGTGTCTGCTAAAATTTCTGAAACTGAAAATATAATTAATTCGAATCGCTTATGGTATAGCTTATTAATACAAGTGAATGTGATTTGAATACATAATAATAATTAAGTAATATCGCCTTTGCGTTTACAAATCTTAATATAAATTCAAACCAATTGATCAATTGGATTATTGACTTTCTGGGGAGAAGCGATGGCACATAAATGTGACGGATTATTATCCACTCCGACTTTTTATCATGATTGCCGGCCAAATGGTTCGTTTTGATAACTCTTAAGCCATCTGCTATGAACTAAAATATCGGTTACGTTGCGACGGTCATTCCAAAAAAAAAATTCTGGGTTTCCTTTTTCAGGAAGTGCCGTCATTCCGTCTTTTTATATTTTCGTTTCTAAATAAGGATTTGACAACTTGAGGTGCTTTAAAATCAGACATTAATTGCAGCAGCAACTGATATACAAGGAATATTTCTCAAAATTTGAATATGTTCGTCAGCATATTGAAAGTGCCGTAATGAGATGTGCCCTTTCCGAACCCCTATTGACACCAATTTGGCTGGTTCACCACTTGACACTTACCATATCATTTCAGATACATGTATTTCAATTTTTTTTTTGCAATAATAAAAAATCCTTTTGAAGTAACTTTTAATTTTGTATTTGTTTCGCCGAAAAGAAAATCTATGTCGAACTAGTGAGCATTTTTATTTACCTGCTTTGATAATTTGTTGACGGACCAATTCTCGATGATTTTGACAGCTGCCATTGTGCTGGTTTGTGTATTGGAGAATGCTTGCAAAACTTGTTGCCAGAGGGCGTGCTCTATCTTAATATAAAATCAGTGTTGGAAAATAAAAATATATTAGACAAAAACTTTTCAAAACATTTTTTTGTTTTCAGATAATCGGATCCATGACACATGCTTCTATTCTTAAAGTTAATGAAATAAGACAACATTTTTCGACACGCAAGAGAAAACAATGTGCAATTTTTTCACTTCAAGAGTAGGTAGGTAGGTTGTAGTGGCTGCATCTGTATGAGACACACTTAGGCCTCTATATGGGCACATTGTGATACCACAAATTGTATCCTTTTGAAATGTGTATGCAACACTGTAGAGAAGCAAACTTTGGCTTTTTCAGCTATTAACTTTCAGCTATTAACTATAACTTTTATAAAAATAAAATTTATGGTTTTTGATGTTTTATAGAAAAGGAGTGGGGCTACCAAAAGAGATCATAGTGAACATTATTATTACTAGGGATCGGAATTATATGCAAGTGCATATTTTTTTGGAGCATCGGATTTGAACGGGACCAAGACAGAAACTATTTTTATTGAAAATTATTAAGAATGAGCTAACATATGCACTGCATATTGGCATATGTTTGCATATTTCGCATATTTTTTGCATATTCTGCATATTTTGCATATTTTTTTGCATATGTTTGCATATTTTGCATATTTTTTGCATATTTTGCATATTTGTTGCATATTTTGGCATATCTTTGCATGTATTTTTCAATTTTTTGCCGTATTTGGCGTAAGTATGTTTATAAACATATTCATATAGACTTATGTTCTTCTATGCAAACGAACAAGGGTGAGGATGATGTGTTCTTGTGTGTAAAGGGGTTGGGAGGGGGTGGGGGTCAATTTGGACAAGCCCAGACTTTTGTTATTCCGAGAATGATGTTCTCACGATCATTATTGAGGGTGTTGCAGTTTGGCTCACTAAGCTATTTTTTGGGGTCAGCAATGCCCAGCATACAAGAATAATGAACGTTTTCGTACTCCACGAGCTGGTGTACGGCATATGCTGACCGTAGAAAACTTGGAGCAAATTTTAGTTATCCCTCTAGTTCCCAAGAAGGCCTGTAGACATCCTAAGCTTACAAAAATTCTGTAAATTACGCCTTATGATTTTTTTAGCTGATTTTACACGTATGGAAAGGGGAATCTCCATTTTATAAAATAAATGTTGTCAGATAACGCTGGCACATGCACAACGGTAGTAATTGTAAGACAAAGTTGAAGTTTCGTGAGAAAGTAAGCAAATAATTATTTTTGAAATTGTGTGAGAAACAAAAATTGTTTTACATAAATTGTGAGCCTCAATGAGCTGTTAGTGTTCTTTAAGAAAATAAAAAAAAATTCCGGAAAAAAGTTGTTACACTCCTCCTACATAACCCAAACCCTAGAGTGTCTGTAGGCCTGCTTGGGATGAAAAGCGTAAATAATTAACGGTCATTGATGATATTTTTTCGCTATTTAAGCATTATTTTTCTATTTGAACCGACATTTTGATTACACCGCAATGTAAAAAGATCAAGTCACTGCAAAAATTTATACAAAGGCGTAGTACGTGGGGGTAGATGAGAGAACTAGTCTCCCCTAGTCCTTTATTTCATGGAGTAGATTTATCGACATCTGTGTAAAAAGATAACAAAGCATTAAAAAAAATTATAACCGCAAATATATATATACCTATACCGATTTTTTTTAGTTTTCCTAGTTTCTACACCCCCCAAAAGCAGTGTATAAACTACCCCACGACACACTACCCCTCGCCTTACCCTCACCCCTTTTAGTTTATTGTCTATTGCACGCAGAACTGTTACCCGTTATTTATCTTTACATATATTTAATAAAAAATTAAAAATTTAAATTAATTAAAAAAAAAAATCTTCATATGGAATTTTTTTTGGCTTTGTTTCCCAAGCAGGCCTGTAGGCCTGCTACTTTCTACACCCTCTATCACGCCTCCTATTAACATGAATTTTTTTCCCCGAACAAACATTGCTTCTCCACCACAAAACTATCACTGGTAAATTTTTCAACAAGATTAAAAACTTGGGAACTAGAGGGTTATTTACTGTAAAAAGAAGTTAATTTTTTACATTTCATTTTAAGTTTTATTATTGTTTAAGTTAAGGTTTTTTTTTTGGACTTCAAGTTAAGAAATGAATTCTATTTAAAACACAATGTTTTTTTAAACTTTTTTGAACTTCCCAAATTTCACTAAATTCCTGGAATAAGTATAAGAAATACTACTAGTTATCCCCGGCTTTGCACGGAAGAATTTCATACTTTTATTAAAAAAAATTTTCATTCCACAACTAGCAGGGCCCGCTGCTTTGCATGCAAATTTTAAGTCAATGTGCTCAATAAATCAAGTTTCTCTTAACACTTTGCCGTCCGCACGTCTTGTAAATATTTATTTATTTGCCTTGCGCCGGCAGCGCTAATTCGGATTACTTGGCTTGTCGCCGGCCGTTTTTGACATTATCGGGAGATTATGAATTGTTAAGTTTTACTAATCTTATCGTTAGTTCTCATAAGTTCTTAACCTTGTTCCCCTACTTTCATGACATTTTGAAGATATACATACGTAACTAAATACAAAATTTGTTTGTTTTATATAATTCGCGCACGACACCACTGTGGTGTCGCCGGACGGCATAGTGTTAATCCTTCGTTGACCCAGTCAGATTCGTACGAGAAAATAATTGTCTAATTATATCTTATTTAAAGGGCTTTCGTCATATTTTAAGTAATTTGACCCCTTAAATCATGTTTCCCTATACAAACTCTTAACACTAGAAGTACCGGGAGCGGTCATTTGACGGTTTTCAGTTTTTGATTAACCGTAGCTCGAAAACGGTTTAAGTTACGAATCTGGTTCTCCTTGACTTTTAATATTTTACACTAAGCTCGATATTCTAAAATTTTGCAATCACTGCGCCAATCTGTTCTCTTTATATCATCGATTTTACCTACTAGTACCACGAGCGGTCAAATGACGGTTAACTACGTAGCCATGGAAATAAAATTATAACATTCACAAAAAAGTCAAAGATGGTACAAATTTTACAAGAACCTACCATATGTCTTGCCTTCTGTTTTATATTAAATTTATAACCGACTTTTATATATTTATGAATTTCAATGTAAAAACAAAAATGCATTATTTTACGTGTTGTGTTTGAAAGCATGAGCAGAAAGCGGCGAGAAGAAATTTACTATGGTCATGAGTAGTAGCTTTACTTTTAAAATATTTGCCAAAACTATACTTTTTATACCGGTACTCCTAGTGTTAACCCATTATTGACCCGTCAGATTTCGATTTTCAAAAAAATAAAAAACACGTTTCGTTTCAAGTTTGAAGACAAAAACCCCATTAAATCATGCTTATCCATACAAACTTTTAACCCTCAGTTTACCCTGTTTGATTTCGATTTAAAAAAACTGAGAAACACGTGTTTGATTATTTTGCATTTGAAGTACTTTTACCAAATTCGAAGTGAAGAAAGGGCTAAAAAATTTTGTTTCCCCATACAAACATTTAACCCTTGGTTTACCTCGTTAAATTTAGATTTTCACAAAAGTAAAAAACATGTGTTTAATTCTTTTTTATTTATAATGTTTTCACCAATTTTTAAGTAAATAGGCCTATCGGTTCATGTTTTTTCGTAGTCTTTCCGTATACGAACCTTGGTTGACCCCGTTAAGTTTTGATTTTCGAAAAATTGAAAAATACGTGTAGAATTATTTTTTATTTGAAGTGTTTTCACCAAATATGAAATTAATAGGCTCATTCAAATGCGTTTCTTCATACAAGACCTTAACCCATGTTTTGCCCTTTTAGACCCCGAATTTCAAAGAATCCCAAAAATCAAAGAATTTAACGAAGGTTCATTTATCAAGATGTATCTACACTGCAAATTTCATGTTTGTAGCTTCAGCGGTTCGACCTGGCTGGAGTGCATATGTTTTGCATATATTTTGCATATACAGTCGTGTCTGGGTATAGTGAACACCCTATATAGTGAACACTTCGATATAGTGAACACCCAAATTTTGACATGGAGCCTCTAAATATTGAACAAAATTTTTAAAGCAATTTCAAGCAAAAAGGAAAAGGTGTAGGAAAGGAGCAAATAAAACGAGTTTTTGAACAAAAATGATAACCTTGATATAGTGAACAACCTCAATACTGTGAACAGGCCTTGCAATAATTAGTTCACTATATCCAGACACGACTGTATTTTGCATATTTCGTGCATATTTTGTGTGTATATAAATCCGATACCTAATTATTACTATCAAAAATGACTTGAAATCATTGAATTGTTTTGTTTTTATAAAAAATTTAAATATTGTTATAAATATACTTTTATATTCATATATATAGCATATATATGAACAATACTTATTAACACTAGAATGTCCAAGGGAGTAAAAATAACTCCATTGAGCTGTTTTATTATACATAAATAACTTCTATGCCAAATATGCATTTTCAATTGCAAAATACAAAGATTTATATCGATTTGCGTACAATGTATCTGTACTGCAAGACGTGAAAGAACTTGTGTCGTGAAAGAAAATGTGTCAATAATTAAACGATTTAACTAACATGCTAAACTATTCTCTCTCGCTGATGTTTGCGGTACGTTATTATAATTGAATTTTCTTTGTAAATACTGCAAAATAAAATATATATTTTTTTATTGCAATTTTAACTTACAAATGAATAAAACAAAGAAATAAACAATATGGGAATCAAAACGACACCGTCTGGTCATTTAAGGAAGATTGGAGTGGCCGGGCATTCTAGTACGATAACAAAGTCCAAGTTCATACAAACGGGAATGAATTTATATCAATGCATAGTATAGTATCGGACGGCGTCATCCCGGCCGAATTGCAGCAAGCCGCGGAATCGACGGTGCCGTGGCTCGTTGCAATTTTCAGGGCATGCTTGGAATGGGGCTACATCCCCCTCCCATGGCGGGAGGTGGATGTCGTCTTCATTCCTAAGGCCGGGAAGACCTCGCACGTCAAGGCAAAAGACTTCAGGCCAATAAGCCTGACATCGTTTCTCCTGAAGACCCTCGAGAGGATACTCGACGTCCACATCAGGAGCCTTATCGATCCAACCGTTCTCTCTGAGTCGCAACATGCCTACACAAGGGGTAGGTCGGTTGAATCTGCGTTGCACTCCCTGGTCGACTACATAGACAAGTCGCTAACATACAAAGAGTACACCCTGGTGTCTTTTATAGACATAGAGGGCGCATTTAATAATGTTTGCCCTCTTGCGATAGGAGGGGCTCTTTCGGATCTTGGCGTTGACAGTAAACTGGTAAGCTTCATCAGCGCCCTACTTAACAGCCGTTGTATCAACTCCACGTTGGGAACGGCGCATCTTCGCAGGTCAGTCACCAGGGGAACCCCCCAGGGGGGCGTTCTGTCGCCGCTCCTGTGGAATCTAATCCTGAATAGATTGCTTGTCAACTTAGCGGCTGTTGGCTGCAAGGTCGTTGCTTATGCCGACGATGTTGCGATGGCCATAGCTGGCAAATTTCTGAGTGTGCTCTCCGAGCGGATTAATCACTTCCTGGACATCCTCACCTCATGGAGCAACTCCTGTGGCCTTACAGCCAACCCGGAAAAGACGGATCTTGTTCTTTTCACAAGGAGATATAAGGTTCCGTCTTTCAGACTTCCCGCCCTAAATGGTACCCCGCTCAAACTGAGTAAGGAGGTGAAATACCTGGGGCTCATACTAGACTCCAAGCTAACTTGGAGCGCAAACATCGCGGAAAGGGCAAAAAGAGCCTCCAGGGCCATCTACTGTTGTAAACGGGCAGTGGGTGCAAGATGGGGGCTTCAGCCTCGCGTTGTTATGTGGCTCTATGAGGCAGTGGTCGAGCCCATCCTCCTCTACGGCGCTGTTGTATGGTGGCCTGCGGCGGCTAGCCGAGCTAACCTGAATCAGCTCGACAGAGTCAGGAGACTAGCTACCACTCTCATAACAGGAGCCATCCGTTCCACGCCTACCAAGGCGCTTTTTGTTATGCTTAATTGGGTCCCCTCGACCCTACTAGTAAGGCAGTCCGCCAAAACTGCCGCTGTACGGTTGAATGCCATACGCAGTTGGGCACGGGCGGACATAGGCCACTCTAGAATCCTCGGGCTGGATCTTCCAACCCCGACACAGACCGACTACATAGTCCTTCCCCCTAGCTTCGAACATAAGTTCACTATAGGGATACCCAGCAGGAACGACTGGTCAGAGGACCGTCGCTCACTGCCAGACGTCGTCGAAATCTTCACAGACGGCTCTAAACTTGAGAATAGAGTCGGGTGTGGGGTTTTCTGCGACCAATTGGGGGCCAGCATCACTGCTCGGCTCCCGGACCACTGTAGCGTCTTCCAAGCGGAGACCATGGCAATACTGCTGGCTGTGGACCGGTTGCGATCGCAACCCCCCATTCCCTCGGCTATATGTATTTTCTCGGATAGCCAGGCTGCAATCAAATCCTTGAAAGGTATTTATACCTCCTCCAAACTGGTGGCAAAGTGTCGTGCCGCCCTAAACAGCTTAGCGGAACATGCCAGGGTTCACCTGAGTTGGGTCCCTGGGCATAGCGGCATCTCTGGCAACTGTGCGGCGGATGAGCTGGCCAGAAAAGGCACTTTGCTTCCAGCACCCACTACGCAATGTAGCATCCCCCTTGCGACTGTCAAACTGATGATCAGGCAGACGTATCTTCGCCTGGCTAACCGACTCTGGGCGGAGGAGAGCCACTGCAGGATCTCCAGAGAAACCTGGCCGTCGCTTAACCATGGCAGAACAAGTGAATTACTGCGGCTAAAGCGGAATTCCATCTATCCCACAGTATCTGTGCTGACAGGACACTGGACGAACGGCGAGCACGCCAGGAGACTCGGCCTCCCCTTCAACGACCATTGCCGCAGCTGCGACGATGTGGACGCGGAGGAAAGCGTCGAGCACCTGATGTGCCATTGCCCAGCACTAGCGAGGAGACGACTCCGGGTGCTGGGAGCGCCGTTCTTCAGCAGTCTGGCCGACCTCTCAGGACCCAGCATCGGCCGCATCGCCCGATTCATCACGGAATCGGGATGGCTCCTGCCTGACACCCGGGGGGGTGTGTTAGCCTGAAGGGCGGCCACGTCCTTCACGTGGTACCACAACGGGCCGTACTATGGCCTAAGTGAGCTCTTCTAGCTGCCACCCTAACCTAACCTAACCTATAGTATATATTTAGAGTTGAAAAATAATGTTTCCGAAAAATTGGGTATCGGTCGGATCGGTCTCAATTTAAATTAATTTTAATAGATATCTTTGCGCAAACAAATTTACAAAACAATTTAGTATTTTGTAAAAAGTTGTATGGTTTTGTGTATTAAATTAACGATTAAAAACGTTTGTGCTTGGCTTTTCTATTTAGCAAAATATTGGTATGCAAAAAGAAATGGTGGTAAGAAATTATGTTTTCTTCTTATAAGATTTTCAATGTACATAAATTTGAAAAAATTCTCTAATTATTTTAACAAAAAATATGCGAAAAAATTCATTTATAACTAAAATATCATGCATATTGTAAATTTGCCGAAAATCATGCGCATAAAGAAAATGTGCATATAGGTATAGCCAAATTATGCCAAAATCTTTAATTCCACTTCAAAGAAGTGTTCATGATTTGTAAAGATATTTTAACCATTTCGTTTTAAGCTCGACCCAAGAAAATATGAATATGATTTTTCTTGCCCTAGTAACATATCCATATATAAGCACTAAGCCATAAGGAATGTATGTTATGTGCACCTCATTTTGAAATATTTTTATTCTTTTCTCTTGTTTGCATGTGATATGTATTTCCGAAATACCTGTTGGGTTTTTTAGGCAATATTCGGGATGAAATAATAAAATATAAAAAAAATAATAGAACATTTAAATTTATTTCTGTTAAAGTTAAATCCAAAACCAAAAATATTATTGCTAATTTAAGCATATATTCTAATTTTCGCAGCAAGGGAAAGATATTTTTCCCCAAATCACATCTATAATGGTTTTAGAAAGTGTAAAAATATGTAACACACTTTTGTATTTTAATTTAACTTAATTAGAGTCAATAAATAGACATAACGGTTAAAATACGCGTCGTATGAAGTATATAGGTCATCAAAAATGATATGTTGGAGTAAAGGGGTTTCCTTTTCATTCACATCAGCTTTTATTTTGACTTTTCCGTTGCACTTGCTCCGATATGTAGGCCGGAAGACAATTCCTGGCTTATCGTTATTTCGCCTTTCCCTGTAATGCTGTCGGCGTCGAAAATGCATTCCTGCTGAGCGGCACGCATCAGGCTCTCCGCTCGTAGCACCTCTGTTAATTGCGACTGGATTTCAGACCACGCAAAGTCAATATCATTCTCTTTGGGATCCATACCACAAACAACAAAGCGTAAAAAGTGTTTACCGCGGTGCGATGCCTGTACCATGTACAGCTTTTTACGATCTGTTATGCGCTGTAGCAAAGCAGTGGTGCGTCCGTTGTCACCTATGGCTCGAAAACACACCAGGCCGAGTGTGCGCTTTGAGATGATTTCGAAACGCTCATCGGAAAGAACGTGATGCTCAAAGCGCTCTGCCAACGCCATGTGTTTGCGCACGTGCGCCCTGAGCCCCACCGCACCAATCGACCGAAATGTTATCCACACTTTGAGGGCTCGAAAGCGCCGGCCCAACGGGATTTGCCAATGCCGGAAGTCCGGCATCTGTGACTCCCCCTCATGCTCGTGCTTCAAGTAGATGCGATCTACATTGAAGCTGTCAACCACTTTGCGCGCGTCCTTCAGCCACATAGCGCAGCAGTCAAAGTTAACCATGAGAAACTTATGTAAATTGAAATTCAAGGAATCTACTTCATTTAAGCCACGTCGCAAGTGCTCGCACTCCTCCAGTGCGAAAGCGGCGCCGGCATACGCTGCGTCAACATGCAGCCAAATGTTGTGTTGCTGACAAATGGGCGCTAACGATTCAATATCGTCATAAGAACAGGTACCCGTGGTACCCAACGTGGCGATGCATATAACTGGGAGGAGACCCTTTGCCACATCTTCCATCACAGCCTCTTTTAGCACTTTGCCGTGTAGTACAAAATTCTGGTCTGCTGGTAACAATTTTACTGGCACAGCGGCCAAGACACCTGCTTTCTCGATGCAACTATTGCTTTGGTCGCTCGAGTACGCTATCAGCCTGCCGCGAATGTCACTTTCACTCATCTCTGGATGCTTTAGTCTGAAGTGGCGCACGGCTTGTTCACGCGCCGCAATAACAGCGACCAGAACCGCTTCGCTGGCAGATCCCTGAATAATACCACCGCCATGCCCATCTGCCGAGTGTAGAAATTGTGGGGGCAACTTTAAAAATTTGGCGAGCCAATCCATTACGACGACCTCGAGCTCGGTGCAAGCTGGACTACAGATCTGTGGACGAAGAAGTCAGTTTCTATAGTGATTTAGCATACTAAGAGTTATATTTATGCACAACAAGTATCATGTCAGATCCTCAAAATACTTACAGCGCAGTGCCACTGAATTATGAATACTAAGCAATGACGCTGAGATAATACAAATGTAGGGGAAAAGAAGCGCATAGCTTATTTTTTGATTCTGGAATGTCCGATTTATATTTTGCATTAATTGAATAAAAATAATAATTAAAAAGGGAATTAGTTGCGTTCCTTTCCCCAGGCGTGTAAATGTGTGTTAAAACAAATGTTGGAAAAAATTGTTGCATACACATTTTAAACGGGTGAAGTTTGTGATTTCACCACAGTTCACATAAGCCGAAGTGAGTCTCATACAAAGGCAACCACCCTAACCTTACCTAACGGTTCCAGTTCTTATATCGTAAAAAAACTAGGATTTAACTTAATTGAGATAACACACATATCATGAAAAAGCACGAAGTCAACTTAGTTTAAAATACCGGTGTTCATAATTCGGTGGCACTGCACTGTAAATCTGTATCTACATATGCCGGTGTAAGTATTGCGCGTTATGCAGAAAACACATTAAATTACTGATCGAAAGAAATTATTATCTTTATATGAGTTGAGTTACATACATTTTGAACCCATTACCCTCTGACTTGTGATCCGCCGTTATAACAGTGGCATACACACAGTCTAATTTTCAACGCTTTGTGGGAGAATTTAATGCTTTAAAAATATTTGGCAAAAACTATGGCTATCACAAGTAAGGTCCACCTTAACATGCTACGCATCATTATGCATATTCCAAATATTTTAGAGCTGGCTGCTCGGTGTGTATTTTTGTTTATTTTAAAGGTATTTGGACGTTTCAGCGTTGACTCGAACTAAAACCAGTTTAACAGATTCGCTGGGCCACATACTTATAAGTGAAAGTGCTGCGCACACTTGCTGAGATGCTGATACGCGAACATCTTCTCACCACATCACACTACACACTAAATGCACATGGATTGGTGAAATACCTAAGAAATGGTCACACTTGCAAAATGTAAAGCATTCCAGCCAACACTCTGTCATTGTTTAGGTCGCAAAAAGAATCACACTTCTCCTACCCAATTGAAACCAATGACGCTAAATCCTGCTGCCAGCATCTCACCAACAATCGATGGGTACGAACATGCAGTCGGATAGAACGCGTGAAAATTTGGGGACTGCCAATGAGTGATGCCGGGCTTGATGTATTTGCTGATATCCTGCAGGATAACTCCCCAGTCCTCAGAGGTTTCTGGCAGCTCCCCTGGTAAAAGGTTGAAGAGGTATCCGGGCTTCACCGATGGTAAGACTTCGCTGCGGATAAATTTTTAAGTAAACGGTTGCGTCGCCTTCGCCTTGGGTAAATACCATTCGCGGATATTCTCCATATAGTCGGCTACAAAGTCAACGGCGGCTTTACCAAATTCACGGAAAGTCTTTGCGTCCATGTCTAATTGAGTTCTCAGCAGCTATTCAAATATTGATACTTTTAAAATAAGTCAAATTTAACAATGCCACGAAACTGCCGCTTCCAATTTAAATATTTAGCTCGTGAATACGTCCAACCACTATGCCGTTAGCCGAGACATCTGAAGTTTAAATACTGTGCGCCGTGGTCAAAATGAAAAGCAGCACACGCTTCTCTTTTAGCAAGTTTAAGAGATATATGACGTCATGTATGTAAGGCGCAGATGACACCTGTGGTTAGAAGAGAAACCCAATCCATATTGGCTGCGTGCCGACAGCTTTTTAAAAGCTTTCAAGTAAACTGTTGTTGTAATGTCGTTTTTAATTTCACAAAAAATATGCTTGATAGTGCTTCCTCATTTGGCGCCGTTTCGTACAATTTGTTGCTAAATTATAAATCCCCTTACAATATCGATTACTGCAACTCGATTATTGGTTTTCGTAAAACTTTCTTCTTCTATCAGTTGTGTTTTGGGCATATGCATACTTTTCGTTCAGATTCTTTCCGTTCGTTTACGTGCATGGGAGAGAGCGACCTGAAACGTACATTGCATATTGCACTTAGAGTCACCGTTGTGTTAATATTGGCATTGCTGTTGTGTTGAGATCAATCAATAAATTTTGTTTTAATGGAATTGATTGGAAATTAGTAATACATTTTTTGGTTTTTTCAATTGAAAGATCCCATATTTTTAATGGATGCAAATTTGTTATTTAAAAATTGGCAACTCTAAGTAGCAAAACATGTTGACACGTGCCATGATACAATTAACAAGGTAGACTAAGTACGGAGAGCCATGAAAATTGGCGTACGAGAAATGACAGTTGTCGTCAAATGTTTTCATTGAACAGGGTGGTTTGCTGCAGTTTAAACTTAGCAACAGAAAGCAGATTGCCAGGATGTCACAAATATTAAAAAGTCTATTATCGAAATCGAAAATTTGCTAACAAAATTGTTGCATAATAGAATATTGCATATTACAATATTTATTTAATTTTTCTATTTTATTTTGAATGCTAACGAAGATACTGAAAAACAATGCTACGAACTACTACTTGCAAAAGGCAACCATGCTCTTTGGGAGCCGCAAATTCTTGCTGTCATTCAAACAACCAGCGTACCGTTGGTGTACGTATTTTATTTTGCTTATTTATTATTATTATTTTTATTTATTATTTTGCTTAGGGCCAATTTTTCAGTGCGAGTTTAACTCAGTTTCTAGTTTAAACTTAGCTTAAACGCAAAATAGAATTTTTCAGTCAAACTTGACTGAAGAACTCAGTTTAAACGCCCAACCCTGCACGGTTAAACCAAAGACAATTAAACAATAAGATGTCTTACGGCCATACAACCGAATGGCATAGGGCGAGCTCGAGTTTGCAAAATTTGCATTATCGAGAGCAAGCAAGCGTCGGTACAGTGAGAGCGTAATAATATTAACGCTCTTTGTTTTGCTCACACAAAGCACAACGGCTTTGATCGCTGCCAAGCACTTTACATGAGTTGAAGTCAGTGGCGCAGGCAGGACTTCTTTTTGGAGGGATAAATACTCTATTAATCTTTGTATTTGAGGGGTTTGAATCCCCAAACATTCCCGTCCCGCGTGCGCTACTGATTAAAACAATCAACCACCAAAAAAATCAACACAAGAGCACATAGAGATCACACGCATATTCATATCTCTGCCGACTGCAAGCAGAGAGAGTTGCTTGCTTGGCTTCATCGTTACGCAGAGAGAGTTGCTGCGTGGCTTCATTGTTGTTCTCCGGATGTGGCGCTGCTGTGAAAACCACTCTCACGTGGCTTTATTGAAAAAGCCACGGCAAATTTTTGAAGCGCCACTGATTTGTATGAACGTAAGACATCTTATAGTTTAATTGTCTTTGGTTAAACTAAGTTTGAACTGTGAACAGCTTGACAGTTCATTTATTTTGGGTATTTGAAAATCCTCCTCCTGTTTTGTACAGCTTTTGCCTGTCGTGAAATTCTTTTTTGCACTTTTTTTTAGATTTTAATAAATTGTTAGATTTTAATTAAATTGTTGATAACCGGAAGTTATCAACAAATTTTGAATTGAAATCGTCACCAATTTCTTTCCATTTGGTTTGTTTTTCCTCGGCACTCACGCGGTCTGTCTTCTTGCAGTCGAGCACTTGTTTATTTTTTTCACAAATGCAAGAAGACATTCGATTTCCCGAGACGAAAAATTTGGGCTCCGTTTGCCTATAATATTTGCTTTAGTTAACCCTAGTGTGTGTGGTAAAAAAAGAACACTCTTACTCATGTGATGGGGTACACCAGTACAAATTGTATGAAAATTTCTTACTTTTTGTTCTCACTGTAAGACATTTTGCCGTTTTTGCTAAGTTTTAAAGCTGTCTTTCGACAGGTTCAAAAAATTTTTACGTTTTATAGGTTTCGATAACGATGCTAGCCGACCTTTACGAGCCCAAACAAATAAAGCGGCTGCCATTTTTTGTTGATAAAATGGTTCTATTACAAATTATTTGCTTTAGCAAGTTTTACTTACAAGAAAAATCTAAGAAATCCATGCAACTCCATAAAAAATGTGTTGGGTTACCCGGGTGCCCCAGCAACTAAATGGAATCAAAAACTCGAAAATAAAGACATAAACCATTTTGGGAGTTGTCATGAAGTTTCACCTAGCACTGAAAACCTGCTTTATCGTTTAAACTTAGTTTAAATTTAAACGAAGTTCAAGCAAACTACGTTTGAACTGGGTTTAATTTCGCACTCAAAAATTGGCCCTTATTGTATCATGCACTAAGCTCTATAAGCTCTTTCCACATTCACTTTTGTACCACATGTAAATTATATGCATACATTTTTCGAAAGTATATTTGTCTCAGGCGTTTGTCCGTTGGCATGCTAAGGAATTGCTTGCTCGGCCCAAATTTAGTTCCTTCCTAACATTAATTCGCAGCAACAACTCTACTGTTGCAAAATACTTTACGGGAAAAGTCCGGTAAGATGAGAATAATCAAGAAAAACGAAAAGACAACACAAATCGGTTGTTATCTTTAACAGTAAATGAATTTCCACGAGCCCAGAGCTGATAGTTGGGCTCTTAACGTTTTTAAACGCTGATAACATTTTAGACGTATACTCAACGTTAATATTGTAGCATTGCGATTACTTCGATTTCCCCTAGTATCGTATAAGTATGTAATGTCTTTCTGGTGGAAATATAGACTGCGATTCTTGTAAATGGTTCCACTTACATGCTAAAAACAGAAAAACCTTATGGTTGATTTCTTAAAATCCTTTTTAAACTTAAAATGTAAAAACTTGTTAAACTTTTAACTTTGTTTTTTTCTATGCGTGGAAACATTTTTTTGATATATATTGAAATGTTCATGTTTCGACAAATTTGTATATTTGGCAACCCTGCATATTACATCCATTTTTATGGTACTCTGAATTGCTTGTACCGAATTTGGGCGTGATATCCTAACTCCATAAAATTTTTTGCGTCACACATAATGCGCCAGACAACTGTTCGAAACAATAAAACCACGCAAATAGAAGCAATTTAATTCAAAAGTATTCGTCGTTATAGATGGAGAAATAATGAAAATTTCTACTATGTCAGATATATATATCACTGAAGTGATGAAGTGAAACATGCATATAGAGACTATTGAATATAAACCCTCGATATACGAGTATATAATTTTCTATTAATGTTATTATATTTTTTTTCAAAAACTTACGTACCCGACAAAAACGTATTGTTATCAATATCATGAATCTACAACATATTGCTGTAAGTGTTATCAATATGCTGCGATACTTGAAGCAAAAGCAGCATTTACAATAATTTGGATTTTTAAAACCTTTTCTGAATGAAAAGTCAGAAATATCCTCGAAATACAGAAATTGTCCCTTGAAAAAGGAGTAATACGCAATTATTCAGAAAATACAATATGAACAGACAAAAAAGGAGCATTTGAAAGATAATGGAACATCTGACATACCCAACTAAAGCCCAAAACACCGATTCCGGCAATCAAAAGTTCTCCAACAATGGACCCTGCGGATGTAGCTGAAGGGAAGAAGGCATGAAAATTCGGCGACTGCCAATGTGTCAGTCCGGGCAGTATGATATCTTCCAAATCCATTAAAATATTCTTCCAGTGTTCAGGTTGCTCGGGAAGCTCTTTTGGTAAACTGTGTATGATCGAACGTGGCGCTGTAAATGGAAGAACATCGCTGTGGATGCATATATCCATAGATAGGTACATGTAGACGGTCGTTATTGTTTTTGAATTGTTATGCGTTGCACAAATGACGTGACAAGCGCCTAAGGAATACACTCACCGCTCCCGTACTCCCCCCAAGTATTTTATGATGAATTCTATGGATGCAATACCGAACTCACGAAACTCATCAAAATCCATTATATAACGAAAAAATATAAATAGACAGATAGGTATATTGCGAACAAATATAAATGCGTCGACGAGTGCGTTCGGAAACGTGGAGTATTCAAATTTGGGCTATTGTCAAAGTATAAAAGTGTGAATAAAACTGAAAATGTTGATAACTTGGCGCTCGCCGATGCACTTCACTGATCTTATTCTAGCATGAAAGTAAGATGATGACTGATTTGTGGACAGCGTAAGGTATTCACATACTCATAAAGACATGATAGCATCAGCATATTATTTACATTTAATTCATTTACAGCGCAGTGGTCGTGTCAACAACAACGGCAGCAACAAAAATAAGTGCTTTCGAGCTAAGATGCACTAATTGGTATGCACGGAAATATGCAGACGCAGCGCTTTGAAGTGCGATAAACTAAACCGAACTGGAACCGTTGTCACGCCCTTGTCGAAATTTATGCAATAACGCTGGAATTGCACAATGTTTACTTGGCATGCAATCAACTCATTATTTCTGGTGCCGTTCAAAACCGCCTTCTCTGTCGAACCCAAGGACGTAGACAAGGGAGGGGAGGGGGTTTGGTGTCAAAACCCCCATAGCCTATAATAATTCAACATTTTCAATAACTATGTATGGTATGTTCTTTCCCAAATTAGCAAAAAGGTCTTTTCACCTTTAAACATTTTAAAGAATAATAACAACAATTTGTTTTTGCCAAAACGGATTTTGTTTCTTAAATAGTCCTCTTTAGGCTTAGTGCAGTAATAATAAAGTAAAAAACATGTCTAATGAGTATTTTAGATCGTCGACCGGAATGCCCTTCAGGATGTCGGTACATGCCTTTTGGATGGCTTCTATGTACACTATGATCAATAAGTACCGGGACTGTGTATTTTAAATTTTCCGCCGTTGCCCGATGCAGGTAAACAAATTTTTTTTAGGTCGGTAGGACCTTGACATATGTGTCAAATTTTGAGCGGGATTGCATCATTAGTTTTTGTTTGGCAGCTGTTAGCGTCAGTCAACTTTTTGTACTTCGTCGCATTTTACAATGGATAATTTTGTTGATCAACGTATTTGTTTGAAATTTTGTCTTAAGAACGAAATTTCTTGTGCCAATGCGCTTAAAATGTTGCAGAAAGCATTTGGGGAGTCTGCTCTATCAAGAACCAGAGCGTTCGAGTGGTATAAAATGTTCAAAAGTGGTCGTGAAGTGGTCGAAGACTTTCCTCGTTCTGGACGTCCTTCAACATCGAATACCGACGAAAATGTTGAAATTGTGAAGAAAATCGTGCTTGAAAATCGTCATGTGAGCCTCAGAGAGATTTCTAACGATCTTAACATCTCTTATGGAAGCGCACAACACATTGTTGTCGATATTTTGCGCATGAAACGCGTCGCCGAACGGCGACTTGTTCCTCAAGACTTGAATGCGCCGTCTCACAAAGCACACATTATTCGCGATTATTTGAACAAACACAGTGTGAATATCATCGATCAGGCTCCCTATTCTCCAGATATGGCACCATGTGACTTTTTCCTGTTCTCCCGACTCAAGTTACCGCTTCGTGGAAAGAGATTTGAGTCCATAGAGGTCATAAAAGAAAATGCGACGCGAGAGCTGAAGGCCATACCTGCTTCGGCTTACCAGAAGTGCATGGACGATTGGATTAAGCGTTGGCATATGTGTATTGCTTGAGATGGGGCTTATTTTGAAGGGGATAAAATAAATTTACCAGAAGAATAAAACAATTTTGTTTTTTTGACACAGTCCCGGTACTTATTGATCATAGTGTATGTCCTCAAAACGCTTTTGTTTCACCGACAAATGCATTTTTTGAA
Source organism: Melieria picta (assembly GCA_964056695.1). NCBI lineage: Eukaryota > Metazoa > Arthropoda > Insecta > Diptera > Ulidiidae > Melieria > Melieria picta. The sequence goes on from OZ057399.1 coordinate 89,829,409, forward strand.
AAATCGCGCGATGCCGCTTTAGGTCAGATATTTTTGTGTATAAATAATAATAAATAAATAAATAAATAAATAAATAAATAAATTACAAAATCAAAGTGCGCCAAATGTCATATACACCAGATACAGATTTGTCAAAACAAAGTTTTGAAACTTATTTACAATCTGCCTTGGCACTTTTCAACAAGTCGATTAACCTCAATGTCAGGCATAAAATCAGTTGCTGATAAGCTGGACAATACGCAATACGCAGTTGGGCACGGGCGGACATAGGCCACTCTAGAATCCTTGGGCTGGATCTTCCAACCCCAACACAGACCGACTACATAGTCCTTCCCCCTAGCTTCGAACATAAGTTCACTATAGGGATACCCAGCAGGAACGACTGGTCAGAGGACCGTCGCTCACTGCCAGACGTCGTCGAAATCTTCACAGACGGCTCTAAACTTGAGAATAGAGTCGGGTGTGGGGTTTTCTGCGACCAATTGGGGGCCAGCATCACTGCTCGGCTCCCGGACCACTGTAGCGTCTTCCAAGCGGAGCCCATGGCAATACTGCTGGCTGTGGACCGGTTGCGATCGCAACCCCCCATTCCCTCGGCTATTTGTATTTTCTCGGATAGCCAGGCTGCAATCAAATCCTTGAAAGGTATTTATACCTCCTCCAAACTGGTGGCAAAGTGTCGTGCCGCTCTAAACAGCTTAGCGGAACATGCCAGGGTTCACCTGAGTTGGGTCCCTGGGCATAGCGGCATCTCTGGCAACTGTGCGGCGGATGAGCTGGCCAGAAAAGGCACTTTGCTTCCAGCACCCACTACGCAATGTAGCATCCCCCTTGCGACTGTCAAACTGATGATCAGGCAGACGTATCTTCGCCTGGCTAACCGACTCTGGGCGGAGGAGCGCCACTGCAGGATCTCCAGAGAAACCTGGCCGTCGCTTAACCATGGCAGAACAAGTGAATTACTGCGGCTAAAGCGGAATTCCATCTATCCCACAGTATCTGTGCTGACAGGACACTGGACGAACGGCGAGCACGCCAGGAGACTCGGCCTCCCCTTCAACGACCATTGCCGCAGCTGCGACGATGTGGACGCGGAGGAAAGCGTCGAGCACCTGATGTGCCATTGCCCAGCACTAGCGAGGAGACGACTCCGGGTGCTGGGAGCGCCGTTCTTCAGCAGTCTGGCCGACCTCTCAGGACCCAGCATCGGCCGCATCGCCCGATTCATCACGGAATCGGGATGGCTCCTGCCTGACACCCGGGGGGGTGTGTTAGCCTGAAGGGCGGCCACGTCCTTCACGTGGTACCACAACGGGCCGTACTATGGCCTAAGTGAGCTCTTCTAGCTGCCACCCTAACCTAACCTAACCTAAGCTGGACAAGTTGTCAATTATGTTTGAAATAAGGTGTCGGAACTCCGATTTTGAGCACATTAATGAGCTAGTCTCATCCTAGTTTAGAAGTTAGGTCATAAGTTAGTTTAAGTGCTAATTTTAAGTTTTATCTAGAGTCCACTGAGGTTTTTCTACAAGTTTTCCCTCAATTAATTGTTATAAATCATTAAATGTTTATTCACAAATTCCCATGTAATAACATAATTAAAAAGGATATAATTCCTGAACCACTTATTATATAAATATGTACATAAGTTATGTAAATTGTGATATTGCACTTTCATTCATTCAAATAACAAAATTTCCAAAGAAAATATTTGTTTGTGTTATAGAGAACTTCTTTCGAATTTGTTCAGTGAGACGAAATCATAACTACATTGGATAAATACTAGTGTCCGACCGAATATTCGGTTTCGGTTTCGGCCCAAATAAGTGTTTCCGTTTCTGTTTCTGTTTCGGCCAAAAAATGCCCGAACGGCCGAAACCGAAACTTTCTAGAATATTTTTTACATTTAATTGTGTAGCGAGTGAACAGCTAGTTAGTGCAGCCGAGCAGATATATAGTGAAAGAAGGATTAATTTAGATGCTTTTTTTAGCATATATTATTAAATTATTTTATTTTGAATATTAGCGAGTAAGGTACGAAAGGATAATTTTGTTATGTTTTTAAAAAATGAATAAATTGTTTTTATTAATAAGTACTATATTTATATATTTATATTAGGTTTGTTTGTTTGTTCTTTATTTACTTAAAGTAAAATTCGTTTGTTGGAAAAAAATGCTTGATATGGTGATTTTTATTTCAACTAGAAAGGTTCGGTTTCTGGTTCGGTTTCAGCCGAATATTAAAAAAAACCTAAATTCGGTTTCGGCTTCGGCACTAATTTTGTTTCGGTCGGACACTATTAAATACTCTGACAGATATTGAACAAAAGATCACGCGGGTGGGTATAAGTAAAGCGAAGGTTAAATCCAATTTCAAGAATTCCAAGATTTTGGCTGATGGAATCTGGTTTATTAATTGAAATTTTACGGTTGTAATTTTACCAAGTTTAGAGCAAAAATGTAATATTTGCAATTTGTTCGATGCTCATTTTTGTCCCAATGACACAAACATAATTTCACTTCAGACGCAAAAACGTCGCTTTCAGTAAACCAAATTTCATGAAATTTTTACTAAAAATCGGGAAAAAATATATAAAATATAAATATATATAGGTGGCGCCACCACAAAATGCTCTTTGAAAATTGCAGTTTACTTTAAAAAGCACGTAGCACTAAAACCTGATTACGTCGATTAACAAATAAAAATAACATGTAATGCATATTTTCAATTTTATTAACCTGTATTTTCTTTTAAATCTAAGGAACAATTCAAACACATTTTGTTTCTGAGAAATAAATAAGTAACTTCAAATGTTTAAGCCTTGTATGCAAAACTAATATATAGAAAAAAGAAGCAATTTTCTTTCGGTAGCTATAGTATAAAATTATAAAAGTACCTACTAATTGCCATTCGGAGTTGAACCTTTTCATCCATACACATATGTATGTACGTATGTACCCGACGCAGATGGTTGCGGGATGCTGATCAACTATCTGATAGGCTCGCATGGCTCAGTGGTTAATGAAACAACTGGTGGTTCAGCAGGCCAGAATCAGAGTCGGTAGTGAATGGTGGCGGGTACTAGAAATAGGCCTTTATTGCACAGTGATTTAATACTAGCAGGACCCCGCGGCTCTGCACGCACGTTTGAAGTCAATGGGGCCAACAAATCAAGTTCTTATGAACCCTTTGTTGATCCTGTCAGATTTTTATGAAACATACTTATCTTATTATTTTTCATTTGAAGTGTTTTCACTACATTTGAGGTCAATTAGCGCATTAAGTCGTGTTTCCCCATACAAACTCTTAACCCGTCGTTGACCCCGTCAGATTTTTATTTTCAAAAAAGTGAAAAACACGTGTCGAATTATTTCTCACTAAGAGTACTTTCACCAAGTTTGAAGTCAAAAGGCGTAAAAAATCATGTTTCTTCATACAAACATTTAACTCTTGGTTCACCCCGTTGGATTTCGATTTACAAAAAAAATTAAAAACACGTGTCGAATGATTTCTCACTAAGAGTACTTTCACCAAGTTTAAAGTCAATAGGCCCATCAATTCATGGTTTTTCGCAGTCTTCCCGTATTCGCACCTTAACCCGTCGTTGAACCCGCCAGATTTTGATTTTCGAAAAAAATAAAAACACTTATCGAATTATTTCTCATTTGAAGTACTTTCACCAAGTTTCAAGTCAAAAAGCATAAAAAATCATGTTTCTTCATACAAACTTTTAACTCTTGGGTCACCCCTTTAAGTTTTGATTTTCAAAAAAATTAGAGACACGTGCCAAATTATTTTTAATTTCAAGCGTTTTCGACAACTTTGAGGTCAATAGACACTTCGGTTCATGATTTTTCGAAAAAATAAAAAGTATGTGTCGAATTCTTTTTTATTTAAAACATTTTCACCAACTTTGGAATCAATAATACAACCAAACAATACCTTAACCCATTTTGCCCTTTTAGACCCCGAATTTCAAAAAATTCCGTCTTAGCGTAGGTTCGTTTTTCAAGAAGTACCTACAGTTTAAATTTCATGTTTGTAGTTTCAGCACACAGTGCACAGTGATTCGACTCCATACAACAGCGGGACAAAATTAGAAGGAGTTGTCCGTTCTTCATAAAATTTGGTATACTAGTTAATCATGGTCCGCTGAATTGAAATCTCCATTTTGTTTTTCTTAAACTGTTGTAGTTTGGCAATGCCTGAGACCTAAATTTGCAAATTTCGTCATTTTTGGAGAGCTATAGCAACGAGTGTGTTGGCTAGATTTTTCAGATTTTACATTTCGTCGGTAACATCAACATTGATAATTCCAAAGAGTAACAGAAATTGTCTCAGGACCCTCTGGTTTTGCAATAAAAACGATAATAATGGACGTATGTTTTGCTTTTTTGCAATTTGATCAATTTTTCATGCTGATTGCATACTTTTAGGGATAAATAAAATAAATTTTGTCGAAAAATAGGTGTGGATTGCTGCATACTTTCAGGCAGCAGATTAACAATATGGCAACAATATGGCAACAATTTGGCAACAATTTGGCAACATTGGCAACGGAATTTTGAGTTTTGTACGGACGGAGTTTTGTACGCAAACTTATTCTGCACCGTTTTGTGGGGGCTATTCAGTTATTCAAATTACTTTTCAAATTGAATTATTTTCTGAGATCGGAAGATATCGGAGGATGTAATTACATTATCCGACAAAGAAAGAATGCTTCTTAAAATAAAAAAATCCGGGAACATACTTTCACGTACTTCATTTCTTAATCCATATTTAAAGTTTCAGCAACTTCTTGGTAACCATGTATTTTTACAATTTTTTTTACTCAATAGAACAATAAGACAAGCAATTAAACAATAAGATGTCTTACGGCCATACAACCGAATGGCATAGGTCGAGCTCGAATTTGCAAAATTTTCATTATCGAGAGCAAGCAAGCGTCGGTACAGTGAGAGCGTAATAATATTAACGCTCTTTGTTTTGCTCACAGAAAGCACAACGGCTTTGATCGCTGCCAAGCAAAAGCAAAATTGGATGCGCTCACTTTACATGCGTTGAAGTCAGTGGCGCAGGCAGAACTTCTTTTTGGAGGAATATTTCACTAATAATTTTTGTATTTGAGGGGGTTTGAATCCCCAAACGTTCCCGTCCCGTGTGCGCTACTGACTAAAACAATCAATCACCAAAAAAATCAACACAAGAGCACATAGAGATCACACACATATTCACATCTCTGCAGACTGCAAGCAGAGAGAGTTGCTTGCGTGGTTTCATCGTTGCGCAGAGAGCGTTGCTTGCGTGGCTTCATCGTTGTTCTCCGGATGTGGCGCTGCTGTAAAAACCACTCTCACGTGGCTTTATTGAAAAAGCCACGGCACATTTTTGAAGCGCCACTGATTTGTATGAACGTAAGACATCTTATAGTTAAATTGTCTTTGCTTAGACCACTTTTCAAATTGAATTTTTTTCTGAAATCGGAAGATATCGGAGGATGTAATTACATTATCCGACAAAGAAAGAATGCTTCTTAAAATAAAAAAATCCGGGAACATACTTTCACGTACTTCATTTCTTAATCCATATTTAAAGTTTCAGCAACTTCTTGGTAACCATGTATTTTTACAATTTTTTTTACTCAATAGACTATAAAACAGAAAATATGTGTTTAAATTTTTTTGTGAAAAAAGTTTCAACTTTGAGCCGCTTTCGCACAGACACTAATTAATTTTTTACACAGCTTTTTTGGGGTTTTCTTAGTTGGAGTTTTACCTTTCAAATGAGACCAAAATCGTGAAATTCTGAAACTATAAATTTTTTGAATTTTGTCTATGGAACGAATCACTGTGCAGTGGGGTGATTGATGCGGAAAATGCCGATTAATTCACCCAGGCTATTTAGATATGAAATAACTATTAGGTTTAGTTAATCGAATATTAGAAATTAAAAAAATAAATGTTTTTGGATATACTTTAGTGTAAATTAAAAAAAACGGTAAAAAACTAAAATAGTTACAAAAGATAAATCTTGCACATTTCGAATGAAAGTTAAGTTGAACAGTTTAATTGAAACATTTCATCCCCACCTCTTGCAGCCAATTCAATATCATCATTATGATGATGATTATCAATGGTATTTTTCACTCCATTTTCGTAAAAAATACTCCCTGCAACTCTTGAAATCTTTATTCCGTGCTTCTTCAGCTTCTTCCGACAGTTGGCCGATTGGCAACAAAGCATGCGATATGATTCGCGGTCGATGAAAAACTATTTGTGGAAAATTGTGTCCATATTTTACAAGGAATAGCGAAGTATAAAATATTTTACAGTTTTTAATCCAAGCTGCGAAATTTTTCTATTTCGTTTTGATATTCACTAAAAACAACCATAAAATGGTGTGAATGTTTTGATTCAAGTCGACATCGATTTCTATTATTAATGCAGATATTTCTGCATTTTGAAAAAACAATAAAACCGTTTGCTTATTTGTTTTCATCTTAAAAATAAATAATTTTAAAAAAATCTATTTTGCACATTTCTATTTGTTCTTATACATGGCCCATTTGGGCCATGAGTTCGCATACAAAAATCGAAAAGCTGGAAAAGTGCGCAACATTCGCGAAACTTTTTTTTCATAAAATGTTACTGGATTATCTCAGCTATACGCTACTGAAAACAGTTTTGCTCGATCTCACAAGACTCACAACTATATGTCTATCAAAAGGGCCAAAATTTTACAATTATTAAGCTTTTAAACAAAAAAATTAAATAAAATATTTATAAACACTTTTTATCAAAACAAAATACACACTGCATTACTGAAATATCTGAACATGAAGGTTGCATAATTAATTTTTGAATAGTTTTTGAAATTCACAAAATGAAATCTTTTTGAAGTAAAGAAGAAAAACGCGTTTCTCGCTGTGTGCACAAAAACTGAAAAGAAATGTAAACTTTCAGAGTGCTTTGCGTGAAAGCGGTAAACTATTTTGCAATAATTCTTTCACCTAGTGATGCAGAATTTTATCCACTTTAACCCATTTTCGGCCGCTACCAGAAATAGCCAATATTTTTTTAATTCCTTTTAAGGACTTACATTTAGGACCTTAATCAAGAATATTTTTGGATTTTTTTTGTGTTTTTTTTTTTAATTATTTTTTTTATAAATTAATAAAAATTTAATTTCAAATAAAAACAAATATATATGTATATAATTTTGGTCAAATAATAATCAAGCATGAAAACAAACAATTGTTGGCTTACATATGTACATACATGACGACTTCTGGCCAATTTTCGATTTTTCGACCACTGAAAAGTACGCGGTGCTGAGAGGTAAAAATATTTTCATAATCTTATGGATATCAATTGATTGTGGTAATTTGGTCTTTAGGCTTCGTAAATAATCAATAATAAATCAATAATTTGAAAAGGTTATATATTTTTCAAAATATTCAAAATATGACTAAAAAAATGCTTTTCTTCGTGCCTTCGCCAACATCTCTAAATTTATCTTTTTTAAAAAAAATTATTATTTCGAGGGGTTACCAAAAGACCAAAGCTATTTTATGCATCAAAAGTTCACAGATATAATGTCTAAGTGCAGAGCTACTCTCCTTCAAAGTGGCTGGTCGAAAAATCGACCAGCGGCCGAAAATGGGTTAACGGCCGGCCTCGATAGTCCAGCGGGTAGCGCGCTGGCTTCTCATACCGAGGCCCCATGTTCGCTTCCTGGCTCGGGCTGGTAAAACTCTCATCTACTTCTATCGCTATCCACATGAAGCAGATGAGAATTACAAGAATGGCACAAGTGCGCTCTTGGCAGGCAATGGCAAAACCTCCAAGTGTGAAAGTAAAACTGCCAATCGCCGTTCGGATTCAGCGTTAAACTGTAGGTCCCCCCCTCCCTTTCCCCATCCGCTTGAAATGTGTGCTGTAACGTATGTTGGAAAGACAATGTTTCATACACATTTCAAAAACGGGTGAAATATGTGGTATCACAATGGGCCTCGAAATAGGCCTCTGAGTGTGTCTCTTATAGAGGCAGCCACCATAACCTAACCTAACCCGGTACCAAAAACATATTTCTTGATTATCTTGATTTTTCGTTTTTGAATTAATCGGGACTTTACTTATATTACCCCACTGTGCAGCGGTTCGGGCTGGGCGATGATGAATCGGTCAGTCAGTCAGTCAGGACAAATTATAAGTATGTATAGAGAAACAAACAATTATACATATGTATATTCAGGCACCGCCACTTGCCCAGAGCTAATGTAATTTTACCAGTGGAACGACACGTCTAAATAGTATACAAAATAAATACGTAGCGGAATTCTTTGTAATGTGCCACCCCATGGTTTTCTTGTGCATAACTCGTTAGAAAATTAACTTATCGCCAATGTTAATATACCGTTGGAAAGAGGGTTTAAAGAGCAATGATCCAAGGAAACACATCATTTGAATTTTTTGTAAAAACGATTTTACAGCCAATTTCCCGACGTGTTAAAAATCGACACCCTAAATTTTTTAATGTAAAGTGCCACCCCCTAAAAAAATCGCGAAAAACGTAGAAATCTCAAGTACAAATGCATGATTTAGAAAATGTATGAAAGATTATTGAATTTAATTTTAATTGAATAGAAATTGACCGAAAGCAAAATGCAAATTGAAAGGCAACGAATAAAACGGTAATTATATGGAAATTAATAAACAAAATTGAACTAATACATTCCCCATGATAGGATTAGAGAAAAGTTGACTAAGAACACTTCAAATTCCTTTTAATGACGATTCCGAGCAATAAAAAGTCATTTTCCCGATATCGGACCACAAAACAATAAAAAAAGAGGGGTGGCACTTTACAAAGAAAAAAGGTGGCACTTTACATTTTCACGCCATTTTGGAAATCATTGAATAAATGTTCTCCTCTTACGATATGCTCGGATATCAATTCGGATTATGAAAAAGCATTAACAATTAAGTCCAACGCTGATATTTACCTTAGTTCTTTACACGTATTTGATTTCTTTTTCACCGCAAAAAAAAACCTTCAGTTTTTATTTTTAAGTTTTTTCTTAACCAAATTTGACATTTTGTTTTACCCAGACTGCGTTATTGCGTCTGTTCCCTCAAAACATACATTAAAATTGATGTTGTCATATATACCTTAAATGACGGTAAGAATTTTGTTTCTTGGATTGCTGGAACGTCAAAATCTTGTAGCTCAAAAAAATGGTATCAATAGTTTTTTAGTCGGTCAAACGGTCAAAAAAATTCAAATTGCCTGATATATTTGACCGAAAAAATAAAAGTCACAAAATAACTGTTATTTCTGACCGATAAAATAAAAATAAAAAGTAACAGTTATTTTTGCCTGAAATAATAAAAAGCACAAATTAACAGTTAATTTTAACTTTTATAGCAAAAGTCTAAAATTTAAAAGACGTTTAATATTCGTGAAGCTGAGGCCATTACGATCATAATGGTATATTTGAAAAAGTCCACCGGCAATTTTTTCGTTATGCCTTTTTGATTTGAAAATTGTAAGAAAACAGTTATTTTCGGTCTCTGCTCTAAGTACATATGTTAATCAAATTCAAAGCTCAATATATCGCTGAGTTTACGCATAATTTTTTTTCCGGAAATAATAAAACAGCACATCGATGAGCTCTTGAAGATACATTAAAGTTAATCAACTGTAAACATTTTTAAATTTGAAAAGGTTCATAATGTTTTTGGAAATGTTCCTACAACTGTACGAGTATATTACAATTGCGCTTATTTACTATACTACCATTTTACTATTACTACTACCTACTACGCAAATTACGCTTAACAAATTATCCCTCTACTGCCCATACGGCCTTAAGGAACGGTCCACAAAAACCTAGAAAAGTCCACATAAATATTCATTTTTTTTAATGAAATTTTTAGGGCATGTTTTAGATAAATTAAGTTGTCATTTCTTTAATGTTGCAAGGCTGTAAGCATCACATGTTTCCCAATATTATCAGTTGAAAGTTGAAAGTGGACCGTGCCTTAAGGGGGTATTCTGGTCGAGGCGGTCCGAAATATCGATGTTTTCAAATCGTTGTGGATGAAAAGCTTTTCAATATTTTTATTCAAGGTTTTTCGCAAGTTTTTCTACAGGTTTTGAACAATAATTTTCATTAATGATGTTAAGAATATCTTCTTTAATAACGGTTCATTCGATGCCTCGAACTTGAGCATGCCGAAAATAGTTGTTCCATGGTGGACATGATATCTTCAGTTCAAATATTCTGAAACACAAAATGTGACCCATTTTGTAATCGCAAGACTTCCTGCTATCGCCTTATCTAGGATATAAGCAAACAAAAAATGTCTTCAATTAAAATCAGGTGTTTAAAAAAAAAGACGACTTTTTGCCCTGTTTTTGTTGATATTTTGCATTAAAAACATTAGTTAAACAAATGCTTTTGCCATAATCCTAGATAAGGCGATACCCACACATTTGCTTAGTATTCTTGTAAAATTTCAAGTCAATTGGACCAGTAGTTTTTTGTGAATCGTGTCTACCGTCCCGAAAAAAATGGTTTCGAGAAAAACAAGTTTAAAGATTTACGAACATGGAATGGAACATGGTGGGAGCGAAGCGTCGCCCATTGTATAGCCTTGAAACTCGAAAAGTATTCGTCATTGAGAAAAATGGTCTTGCACACACATTCCTCTTATTGTCTACATCAAAAATATTAAATGAAAAAAAAATCGATTTTTCGGACCATCTCGACCAGAATACCCCCTTAAGGCCGTATGGGGCAGTAGAGGGTTATGTACATACTACACTTACTAACTGGCACGACAACGCCATTACGAGACTAAAGCCCAGCTAACCGCAACCATTCGTGCAAGGATGGAGGGGAGCCGCAGTTTCAATCTAATTCCGATAGGCGGGTTTTTATAGGTAGGTACAATTCTTTACAACCAGAAATTGTTTTTACGGCGGCCTTGTTCCTTGGATCGAGTATTATTGGATTATTAATTAAGAATACTTTCCGTCCGAATGACCGTATGCCCCATGCTTTTTTAATCTGATAGATTCGAACCCCCGCACTAGAAATCGAATTAAGAATTTCTTAATTCGTTTTGCTGAATTTTGAAAATCTGAAGTTTGTTGCCTGTGGAATGATTACACTGCACAACAGCATGTCTGTTGCATGGAGTTTTTTACATGAATCTGAATCGTTTTTTCACGCTGTTTTCAAAACCATACTCCGTTTTTATGTAACAGCTCTAGTTTTCACAAAAAATGGGCGTGTCACTTTTTCGAATTTTCCTCGGCTTTTTTTTTTGTTTTCGACTGTAATATCTGAACCAATAATCCTATCGACATGATTTTTATACAGTTGCACTTACAACATTTCACGCCATTTTTTCTGACATTAATCAATTTTATGCGTTCTAAATTGGCGTTGCAAGAAGGTTTCAAAGTAGGAAAATATTGAATTTCAAGGCGTTTTTTCTGATGGCGAAAATTGTACAGATGTTTCATAAATCAAGTTACGAAGTATATGAATATCTTAAGAAGAAACATCAAGCAATACAAAATAGCCAAATTATTTGGCGAAATACACATTCGCATCGAAATAATAGCAAAACTGTACCATAGTCATTTTCATCAAAATGTGTGAGATTTCCTTACAAAATTAGGAGCCTCAAAATATGCTCTAGTCTGAAACACAAGCAAAAAATAAAAAGATTTTGAATTGCTCGAAACAAAAAAAATTAAAAACTTTGCATATTCAGAAAAAACGCCTTGAAATTCAAAATTTTCCTACTTTGAAACCTTATTACAACGCCAATTTAGAACGCTTAAAATTGATTAATGTCAGAAAAGATGGCGTGAAATGTTGTAAGTGCAACTATATAAAAATCATGTCGAAAGGATTATTGGTTCAGAAATTAGTCGAAAACGAGAAAAAATCCGAGGAAAATTCCTTTTTTGCGAAAACTAGAGCTGTTACATAAAAACGGAGTATGGTTTTGAAAACAGCGTGGAAAAACGATTCAGAATCATGTACAAAACTCCATGCAACAGACATGCTGTTGTGCAGTGTTATCGACAACGAGAAATATACTTGTTACTTATAAGAGTTATTATGCAACTCAAAAATATTTATTACAAGATAACATTGATCAACAGCAAAATGGCTTTTCTGGGTTTCACATGAGTTCTAGGGTAATTAGGGAGCGCTGATTTCGAATCCGCAAACCGTTTTTAAAACTTAGTTTCCGTTTTCGCAAAAAATGGGCGTGTCACTTTTTCGGATTTTCTCTGACTTTTTTCACGTTTGGGATTGTAATTTCTAAACCAATAAACCGGTTGACATGATTTTCTCTTTGTGGCATTTACAACACCTCACGGCTTCTTTTCCAATGTAATTTATTTGTATAAGTTTTAAAAATCCGTGGCAATTGGACCTCAAATTCGGAAAATATGGAATTTCATGGCGTTTTATTTAATGTTGAAAAACATGCACATTTTTCGTAAATCAATTAGCGAGTTATGTATAACACGAAAGTGGAAACATCAAGAAATACAACACAGCCAAATTAATTGGTGTGATTCCCATTCTCATCGAAATAATTGCAAAAATGTACCATAGTCATTTTCATAAGTTTTCATACTTTTTCCTTAAAAAATTAAGGGCCTCAAAATATGCGCTTTTCTATGTTCCATTTACAGTCTGGAATACAAGCAACAAACAAAAAATTTTGAATTGCTCAAAACAAAACAAAATTAAAAACTTTGCATATTTTGAGGCCCCAAATTTTTTGAGGAAAAAGTATGAAAAATTATGAAAATGACTATGGTACATTTTTGCTGCTATTTCGATGAGAATGGGAACTTGATACTTGATTTACAAAAAATGTGCATGTTTTTCAACATCAAAGAAAATGCCTTAAAATTCCATATTATTCGACTTTGAGGTCCAATTACCGCGGAATTTTAAAACTTATAAAAATAATTTGCATTGCAAAAGAAGCCGTGCGGTGTTGCTAATGCAACGATGTGAAAATTATGTCAACCGTTTTATTGGTTTAGAAATTACAATCCCAAGCGTGAAAAAAGTCAGGGAAAATCCGAAAAAGTGACACGCCCATTTTTTGCGAAAACGGAAACTAAGTTTTAAAAACGGTTTGCGGATTCGAAATCAGCGCTCCCTAATTACCCTAGAACTGATGTCAAACCCAGAAAAGCCGACCAAAAGTCGAAATTTGTTGCCCTGTGTAATTGTTATAGGCGACGTCTTATTGGGAATAATTATTATAAAGCAATAATTATAGAAATTTCTTAAATTAGAGCAATTTTTTTATTCCCAAAAATATGGATAATAATTATTTTAGGTCTCTGAAGCAAATAATTGTTTGCAATGGAAATTACCATAACAAAGAGCAAAATAAGTATTATTGGGATTATTCATTATCGTTAGTGCTTACGTAGATGAGAACATAATCGAAGAATATATCTGTGGATAAAATATTAAAATGTCTTTACTGTCATACTGTGATTTTATTTTTTTCACATTCGTCACATATTTTTTCGAACATAGAGGAAAGTCGCAAAATTAGCCATTTATAGTAATGTCGAAATAGTTAAAAAGCTGGAAATTCGAAACGATTACTTCATTTGTTGTATGTATATTGGTATTTCCTGGAAATTCTGCAGAGAATCAGCTCTGAATAGCTGAATGAGTTCGTTGCACACTTGGGTGTTGGTGGTGCTGTTAAAATGAAATGCGTAATGCGACGGCGCTGGAAGTTTGCCTCCAACCTTCACTGGAGGACTAGAAAAAGAATTAGATAAGATAAGGCCTTGTGAGCTGTAGCGCTTTCCAGTACCTCAAAAGGGGTGGAGTCAACGGCATGCCTTGCGCTCTTCAAAATTTTTTCTTTCATTCTTATTTTTGCTGCTTATTTTTGTCTTGCTTTAGAGCCATAGCTAGAGAGCCTTTAACTGCTGTTGACTTGGGAATAAGGTGTCGCAAACTTGGGGTGTTGTTACACACATACGTATATAGCCAGACGCACACAACGAGACGCATTTATGTATAAACACACGCACTCTCACAAATCTTAAATGCAGAAATAGCATGGGAAGGAGCATGGCGGAAAATGTGTACCATGTATCCAAAAAAAGTAAACTTTGGATCGTATGTAAATACAACAAAAGCAATAACAACATCTACAAAAACGACAGCAACAACAACACAAGAAAACGAATGACTGCGGCAACAACATTCAATAAGACGAGCGGAACAAGAGATACTTTTGTGTAATACACACATACATATATTGATATCCGCTGCACAAGTACACAACAATAACAGCACGCATAAGAAGAGAAAAAGGAAACGGCAGAGAATAATCATCTTCTTTGCTTTTGTCCTTACAGCAAGTTGGGCGCCATCAGCACCAATACCAGCACCGTCCGGCTCGCAGCTTCAGCACCAGAGCCACAGCCGCACTCATATTCACACCCACATCTGCACACTACAACTTGTTTACGTATTTGTCTAAAAGTGCACATCCGAGCGTTCCTTCAGTTCCGGTCGCAATTGCTGCATTTTGCCATTTTTACTGTTTTGGTCGCTTTGCCGTTTCGCCATATCATTTGTGTCACATTAAGATCAATTGGTAAACATTCAAATATGAAATGTGTTGACCAGCCTGGCCGGGCCATCCTCGATGTTCGGTCCTAACTCGCGGGGGTGCAGCGTCGCTCTTATCAGCACCTCGTATTTACGTGCTCGCGTCGGGGCTACAACCGCAACCGGAGCCGAACCCGTTACAGTGACTGCAGCTGTCTGCCCGTCGGTCGCAACCTCACAGTTTATACATATAAATGGCGCGTGATGGTCCGTCGGTAACCCGGGGAGGTACTGTTCTGTTCTAGCGCGTGAAAACCAAGTGTTAATCAATTGTTTTGCGCGGCAATGACCCGATCGTGAATAAATGTGTACATCAGAGCAAGAAATGAGCATGCTTGGAAGCTACCACTTTCCGCAACCAGTGAATAACAAATCCCGCAGCACGGTTTTTCTTCTATGCAGTGTTCTATTTATTTAGCAGTCTTCATTTCGTTATTGAGAGTTTTGGGTTCTTAGAGCGGTTAAATTGTTGAGAAAAAATGTGACTTTCCTCAACTCTGCAAACTAAAAAACTATTTAAATAGTGTTTGACAAATATTTATTATACGACCTGATAAAAATCACTTGTATAATGTGGACTTTTTTAAAATTATCTATGTACATATGTATGTATATAACCGATTTGTCGGATATTTGTGGTGATTGAATGAATGTTATTAATCGGTGACGTGACCCTTGACTCTAGGATCAAATCCCCAAAATATAGAAAACAGTTTTTCTTTCGGACCGCTATTTCATCACGAAATGGCAAATTTTCGAGAGTAAAGAAATTGCCTCTAGTAACTGAGTCTTACTTACTCGGCGCACCTAGGCGCATCTTTCCCGCGTGTGTATTCTGTGGCGGCCCCACGCTCAAGATAAGGGCTACTTCCACCTGAGTCTTCTCTTACGAGTGCATCGTTTGAGGGTTTTCTTTGATCCTTGTGCAGCGGTTTTGTGTATTTACATTTTTAGTGATGTGTGCCTTCGATCTAATAAACGCTTACCTTTCGTTCTTAGCTTCATTGAATTTGCGTACATTATAACTTTGCAACGTCTTACTTATTGGTTTTTAAAACGAATTGCAATTTCATTTATTTAAAACAAATCATCGCCATTAAAAAAGATGTTTTCCTAAAATGGTCTGTACATAGGCGTACTATTCGTAAGAAAAGTATAGTATAGAAAAATTGCTGATTAGGTTGGGTTAAATAAAACGTGCATTTACGTACTTTTATTCTTTCGATCATAAAACTGCCTCAGAGCAACTTTAGCTGTTTGTAATAGGATGTCTAACAAAAAACGATTTACAATTTAATTTAAAAATAAAATGCATATTTGTTGAGCTCGGCCTTGAGCAGATATTTCACAAAACCCCAAAGAAAGATAACGCAAGGTATTAGTGGCCAGTTGACATTAAAATTACCGGAAACGTTGGTCGAATAAATCTATTGTTTTTACAATGATAACGCGTTTTATGTACCTTTGTGTAGCTGAATCGGCAGCTAAATCGTGTACTTTTATTGCGACACCCTAAAGTAGACGCGCACAGGATAATGTTTTTAAAAGTGGAACCAGAAGAAGTCATGCCAATTGTATCGGTACTTTTACAGCTCCTTTCCATGAAGTGCAGCGGAATTATATCCATTCAGAGTACTGCAAAGTGAAGTCGTCGGAAAAGTTTTTAGTTTACAATAATACATATTAAAACACAAATATATGCATTTACTTATAAGTACATATTATACTATAATTTTAATTTCATAAATATAACAAGTATTTGAAAGGCAATTTTGTGTTAATTTTATTGCGTAACCCGTTTGAAAACTTATAAGTCGCTTTTATGCAACTCTGGGCCGCTATGGCGCATGAAACCGCGGGAGAAATTCTTCTCGAAGCGAGAAATACAAAGTATTACCGATTTCGATTGGAATGTTTTGGCAGATAAGGAAAGTGAAGATGAAGAAGAAAAGATTTCCAAAAGATGTATTTATTTCAGAGTAAAATAAAAAGTATTGTAGAAAAAACAGGCAGTAAGGGTATTTGTTTAAGTATTTATACATTTACGCACTGTGTTACATGAACGCACATATAAAAGTAAATGTGTAAATGCTTTTTATCGATCAGCTGTGTTAGTTGTCAAATGTATAAAATTCAAATGCCGAGAGTCAGCGAAAAAGTGAAATTCCTCAAATACCTCAACCTCGGACACTGCTTGCACAAGATCCAGAGTCTGTGCATCCGTCAAGCAGTGGGAGGGATTCATCCTCTTTCGATTTCTCTTTTGAATTTCCCGAAATTAAAAAGTTAAATAGTTAAAACATCAATTTTGTTAAATTTGATTCTTACCTTTTTCATTTTGCAATTTATTGCAATTCTGTGACATTTTTGAATTGAACCACATCAACTGTGAGCTTTACAGGGTTGCATTCGTTCTCATATAAGTTTACGTGCATAGTTTACACACCGAAATCATTGTGCTTACTTATCTCGTTTTCCTAAATGATCTTTCATTCAAATTTTGACAGTTAGTTTATGATGTGATAAACTTATACGGTTTATCAGGTTTAATATAAAAATAATTTTTTTGGAAGACATAATACGAGGTGCCAAAAAGCGATTAAAAACGATATCCAACTTTAGAAGTGACCAAATTAATATATGGTGTTTAGTAATTTAGCAAAAACTACAACAAGGGGGTGCGAATATAATTTCTAATAACCTTAAGAAATTTAGGTTGTTACTAGCTGACCCAGCGAACTTCGTCTCGCACAACATACTTGATCTTCATTACAAAAACAAAGAATATCTTTTGAAAAAGGTGACACAGCTGATAATTCGTCAAGTCGATGTTGAAGTAGCCGACGCAGCTGATAATTCGTCAAGTCGGCGTTAAAATAGAATGCCATCTGTTGAATTAAAGTATAACGCCACCTGTTGTGGCTTAAACCTGAACTGACGAATCTAGACGAATCCAACCAAAAAAAACGCATGCAAATCGGACGGTCCGTTTGAGTGTGATGCCGTAACTCACATACAGCCACTTTATATATATAGATTTAAGTTCAATTGGCGGTGCCACGCCCTGCCACTGCTAAGTTTCAGTAAAGAAATGGACTGCGCTTGAACCGGATTTAAATTATATGGGCGGTGCCATGCCCTCTTATACAATACCTGCCCCTTATTCAATGCCCTCTGTCGACAGAGAAAATGGTAGGTTCGTACTAAGTTTCATTGCTGAGCGACTTATAGTTCAGCAAAATATTTGGTTCACAAAAAATGTGCCACGCCCCTTGTCCAACGCCCATCAAATCTTATCAGTAGAATGACTCATCTATGGGACAACGGGATATAAAATTTCAGTGTTGTACAACTTACAATTTGGAAGATATTCCATTATTAAGATCTGGCTCGTATGGGTGGTGCCACGCCCCCTGAAAAATAGATAGTAGCCGATTCTCAGACCTACTGAATATGCATATACAATTTCATAAAAATCGGTCAAGCCGTTTCGGAGGAGTATGGTAACTAACACTGTGACACGAGAATTTTATATATAAGATATTATATTACAATTTGCTTGTATTTATACTTATTTAACATTACAATAGAATTTTGTATTTACCATAATCATTATACATACATTACAATAGAATTTGGTATTTACCATAATCCAAGAGACAAGCATATGGAATGCTACAAAGGTGTGGAAACCTAAATTATTTCTGAAGCTGAAGCGTTGCAAAAAGTAGTCCCCCTCTCATCCTGTTTGTATTCATCGGTTAATATGGAAACCGTACCCTTGCGGATTTCCTCTAAAGAGCATTGAAGATTGGCTAGTTTTAAATAAAAAACCTTCAGATGGTTTTCAGCACAATTAGAATATGGCTTTCGTTGCCTATATATATATATATATATATATATATATATATGAAGACTACTACTACACTTCTCTTATCTTCACTTTTCTTATTTCTCTGCTCGTTAAGATATATACATCTAAATAAATCTAATTAGGTTTGTAGCTATGGTTTAATTATGATAATGTTTGTGGTATCAAAAGAATTCTTTTTATATGCCGATATCTTTGTTAAATAATAAATAAACTATTATTAAGTACTGAGGGTATTCGCTCAAACGCCTAAAACCCGCGTAAACCTCGGAAAATTACAAGCCTCGTAAATGAACTGTCAAAATTTGTATGGAGATAAGTTTACGTGACCCTCGGAAAAGTACACGAGCAAAACGACGCGTAAACAGCCTCGTAAAAGCACACGAGTCATTCAGTGTTGCCAATTTGATACTAAATGACAATAAAAACTTTAAACTTTTAAATGAATTCAACTAAAACCCAACTATAACAATTTATTTGGCTGTAAAGATTAAGTAAATGCAAACATATTTTTGATTGAGGTCAGTTATTTCTGCTCGATTATGCTTTAATTCGTGCCACAATTTATGAAAACTAAATTTGTGTGCAACCCTCGCCCGACCTGCGGCGATCAGCAAATTGCTTTGTTTGTTAAATATTTGAACACAAATAAATTTGAGCACAAATAAAAAGCAAAATGGAAAACGTAAAAAAAACATATAACAAATAAAAGAATTTAACTAACAAATAACATAAAAATATTCCATAGAACTCTGGTAAAGCTGTCAAACTGCTGAATTTACGAGTGCAAAAATATGGTGTTCCCGCAACAGGCTCGTAAATTTACGCACTTTACATGGTTTACGAGTTTACGCGTTTGACTATATTTCTTGTGAAGCCTCACGTTTTCGGTAAATAACTAAACATCTGTGTATATAAACAAACATTTATACATACCTATATACAAATTCAATTTCAATATATATATATCCCTGTCAGATCGTACGCTTTGTATGATTTTTGAGATATATAGCTTTCACGTGACTACTTTTAGTTGTTCTATTACCTTTCAAGTATTAAAAGGATAAACTTATTGCTAAAAGTTTTTTCTAATTTTTGTATTTTTTGTATATTATATCTTTCTTCTACCACTGCACTAATTTTGCACTGTTAATTTTTTTTAATAATTAAGAACATACTGGGCTTATTTTCACCAAAATTTTAAAACGACACAAAAATTCGCAAACATTTCAAATAAATACAAACTAACGTCGAAACGAAGAAAGAAGTAAACATAAACAATATTCAGAACAATCGAATCATGCCGGCCTGATTAATATATATTCGTAAAGTAAAAATTAAGATATTGCGTCTCAAGCTAACCCGCACAACTGTTGCATCTGGGCCTGACAGGGATATACCTACTCGTATAAATATAGTTCACATGCAAATATGTGCATATACAGCTGGCGGGGCTCGAGCCTCGAAGTCGAAGGTCGCCTCAGACTCGCGGTCTAACGCACTAAACGCTGAACCAAGACAGCCGCCTATTTGCCATTCGCAATACTCAGCTAATAATATTCAATATTTCACAGGCATTTGTTGTTACATGCTACTGAAAATAGGTTGTTCAACTTTTTTCAGCGTTCAGCGCTGTAATGCACTACGCATCTTATCCGACTGATAACGGAGAATGTCTGCGCACACACTGCATCAAACTGTACAAACAACACCGTTTTGTAAAGTATTTTATGCATCTAACAATAAAAGCCGACCGCACTTTTCGTTATCAAAAGTTAAATATCTATCACTATTAAATACGAAATGGGCAGGTTCTTTGTCCATGCTGTTATTGGAAAAAATGTCACTTGAAAACTTTACATAAAAACTAGTTGGGTACTTACAGAGTAATCAGAAACCCAATATTACCTTTAACGGTTACGAACGAAACATAAAATGCGAATATCTGTGACTACTCGTATAACACAGTGTTGAAAAGGCCAAACTATGCAAGTTCGAGTAGGTACGAGTACGAATATGTACGTTAGCAACTAATGGGTCTAAACAAGCCTTGGGGCCGCCAACAGAGACAAACAACACAAGATAGACGCAAAGAGGTGAAGTGGAGTATCGTGTTGTGCCGTATCCAATGCGAGCACCACGAGCCCCAAGGTGATAAGAAGTTACTACTACACACTGTCGAGAGCACCGCCATGCACACCGCCTTACCGCCTCCCCAATAAAAAGGTGATAAACATTGCGGCTTTGCCACAAATACGGTGTGGTTGTGCTGTCTCCGTCTCGGCCTGTATGCACGAGTGTTCTAGTGATCCGTGCGTGGTGCGCAAAGCACACGGAAACGAAATCGAACGTCTAAGCGAACCATTTATCTGCGAATTAATGTGTTTAATTGATTAAAGTTCTCGATTGCAATGCGAAAATTTCTAGCGTGTAAATGAAAACGCATTCGGAGTGCACGTTGCAGGGTACAGTACATAGAAACAGATTGAAGCATCGCGCCATCGGCGATGGTGTCCGCGTAGGGGTCAGCGTCTCTGTGGGGCTGGGGTCGGAGCCAGCGCACAATTCTGAATTAAAGCTAAAACTGCCGCTAGCGATAATCGGCCGTCGGTCGAGAGGCTTTCGCGGAGCACTCCTTGAATCTGTTGTCATTCTACTAACTGCAGTGTGCGTGTGAGTGGCCATTAGCTTTGCAGTTTCATGCATTTCGCAATAGCTATGATGCAAACTTTGAAACCACCGCCACCACTACACCATCACCATCAGCCGCAACATTCATCATTAGCCTCGACGTTGCTCGCCAACAACTTGGCCGCAATGGACACCCACAACCACCATATCCATCAGCAGCAACAGCAACAGCAACACCAAATACTGCACCAGCAGCACAATCAGCCGAATCCGCAAACGATGATGCAACCGTCACCACAAATTCACCTTGGGCCTCCACCTCCTCCGCCGCCAACGTTAGCGTTGCCGCAGCAGTCTTCTTCGGAAAACACCGGCATCGGAAGCAGTAACAACAGCGGGAGCCTGCAGCAACATCATCAGTGTCAGCAGCAAAAACAAAAAGAACCAGACATTAATTCGAAACGCCTTGCTGATGACCCGAATCCTGAGATGGTGCTCGCTTTAATTTCAAGAAACAGAGCACTTGAGGGTAAGTAAAAATAATTTTCGTTTGTTTTATTCTATTTATACTTACATAGAAAAAGATCGGCAGGCAGTTTGGCGGTCATCGGCGAATGCACTCGAAAGACCTTCAAGCACGTTCTAATTAAGTAAGGTGGGTCATAATTACCCACCGTGATTAGCTGAGGCGTTTTTGAGATAGTTCATTTATTGGAAAAAATATTAATATCCAGGATCTAAGGTTCTGACGCTGTTTGAGAGCGTCAAAACTTATTGGCTGAGTTGCGGAAGGTTACATTTTGGTATTTGGCTTCGGTTGGCGAACAATATTAGTTTTGTTTTACTCGAAACCCCATCCCATAGTTGGTGACTCAGGAGCTTCAAGCATTGAAAAAGCGGCAATTGTAAATTGTTTATTTTGTTTTTAAGATTTTCTCTCTCTTGATCTTTCTGTCTTAGTTACTTATTTTTGGAATATTTATGCACCTGCAGCTGGCTGGAGTGCGATTAGGTTATAAACAGATCTCTTTTAGCCAAGTTGCTATATAAGCGACATTAGTGAGTAAGCAAGAAAACCATAATTCTGCAAACGAAGCTTTAAGAGAAGTTTTTGTATTAACATTTGGACAAAAACATTAAGAATTTAAATAAAACAGCAGGGAAGATGACACAGTCCAATTCGAAGAGGAGTGGGGTGAATGCGTTGAGTGTTGTTTGCATGTAATGTGCCACAGAGGACATGAGTCCGGCTTTGTGACAACTATTATTACATACAAACAAATAACATTTATATATTTTTAGATTGTTAGTTCCCCTATCACATAATGCATGCCACGCACTTTTCATCCGCCACGAACACGTGATTGACTGGCGGTAGCGTCGTTGCTCTTAAAACGGCCAGCAATGGTCGTCTGCTTCGCGAAACGAAATCCCGTACTTCAAGCAACCTCTTCAATTCACGCTTTAGTTATCGGTAACACGCCCCGCCGGCACACGTTCCGGTGTTTTGCCACCTCCCAGTGCGTTGCGATTGCGGTGTGCATCGCCTCAGTGCTCCGCGCCAAGCGCGAAGTGCACAGCACCCGCCACACGCTCGGCTGTTTCTTTCTTTTAAGGATCAACAGGCACGTGTCATTAATATATTTTTTGTCTAGTTGTCTCACTTTCCCAGCGCATAATCCCAGAGGACGCGAACGTTGATTCGGCTCGATTTGCAAAACGAGCAGAAAAATTGAATTATTTGCTTGAGGCTTTTGTGTAACCGGAAACCTGTAACCAGAAACAAATATTTTATTATCAACATACACATGCGTACGAGCTCATTGTACACAACGCCACACTCCGAGCGACGATGGTGGTGTTTTGCAGTTTTGCGTTCACTAAGGGACCGCTGCTGACTGCTCGCTGATTGAGAGTAATTGTTTGCTCACTGTCAAAAATTGAGTAAATATGTTTGTCATTTCACTTGCTGCACTTGCCGCACGCACTTAACGCGTCCGTTTAGTTGGTGCCCGCACCCACCCGGCCGCTGTTCTTACACCAAGGACCCATTTCCTCCCCTTTCCACTGCCGCGTGCCACTATGCGGCCTAGAATTATCGTGTACATGCTCTTCCCTTCTCCAGGTCCAGGGGTTGATCGTAATTTGTTTTATGTCAACATTGCATTGTATCCTCAATTCGACTTTTCGATTCATTTCGACAATTTGCCTCATGTGGAACCAGTCGTTTATCCCGCAAGTTTACAGCCGCCGGCGCTAGGCTGTGCTCGACCGGTGAAAGCATATGCGTGTGTATGCCTGCCTGCACGGGCTTGTCTGTCTGTCGAGTGATGTACTTGAGTTAAGCCGACGCACTTGAGAATGGGATTTTATTGTTATTAGCATTATTAAAAGTTATTAAATTAGAGTGGGGTCAATTTCCACCAAGTGCTATTGATTACGAACCAAGTGCACTAGTACATTTACTTTTTACCAAGAAAGCGTAGGTTGGAAATGAAGTCAATGGTTTGGGTTTGTTTAAAAACAAATAAAAACAAGTGCATACGTTCCAAGTTCCAAGTGTGCTCATGGAACACGAAGATAGTGCTCGAGTGCTCGAATTCCGAAACCAAACATAGAGAAAGAAATCATTTGTGTTTCGGCAGCTACTTTCTTCGCAAGTAATGCCCAACCTCCAACTAACCGTTGGAAGCTGCATTGAACCGTAGACCCTTATATAATTTTTGACTACTGTGCTTTCGAGAGCTTTTATATTTTCTTCATTTAGAATCAGAGGATGCTCCTATTATTTCCAAAGTGGATGTTTCGTTGTCGAAACAGTGGGTAAAAAGAATCGGCCAAAACAATGCACCAACCGCGCTTGATGCACGCGAATTTGTGGGGGAAAGCCATTAGAATGGTATGTTAATTTTTTGTACTCCCATACCTCGCTTTACGCCTAGATACGTTCCGAAAAAGTTGGTCGCATTCACTTAATCAATTGTGTTGATACAAACCTATACAAATTCAATTGGGTTAAAACCGTTTGTAATCCATAAGGCATTTTAATTTCCTATAAAAAATTAATGCAAAGAACAATGAAGTAATAAACAAATATCAATCATCAAAGACTGAAAGCACGCGTGCAAGAAGAAACGTGAACCAAAAATCAAAGCCCGTTCAGCGAAATAACAACGACAAATGTCATCCAGCGCACGTCGCCCACTTAATTGAAAAGAAGCAAGAATTTTTAGACTCTGGGTTCAGGCAAAGAACATACATAAAATATTTAAGTATCAGGTGTACAACTTTGCTTCCGCCGTTTCCCGATAGGTGGCTGTACCGGCTGAGGCTGGTTGAAATACATAGATGGTAATGCCTTTAAAGTGAGTGTGGACAGTGCCTAACGAATTGTCATCGCCGTTTCAGTGACAGTTGTTCTTGTTTTCGTATTATTCACGCTCGAAAATGTCCGTTTATGTGCCCAATTCTCGCCATTTGCGGGAAGTTTTACTTTTCTGTTACAATTCGCAAAAAAATGCAGCTGAAGCGCATCGAATGCTCTCAGAAACTTACGGTGATGCTGCTCTGAGTGAAAGAACGTGTCGGGAGTGATTTCAACGTTTTAAAAATGGTGATTTCGATGTCGAAGACAAACATGGTGGTGGAAGAGAAAAAACCTTCAAAGATGAACAACTAGAAGCATTGCTTGATGAAGATTCGTGCCAAACCCAAGAAGAGCTTGCCGAATCGTTGGGAGTGAGTCAGCAAGCCATTTCAAAACGTCTCAAGGCCCTGGGCATGATTCAGAAAGAAGGAAACTGGGTGCCATACGAGTTGAAACCGAGGGACATCGAGCGCCGTCTATTTGTATGTGAGCAACTGCTTCAAAGACAAAATCGTAAGGGGTTTTTACATCGAATCGTAACCGGTGATGAAAAGTGGGTTCGATACGATAATCCTAAACGCAGAAAATCATGGGGAAAGCCCGGGCATGCTTCTTCGTCGACGGCAAAACCGAATATTCACGGCGCCAAGGTTATGATTTGTATTTGGTGGGATCAGCTCGGTGTGATTTACTACGAGCTCTTAAAACCGGGTGAAACCATCACAGGAGATCGCTACCGAACGCAACTGATGCGCCTTAGTCGCGCGCTAAAAGAAAAGCGGCCACAATATCAAGAGCGACATGACAAAGTCATCCTCCAACACGACAATGCTCGGCCTCACGTCGCAAAAGTGGTCAAAAAGTACCTGGAAACGCTGAAATGGGAAGTCTTGCCCCACCCGCCGTATTCCCCAGATGTCGCCCCTTCTGACTTCCACCTATTCCGTTCGATGGCACACGGCCTGGCAGATCAACATTTTCAATCCTTCGAAGAATTGGAAAAATGGATTGCTTCATGGATAGCGTCAAAAGAGGACTCCTTTTTTCGAGCCGGGATCCGAAAATTGCCGGAAAGATGGGAGAAAGTTGTCGCTAGCGACGGACAATACTTTGAATAATACATCTGTAAGCACTTTTTCGCAATAAAGCTTTTAATTTTGGAAAAAACGGCGGAAGCAAAGTTGTACACCTGATATAATATTCTTTTTTGACACCAAACAACGTGTAACGAAACAGTACGAAACAACACTTAAAAAGATCGTTAGAGGGAAATATCGTATAAAGAGCGAGATATGGATACACAACTTATTTAAGGATTGTAACCCAGCGAAATTAGAACATTTTTCTTGGGACGTTAGAAGTAAATTTAATTGTTTAAAGTAACATATACCTTTGGGACATAATATGTACGATTTCTGTGCACGTCATTTAAGCTCAATACAATCTGAAACTAGATTTGTCACCCAACATTTTTGTAACAAACAGGTATTCGGGGGTTTGAACTTTCAAACCCCGCCTTTCTAGAAACTGACTAAAACTTTTCTAGGAACAAATGTGAAACAGTGTTTTGGCCAACTATATAAATTTGCAGTTTTGTAAAAATTAACAGTGCAACAATCCCAATAAACATTTAGGTTGAAAATCAATTTGAGGTTCAGTTGAGATTAAACGTGTTTCTCAAATCTCCAACGTTAATTCTCAACAGCATCTCCACTTGACAATCATAGCGTTCTCAACAAAAAGGGCATTTTTTTTGTATGAAAATTGATTGATTCTCAACTGGAGAAAACTATGATTCAAGGTGATTACAAGGTGATTCTCCAATTGGTCTCAAAAGTACTGAAAAGTACTGCCTAAAAGTATGCCTCAAAAATGTAAAACACAACAAGTATTTTAAACAAATATTTTATTAGCTATGTGCAGACTAGCTTTTAGTATTTCAACTATAATTTATTATTATAATTAATAATTAATTCAAAAATTTATAATAAAATTAAAAAACTTAATCATTTATAAAACAAATAACAAGGATAAATTAAAATTACTAAAAATCAAAGGAAATAAATGAAAATAACAAAACATATAAAATGAAATAAAATTTGAAAATAACAAAACATATAAAATGAAATAAAATATTAAATTTTCAGTAAATTCACAAATCTATATACTATATTTATTGCTACTTTCTGTGCTGATTCGAATATGCCTTCGCATCAAAAGAGATCAAAGCAAATAAAAGACTAAACAGCACACCACGTCAAAACATCCTTCCAGTAACTACTTTTACAGCATTAGAGGAATTTAAAGAGTTCGAAAAGAAGGTGGAATCATCCGAAAAGAAATTTAACGATTTGGTAAAATTGTTAATAATTTTTTTTTTCTTGAAACATACTAACTTGTATTTGCATTATTTTGAATCTAATTTCTTCCTAGACTAACGAAGTGATGGGAGGAATAATATCTAGAAATGCGGCACGTTTTTTGAATATGGCTCAAGAGTTTTACTGGAAGGACACTGCTGAGAAACAGGCTGTTAGAGGACTAAGTGTGAAGGCAGCTTCGGGATCAACCTAAATTTATAAACTTATTGATTATTTCCGATTATTTTTCCGTTTGGCCCCGTACTCCCTCTTCTTCTTAAGTCGGTTGTTCGCATGTTGGAAGAATTGAATGCTTGTGCGTTCAAACTCTTCATCCGAAGAGTTCGTATATTTTTGAGTGTATGCCTCTGAAATAAAAAGAGGTTATTGAATAGTAATAATTTAAGAATATTTATAAATAATTACGTTTTAGTGCTGCTGTCACACTTAGTGCCCTAACAGCCTGCTTCTCAGATGTTCCCTTCCAGCAAAACTGTCGAGCCACATCGTCGGCCATTATTTTTCGCCATGCCGTTTTTAAAAATCGTCCTGCATTTCCAGATATTATTCCCATCAATTCGTTAGTCTAGGAAAAGTTTAGATTCAAAATAATGCAAATACAAGTTAGTATATTTTAAGAAACAAATTTTATTGACAATCTTACCAAATATATATACATATGTATCTATGCAAGTATTAAATAAAAATAAGTTTACCTTTCTTAGTTATAAGCTCGGTAGCTTCTGTGACAAAGTGGTCATTTAGGTCCATCTACATATGAATAAGAGGTATAAATATAAATTTATTGAATTCAAAATTGTGAAACATGACAATTTTTTCTGTAATTTCTTGAGCTGTGTGTTGATATTCTAAGCTCGAAAATTGTAAACTTTTACAAAATTTAATATTGAAACTTGAAGATTTTATTGGAAGTGTAAAAAAATCTGTTAAATTCAAAACTTCCTTTGCAACAATTTTAAAATCAATGCTTTGTTTAAAAATAGATATTATAATGAAGATTTTATCCTTAATACAGAAAAAATTATCAGGTCTTTTTATGGACAAATAAAATCGATTTGTGTTTATCGACTTTACTGGTCCATTTTTTAATTCCGTGTTTTTTCTTTCCTCAGCTGAAGGCTGAGGAATTCGTAGACTTTCCTCTACCAAACGGTTATAAATCTGCGCCGCAATCAGATTTTTTTTCTTGCATTTTCTTTTAAGTTGAGATAAATAATTCTCGAACTTAAAAGCACTTACACTTTCTAAACCACCAAATTTTAATGCATCGCTGGCTAGGTGGGTAAGACAGTGGAAGTTAAACGTTAAAAAAGTATCGTCGTAAAAGCTAGGGATGTTTTCAACAAACAGAGTTAAAAGTTTGTTTGCACATTCATTATTTTCGATACACATTTTTTTGTTTAGTAAAATTCTTATACCTAAACTAAGCATTAAGAAATGGTTATACCTATCAGGGTCTAAAATTTCGCATAATACAAAAATGCCTGTATATAAAAGAAACAGTCTTAGCTCTGTGGCTTTAAATCTTTCGATTTCTTGTAAATCTCGTGGATGCCTAGCAAACTCCATTGGAACCTGGTTGCTCAAAAAAAGCAATTTTGAATTCAATAAATTAATTTTTGTAGAATTTAAAGAGAAACTTTTGTTTTTTTGCCTAACCAAACCAACGAGCAAAGTTTTAGTAACCCCGAGACAAACTACATGCATATAGTCATAAGGAAATGCCTTGACTATATCTATCGGCAATTTTTCAATGGCCATAGGTTCCAATATTCTATGGTGACTAACATGCAACCGCGAACGAAAATCGGAATCGGTCCTGGGATCATAAATACCATTTCGAAAAATCATTCTAGGATTAAACGACTCTCCTTTTTGGATGCATTTTAGGCAACTGAAAAAGCCCGTGTGCCCTTTTACACCAAGAATATACGATCTGGCTGGTGCATCACAAATGAATGACCGGCAATTTATAGAAAAAAATTTACCTTCGAAAATCAACTCTCTATCTATTAAATTGGCAAGTTCGTCCACAAATTTGTGTGGATAAATATTTGGACACAATGGCTTGCTCTGGCCGCAATAAGCGCCTACAACCATTACGTCCGGTGTCCCATTAACATTTGTTAATATTGGCCAAACTTGCAAATTTGAGCTTTTTGCCAGGGGAAGGCCATCGATATTAGTATTGAGACTAATTTCGGGCGACTTATATGCATTTTTGGCAAGAAAATCGGTTAGCGCATCCCCAAGTCCGTAGTGAATATATTCTCCTGATCCCATTTTCTCAACTGGTGCTACCTTTGGAGTTGATTTTAACGTCCTCGCATCTTTTGGAATACCCCCTATATGTTTCCTCAAGATTCCAAGCAGACTATTTGTGGCTGCATTCGAAATATTAAATCTAACCGCCCAAGCAGCTAGCTCTTCCTTCAACTTGCAGGGTTCCTCTTCTGGACTATCGCTGGAGGAGAAAGTCTCCTCGTCTTCAGTACAAAAATTTGGGGAATTTTGGCGGGAAGCTGCTGTCGACGGCCCCGGTGCCAAAGCTTCCCCAGTACTTGGGCGTTCCGACAGCAGATCCACCACTTGCCTCACTTGCCTCTTTATTTTTTTATATTTTGCATCCTTTTAACTTACCTTTTATTTTATTTCCAGCTTCACTTCACTTTTCACGTTTAAACAATTTTTTCGAATAATTTAAATCATATGATTCACAAGCATTACCAGACATACATTTTCGCGAATTCAATTGCAGCATTGCCACATACCAAATATTTTCAAATTTTCGCAAATGTAACTCCAGTGTTTCTCAAGTTGAAATTATATGTTCGAGAAAATGTTGTAATTCAAGTTGAGAATTATGTTGATTCTCAACTTGAGAATCATAGAAATCTCAAGCATTGCCACATACCAAATATTTTCAAATTTTCTCAAATGTAACTCCAGTGTTTCTCAAGTTGAAATTATATGTTGGAGAAAATGTTGTAAAATATCAGGCCGGCTTTCAAGAAGGCAGATCAACGATTGACCAGATTTTTGTTCTGAGGCAAATTCTGGAAAAGTCCCGCGAGCACGACATAACGACATACCACCTCTTCATCGATTTTAAAGCAGCGTACGACAGCATAATTCGGTCCCAGCTCTTTTCCGCCATGGCCGAGTTTGGCATCCCCGATAAGCTTATACGGCTGACGCGTGCCACGATGCAAAATGTTAAAAATGTCGTTAGAGTTCAAAACGAATTGTCACGCGAATTCACGACACTCAACGGACTCCGGCAAGGGGACGGTCTCTCATGTCTCCTCTTCAATATCGCCCTCGAAAAGGTTATTAGGGAGTCTGGAGTGAACTTACAAGGAACAATCTTATTCAAATCGGTCCAATTGCTGGCTTATGCAGACGATATAGACATAATATCCACCTCTCTGCCTAGCCTGGAAGAAGCCTTCAAAAAGATCGAAGCGGCAGCAAAAAATATGGGCCTCATAATAAACGAAGCCAAAACCAAAGTGTTAATTCCAACTTCATCGGACTCTGTCAGAAGTAAAGTGGGCCAAAACCTCAATATATGCCCTTATATCTTTGAAGTAGTTAAGGACTTCAGATACCTTGGGGTAAACGTCAACGACGCCAACAAATTGACCACAGAGATCAACCACAGAATACTTGCTGCAAACCGCTGTTATTTCTCGCTTTGTAATCATCTAAAGAGCCGCCTATTAGATAGGAAAACCAAGATATGCTTGTACCGTTCAATTATACTACCGACATTGCTTTATGGCAGCGAAACCTGGACTCTGAGCGAGGCAGACAAACAAAAGCTGCTGGTTTTCGAGAGGAAAGTTTTGCGCAGAATTTTTGGTGCGGTCTGCGATAACGGCGAATGGCGGAAGCGGTACAACCACGAACTGGAAAAGCTGTACGCGCACCCATCTGTGATTACAACAATAATGGTCAACAAACTCAGATGGGCCGGCCACATCCAACGCGCGAATGCTGTATACCCGCCACAACAAATCCTTTATGGAAAGTGCCATCGAAACAGAAGAAGGGGCCGCCCGCCACTTAGATGGATTGACGGCGTGGACGATGACGCCCGGAGTCTGGGAATTAGAGCTTGGAGAACGCAAGCAAGAAATAAAAACGACTGGAGGTTTTTACTGCAGCAGGCGAAGACCCGACCAGGGTTGTCCAGCCAACTATGATGATGATGAAAATGTTGTAATTCAAGTTGAGAATTATGTTGATTCTCAACTTGAGAATCATAGAAATCTCAAACGTTGGAGAAATATTTTTTTGATGTTTATTGGGATTATACTTGTATGACGTTATCACAAAGAACTAAATACACGGAACGAAAAACGTTCAAAAAATTTGTGAATTTTTGCATAAACTGTATGAACATATTCATAGTTTTTGAACCAGTGAACGCGTTCATAAAAAGTTTATGAATGCATTCATAAACCTTCGGGTGACCCGAACGCTCATGAATGCGTTCATAAAAATTATGAATGTATTCACAAAAGTTTATGAACGCTTTCATAAGCCATCGGGTGACCCGAACGCTCATGAATGCATTCATAAACCCTATGAACGCTTTCATAAGCCTTGTTCATAAACCCAAACGTTTATGTTCGAAATTCATAAAATGTTTGATTTTTTCATAAGAAAAATTCCTGAAATTCAAAATCCCTAAAAATTGAAAACATTAGTATATTTTGTTTATTAATTATAAATATGAATAATTAATGTTTTAATAATGATATAAAAATTCAATAAGCTTTCGTTTTATAACAGCAGCATATGGCCGCCACCCGCATCTTTGACTGCTAAAAAGAAATTGACAATTAATAGCAATGAAATAATATAAAAATAAATAAAATAATATAAAGAATTTATTTAATTGAATTCGACTTACCTGTCTCGCTTACATATCTCGGGTAGCGCGCTGGCTTCTCATACCGAGGCGCTAGACGCTCATCTACTTATATCGCTAACCACATAAAGGAGATGAGAATTACAAGAATCGCACCAAGTGTGAAAGAAAAAACTGCTAATCGCCGTTCGGACTCGGCGTGGCCGAACGAATGGTTTAAGAACGAATTTCAGAAACTTTATCAACGTGTTCAAAAACTGATTCATAAAGTTTATGAAAAAAATCAAACAATTTATGAATGTTTCATAAAAAGTTCAAAATAAAGGTAGTCTGCCCGCTCGGCTCGTACCCGAACCAAAATTGTGAGATTCGGCTTTTAAGAAATGGTTTATGAACGAAGTTTCACAAATGTTATGAACGCGTTCATAAACATGTATGAACTGTTTCATAAATTTTATGAAAAAAATCAAAAATTTTATGCATTTTTCATAAAAAGTTCAAAGTAAAGGTTTATGAACGCCGTTCATAAGATTTTTATGAACAATTTTTACCCGTGTAGATAATGTATTTTATTCTCATTCAATCGTGCAAATGAATTTGAATTCTATACTGCTCCACTGTATACTATACACTTAAATCACCACCTCAAAGTTCGTCTGAACATGAATTTTTCGGCATATTCAATCGAAAGTCGAGAATTACTTGCGCTTTCGTTCAGCATACAATGGTACATACATAGTTATAAAACCTCTTGCCGAAATGCGTACTTCTCTGGCGCATTTTGTGTGGTCGTATGTTTTGCGGCTTCTCTTAATATTTACCCTACGAGTTGAATAAATAATGGCATATTTCTTTTTACTTGTTTTCTTTTACGCAACGAAATAACGAAAAGTTGCAGCGGATGAGTAAAGAAGGAGCAATTTGAGAGTCGCGTGGGTATGTACTTAATGTAATAGATACGTTAAGTGCGAGCTGATAAATCAATAAAGCCACCGTTGGTCATACCTTCACTGAATATATTGACGCTGACATATAGTGTATATATACTATATACATATTTTTCTAATATTTTGGTGTTGAGATCATGTGGAAAAGTCTGAAAATAAAAAATATCTGCAGAAAACTCCAAAAATTTGGTACAGTATGATAACAAATTTGCAATAATGTATTTATATTCTTGATTAAGAGTGTATTTAGGGTATTAAGGTGTTGATGCCGGCCTCGATAGCTCAGCGGGTAGCGCGCTGGCTTCTCATACCGAGCGCCCCGGGTTCGATTCCTGGCTTGGGCTGGAAAAACACTCATCTACTTCTATCGCTATCCACATGAAGGGAATGAGAATTACAAGAATCGCACAAGTGCGCTCTTGGCAGGCAATGGCAAAACCTCCAAGTGTGAACGAAAACAAAAAAAACTGCCAATCGCCGTTCGGATTCGGCGTTAAACTGTAGGTCCCCTCCCCTCCCTTTCCCATCCGTTTGAAATGTGTGTTGTATCACATGTTGGAAAAAACAGTGTTGCATACGCATTTCAAACGGGTGGAATCTGTGGTATCACAACGGGCCCGTTAAGAGGCCTAAGTGTGTCTCATACAGAGGCAGCCACCGCAACCTAACCTAAGCTAACCTAAGGTGTTGATATGCCACGTTGTCATATCCATATACTTATTACACAAAATAATATTTTTCTTTTTAATTAAATAAGTTTTGACTGTCGTCTTGCTTCGAAGTAAAAAGTTTATACATGGTATTCGCAGCTACATAGTTCTCTCCATCTACTAAGTACATGTGGCAGACATCAACAGATTAAAGGAGTGGAAAACTCCATTTTATTTGTACGAAAAGCTCAAACCTTTTAAGTCCCAGAGACACCACACTTTAATTGTCCCAACATACAACTTCTTAACAACATCCCGACTTTTTTTCGTCAACGATGCCAGAGTCTGATATCATGTTTATACGACGGTCTCAGTCGATTCGCATTGACTCGATACGCTTTCGAGCCAGGTGTTTATACTTAGTAGGGACATAAATATGGTTAGAACATTGAACACATCCATTGTAATAGTTGAATTGAACATACCCCGTTATTTCCACATGGGTTATGAAAGATAACCTGTAAAGCGTTAGTCTGCACCGGGAATTCTAAATTCTTCTAGCTTTCACCATGGAGTGGTCAGATAACGAGAACCGTATCGCTGTTATAGCGCTATTTAAGTGTGACATGAAAAAAGGTGATATTTTCAAAACGCTCCGCCCGCTCGGGATTTTGTCGCATGTTCGTCTACCGGTGCATAAAACTGTTTGATTAGACTGGAGATGTTAAAGACCGCCACCGGTCGGGCCGTCCGCGCACAGTTCGAACACCACAAGTCGTTAAAGCTGTCAAATCAAGAATTCAGCGAAATCCGCTCCGAAAACAGAAAATCATGGCTCGGGAGATGAATATCTCGCAAAAGTCCATGAGTCGAATTATTAAAAAAGACTTGGGACTTGGGGCTTTCAAACGCCGTACCAGACATTTGTTGACTGCAGCTTTGAAAAAAAAGAATGGAAAAATGCAAACGTCTTTTGGTGAAGCACGCTGATAACTTGCACAGAAAAATCTTGTATACCGATGAAAAAATTTTTACCGTGCAGGAAAAATTTAACAAGCAAAATGATAGGGTGTATGCACGGTCATCTAAGGAAGCATCTGAACTGATTCCACGGGTCGAAAAGGGGCATCACCCAGATTCAGTCATGGTTTGGTGGGGTGTCTCTTACGATGGGGTCACTGACTTGCATTTCTGCGAACAAGGGGTCGAAACATCGGCCACAGTTTACCAAGAAACCGTTTTGAAAGCTGTTGTAAAACCACTTAACCATTCTTTGTTCCAAAACCAGCCGTGGACTTTCCAGCAAGATTCTGCGCCGGTCCATAAAGCTAAAACGACTCAAACCTGGCTCCAAAACAATTTACCAGCATTTATTTCCTCTGAAGAATGGCCCTCTGGCAGTCCTGATTTGAACCCGCTCGATTACAAATTGTGGACAGTTTTAGAGGACATGGTTTGCCACAATAGATATCCTAACATTGATTCTCTTAAGACAGCTTTGATTCGTGCTGTGGCCAATTTTCCGATGGACGAGGTGCGTGCGGCTATTGATGATTGGCCAGTCCGACTTAAGTCGTGCGTGAAGGCCAAAGGTGGACATTTCGAATGAATGTTTGCTTTTTGTATACAATATATATCAATAAATATGTAAACAAAAATTAGCCCAAAAACATTCACTACTTTTAATTTTATAGCATAAAACGTGTGTAACAGTATTTATGTCCCTACTAAGTACATTGAGTTCAGAAGCAAATTGGAATGAATATTGAAATATTATTATTAATGAATATTAGCTGTTGGTGTTGCTTGCTTTTTACTTGAAAATTTACAAAAAACTAACTGTACATCACTATCACCTGATTTTCAAAGCACTTTGAAAATATTTAACCGTTTATACGCATTTTCGAAGCGAACAATTTCCATCCAGGAAATGCGATGGACAGGATAAGGTTGCTCCAAGCGAGCAGACTGCGACATCTACTACAGCTGCCATGCTGATCGATTTCGCCGCGGCACGAAACATGGTAGTTAGTAGCACCAGATTACAGCACCTCGATATCCACAAGGCCACCTGGTTATCCCCAGATCAATCCACACGCAACCAGATTGATCACATTGTGATTGAGGGAAGGCATGCTTCTAGCATTCTAGATGTGCGCACGTTCCGAGGACCCAACATCGACTCGAACCAGTACTTTGTTGCAGCCACGGTACGCATGCGTCTTTGCGCAGCGAAGACCGCGCCTAGTTTGCAAAGAAAGCTGGACATCAGTAAGCTGCGATCACAAGGGGTAGCCGAAGCCTACTCCGCTCAACTCTCCAACCAGCTCGGTCGCTTCCCCTCTCCACCTGATGACATCGGCGGATTATGGGCTCACTTATCCCACTCTATGCGCGCCGCCGCAGAAAATGTCCTTGGTTTTCGACGCCCACCACCAAAAACCAATGGTACGATGAAGAGTGTCGCGCAGCCAACAAGAAGACCCTGCAGGCGGCTGCTACGCGAGCCATGACTGAAAAATACCAGGAGGAGAGGAAGAAAGAGAGGTGCCTTTTTAGACGCAAGAAACGGAAGCAAGAAAGGCGCGAGCGTGGGGAAATCGAGGAGTGTAGGAGCAGAAATGACGCCCGAAAATTCGTCCAAAAAGTCAAGCGTCTGACGGAAGGATTTAAGCCCGGGGCATCTTCCTGCAGAGACGAAAACGGGGATCTGGTTACAGATGCGCAGGGTGTACTGAGGTTGTGGAAGGAGCACTTCACCAAGCTGCTCGCAGGCGACGAAGGGAGCAATACCGCCAGTGGTGAAGATGTCCAGACGGCACCAATTGACGACAACGGTGTGGATGTGCCACCGCCCAGCTATGACGAGGTCTGGGTCACTATGCAGCGACTCAAGAACAATAAAGCTGCAGGGCCGGATGGGCTACCAGCTGATTTGTTCAAGCCCGGCGGTGGTGAGCTGATTGGGTGCATGCATCAGCTCATCTGCAAAATATGGCTGGAAGAACGGATGCCCAACGATTGGAACCTCAGTGCCCTTTGCTCTGTGCTGAAGAAAGGTGACCCAACAATATGCGCCAACTACAGGGGTATCAGCCTACTTCCCATTGCATACAAGGTCCTGACGAGCGTACTATGTGAAAGATTAAAGCCACTCGCCAAGGCGCTGATTGGACCTTATCATTTCGGCTTTAGACCTGGTAAGTCCACCATTGACCAGATATTCAGTTTACGCCAAATCCTGGAGAAGACCGATGAGAATCAAATCGATACACACCATCTCTTTACCGATTACAAGGCAGCATTCGATAGCCCGATAAGGGATCGCCTATATGCCGCATTGTCTGAACTAGGTATCCCTGCAAAGCTCGTGAGACTTTTCAGAGCGACGTTGAGCAATACGCGCAGCTCCGTCAAGGTTGGAAGTGACCTCTCCGACCCATTCGATACCGTTCGAGGATTCAGACAGGGCGATCCTTTGTCCTGCGAACCCTTCAACTTCACCATGGAGAGTGTTCTGCGCAAGGCCGGTGTACATCGTAATGGCACAATTTTCAACAAAAGTGTCCAGCTCCTTGCCTACGCTGATGACATTAACCCTCTACTGCCCATACGGTGCCTTAAGGCCGTAGAGTGCAAGTTTTGTTGGTCGAGAGAGGTTTCTACTTCTCAATTGCCTTCCGAGACCATAGTAGCAGACGAATTCCTTGACAACTTCAATAGTACATCTGTCGGCCTGAACGTGAGACCCTAGCCGCTGCGAGTCCCTGCGTGTAGACAGCATATACTTCGTCTTGCCCTCATTTACCACCAGACCCATTTTGGCAGATTCTCTTTCGATAGCCGCAAAGGCAGCGGTGACATCTCGATTGTTACGCCCAATGACATTAAGCCTCTACTGCCCCATACGGCCTTAAGGCACGGTCCACTTTCAACTGATAATATTGGGAAACATGTGATGCTTACAGCCTTGCAACATTAAAGAAATGACAACTTAATTTATCTAAAACATGCCCTAAGAATTTCATTAAAAAAAAAATGAATATTTATGTGGACTTTTCTAGGTTTTTGTGGACCGTGCCTTAAGGCCGTATGGGCAGTAGAGGGTTAAACGTCTTTTAAATTGTATCATTTCAGGCAATATGGTGTTACGAAAAATTTGTATCAATAGCTTTTTAGTCGGTCAAACGGCCCACGTTGGGAAAAAACAGGCAAGAACGCTCGCATCGCCTGTTTTGAGCTCTAGAATCTATAGTTTTTGCACTAGAAAACTGAAATTATCTATTAGGGGAATTATTTGTAAGGTGCCACCCCTGCTCGATTTTGACGTTCCAGCAATCCAAGCAAAAAAATTCCTACCATCATTTAAGGTATA
Organism: Melieria picta; assembly: GCA_964056695.1. Classification (NCBI taxonomy): domain Eukaryota; kingdom Metazoa; phylum Arthropoda; class Insecta; order Diptera; family Ulidiidae; genus Melieria; species Melieria picta. The sequence continues at coordinate 89,867,206 of OZ057399.1, forward strand.
CATAACAATATCAATTTAAATGTGGTTTTTGAGGGAACAGATGCAATAACACGGTCTGGGTAAATAAAAGTGTCAAATTTGTTTAAGAAAAAACATACAAATTAAAACTGAAGGTTTTTCTTGCGGTGAAAAAGTAACCAAAAACTTATAAAAAACTAAGGTAAATATCAGTGTTGGACTTAATTTTTAATGGTTTTTCATAATCCGAAATGATATCCGAGCATATCGTAAAAGGAAAAAATGTATACAATGATTTCCAAAATGGCATAAAAATGTAAAGTGCCACCTTTTTTTCTTTGTAAGGTGCCACCCCCCCCCCCCCTTTTTCATTGTTTTGTTGACCTATATCGGTAAAATGCCTTTTTGTTGCTCGGAATCGTCATTAAAAGGAATTTAAAATGTTCTTAGTCAATTTTTCTCTAATCCTATCATGAGGAATAAATGAGTTCAGTTTTGTTTATTAATTTCCATACAATTATTCGTTTTATTCGTTACCATTCAATTTTCATTTTGCTTTCGGTCATTTTCTATTCAATTCAAATTAAATTCAATAATCTATCGTTCTAATTTTCTAAATCATGCATTTTTACTTGAGTGTTTTACGTTTTTAGCGGTTTTCTTAGGGGGTGGCACTTTACATTAAAAAATTTTAGGGTGTCGATTTTGAACACTTTGGGAAATTGGCTGTAAAATTCGTATTTACGAAAAATTCAAATGAAGTGTTACCTTGGAGCATAGCTCTTTAAACCCTCTTTCCAACGGTATATTAACATTGGCGATACGTTAATTTTCTAACGAGTTATGCGCAAAAAAGCTATGGGGTGGCACCTTACAAAGAATTCCCCTAGCTATTATCTTCAGAATTCCTCAGAGAATTGTATGGTGTAATTTTTTTTTTATTTTTAAAAATTCGCCCACGGCCCGCGCCTACTCTCCATACAGACTTTATTTTTAAGAATATTAAAAGAGGCTAGGTTAGGTTAGGTTGCGGAAAAACTTTGACATAATAAAAGGGTTGCAAGTAGTTTAAATATTGCCAGAGGTGTAATTTTTAAGTACTTAAGTGTTACCTTTGAAAAGTGAATACTAAAAGGAAGGCATATTTTGAGTATTTCAAAATGTACATATAAACTTTTTGTTTCTTGATCAAAAAGGGGCAAAAGTCGCATGATTTTGAAGAAAAGTGTCAAAATTAGCCTATTTTTAAAAAGTCGGTGTCAGGTGGCATCGGTCTCCAGAAAAGGTATCATAAATTTGACACTTTAGTCGCACAACGGCAACACTAGCGCAAACCAGTAATCTTCGGGTCGGATGCCACTAAAAATTTTTTAAACACACCATTTAAATTTTTTAGTCTTGAGCATCTGCGGGCGTATTGGCTTCTGTAAACTTTAAAATGTTTATTGCAATGCTCTTGTGCTTTATCCGAAAGCATACCTATTGAAAAAAGGGAGGGAAGCATATTTTGAAAAAAATTATTTATATGGAAACCCTGTTAAAACATGGGCAAACAACGCCCATTTTAGGCAATATGTTGTTCTCATGATTTCCAAAGTTTTTGTACGAAATTTCAGTTTCGTGTCTCAACTTTTTCTAAAGCTATTATGAATACCTTCCATCAAACAGACGAGTTGGCAGACATATTAACGGGCGGACATAGATAAATCAATGCGATATATATATACACATCTCAATTCTATATATTTAAATACATATTTATTCCTTTCAATACCAGCCGTGCTGTTTTTCATACGTTATAGTTTTGCTCAGCAATTACAAATATATCGTTGCTCACCAGAGCTGAGTACAAAAAGTTCTTGGGTTGGCATGCGAAAATTGCTCGCATTCACGTTGACGCAGGACTCCGCAGATAAGTTTGGTACCATCATTTAGCTGAATGTCCCACCTATTCAGTGTATAAGTATTTCGTGGAATGCTGTGGAATCTCAAAAGTTACAGTCCATAGAAAATCCCGATTTTTCTAATTTTTATCAAAAAATGAGGCAAAGGTTAGATATGTTTTTTTCTGTCAAAATAAACATTTCTGAAATAAAATTTTTTGACATATTAATTGCTTAGATATCGTAACCCCACATGTGAAAAATTATGAGATTTCATTAAAAAATATAGATTCTACGGGCATCTGAAGACAGCCTTGTTAACGATATTTTGCTAGAAGTGAAAATAATATAATAAAACGTTCAACTTTGAAAGGCCGTAAAGTCCAGGTCATGGGATGAAGGGACTTGAAAAGTAGATTTTCTATCTGGCTAGTGTATCAATATTACGACAAGTAAAAAAAAATTTTGATTCGCAACTTTTGAGTTTGCTCCAATGCACAGTGATTCGTTCCATAGACAAAATTCAAAAAATTTATAGTCTCAGAATTTAATGATTTTGATGTCATTTGAAAGGTAAAACTCCAACTAAGAAAACCCCGAAAAATCTGTGCAAAAAATTAATTAGTGTGTGTGCAAAAGCGGCTCAAAGTTGAAACTTTTTTCACAAAAAAATGTAAACACGTACATAATTTCTGTTTTTTAGTCTATTGAGTAAAAAAAATTGTAAAAATACAAGGTTATCAAGAAGTTGCTAAAACTTCCATATAGATTAAGAAATGATGTGGCCATTTTCGCTTTTAATGTTTTGTCAAAATTGGGAAAGCTGAGGCTTTTACATCACTTTAAATTCAAAATATTTTTCTAAATTAAAAATCTGAAAATTGGCAAAATATAAATATCTAAAAAGTATGTGAAAGTATGTTCCTGGATTGTTTTTTATTTTAAGAAGCATTATTTCTTTGTCGGATAATGTAATTACATCCTCCGATCCTTCCGATCTCAGAAAATAATTCTTTTTGAAAAGTAATTTGAATAACTGAATAGCCCCCACAAAACGGTGCAGAATAAGTTTGCGTACAAAACTCCGTCCGTACAAAACTCAAAATTCCGTTGCCAATGTTGCCAAATTGTTGCCATATTGTTGCCAAAGTTGTGTTGCCAAATTGTTGCCATATTGTTGCCAAAGTTGTGTTGCCAAATTGTTGCCAAATTGTTGCCATATTGTTAATCTGCTGCCTGAAAGTATGCAGCAATACCACACCTATTTTTCGACAAAATTTATTTTTTTCATCCCTAAAAGTATGCAATCAGCATGGAAAATTGATCAAACTGCAAAAAAGCAAAACATACGTCTATTATTATCGTTTTTATTGCAAAACTAAAGGGTCCTAAGGCAATTTCTGTTTATCTTCGCAATTATCAATGTTGACGTTACCGATTAAATGTAAAATCTGAAAAATGTAGCCAACACACTCGTTGCTATAGCTCACAAAAAATGACGAAAATTTAAAATTTAAGTCTCAGACATTGCCAAACTACAAAAGTTTAAGAAAAACGAAATAGAGATTTCAATTCAGCAGACCATGATTAACTAGTATACCAAATTTTATGAAGAACGGACCACTCCTTCTAATTTTGTCCCGCGGTTGTATGGAGTCGAATCACTGTGCAATGCGAGCGTTTTTGCCTATTTTCCCCAACGTGCGGCCTTTGAAAACATTCAAATGGCCTGATATATTTGACCGAAAAAATAAAAGTCAGAAAATAACTGTTATTTTTCACCGATAAAATAAAACGCAAAAGTAACAGTTATTTTTGCCTGAAATAATACCACTTTTTTTTGGTCGGGGAAAATAAAAGTTAAAAGATAGGTAACAGTTAAAATCTGACTTTTTTGATAAAAACCATAACCGGTAGGGTCCCTGCTGGTGAATGGTGAATATTGTCTGCATATATTAATTTTATTTTGTGGTTGGTAATCCTGGCACTCCTGTACCCTGGCTAAGACCATCAAGAGACCTCCTCTCACCTCCTTCTGTTTCATATCTTCTCTACTACCCTGCTTATCGGAGATTTGTCTCGATTGCCGTTAGTGCTTTGCTGACCCAGGGCCACTGTTATTGCGTGTCTCTCTACACTAATCCGGCAATGGTGGGTTGCAGAAATCACAGAAGGAACCCCTCTCGTTTCGTGGCAGGTAGGCCTTGAAACACCCGAGCCCACTAACCAGAGCGTACATAGGATGACCTGCCACTTTCACTCCCGCCACCTACTTTTGCTGGTCTTCTCGATCTTTTGAACCATATCACTTCCTAGGGGCAGCTAGCAATGCTGCTTTTTGGTATTTTTTGCAATCCAATTTGTTGTCATATCAGCGCGACACGCTGGTCGGCAGCTGTCTACACCACTGCCTTGGCCGCTTGGTACTTGCCTTGAACCTTGTAAGAGCCGTTGCCACCACGGCAGTGTTTCGCTGCGCATACTCTTGCTGATAATTTCGTAAGTGTGCGTATGTTCGTACACATAAATATGGTATATGCTCATACTATATATGCGAGTCTTACTTTCGGCACTGCTTACTTACTCACCTGCACCCCAGTACGGAGTGCTGATGTAAGTAGGCATGAACTTCCTGCAAATATTTCTGGAAATATGCACATACCGACTTTTCTCCGCCGTACATAGGCGTATTACTGGCATTAACTAGCGTACTTGTGTCTGTTGGCATGAGAGCACGAATAATGCCATTTCGTATAAGGGTGAATAAAACAATATCCCGCTGCGAACTTTATTAAATTACATGATTTTGGCAGTCCTTCTTTTCATATGTCTTATATTCTGCGTCGATGGCTGAGAGTTTTATTCGCCGTTGTTAACACTGCGGATATACATTTTTCTGTTCATGTTGCCAGGAAGTTTGCAAGTCCACTCATAGCCTTGCAGTAGAAAAATAATCAATTGTCAGAAAAAGCTACTTTAAAATTACGTATTTCACAATTTGTAAATAGTTCAAAGATCATCCCGGACCAGCCAGTTCACGAGCGCCCGTATCGTTCGGCGAATAAGTGTTGGCTTGAAGTAAATGACCCAGAGTTTACCAAATTCAGAGATTTTTTATGTGATTTACTGGTTTAGCTGAAGCTAACGAAAACTTTGAAATTGTATTATGCGCAGCAGTAATAAACAAAAAATTACGGAGCGCACTCGATCAGAAAACAGATAGTGCACTCGAATCCGAGCAGACAACACTAAACGAAGAATAAATTGACATTGATTGGCAACTGATATTTCAACCTTTACAAAAATTAAATCATTTAAAATAAAGATTATAAGGAGTTTAATTTCTTGCATGATTTTCCACGAATTACCAGGTATGCGCCTATGAAACCGGTAACGACATCTAGCGGTAAATAGCCGAATATTTATAAACTTCGGAACCGTACCAAATGTCATGTTTACTTCTTCTGTCATATGTCAACAATATTCAGTTCACAATTTGTCAAGTTTCATCCAACAACGCATTGTTTGACGCTCCGGAAAATGTCGGATTACGTGCCTACAAATTACGATTTGCGGACACAGTTAATTTTGTGTTACCATTTGAAGAAAAACGCTTCTGAATCGCATCGAATGCTTGTGGAAGCTTACGGCGAGCATGCTCTTGGTCGCACACAGTGTAACGAGTGGTTCAATAAATTTAAAAGTGGTGATTTTGATGTGAGAAACGAGGAGCGTGGCCGGCCACCAAAAAAGTTTGAAGACGCCGAATTGCAAGCATTGCTCGATGAAGATGATGGCCAAACGTTAACGGTGAACGTTACCGACAACAATTGGCCGATTTGAACCGTGCTATACGCCAAAAACGCCCAGAATATGAAGCCAGGCAACACAAAGTGATTTTCCTCGATGACAACGCACCACCACACCGCACTAGAGCCACCAAAGAATTGGTTGCATCGTACAACTGGGAAGCTCTTGCTCATGCGGCTTACTCACCAGACTTGGCGCCTTCGGATTATCACATGTTCGCATCGATGGGCCACGCATTAACGGAACGGCGCTTCAATTCTCACGCAGAAGTCAAGAAATGGATCGATGATTGGTTTCAGGCAAAAGACGAAACATTTTTTTGGCGAGGCATCCATAAATTGCCTGAGAGATGGGAAAAATGTGTAGCTAGCGATGGCCATTACTTTGAAGAATAAAATTGTAATCATTTCCTCACAATAAACGTGTTTTTTCAAAAATAATTACCGGTTTCATAGGCGCATACCTGGTACTAATCTATATGTAGATATAGTTATCTATATAAAAAAAGAGTGTTGCTTGGTCGCGACGACACTAACACTCAAAAACCAGACAACCGATTGAGCTGAATCTTTCACAGAATCTTCCACATGACTAATCTCGGTAAAGCATATAGTGTTAATACGACCGGACAGGTATGCGTGGCACCCCTCATGCAGCCTTAGTTTTTAACATGGAATATCTTCGGCATTATAAGTCGGACAGTATTAAAATTTAGGTTTAGGCCACACCGTTTAGGTGTGGCGTTTCATTGGTGAAATTTCATGAACGTTGAACAAGGGGCGTGGCATTTTTCAAGCGACCCAAATGGTTTAAATAACTTTGGAAGTATAGGTCAGACATCAATGACATTTGGCACGAACGCCCATACAACCAAAATTTGTAATGGAATTATAAGTGGGACATCGTTGAAATTTAATATACCGTCGTCCCATAGACGGCTTAGACGTGTTGTTCTATTGGTAAAATTGTATGGGCGTTGGACAAGGGACGGGGCACATTTTTGGCGACCCTAAATTCTTGTGTAACTTTCGAACTATAACGTAGACATAAATGACACTCAGTACAAACTTACGATTTAGTCAATTCGCATCGACTCAATACAGTCGTATAAACACGATTTCAAACCGCCTTGAAGATTTTAAGCTTATCGAGTCATGAGAAATGTGTGTTGTATCACATGTTGGAAAAAACAGTGTTGCATACACATTTCAAACGGGTGGAATTTGTGGTATCACAACAGGCCCATACAGGCCTAAGTGTGTCTCATACAGAGGCAACCACTACAACCAACAACCAACCATACGACTAAATAGTAAATTTTGACCGAGTTTCATTCATTCGTGACCTACAGTGGCCCACAATTTGTTTGTTTTTTATTTGATTTTGAATCAAAATTAAAATCGGTATAATTCAACCGAAAATGATCTTGAGAAGGAGTAAATGCCATTTCGCGAAAAAATATGTGTATGTATACTTCAACTTCACGAACTTATTAACATGTTTATACAACGGTCCCAGTCGATTCGCATTGACTCGATACGCTTTCGAGCCAGGTGTTTATACATTGATTTCTGAAGTGAATTGACTGAAAACGATTTGAGTACAGTTTAATGAATATCAGTTGTTTGTGTTGTTAGCTTTTTACTTTAAAATGCCCATAAAGCTAAGTGTACATCACCATAGCTTATTTTAATTTCGTTTGTTAATTGTTTATACGCATTTTCGAAACGACTTGAAAATTTAAGAACTCATATGACGATTCGGACCTGAAATGTGCAAACTATAATAAAATGTGCAAATTACAATAAAACGGAAATCATAACGCAAACTCATGTTGTTTTTCCTACATACATATGTACATGACTTAGAAACTTAGTTACCTTTCCTGCAGTGTAATTCCGTGAGTGACAAGTTTGGACGAATCCTTGAAATTGCTGCCACATTAAAGTAGAAATCCGATATAATTCGCCCACCATTTTTGCGTGTGGAGAAAATCGAATACTGGAAAAATTTCATGATTTCTAGTATATTTCTTTTGTAATTTTCTGTATCCTTACATGGCATGGACAGACATATGGTCCAAAACAAGTACAATGTTTGTAGTTCAGGGCGACTTACGAGTGTTGTGTCTGAAAACAGTTCGTTATCGCAGACAATTAGTGCGCTTGTGTTCCTCTTATCGCGACAGCAACCGCAGCAGCAATGTTCGAACTGTAACATTGCTTTGCCAGCAACATTGCAGCAACTACACACGCAAGTACAAACGAACAAACATACTCGTACATACATACAAATATTTAGAAACACTCAAACGAGCACCTCGGAGTAGACGCAATCTTCGTACACTTCTCAGTTTGAAATTGGGTGCGCCAGGGGCTTCTATTGCGAAAGTGTTACACTTTCGAAGCCGCCGAGTATCTGCATTGGTCAAAGAATTGCATAAACGCTGCAAATCTTTAATGCGGCGTTGCGACATTTGATGAACAATAAAAAAAACACCGGATTTTTCTAATTTGGACTTGAGTTTTTTTTTGACAAATTTTACAACCCTGCTTGTGTGCTACTAGCAGATATAACAATGCAATTTTGCGACCCTGCCACTTTAATGATTCTCACAAGGTGTTCTAAGAATTGTGGAAACGTAAATTTCGGGTTGCAATAAACGACATTCCTTGAAATCTGTAACAAGTGGGGTAGTGAATGTTTACCGAATTATAGGTTTTAGCGAGAAAACTTGCACAAAATAATCGGCGAACTGCATACATTCATAGCATAAGTGTTGTTTTGTATGTGCTGTTTGTAAGCATCTCCTCTTTTTGTTGTTAACATAGGACTCACACCCCCAAAATTCGGGGATTATAATTACATGTATCTAGTTTCCCTCATAGTATGTATTTATGTATGTATGCATGTACCTATTTATGTAGCGATTTCTTCCTTCCCGAGTTGAGAGCTTTTCAGGCTACTATATTTTTACAGGTTTGCCGTTTCCTACTCAGAAGGCGTCCGAGGAAAACAACCTTTGGATTTCTTTATTTTGCTTTTCCCTAATGCGGATCAGTCCGCCTGTATCTATAGCGTTTTGAAAAATAAATTAATTTTAAAATTGTTTATGCATTTAGTTGGGTTCGTATTGAATGTCAGAAAATTTTAGGATGATGATTTTATTAATTTGAAAATGGCAAGTGAACTGAAGGGGGAAAAAAGCATAATGACAATTTTTCAAAGGAAGATGGGTATTGAGAATCAGCCCTGAAACTGTTACACTGTTGAAACTGTTAGTTCTGTAACAAAAGAAGGCGAAGAAAGTCACAGTTCTGTAGAAGAAGAAACCAAATATTTAAGACATCAAGAAACTTTTGTACGCGGGATTTAAGCTGGACTGATAACCTTAAAAATGCAAACAATTCCGGACCAAAATGCTAGTAAGAACTTATGGACAAAACAGCGTGTTCAAAGTATAGAGTTATCCATTTATCGGTTTCAAAAGTAAAGTTAAATACAGCACACATAAAGATATAATTTCGATGAAACTTTTATTTTATAATAATGCTTAGACCTTGCCATTACGTACGAAATACGATTTCATTTAAATGAGCGCCTCTAGATTGGTTGCAGCAGTGGACCCTTTTGAGGTAGTTTTCGACCACTTTTTCGCACATTTCGGGCGGTATCTCGGCGATAACTTGATGAATGTTGGTTCTCAAATGCTCCACCGTTAGGAGATTATCCGCGTACGCACGGTCTTTGACGTAACCCCACAAAAAAGTCTAACGGTGTCAAATCGCATGATCTTGGTGGCCAAATGACGTCGCCAAAACGTGAAATTACGCGTTTTGGAAACTTCCCATGCAATAAAGCCAAAATTGGTCGTGTTGTGTGGCTCGTGGCACCGTATTGTTGAAACCACATATCGTCCACTTCGGTTATCATACGATCATAGCACTCTGAATTGACGGTAATGGTTCTTCCAGCATCATTTTCGAAGAAATACGGCCCAATGACACCTCCTGACCATAATGCGCACCAAACCGTCACTTTTTCCGGATGCATTGGCTTTTTCACAATCACTTCTGGGTTCTCCGAGCCCCATATGCGAAATTTTTTCATGTTGATGTATGTAACCACCGAGTGAGAAATGAGCTTCATCGCTGAAGAAAATTTTGTTCGAAAAATCAGCATTAAGAGCCGGTTGCTCTAGCAGCCTACGGCGTTGTGAATGGTCATCCAGCTTTAATTGTTGCGTGAGTTGAACTTTATGTGGATGGAGGTGCAAATCCAAGTGCAAAATACGCCATAATGAGCCGTAAGATAGGCCCAATTGCTGAGAATGCCGTGGAATCGCGAAATTCGGATTATCCGCCACACTTTCACTAACAGAAGCGATATTTTCGGCAGTACGCGCATTGCGATGATGCACAGGCCTGACCACATCTGTAATGCTTCCAGTCTCCTCAAATGTCTTTATAATCTTGCCAATTCCTTGAACAGTAGGTTGATTATGACGACCATAATCACCCCGTAATGCTTGTAAAGTGGCCACATTTGAACCACCACTTTTGAAATAAGTTTTAACTATGTTTACGCGTTCTTCGGTTGTAAACGATCACGATTCACTAAATAAATGACACTTCAGATGGCAGATATTTAACAGCTAACAGCCTTGCCAGACCGGCGGTTGTGCAACCACTAAATGGATAAGCCTGTATGTTTGCTGATAGTTTGAATAGCTGCGTTATGAACAACGAAAAGTATTTAGCCGTCGATTCCCAAGAATATATTGACAGTGAATTTAAAACTAATATGGCGTTCAAACTGACTCATTTAAACTAGTTTAAGTGAAAAGAGCTTTTTGTTGAACACAACCGTCCAGACTGCGCAATGAAGTTTAATTTGACAGCAGTTTGTTTACAAACAACAAATAAATATTTTTGTGAACTGATGTGCTGGGAGCATGATTCGAGCGAAATATTGGCGCTTATTTCACAAACCACGGCAACATACTCAACTTCGTCCAAATATTAGACGCCTTGTATTCAGATGCCATAAAATGGCGATGAATGGAATGAAAGCAGTGCGAGCAAAACGATTATTTTTATTCATTTAAAAATTTTAAAATTTTCAATTTTTGTTTGGTTTTGTTTTGCTGAAATGACAGCTGAATTTGTAGGGATGTTTTTCTGGTGTGTGTTTAGTGTGTGCGCTGTGTTCAGTTGACAAAAAACCGTTTTCATAGAAAGCTTTCGGATGCAACCCTGCGTTAAACTCGTTTCAAAACTTGTTTAATGGTTTAACACGTTTAATTTCCAACAACAATTGCATGTGCATAAACAGGTTTTCGAACTTGTTTTGTTCATTTAACTTGTTTAAGCACATTAATCCGGTTTAAGTCGTCGGTTTGAACGCCATATAAGAGGCAGTCAAAATTTCCACAGAAATCTCTTGTTGTGTTCCTTACATGTACTTGTAGCAAAAAAGAGCAAATCCGGGAATCAGGGCCAATTGACTTGGCTCTGGATCTAGTCAAAATGGAAATGAAATGGTCCGAAAGTGCCCAAAAGAAATATAAAGTCGCTAATGGGAACGGTTCTAGAAAATTAAACAATTAAACAGTATAAAACAAAATTAATAAAAAATAAGAGAATATATCGTATAATACAAATCTGAATAAAGTTTCGGTTGCAAACTGGACTCTGTTATAAAAATTGAACTATCGGATATTTCGATTTGTCTAATGGAACAATGATTTTTATGCACTCCTAAGTAGAACTGCCGTAGGCCCGGGTTTTCCATGACATGTCGTGGCAAAGTATTAGTAAAGTAAAGTATTCCATGATGTAAATTAATACAGTGGACGTCCAGTATAACGAACTTTCCATTTAACGAATTTTCGATTTAACGTATGGCCAAATTTTTTCCATTGATGGCTCTATATTACGAACGAAAGTGTAATTTGCTATTGTATACAACGAATATTTTTGTTGTTATTCACCCTTCGAATTGTTTTTATTTGAGCATTCACATTCTTTACAATAACAATGAATGTTTGGTTTCGTCAAGTGAACGATACCTCAATTGTTTTTGTTACGTTAAAACTTTCAAATTTACGTCAAGTTACCAACATTTTCAAATTCTGTTTGTATGCATTGCTGGTAATTTTCACAGGATTTGTTTTGTGTCCGGTCGGCTTTTTTCTTTTAAAAATTAAAATTTCAATAATCAATCAAGAGAAATTGCAATACAGAAAAGAGGCAATCGCGTATCGACGACTTTTTCACTGTACACACATAGCCATATTTGTATTTTGAAAATGCTGGAATAAAACAAGATATTTGTTTAAAAACTGAATACGTGAGACTTATTTCTTTAAGAAGGATGGTTTAAAACGAAAAAATTTCGATCGATTTAACGAATTTTTCGATTTAACAAATTGGGGGTACAACATAAGATTCGTTATATTGGATGTCCCCTGTACGATGCACAGTGATTCGACTCCATACAACCGCGGGACAAAATTGGAAGGAGTGGTCCGTTCTTCATAAAATTGGTGTACTAGTTAATCATGGTCTGCTGAAGTGAAATCTCCATTTTGTTTTTCTTAAACTTTTGTAGTTTGGCAATGCCTGAGACTTAAATTTGCAATTTTCGTCATTTTTGGTGAGCTATAGCACAAAGTGTGTTGGCTAGATTTTTCAGATCTTACATTTAATCGGTAACTTCAACATTGGTAATTGCTAAGAGTAACAGAAATTGTCGTAGGACTCTTTAGGTTTGCAATAAAAATGATAATAATAGACGTATGTTTTGCATTTGTGCAGTTTTATAAATTTTTCATGCTGATTGCATACTTTTAGGGATAAATTAAATAAATTTTGTCGAAAAATAGGTGTTTCACTTTTCAAATTGGATTATTTTCTGAGATCGGAAGATATCGGAGGATGTAATTACATTATCCGACAAAGAAAGAATGCTTCTTAAAATAAAAAAAATCCAGGAACATACTTTCACATACTTTTTAGATATTTTCCTCTAAGTTTTGCTAATTTTCAGATTTTTAATTTTGCAAAATATTTTAAATTAAAAGTGAAGTAAAAGCTTCAACTTTGTAAAGTTTGAGAAAACATTAAAAGCGAAAATGGCCACATCATTTCTTAATCTATATTGAAAGTTTTAGCAACTTCTTGGTAACCATGTATTTAAAAATTTTTTTTTACTCAATAGACTAAAAAACAGAAAATATGTGTTTACAATTTTTTGTAAAAAATGTTCCGACTTTGAGCAGCTTTTGCAATTGCACTAATTATTTTTTCGCACAGATTTTTTGGGGTTTTCTTAGTTGGTATAAATTTTTTGAATTTTGTCTATGGAACGAATAATGCATTTCGCTTTACGTAGTTACGCAATTGCGGGCACCCTAGCATAGGCAACATGACACAGCACGACTGAGCGGACGGATTTTTCCGCTGCAGCGGGATTGCATACTTTAAGGGGGCATGGAAATTTCGATGGAATTATCGCAAAGACAATTCGGGGCGATGCTGGAATGTTCGAGAACGAGTTGCGTTTCGGGTAAACGAGTATAAAAGGCAGCCGGATAGAGCGCAGTCAGTTTTGGGTTTTACAAGCAACGGTGCAAAACGAATAAGAAATGTGAAGTGAGAGTGAAGTTTCGTGAATCAGTGAATTGAAATAAGTGACAAGTGTAAACATAGTGAAGTGTTAAATTGTAAATAAAGCTACAATGTTGGTGAACTGCGTTAAAGAACGTTAAAGGGTTTTATTTTTGCACAAACCAGTGATACGAACTACACCTACGTTAGCCAGCTAATTTACGTAACAATACATTTCGTTAAAATGAACAGAACAGCAGCTAACCAAAATTTCTATATAGTAAAATCGATGTGTTGTTGTACCATAAAAAGCTATCAAGAAATTATCCAAGTGCAAATTGAGCCCGATATGTTGTGTTTTAGTGGTGTCCGACCGAAATTGACTTTTTAGGCCGGAAACGAAACTAAGTTTTAATCATATTTCTAATATTGGTCAAACCGAAACCAAAATCGCGGGGTTATATTCAATGGTTTCTACCACAAAAACTCAGGACATCTAAGGGCAGGTTTAGTCGCTAATTGTAAAAATATAAACCACTCAATATACTAGAATTGTATTAAATAATACCATTTAATTCTCCATTTATTATTAAAGTGTAGGGAGCGTCCAGAAATGCGGGCGCGCAGGCAAAGGTCTGCCCTTTGTGCCCTGGCGTGCGCCTCCCTCCTTGCAAACAAGTAGTGGGCCCACTTCCGTTGGCGACACTTATCGCCAAGCCAGAAGGGGCCATTTCTAAGAAATACTCAACTGCATCCCCGTTCGCCGGTCACGAGACAGAACCTGTCTCCAATGACCTATTGCATTCAGGTTCGCCCTAAGAAGGTTCCCATAAGCTCTGGATCTCAGTTAGACGGAGCGTGGCTTTAGCAAAGCTGAGCACGTCCGACAACTTGAGGTTCCTGAGCTCATGCTCGCGGAGGATCATACTGCCGAAGCACATATGCCTGAGCCGCCCGAAAGCCGGGCACTTACAAATGAAGTGCACCGTGGTTTCGTCGTCCTCAAGGCACATGTCACATAAAGCCGAGTCTTTAACCCCAATCCTATTTAGGTACTCGTTAAAAGGAATAAACTCTGTGACGAGCCCTATGATAGTTCTCAAGTCACTCTTGCCTAAGCTTAGCAGGTAGCCCGTTCTGTTAGGCCTAGGCGCATCAATAAACATCTTCGACTGCCTACATGTCGTAAGACTACGCCAGTAGTTGAGGTGTCTGCGTGCTAATGAGTTAATTCTCCATTTAAAACTTTTTAATAACCTGAGCTATTCACTGTTCGCTGGACCCTAAATGATTTTCTTAAATTTTTTACTCTGTTTGTTCAAATAAATGGATTATATAAAATATGATTATATATATGGATTATATAAAATATGGATTATATAAAATATGATTATTCAATATTGACATCAAAAGTTATGAAATTTCAAGTATGGAAAATATGTATGAAATATAGACTATAGGTTTTTGTGTATGGTTCTATTTGTATCCCAAGAGTAGACAAACCAACGGGTCGTTTTGTAAAATGTGTTTATTTAAAAAGTAACGGTGGTTGAGTTGGTCTGAACTGATTGTTTGCATTCTGTGATATACCTACACACCTTTTGTCTGCTAACCGTGTTATCTTACTTATATTCATTTCTTATATAAGTATTAAGTATTATATATATAAAATAAAGTGGATGTATGTGTGTAAGCGCATCACGCTCAAACGGACCGGCCAATTCCCATGGGGTTGTTTTTGTTGGATTCGCCTTGAGTCAGTTCAGGTGTATACGAAAAGAAAATTCCGGAAAATCTTTGCCATCTTTGACCGTGAATTCTGAAAATTTTCAGACGATAACTTTGGAACCATAAGTAACACATCAACTAAATTCACTACGAACTTACTATTTAGTCATGTCCTTCGACAGAGGGAATGGGGTTGGTATTGGACAACTGGGCGTGGCACCGCCCATACAAGCCAAATAATATCTAATATTATTATAATGGAATATCTTCCAAATTGTAAGGTGCACAGCATTAAAATTTTGTATAGTGTCGTCCTATAGATGCGTCATTCTACCGGTAAGAATTTATGGGCGTTGAACATTTGTGGCACATTTTTTGTGACCCAAATATTTTGCTGAACTATAAGTCGCACAGCAATGAAACTAAGTACGAACCTACAATTTTCTCTTTCGACAGAGGGCATTGTGCGGGTATTGAATAAGGGGGCGTGGCACCGCCCATATAATTTAATTTTGGTTCAAGCGCAGTCCATTTCTTTACTGAAACTTAGCAGCATTGCAACATTGCTTATTTGTGGGCCTCGATTGCGTTAATCAGTAGCTCTTCCTCTTCCTTTAGTTGGTTTTCTTCGTCAATTTGCATCGCCATAGATTCGCCATATCGCGTATTTCATTATGAAAACATTAACAAATGTCGTGCGAGACGAAGTTCGCCGGGTCAGCTAGTTTTCTATAAATAGCAAATCATATTGCTGAATATTGAATTTTTCACATTTTTAAAATTGTTGAGTATGACAACTCTCAACACTCACACACTTTTAGTATACATTATGTGATGTGATGTGAGGGTGGGCAGGAAGGCTACAAGCCTTCCATAGCACTCAGCCCATTTGGACCATTGTACTACACCCATGGGGGATAGGGAAGGAGAGGAAAGTATACATTATACTTATACTCGTACGTATACTTTAGTAGTACATGTCAGCATTTTTACAATGATGATGTTTATCGCAATTGACCTTTTATCATTCATATGTCACACAGAAAAACTTAAAACCGAACAACGCTTAGAAATTGTAAATTTTTATAATTAAAATTTGGGCTTTGTCAAAAATATTTTTTTCCGGAATTCGATTAACCCGAATTAGCCCAGTGTTGCCATATGGCAACGCAAAATAGACATATTTTCAAACGATCATAACATACAAACGAATATAGATACCGTTACTTTGAAACACATTTTGAACGCAGAATTGATCCTGCTTTCACTTAAAATCATTTGGGCAACAGTGCGTGTTTGTTTGTATAAAGTAGTGCATCGTAAAGTGAAGACATAATATTTAGTGCCCAAAAAAAGGGGCATGAAAAAGTAGGTAAATTTAGACCTACTTAAAATATATACTTATCATCTTGATCGCGTAATGAAATATATTTTATTTTAAGTGTTTGAAGAAGGGAGTAATGTCCCACAAGTGTGCTACTCGGAAAAAATACTTTTTGTGATATTTTTTTGAAGTTTTCTGTGCCTGTTGCCATATTTCAACCGGACATTCCGAGCGTCCTGTGGGCAGGATTAAAAAACTAATGATGCAGTTTTTTCATTTTGCATATAAAGAGTATGCTCCTAAACAATCTTTTTGAAATTCGAAAAAAAAATTTACGTGGGTTAATTCGGGTTAATTTATGGTCGTCAAGCAATTGAAGACGGCACGAGAATTCCACCACCAATTTTACAGTTCTCTCTGTAGCGGTAGACAAAATTCAAACATTTTTTCGTTACTTGATAAAAATTACTTCATTTGAGAAAAAAATATGTGTCTATTACTTTTGTTGCGTGTTAAGTGATAATCGAAAAAAGGAATTCCAAATTGCACTTGTCGTAGTATTGGCGAATAGTCACCACAATTTACAGTTTTTTTGGCATTTTATTTCTAAAAGAGTTTTGCAAAAAAACACCGAAAATATATGAAAAAAGTCAAGACAAGTGTTCTGAATGCGTGAAAAAATTGTGTTTATTAATGACGATGGTTGTCGCTCAACTAGTTAACCGAGAGGCTAAAGCGACACTCGACCTACACCAGCCAACACCAAAATATAGAAGCAATTTTTCTATCGGCAGTTACCTGTTCAATAACAAATGGCTCGCATAAAAGTAGAAAAATCACACGCACAACATGGACAATTGCTTTTCTTAGTTTCATTGCATTAACCACCGCACAACGATCGTGAGTATTAATTGAATTTAATTTAATCTACAAGTACAACGATGCTTGTAATTTTGTTCTTTCAAACGTTAAATAGACGTTCTATATTTAGACTTCAGTTAGTTTATATTATTTGATCGGCAAGGGCCATGGATGCCATGACTAATTGAATTAAATTAAATATTAAGGAGTGCATGGCTGCATTGTATTTTACACAGTTCACGTGGCGAAATACAACGCAAGTGGCCACAGTTAGCCAAATGAAGCAATATTCAGGAAAGCCATCATCCACACCTTCCCGATTAACTAATGAACTCGTCAATAGTACAGTTGCCCACAACAGTAATTACTTGCGGGGTTCAAGAATCCACTTAAGGAATTGTGTCTCAAAAATCAGTGCCCGCAAAAGTAAATAAATTGTCATTATAAAGCAATAGAATATTCGATATGTCAATATTTAATGGTAATAGCTTCGATTATTTACCTTATCACACGCTTCTGATATGGATAGCTTCGAGTGACGAATTTTCAAAGTGAAGCAATAAACATATGACGTAGTCAACATAAAAAGCTGTCACTGTGCGGCAAAATTAAGTATATTTCTTTTGAAAGCCAATTACACAATGCAACCATTAAACAAAATTTGATAAAGTTAAAGCATAAGGTATTGGGCAAATCACGTTAAATGCTAAGATATTTTAACTTAAAGGGACTGAGGTTTGTTCGAAATTTAAGGAAAAAGGATCTTCACATATCCTGAAAAATCGATCTTTTTAATAGAGCAACAATATTCGAGTTGTTATGCAAGAAACTTCCATTAGCACAGTGATGTCTTCCCGAGCAATTTTATTGTGTTGCACAGTGTTACTTTTGTATGATTTCCGAACGTGTTAAAATTGACTTCAAGCAACTCTGCACATGCTTTTGTGTATTGCAGCACGACTTCTACAGTGAGCTGTTTTTAATCGCTCCTCTTGGTATGATAGCTATTGCAGTCTGTTATTATCAGCCACTTTCGAGCTGATAATTTATAGCTACACTTCTACATTTTTTGGTTTTTCTTTTTTGTTTTTGATAAGATTTTATGAATTTCCTATGTCAAATTTCGATTAGAAATAAGACAGTTTCAATTGCTTCGTAAATAAACTTCTAAAGGCGTTTACAACATGCCGCCTTGGTCAAAGAGGCTCTCTTTTATTTTGTAAATATTTTCCATGGTGTGATTTACTTTTACAATCGGCACTTACTTCGAGGTATTTCTATACTGCGTGTACACAAAACTATACTCACATACGAGTATGTACTATGTATGTATGTACATACACTCATTGTTGACGGTGCAGAGAGTTTAACTAAATACTTTTTCAAGATTAATGCCGACGTATGGAAAGGGGTTACAGTGGTTACAGTTTATGGCGAATCCGAGTAATGAATTGTAAAACCAGTTGATTTAAACAAATTCAAAGTGTTTCGTTGAATCGCAGTAGTAACAGTAGTAAGTTCATTGAACAGCCAATGAACATTTATCAATGGTTTTCTTATGTAGTAAATATTTAAGTAAGCTTGTATATACATACAAAGTGCGTTCCAAAATAAACAGAATTTTTGAAAGAGCATTTTCTGGTGGCGCCACCTATTTGTGACTTATTGTGTTGGAAAAAAACATCCTTTCTTCGCTGGAAGCGAAATTACCGCATCTATTACCCCGTTTATACGACAGCTCAAGTCGCTATGCGTCAATACACATCGACTCAATACAGTCGTATAAACACGTTTTCAAACCGCTTTGAACATTTTAGGCGTATCGAGTCAAAGCGCTTTTCAAATGAGTTCTTAAATTTTCAAGTCGCTTCGAAAATTCGTATAAACGGTTAAACATTTTGAAAGTGCTTTGAAAATCAGCTGATGGTGATGTACACTCAGTTTTTTGAGCATTTTCAAGTAAAAAGTAAGCAACACCAAGAGCTTAAATTCATTAAACGCCAAAAAAATAGGAAAAACCAAAAAATAAAAGCATACTTTTGAAACCGTCTGCAGTCAATTCGCTTCTGAAATCAATGTATAAACACTTGGATCGAGAGCGTATCGAGTCAATGCGAATCGACTGAGACCGTCGTATAAACATGGTAAATATCATCGGTCTAAAAATACGTATCGAACAAACAGCCAATATTAAGTTTTGTTTTAAACTTGGTAAAACTTAGGTTGGCTTAGCTTGGTTTATCCCGAGGCAGAGTTAATGGATGGTACATTAGGACATAAATGATGACCAACATATTGGTCAAGCGGCCAAATGTTCATTGAATCTCTTGAAATTGGGTTTAAGTATCTCAATAACATATATTTAATGCATTATAAGTGAACTTTTGGCTCCGAAAAGTGTGCGCACAGTTTGTTCTTGACAAGTTGACTGACGACCAAACCATGGTCAGAATTTAACATGCTAAAACCATCAGCCACTGCCTGAATTTGACTGATTTGACGTCGTGCGACTTTTACCATCCGACATCCTGAAGATCATCCCGACCGACGATCTAAACACTCATTCAACGTGCTTTTAGACCATACAAATCGCTATATTGAGTCCGAAGGGGACTATTATGAATTAACTAAAGCGGTTTTTCCAAACAACTTGTTATTATTAATACTTTTAAACATCTCTGTTTACTTCGGATTATGTCTAAATTTTTTTATTGGCGCGCAACTTAGTTCTTGCTGTTTGCCAAAAGATGGCTCCAGCGTCATGAACCAAGCTTGGACATAAGATAAACAAACCGCTTTAACATATTTGTGATTTTATTTTTGCGTTTTGTACTTTTAGTTTTGTTAAAAATAGCTGATTTTGTGCTAAATAATCGCCATTTGCGGGAAGTGGTGATATTCTTCTTTCATTCGAAGACGGTGATTTCGATGTTTATTGAAGGCCAAAAACCTTCGAAGACGCTGAATTGGAGGCATTACTCGATGGGGTTTCGTGCCAAACGCAAGAAGAGCTTGCTTCAGCTTTAAGAGTTAACCGTCAAACCATTTCCAAGCGATTAGATGCGTTGGGAATGATTAAAAAGCAAAGAGATTTAGTTCCTTATGATTTAAAGCCAAGAGAAGGAAGGGTTGAAGAAGGAAGGGTTTTCTTCATCGCATCGAATGGATTCATGACAGTAACCCAAAGAAAAAAAAACATAGGGATTACCGGGTCGCGCTTCTACGTCATCGGCTCGACCGAATATTCACGCTGCGAAGGTTACGATGTGTATTTGGTGGGACCAGGTCGGTCTTATTTATTATGAGCTGTTAAAACCGAGCGAAACCATCACTGGGGAACGGTATCGAACTCAATTAATGCCACAATACGAGCAGAGGCATGACAACGCTCGGCCTCACGATGCCAAACCCGTTAAAACCAACTTGGAAACGATCAAATGGGAAGTTTTACCCCACCCGCCATATTCCACAGATATTGCACCGTCTGATTACACAGGGCAACTTCTGATTACTTCAGGGCACTTCTTCGGGTTTTCCGGCTTTTTTCACGTTTTCGATTGTAATTTTTAAACCAATAAACCAGTTGACATGATTTTCACTTTGTAGCATTTACAAAACCTCACAGCTTCTTTTCCAATTTATTTGTATAAGTTTAAAACAGTAATTGGACCTCAAAGTCGGAAAATATGGATTTTCAAGGCGTTCTCGTTAATGGCAAAAAAATAAAAATGTTTCGTAAATCAAGTAACAAGGTATATGTATAACGAAGCGGACACATCAAGAAATACAACATAGCCAAACTAAATATTTGGCGTGATTCCCACTCTCATCGAAACAATAGTAAAAATTTATCATTGTCATTTACATCACTTTTCACTAGTGTCCGACCGAAACAACTTTTTTGACATAAATAAATAAATACTTATTAATAAAAAAAATTTATTCATTTTTTAAAAACATAAAAAATTACCCTTTCGTACCTTACTCGCTAATATTCAAAATAAAATAATTTATTAATATATGCTAAAAAAGCATCTAAATTACTCCTTCTTTCACTATACTATACTATACTATACTGTGTACAAAGAATACCCGGAATTCGATTTCTTCGATTATCGTGGTGTTGTGCATTATGAGTTCCTTCCGCCGGGCCAAACTGTCAACAAGGAATATTACTTGAGCGTTATGCGTCGTTTGCGTGAAGCTATTCGCAAAAAGAGGCCGGATTTATGGAGAGACAACTCTTGGTTTTTGCATCACGATAATGCACCATCTCACACGGCATTGATTCTTCGTGAGCATTTCGCCAACTCATATCGTTCCACAGCCACCGTATTCGCCTGATTTAGCTCCTTGTGACTTCTGGCTATTCTCCAAACTCAAAAGACCACTTCGAGGACACCGTTTTGAATCGATTGAAGAGATTCAACGTGAATCGCCGCGCGCATTGAAGGCCATACCGGAAGGTGACTATTTGGCATGCTTCGAAGATTGGAAAGTCCGTTGGCATAAGTGCATTGCATCGGGGGGGGGGGGGGGGGGGGGGACTACTTTGAAGGCGATGAAATTGATTTGGAAGAATAAATAAAGATTTTTTGAATTATAAACAAATTCCGGGTATTCTTTGTACACAGTAGTATATCTGCTCGGCTGCACTAACTAGCTGTACACTCGCCACACAATAAAATGCAAAAAATATTCTAGAAAGTTTCGTTTTCGGCCGTTCGGCCATTTTCGGCCGTTCGGCCATTTTTGGCCGAAACATAAACCGAAACACTTATTTGGGCCGAAACCGAAACCGACACTAATTTTCACCCTTTTGTCAATGATTTATTTTAAAAACTAAGAGCCTACAAATATGCAATGTGTTTTTGTTTAAGATGTGCAAGAGTTTTTTGTTTTTTTTTTTGTTAATGCTCCAGACCAGCACATAACCGGCATCCCTAACTGTTTTCATACCAGTACACATATGTTTAACCCTTGTGTGCGCACCCACTTGAAACCTCATAGTTGAACCCCCCATGGTCTGGCCAGACCATGGTGCAAAAAAGAGGATATTCGAGGATAGTGCCAGTTAATATAATTTTTTTATATTTTTGTTAATGAGTTTATATATATCTGAGTATGTATGAGTGTTTGTATGTGTATGTTTGTGTGTGTAAGCCTGTCAAAAAAAAAATAGTAAGTGTGAACACAATAATTTCTCTTGCTTGCTTACTTCCTATTTAGGTAAAAAGGTAAAAATATACTTCATTTATAAAATACATGCCGAATTTCAACTTCCATAAATACATTTTGAAATTAAAAATATACGACTGTAAGGAAAAAAAATAAAATAATTTAAAAACGTAAAATTTGTCGTTTATGGATATGCTTCAACTGCTTGAATGCAGTGGTTGCAACGATATAATAATAATTTCTGGCAATTATGCTTTGAAGTCGAAAAGGTAGCTGATTAATACAGAACACTGGGAATAAATAAGAAAAGGCTATAAATAACAAAAAAGATCTTCTATTGGCCACTTAGTTCCATCTGTCCAAGAAACAAAAACATTCCGTTCAAGCATAATATGCTCAACATGTAATTGTTCATGCTGAACTGGTCGGATATCGCCTTCGTCATCGCTATCTCCACGTTGAAATATCATATTTTCCATCAGCATCGAAGCTTCGGTTTGTTCAGGGTCCAAAAGATAATTTGCAGCACCGTTATTATTACCTCCAGCAGCAAACGAATCCTCCATAAACTTTAGAAAGTGCAGATGGTTCATTAAATCATCCCACAGAACTATGTATTCATTCAATGAGCCAATTGCGAGAATTATTTGCCTGTGCAATTTGTATGCTTCCGAGTAAAACTTTAGTGATAAGTATTCAACATTTAAGTTGAGCTTATTCAAACTATTTAATTAATGACTTAGACAGAATAAATAAATAAATAAATATCTTAATTCTGTTGCTCCAAAGCATTGGTTTTCGCTACTGCTTAGACTATTTTTTTAGAGAAATCGTCCTCTCTGATTTAACTCCAGCGTTGAAGTTCAAAAATAATGTGCACCTTATCCTCAAAATAGCATTTGCTTCCTTCCATCTCTGTCACAGAAAACATACAATCCAATTGATAAAAAATCAGACACGACAAGAGCACAAATACTTCCTTCGCTTCAGAAATGTAATTGAATTGACACCAAAAACACGGATATAACCACAAATACAATGGATAAATATTAATTTTAACTATGTTCACACATTCTTTTCCAACAAAAATTATAATTTACTAACCCAAAATAAAATAAAGGTCAAAGTGAATGAAAATCACTTGGACCACGTAAATTTTGCGCCAACTAACTTATGTCACAATTAACGGAATGGCACGGAAAAAGGGCTCCAAATCGGGTCAGATGGAAAAGTCTTGAAGCCCTATGCTCCGTAGGGGACTAGATAAAGAACAAACGAAAAAAATATTTATAAACAACTCTGACAATAATTACGTCGAAAATAACAAAAAAACTGAAAATAACTGGCAAATTTGTATGAAAATACACCATGGTCTGGCCAGACCATGGGGGGTTCAACTAAGGGGTATAAATACGTTTTGCACCTTTTTTTTGCACCTTTTGATTCTCGCCTTGTTTTTGTAAAAATTTTGTTCATGTATTGGTTTTTGTGCTTAGAAAGGATCAGTTGAGGATATCATGAAATATGAACCCGATAGCTTTACTACAACCTTACTAAAAGTGGACCCAAAATTCAATATGGTCTGGCCAGACCTGGGTGCGCACACAAGGGTTAATATGTTTAGATTAGAAATGGAAGTGACCTAAATAACATTAACATAATTAACCTTCACATCGCCTCCAATTTTTATATACGGAAACCGCATAAGTTAAATTCTCATAAAGAAAAAGCGAGAACTTAGTTGCGCACCTATATTTCTTTCAAGGTTTTTTTAAATGATACTATCCAACGGCTCAATCTCAGATTATTGTATTTGTGTATACGAGTATGTAGTTGGTAATGTCTAAAGTAATCGAGAAACTCAGCTTCATTGCTTAAATTATAATTTAGTCGCTCTTAGGATTTTATTCACTTGACCACTTGACTCTTCGAACTTTCACACGCGAATGACTACACGCATGTTTCAACAGGATGAATTTTCTTAGATTTAGTTGATTGCTGCGTAAATTGCAAATGAATAGCAGTTTACACATTACTTGTAAGTGAAAGAATAAATCACATATATGTGCTCAGCACTCTCCCATTACTCTTTGCATTACCAGTAACTAGTTAAATAAGTATCTTTTCCATTGCATTACAAGTAAGCGAAAGAATAATCTATAAATGAGTCATGACTCCATGCATTACCCATAATCGATTAAATAAGCTGTTGTTCGTTGCTTTCGCATTTCTGTAATGCATTATGTAAGCGGTTACGACCGCAAGGGGTTACAAAAATCAAAATTTTTGGTGGGACACTGGATGGATTTTATTCTGTCACACCATAAATTTTTTTTATCCTTAAAGGTTTTCCAAATTTGCCAGTGGTGGTGAAAAATTTGGTTTCCAGAACAATTTACGTTCGCGGGACTGATTAAAAATTCGCGGCAAGTAAAGCAAACCTCATTAAAATCTAAATAATATCCAAAAATTAATATTGTATATATTACACTTCTTTCTCTAAAAGGTTGTCCAATGACTGCTGAGAAACTTGTACAAATAACAGTATTTCAATTGGGGTTCTTAAACTAGGATTTCTTAAACTTAAACTAGGGTTTCTTTAATTAGGGTTCAAACTAACAAAAACCGGATTTAATAACCCAATGTATTTATCCCTGAGCCACTGCGGTGCATGTTGAAAATACCTTATGTAGAAACTGGCATCACTGGGACCAAACTAAGCCTGAACCCTTAAAACCCGCTATAATGGCAGCATCAGAACCAGATTTTTAAATGATCGTCTTATTATTCAGGTGGAAATAACATACGTAATATTTTTGAATTGACTTCTCGTTTGCTCAGCGGTTAGCTAGTATTCCATATAAACATTCATTATACTGTGGTGTACGCAGCACAATAGAGTTTAAGTTCACCCTAAAAGTAACGCACTTACAAGCTTATATACATATCTATGCAAAAACAAACAAACACACACATTGTACGCATTGATCGAAGAGCTGGACTGACAACCACAATGCCACCAGAAAAACATAAAAATGCTTTGTAAATAGAAAACAAAAGAACGAGCACACGCTGAGACCACCTGTTTAAATCTGCACCAAACAATAGACACAACGGCGCGGAAAATAATCAAAAGCTAAAAAGCATTTGCCACATTATGAACAATGTGCCCAGAAGCAATAATGCAATTTTTGGGCGTTCATCAGCCCTTGCCATATACTAGTACGTTCATACGTATTAACGTAGGAAACGAAAGAAAAATAATATGTAAGTATTTTAATCGTTAACATTTCACAAAAGCATTTGCGCAGAACCATTAAAACAAATAAGATTTTGAAAAAACTTTAAATACTTAAGATTATGTAGCAAGTTATAGTCAGCCGCCGTGAATCGGTAATTAGTGCAGTGAACCGCAAATCAAAGGATCATGGATGCTAATCACAACTGCACCAAAACGAAATATCTGAGTATATTTGTATAGGTATCCCCGACAACGAGTAATGTTGGTATGGACACCTGAACTCTTTGCTGAAAGATTTCATTCAGGAAGTTGAAATTTGAAACAGGTGTTTCGTTATACCCATCTCAGTACCATCTCTGTCTTTTACAAAGACAGGTTTGAAAAGACCATATACATATGTATTATGGTATGCGCTGTTGTCCAGCCTTGGCGAGTAGAGAGACAAACATCCAAAGACGAGGATAAGTTGTGGGCCATAAAGCACAAGGACTTAATGAAGGAAACATTTAGTCATCAGGAGGGAGATCAATGACTACGCCAAACCCCTGGACGATTAATTCTTTTCGTATAGGGAATGAAAAGCCCGTTAAAGTGGAATTTTTCGGCGAATGCTCAACCGGCGAGTTTTTAGCTGGTGAGAATCCGGCACAACTAACATACATACATATGTATATGCTAGCATCTGAAAAATTACGTATTCATTTGTTTCTTTTGAGGAGCACATTTCCTGCAAATTATTATGCGCCCCTACTGGCTTCTTCTCAAATATGGTGACACAATTTTGTTCAGCATTTTCCTCTTTTTGAGCAAATTTCTTTCCGACGAATCGTGAGCAGTTAAGAATTTTCTATGCATAATAATTTTTTGGAAGCCGATTGGAGTTTATGACTTATATTTATCAGTTCTAACGATGTGGTCACGTACACAGTATGTAGTAGCGAACGTTATATCTGGATAGTCACTGACTGCTCCGTGCATTTTTGCAAAAGGTGTTGTTTGCAACTCAGCAAGAAGAAATGTGCAATCAGGTAGCGCAATTCAAAAAATTGCGAACGTGCTACACGTTCAGATATGAAAAAGTAAAAAAATTGCATTTGTCTTCTTGCGTCAACCTATATACATCTGCAGGGGCGTAGCCAAGGGAGAATGGGGGTTTGGGTGTCAGAACCCTCATAGCCTATAATTACTACACATTTTTAATCACTATGCATGGAATGTACGCTGAAACAATAGCACCAAGGTCTTAAAAATATAATACCTACAACACTTTGTTTTTGCAAAATCGACTTGTTTTTTTTAAATAGTCCCTTTCAGGCTCAATACAGCGATTTGCATAATCTAAAAGCACGTCTAACGAGTGTCTTAGATCGTCGGCCGGGATGTCTTTCAGGATGACCTACGTCCTCAATGGCTTTGTTTTAAATGCATTTTTTTTTAAAAGGTGAAAGTCGCACGCTGCTGCATCAGGTGAGTAGTTGATGGTTAAAATGCAAGTTTTAGTCAAAAAATCAGTCACAAGTGTCTATCGATGAGATGACTACTTTCGATAGCCAAATGTTCAGTTGAAATGCAATCAATTTATGTTATTAAGGTTGTGGATACCGTCGACGAATAGAATTGTTTGATCTTTGACTTGGCGGCTCACTCTCGTACACGCACATACACACTTCCACGTCCAACGCGGCACTCTATCTTCTCTCCTCCTTCCCCACTTTCTTCCTACTTTTAATCGCTAAGAACACCTTAAGCTTTGCCACGTCACAAATGAAAACCCGCCTAAACCCGAAAACCCCAGCACCTTTTTCTTTTCCGCCGCATCCGCGCGAAAACAGAGATGCTTAAATCCAAATTCAAAAGATTCCATGAAGATTTTGGCTGGTCTTTGATGAATTATCGCCCAGTTTCTAAGCCATCATCATAAACTCTGCCACGGGATAAACGATAATTACCATAAACTTGGTTCATCAATTGAAATGTTTCGGTTAAAGTTTAACAATTTTAAAACAAAACTTAATATTGGCTCTTTGTTCGATGATAATTTTTTTTCCGATGACACCAACGTACTTTCGCTTCAGACGCAATAACTTCGCTTCCAGTGAACCAAATTTCATTAAATTTTGACTGAAAATCGGGGAAAAATGTAAATGTATAATGCACAAAGTCACATATACGTGGAACAACCACAAAATTCCCTATTTGAAAAGTGCAACTTACATTAGAAAGTACGTAATACTAAATTGGCCCAAAACAATTTTTTCAAAACCTCCATGATCAAGTTCTGGCTGCGCCGCTGTACGTCTGTGAAAAAGTATACTGAATGCAACGTATACTGAAAGAAATTCAACTTATTTTTGTCGATTACATTGTTGATAATATTAGATATTATGAAATTATTTTCTTACTATTATACAGGCGGCTGCATTTTCAGTGCGATTTGACATGTGAAGGAGAACTGAAAATGTCCAACACGGAGAAGTTAAGAGATATGGTGCGAAAATATCCTATTTTATTTTATGTTATGTTATGTTATTTTATGTTTCTCTCTCAAATGGCAGCGTGGTGTTTTTCATGATGATTTCAATTAAGAATCTGGCAAGATCCGTTGCGATTTCAGTCCGACAAAATCGCGCCAGTGGGTGGGCTCATGCGGTTTCAAAATTCGAAATGGCGTTGCTCGGAAATCTGTGTAATTCGCGTAAAATCGCATATGTATGCGAAAGTCTTTAAGCATGTTGATACTAAAAGAAATTGTAGTGTATAATAAATTATAAGTATTATGAAAAAATAATATAAATAGTTCTTTTAGCGAAATGATGAAAATTTTAATCGTAAAGAATTTGTATCCGGAATTGTTTTGCAGTGTATGTTACGAGCATGTACAGTGCAAAATGTGTGTGCATCAACTATGCTTATGTGGGGGGTAAAACGGGGAGACACGCCAATAATAAAATTTGCAGCATACAGACTATGGCTCGCGAAGCTTTAGCAAGTTGACGAAATTTCAGGATGTTTATAGTCTGCACACGTTTTTTTATTTCAAAACTACTTCTGCAAGGATTTGTTGAATCTCAACTTTAATTTGCTTGATATTGAAGGGTTCCATCAGAAGCGTGCCGCTGTTACTGCTTTATTTGTGGAAGAATCTTTTCTTCCAGTCGGCTACTGCGCACATAAATGCTGAGTTTTCGTGTTCAAATGCAAATGTTTGCATTGTTAAGATCTCAATATCAATGATATTTTTGGCTTTGTAGACATGAGTTACCCGCTTCGATTACCGGTGAGACGTCAATAACGCTAGAACGAGATTATCAATACATTCAATGAAATATTAAGTAGCCGTCTAAAATGTCTCCTGCACAGCCGTGTCAGCAGACGCAAACAAAACGACTTAAATGCGAGAACATTTTCGCACTCAATTACTTACATTAGCGCTAACAACCGGATTTGTTGTCCCATTAAAGTTTTATGTGTTTCCGCATAGGGGATTAGGTATGTACACATAAGGTTTTTGTTCTCGCTCTTGGTCGGGAAGGGAGGGAAGGCAAGGCGGAGGGGAAGGCAAGAGTCTCTAAGTGTCGATGGTAGTTTGCAACCCCCTTCGTTATATCACTGAATAATAAAAAAAACAATTTGCCACCCGTTGGCAATGCAGTGCGTTGGTGGGCACTAGTGTACATTTGTTACTTCAGGAAATGTCAAATTGCTTTTGCAACATATGGTCGTCGGAAATATAAACGCTTTGTGGATGCGACTGTGCTGTGGTCGTGACTACGGCTGCGGCTATGCTGTGACCTGTGTCATAATTTGCGACATAAGGTTTGCTATCCACTGGTGTTGCCTGTGGTGCTAGTGTTGGTGCTGTAATACCATAATCTTTCGTAGTCGGTCGAAATAGGTACTTATGTAAGTCAAAATTGCATAGGTTATATAAGGTTGGCCACGCTCACCTGTCCCTCTGCTGTACTTACAAACATCAGCTGTGGCGTACTTTCGTCAGGCGATATGGGTAACAAACGACTGAGGCGAATATAGGCTGTATAGAATCGGTCATATTCATTTGTCAAACCATCTTCAAACGAAAATGAGATATTATGTCTTTCTGAAGGGACTATTGTTGTTAGCTCCGCTTTAAGCAGTAAATGGCAAACCTCTGGGGAGTAAAACACTTACTTATGGAAAAGCTCCAAAAACATCGTTCTGAATCGACATAGAACTTAAGGTCAATTCCATTCATGTAAAAATGCACGTGCATTACACGCAGGTTTCAGTCTTGTGATTTGGCTTTTGTGCCAAGGATATCGCTGTATCCTTTTGTATTTCTTGGATTTAAAAATTCGTGAAATACACTCAATTTACAAGAGAATAAAATCAATTTTCATCAAGACTAAGAAGTGTCTAAGAAGTGAGGTACGAATGTACGAATATTTACCCTGCCCACTCAATTAGATTTAAGTGACAGCTATCTCAGCCAAAATCTCAGCATTTCTCTAGTCAGAAAATGAATATGCAAAATTGTACTTTAAAAACTTCATACATTTACTGGAATGGTAGTGTCATTTCAATTCGAACCAGAAAAAACTTGAACCCCGTAAATGTAACTTGTGCTTACGTAAAATATCATCTCTTAGCTGTGGTTGGCTATCGATTCCCCAATTCGGACAAGCCAAAGAGATCTATGCAAATATTCTTTTAGAATTGTTGGGGACATGCATAAATATGCCGTTATACAAATATCTGTTAAATTTTCAAAATTGTGACCAGATAAATCCCTACGCAGCACGCAGGAAACTTCGAAAATGCTCGTCAGGCGTTCGTAATTTTAAACCATATGTATGCTTGCCCCTTCCATTGACTTAGTTAAAGGCTCTATCGTCGCAAACTTTTGTATTCAAGCGGCGGGGTTGAAGCAACAGACAATCGTGGCGGTTGATTATTTACTTCAGTTGTAGATAATTTGTCTTAATATACCTCCCAAACAAAGGCTTCGAACATTTCTGCCGTTCCCGCCATTCATGTGAGCATTTGCATTCAAACAAATAGCACAATGGCAAAAACTCTGAAAAAAGCAAGTACAAAAAGCTGAAAACGTTAAGTGAGTCGCACATGAATGAAGCGCAATCTGAGTGCGAATGCGGCACTGTTCGCCTATCGCTACGTGCACATTCTCTGACGATGAACAAAAAGGTTCTAAAAATAATAAAGACCAACCAGCTGGGTGGTGTAATGGATGTGTGGGCGGTTGGTTGACTGGTTGGGTACTCTTGTACAAATGCCAACCATACGTGCGTTCTCAACTAACCAGTGCCACAGCGCCGATGTCAGAAGGATTTCTTGGGAACGTGCTTCTAATGCTCTCACATTGTTTACTTTACTTCTGCATTTCACTATTTAGGCACTATTATTACGAATATTTTTGTGTGAGCTGCTTAGCATGAAGCAACAAAAAATTCAACCCAGAAAGGGACAAGGGTGCGGAATGTACAGCTGCGAAAGCTCACCGAATCACCCTCTGTACAAATTTTTATAGAGACCACAATAAACCTTTGAAGCCCTTCGATGGAAATAAAAAAGATATTTCTCGAACAGCTCCCCCAAAAGCGTAAAATAAGAAGAATAGAAATAATCGTAAAAGCAGAATGAACGGAATTGGGGCGAACGGGGGAACCGACACAATAGCCCAACATAGAGGTGAGCAGTGTGCCGCTCGAATGCCAGTTTATATGTATCCAGTTATTATCTTCTTTTACGATTTGGTTTACCGATTTTAATTTGTTTCCTATGCAATGCCGGCTAGCCAAACGAATCATTTAAAGTGGCCTAACAAGTACACGAGATTGAATGATTAGAAAAACTGTGCAGGTAATACAGATTCTTCATTGGAAAAGACACGACTTCGACTTTAAATAAAATTGGTTCAATCCACCAAATATAGTCAAAGTTTCATGTTAGACCATTTTTTACTTCCAAAATTTCAGATATTTGTGGATCAGTAAATTGTTGCCCTTCAGTTCTATTTATGCATATTTATATAAAAACGAAAGTATGGCTGTTGGGCGTTAAAAACCTAAGCGGTCTACTAGGGTTGGCTATTCGGATATTTCAAATCCCCACAGCCCCCTTTGAACAGCGCCCTCAAATGTTGTAAGCAGAGTAAGAGGAGTGGGAGGTAATATGGGTTAGAAAAAATATTCAACAGGAAAAATTAATAGGGTTTCACTTTCTAAGAGCAACTTCTGAGCAGCGGTAAAGCAATTTATCGAGTTTCCTAGCACTTGCGTAAAAAGTTTAGTTTAACTGTGTAAACTACATCAAATATTAACAATGGAACCTATAGTTAAGAAAAAAACGTACATTCTTAACGATGGACGATGGATGGTCACTTCGTCAACTGGCAGTGAAGTAAAATGTAAAAAATGTCTACCAAAATGAAACAAAACTTTGAAAATCATCAAAAATGTTTATAACATAAATTTTGCCTGGGAAACGCCCATAAAAGGCGTGGCTCGGGGTCAAAGTTTAAAGTTTTTATCAAAAACACTCAATTAATATCCAACTGATTTACACGATATGGGTATCAAACGAAAGGCCTTTTTCATACCTTTCTTCTGATGTGCAACATTAGATACGTAAGATGTACTAATAAAAAGTTTTAAACGAAAAAATTTTTTTTTATGAACCTTTTTTAAAAACGGATTTTTTAAGCAGACGTTTCTCATCCTAAACTCAATGAAGTTATGAATTTGAAGGCAACAAATTCTCATTGCCCTTCTTATTAAATATTGAGTACCCTAATATCGACTCATGCTTTTAATGTTGTTTCAGTTAAGTTTTTGTTGTTTTTAAGTTAAGGAATTTTGAACAGGATTTATAGGAAGTTTACAATAACCGCTTGACTCTAAATTGGTGATTTTTGAAATGCTGGCACTTTTCCACTGATTTACAAAATGTAAAACAAAAAAAAGAAGCGAAACCTTTAATTAATTTTAAGCGATTATTGTAAATGCAATTTATGTTTATTATAACATTAGTGAATATGTTTATTTTTCAAGTCGATTTCAGCGCTAATAAGTTTTGACCACAGAACTTCTTTCAGCGCAGAGCTTTTAGAAGGTACTAATACACACCACTAAGGGCGATGTTTTGCTGCCGGTCACAGGCACGGTCACGGATAACAATGTTGTTGTTTCAATGTAAAAGAGAAAATTGGGAGAGCGAGCGAGAGAGTAAAATTTGATCGCGCCAGTCACCGGATAATGAGGCTTTCGATGCCAAATCAAACGATCAAATCAGTGTTGCGTCGTGAGATTATTCACAACAGTTGTGTTTTGGGAACAAATTTGTTCCCTTTTGGTGAAAATGTGTATGGAATGAGCAAGAAAATGGTTGGTAGCAGCCCTCATCACTAGCGTGTGTTTATATTTGTGTTTTCGGTGAAAAAGAAGAAAGAAAAATGGGAATTGAAGTTTGAAAACCATGTACCCATAAATTGTTATAGGAATTGTTATACTTTCACATACTACTGTGTCCAAAAAATAAGGTGACATTTGAATTCTTCGATTATCGTGGTGTTGTGCATTATGAATTCCTTCCGCCGGGCCAAACAGTCAACAAGGAATATTATTTGAACGTTATGCGTCGTTTGCGTAACGCTATCCGCCTAAAAAGGCCGGAATTGTGGAAAGACAATTCTTGGTTTTTACACCACGATAATGCACCATCCCATACTGCACTCGTAATTCGTGGTCATTACGCCAAAAACTCAACCCTACCGTTCCGCAACCACCGTATTCACCTGATCTGGCGCCGTGCGACTTCTGGCTGTTCAGCAAGCTCAAAAACCCCTCCGGGGACACCGTTTTGATACGATAGAGGAGATTCCAGCCGCAGCGAAGACGGAACTGAAGGCCATCCCGGAAAGTGACTACAATCAGTGTTTCGAAGATTGGAAAATCCGTTGGCATAAGTACATTGCATCGGGAGGGGATTACTTTGAAGGGGATGAAATTGATTTGGAAGAATAAATAAAGAATTTTCAAAATAAATACAATGTCACCTTATTTTTTGGACACAGTAGTATATATTATATTAATTTCATTTATAAATTATTAGCTCAGAGTGCCAGAAATTTCGCCCCTATCAAATACTGAAGCGCTGATAACAATGTTTCAGTAGCAGGAATCTCTTTAGAAATGTGGGCTATTCAGACCGATGCAAGCGCGAAAAAGAATTTTACATTTTAATTGAAAATTGTATTTGAAAAAGTAAAGTCCCAATAAAAAGTGCGGAAAAATTAGTAAAAGTAAGTGAAAATCGTAGTTGTGACCGGCGTTCAAATGACCGTCAGCATAACATGCTTTCGGCACGATCATTTGCCCGTCTGCATACCATCCCCCTAAGCGATGCTACACACACAGAAACAACAATGCATGTTACAACCAATTTCAATCAAAGCCCGACTGATTTTTTAAGCACCGTGGCCCATGTCAAATTAATCAGTCAAATACTAATTAGTTATAATGAGATATCAGCACTCGTTTAACTTTACAATAGCAGTTGAAGCCAAAAGTTCGAAATAAGAAGCAGTGGCGTAACTACCACCGGTCTTACCGGTCTCAGAAACCGGGGCCCCGAGCACCAGGGGGCCCCCAAAAGTGGCAAGAAAAAAAATGTTTCAAAATTAAAAATCATAAAAACTTATCTTCGAAGTACCATGGGCCAAGAGCGTTTGAGTAATTTGAGTATTCTGTCTATTGAACATGAAATGGCCAATCGTTTGAGAAATAACTTGGATCAAATTATTCACAAGTTTGCTGATTTGAAAGTGAGGCGCATTAAATTCTGAATATGCATATCACAACTTTGAGAACTCAAAAATTGTCCATTTTATTCACTGTTTTTTATTTCAGTTTCATACCATAAAAATAAAATGTTTTACATGAATAACACTTGATCCTTTTTTTCAACATCATTTGTATCCGTACCTTGAATAATACACCCCTTCGAAATCCTGAGCGATGAATATTAATGTGTAAGGCAGGAGGGGGGGGGGGGGGCGGTGGAGTGAGAAAAGTTTGAATGATTTAAAGAATTCTTCTGGTAAGGGCCCCTTAATGAAAATCTGACTGGGGCCACCATTTCTATAGTTACGCCACTGATAAGAAGGTTCATCTAATGTTTTGCTTTTAAGCTTTAACGCTATATGCTAGTAAATGAAATTTACTTTCAGTTTCTATTTCTTATTTCGGCTTGTAGTCTACTTAATGTAGTTGCATTTCTCGAACCTAAGTGAAAATTAGGATGTTGCCACCGTTTTGTTGGTTTTATTGTTTCTCTTTGAATTGTTGTGTGTTCTCGTTATTCATTGACTACAATAAACGGAGATGAGCTCATAGAAGTTCACCCCCTCGGGGGCTTGTTATGGCACACCCCCGACTGCGTTCCGTCATATCTTTTCATCCTGCTGTCGGATTCGACTGCGCTGAAGTAGAAAAATATTGGTGATACAAGACCAGAACATTTCCACGCGTATACAGTTTCAAATTGGGTTCATATGTTGTGAGCGTATTGCCAGCGCTCTAACATCATCCGCCGCAACCACCGCCATCACTTAAACATGGTCAACACCAGCTCTCCCAGACCTGTGGACGATTGGAAAGTTTGCCCGTCGGCAAGTCGACAGACTTTGTTCGGGTGATGTGAACACTTGGCATTAAGCCGCAAGATACACGCACAAATATACGCGCAGCCACGAGCGCATACACTTCCAAAAGGACTTCACAATATGGGGTTGAATGTTGAATTTCGTTTGATAACTGGAAAATTGGTGGCTTCTTCCTTTTGCATTTGACGGCAAAATGTATCACAACATTTATATTCACGAGTACAATATCAAGCAATTGGGAAGGTGGGGTCAGGGACCACACAACCCACTGCACCGTATTTTTATGGCTTTTGAGGAAGAGGTATAACTATAATACTTCTTCTTTATACTGAAAGTAACGACATACTAAGGTACGTACTCGCGAGTACCTGATGATTAATGGAGACAATGCTTATTTTAACTTTTTCATTAATGCCTTAGCATGTAATGTACTGTAGGCTGAAGAATATGATTATTGTTATGCAAACTTAGTTTTGCTAGCCAAAGCAGACGTAGTTCATATCGCTGGATTGTGCCAAAATCAAACACACTAAAAGTATTTTACGCAAATCACCACCGTAGTCACTGATTCACTTTACTGATTCATTATTCAATTTACTTTCACTTCACTTTTCTTATCCGTGTTGTAGTGTTGCTCGCCGAAACCCGGCAGCCTTTAATACTTGTTTGCCCGAAGCGCAACTCGTTCTCGAATATTCGATATTTCCCACATGCTAAGGGGCCAGCAGTTGCTCAGAGCGAGCAAAACGACAGTCGACGATATTATTGCATCATTTAAATATAATACATCTATTTCATACGCCTGTGTTACTGTATCCCAATGACCAGCACCCTTAAAATTTGCCCAGTAGAGAAGGATCTTAATACTGCCCTACATATAGTCCTTAAGGGGAGGTTCTCATCTAGACCACCAAAAAGTAGGTTAACTTTGGGAATTATTTACAGGAAAAATAAAAAACATATCAAGACGATATTTGGCAGTTTGATACAATGTACTTTTATTTATAGATTTCTATTTTTATTATTAGAAAAAAAAACAAAATGGCGTCCGTTATTAGGCTTTTCCGACGGCATGTTTTGGAAATTTTGCTCAACTGCCCGGTGTCCACAGGTTGCAAATCAATCTGAAATCAAAAAATTCTTGATGCAGCATAAACTAGAATAAATTTACTAAAGAATGACCTATTATTTAAGAAAAAATATCAAAATTGACAAAATGGCGCGACTTTGAAATTTGAGTGCCGTTTTCAGACCTTTTTTTCCAGAATTTATTATTTAAAAAAAATAGGTAATGTTAAAATATTGAAACAAAAATAGGTCATTCTTTAATAAAAATTGTCTTCTTCAAAATGAAAGTAACTAGAAGAAAATCGGTTGAACTGTTATCGAGTTATGCACCGGGCAGTTTTGAAATATCTGGTCCTGAGATAATGGCTTGTTTAGTTGGAGCAAGTCCCGCTGCAATCAAGACACCGCAACAATCAACGGGCTCTAGAATACGTTCTACAACTCGGATCAACTAATAATTTTAAAACAACATTCTAGAGATGTTAAACTTTCAGAAAATGCAAAGAAAAAAAAACGAAAATTTCAAGATTCTAGATGAGAACCTCCCCTTAAGTTATACCTTATTAGAAGTCTTATGTTGGGAAAGGGTCCAGCCCAAGATTTATCAAATTTCTCCACAAGTAATAATAGTTAATAGCTTCATAAATATGTTAATGTCGTCATATTCATAGTTTAGAAGCTTTCTCTACTATTATAACATATAATTATAACAATTATATTTAGATAAACTCATTTGAGGTGCTACTCGTTATTTAACGCTCGTCACCCTTCTACAGTAAATAAACATGACTACTAGTGTCCGACAGAATATTCGTCTTCGGCCAATTTTAAATCTGCGGCCTCGAATACTTTAGCCGAAGGTTTTCGCCCTGTAATATCCTATTTAGACAGCCTGCTAAATTGTGTAATTAACCCTAATTCCCAGAAGTGGGCCTCACAGTCTCACTAAAGATTTCAAATGGTGATAAATCCAAAAGATTTGCGATTCCATTATTTTATGTAATTGAATGTTAGTCTAATGGAATGTTAGAATTATATTGCGTTTATAAAATTAACATTTTAGACAGGTTTTGTACTTTTTAAACAAATGTGTTCAGTAATTTGGCTCATATCATCATACCTGACAGTCTCACTTCTGGGTTTACGTTACTTTTAAAATTCTAGGAATTAGGGTTAAGAAATTTCTTCAATTTTATTTTTTTAATTTATCCTACAAAAATCTCCCATATATTGAGCTCGATTCCGCATGCAACCCTGTGCCGTGCTTCGCAATGTAAACATTTTTCACTATTGGCATTCGTCAAACTTTGTAAACATTTAAAAAAATGGCAGAGAGATATTTATCTGCTCCGCCAATGAGCGCGGCAAGTGAACAGCTTTGCAGTGCCGTCGGGGAGATACATATGTACAGAAAGGCGTTCCAACCTCCTCGGCAAAAATGCGGAGAAGCTGCTTTTTTGGCGTATAATATGAAGCTCTTGAATTATAATTATTAGTTTTGCACTTGTCAACTGATTTAAGTTTTTTATTTTTGTTAGAAACTGAACTGTAAAACTGTTTTTGATTTTTTGTTTATATATATCTGTGGTCATATGGAAGAGTAACTTAAGTCAACATAAGAGAATTGAGTTATTGTTGAGTTTGGAGCTTTATATAAGTCTAGGCGGTTAAATGTATTTCATCTGATTTGAAAAATGCTGTCCTTTAACAATATTATGTGTGTTTACTTCTTAGCTGAAGTATTTTAAAAGAACCATGCATTGGTCAGAACAATTTATGGGTACATGGTTTTCAAACTTCAATTTTCGACTTAAGCTACTCTTATACTCTTATATCACAGATAACTCATCAAGTTGATGAGTTATCTGTGCTTATACTATACTAGCAGAGCCCCGCGGCTTTGCACGCAAATTTGGTCAATGGGCCCAATGTGTTGGCCCTTTAGAATACGAATTTCCAAAAATCCCGTTTTAGCGGAAGTTTATTTTTTAAATATTCCTACAGTTCGAGTTTCATGTTTGTAGCTTTAGCGGTTTGGGCTGGGCTTGGAGTGAATCAGTCAGTCAGTCATTATATGTATGTGGATTTGAGTATTATGGGCGGGTCCACGCCCTTTTTATGCAAAGCCCAACACAGTCTTCCAGTCGAAGGGTGCAATCCAATTTCATTGATGTGCGACTTACAGTTCCAAAGTTACGCGGAAAGTTTGAGTCACAAAAAAAGTACCACGCCCCTCAAATTTTGCCAGTAGAATTAAACATCTATGTTTCACTATTGACTATTTCAGTAGTCATTGGCACTACCTTCCACATTAATTTTAATAAATAACATATTACCACGGCCGGCATGGGTCAGCTGATTAGTGGGTTTCTGAATTTGGTGCTGGCTGAGTCGGTATTCGAAAACACGATCTTCTTAATTGCAGTCCGACAGACTAACTACTGAGCAACTACTTTACTTTACTACACAATTACTTTAAATTTGGGAATTGGATCCAAGTAGTATCTTCAAAAACATCTCAGTTAGGCAACGATTACTAAAAGTTCACTGGCTTCATATATCCGAGAATGTTGGCATTTCGGGAAATGCAAACATGTATGCGGGAAACCGCAATTGTCAGTGCCATTTATCATTTCATTGTGCAGTAAATTGTGTTTACAACGATGATTAACTATTCAAAGCCACTTGCCGCGACTATTCATGGCTCGGCCAATTATGTACGAACTCTCTTCATTTGCCCCAGTTTGCAATTTTTTGTTGTTTACTAGCAGACTGCTGTCATTGTCATCAAAAGAAAGCATGGTACCATATGCACCCGTAGTGGCACTTCTCAGGCGCCTGTTACTTTCAACATGTTTCGTCGTCACTTTATGCCATTTTGTTTGCATGTTTCTACCAACCTCGAGAAAAACATATATACACGTACTGGCAATGCCAGACGCAGGTAGGTTAATATTTCATGAGCGACAATTTTAATTACAAAGCACTAAGAAGACAAAAGTGTTGTTTTTATGGCAGGAGGTCCTTTCGGTTAAACGGTTGGTGTTACCATTAATGTAAACGTCTTTTCGTTAATGGAAGCTCGCAACCTTTGCATGGCTTTTTTGAGAGCATACACCCACCGTAAGCGGTCCCCACTCGACGCTGTAGCACTTACAAAGTAGGAGGCAAACGTCGCATTTCAAGCGCACTGGCAATAAACGGTTCTGCGAAGCAGAAAGCACCGGGCTCATGTGCTCGCAAGCTCGCAACATAGCCTAATTGCAAGCGGCTTCTTTAGCAGCATTAACGCATTACGAACACTCACAACCTGCACAACGAAACGCAGACGGCGTTCATGGCCTGGAATGGCTTGAGGTTCAAGTGCATATTCAATTTGTGTATTGAATTACTTTAATTGCAGTCACGTGTGCTCCTTAAGTGAACCATTTAGTAGGACCGTTTAAGTTAAGCAACGTAAGTTGACCAGTAAGCAAACAGTTGTGTAACTGACACCACCGGTAAGAACACAATCATATGAGAGGTATAACAGGGTAACTACTCGTATTGCGCGTTGGTAGCAAGAAAGAGATGCGCATTCCTGCATGTATTTTTTGCTATGTAATTTTTCGACATATCGCATATCGTATACGATTAAAATTATTGCATAAATAAATATGTTTTAACCCTCATCGATCCCCTGTATGCGCACGCATACAATTTTGATCTTTAACCTTGAATAAAATAAAAACGGTTCAGCGGAATGACCTTGTATTTTGCAAAGTAGAATTATTTTGCCTGAACAGCCAAAAAAACCTGTTTTTGAATTTGTACCCTTACTGTATTTGCCTGTGCAGTTATAGTTACGAATCGGTCCCTGTGTATGTGCGCGCATACACATAAGCAGGTACCTGGAATTGCCGCTTATTTTTGTGTGTGGATTTATAGCACGCTCTTATTTTTTCGTTTTATGAAATTCAGTTTGTTCTGGAACACACATAAGTGAAGTTTGTTTGCGCATTTATTTGAATTTTGGTTGTGTTTCGAAGTATTTGATAAAAAATGGATAGAGTTTTACGTGAAAGAAGGCAGCGAGATGAACTAGAAATGGATTTTGATTTGGAAAGCGAAGCGGGCGAATCTCCGTGCAATAGTGACGATGATTTTGCATTATCAGACGAGGAGAATGATGAAAGTGAAGTTAGCGTGCATTCGGATGAAGACGACATTGAGCCACTTGAGCAAAATTTAGCACAAGAAAATGCAGCAAATCCTGAAAAGAAATATTTTTCAAAAAATAAGAAAATTGAATATTTATCGCAACCATTTGAAATAAATCGAAGAAATTCATTTCGACGTGCAGAAAATTTCACTTCAGGTAAAAACCTACCCTCTTTGTTATGGGTTCAGGTTCATTATATGTTTCATTTTTGTTATAATTCAGGTCCAAAAGCATTAGCAGCTGCTAATATAGTTGATGTTTCGTCTGCATTTCACATGTTCCTTCGACCGGTTGAGAATATTATTTTGAACATGACGAATTTATATGGTGTGCGAAAGTACAAAGACGAATGGGAAAACATTGATTTGGACACTCTGCACGCATACTTTGGATTGTTGCTGCTTTCTGGTGTGTATCGGTCATACGGTGAATGTGTCACTAAACTGTGGAATGAAGAAACTGGTCGGGCAATATTTAGAGCAACAATGTCTTTGAAAATGTTCAAGCGTATCCATGGTTGCATTCGATTTGATGACCGCGAACAACGTATGGCCAACACTGCATCTACAAGTACTTCCTTTCGTGACAAATTGGCACCGATTCGAAATGTATACGATAAATGGAATCATAATTTGAAAGCTGTATACACACCAGGAAAAAAGTTCCGTATCGTGGGCGATGTCCGTTTCGTCAGTATATTCCATCCAAGCCGGCGAAATATGGCATCAAAATTTGGGTGCTATGCGACTCAAAAAGCTGGTATGCATACAACACACAAATTTATGTTGGTCGGAATCGTAATGCCACTCCTGAACGCAATCTCGGACAGCGTGTTGTTTTGGATTTGGTGGAAGGACTTTCTGACAGAAATGTAACGTGTGACAACTTTTTCACTTCGTATGAATTGGCCGAAGATTTGCATAAGAATCGCATGACTATTTTGGGAACAATAAGGAAAAATAGGACTGAAATTCCTTCAGTTCTACTCGACATGCGTCAAAAGCCAATTTATCATACAGAAGTTGTATATGAATATAAATTGCAAGCAGTTATGTTGTCATATGTTCCTCGCCGGTACCGATTTGTGACATTGCTCAGTACATACCACAATGTTGTGAGCATAAATGAGAATAGTGAACAGAAGAAACCTAACATCATTGAAGACTACAACAAAACCAAGAGTGGAGTTGATACTATGGATCAAATGGTGGCTACGTACACATGCAAACGAAAAGTCAATCGGTGGCCAATGGCAGTATTTTGTAACATGCTTGATGTTAGTGCGTTGAATGCATTCGTGACGTTCATTGCATTGTTCCCGAATTGGAAAAATTCTAAAACGAACCAATATTCGTCGTCGCCTTTTTATCGAGCAGCTTGGATTGAATCTCGTTGAAAAACAGATCACTAAATGTAAAAAACAACCTCAAAGTAATGATGCTTCCAGTGTTATTCAAAGAATTCGGGGGACTCGCTATTTATCAAGTACATCAAAATGAGGCCGATGCTACATCTGCACATATAAAAATAACAAAAATCTTTTTGCCACACGCTGTGAAAAGTGTAGAAATTTCATTTGTGCTGAACATAATTTCAATTTATGCGAAAAATGTACAAATAATTGACAAAAGTTAAAAATTCAATTTGTTTTTCTAATATATGTAATATTCTAATTTTAATTTCATTCTAAATCTACCTTTATGAAGTTCAAATGTATTAATATGATGGTAAACAATATAATAAACATAAAAAATCACAAAACATAAATGGTTGTTAATTTTTTTTAGCTTTTTACAATTAAAAATATATGTGTATGCGCGCGCATACAATGGGACCGATTAGATGTATTTCTCGAGGCACCGATGAGGGTTAAAGTTTCTAATTTATGGTTTATCATACAAAATTTTAAGTTAGTTTATCCAATAATATGTGTATTTATTTATTTTGCAAACATTTTAAAATTCGATTATAGTAAAAAATTTCTACGCAGGTATATTATCTATGTATGCTATCTATACTAAATGTTATATGTATGTATACTGGCAATGTGAAGCTTGTTTCTTCTGCAATCACGTAAATCATCTTAAACCAAATTGAGCAAAATATATATCAAAACGATTTCTTTTATGAATCAAATAAACCCGTCGTTGCATGATTTACCTTTTGTCATGGGTATTATGTTAGTTGCTTTTTAAGTTTTGATGGTTAAAATCAATCCCCCCGAAATGTTAGAGCATTCTTTTAATTTTTGATATTCTGAACTTTGTACTAATTACAACTACGTATATTGAGCTATTGAGCTATATTGGGCTATGTTCATATTGAGCCCAATTGCGTAATTAAGTTAACTTAGCAATTTAATTTAGTTTAAACAGCTGTTGGTTTTGTTTTTATTTGGAGAAGCTGCAAAAATGGAAAACATTAAAAAAAAAATTATTAGTTGCGTTCCCATCGACTTGAGTTGGTAACACTAATTTTGTATCAGCTCCCTCCTTTGTTGTACAAAAAGGTCTGTTTGGAAACTTTCCCAGTAAAACTTATCAAGTAAATAAAATTTGGAGAGTAAGCAAAAAAGAGTAATTTGCAAAGTTTTTAACTCTTGTTTAGACCAGTGGGTCTTGAAATATATACACAGGGAAAAGAATGTAAACAGGAGAGTTAAAGAAAGAAATAGTTGATTTAAAAGTTTCATTTGAGGTTTGAAACTATAAATAAACTTAAGTTTAATCTGACATTTAATGCAAAAGGCAAAATGTTTGTTGGGCTCAATCTGCGATTCTTCCCTTTTAGCTGCAGCAGGAAAAGCCGAGCAAGACGGTTGTGGGGCAGCAGTATCACGATCGCACGATTTCTTTACTACTTTCATTTGCCTCCAAATGTTTTCAAAAGTTATTTGTCTTGGCAGTCACATGGCATTCAGCCAGTGGCGCACACAAGATTTCACTTTAGGGGACTTTGCATACAAAATTTAAGCTCAATAAACATTTGAAATATTTTGCACCAGGAATTTTTGTGTTTGGAGGGGATGTTTGAACCCCCAATCCTCTTCCCCTGTGTGCGCCACTGCATTCAGCTATTCCTTATGGAGCTCAACTGAAAAGTCTATACTAGCAGTGGTGTGAATTTTATTCTTCTAGTTTTATTGGTTTAACTAAGAAAATAAATAATGTTCCCATCCACAAGCAAAAATTAAGACAACAAATTAAGTCCTCAACATATATTTTTACAAAACGATTCGTTTTTTCTTTGAAAGTCCAAAATAAATGAGTTATTCAAACGGCAAAGATTTTCTGATACCTAGTTTCACGTCTTTTTTATGGATCTAGATAAAAGTTGTCTCTTAGTGTTTTAGTTTGTTTTGTTTTTTTTTTTGTTTCACGGTGCAATGTGTGCAACGTATGTTTTGTTTTATTATTTTTCTGAAATATTCTTTTAAAGATTATTATTCAATAAAATTGGATAATAATTGAACAATGTTTTACAATTTAATTATTTTGTGAAATGGTTATCAAATTAATCCGTGCACTGTTGACTCTATGAGATTAACACCACCTACCAGCCACGTCAACGTTTATAGCATTACTTTCGATATACATATATCTGTAAGATGATATAGACATCACACGATTTTATGGTTTGTTTAGAGAAACACGCCTACTGTAGTAACAACGTCGTGCCTACCAGATATGAATCGACTATCTTGAAATTTTTGGATCACCTTAGTGTTTACTAAATATGTGACATATGTTTGATATCTGAAGTAGGTGCGGCACCTTTTAAATCAAGTATTATTATGGTTTAGTTTTGTAACTGTAAGTTGCACATCATTTATATTCAGTATGAAAACGCTACTTAGTCATGTATTTCTATTGTAAAAATGTGGGTTTAAATTTTGTTATATTGTTATGTTTCTAATTATTCCAAATTAACCAATGTCTATTGCTTTTTATAACACGCAAGCCCATAACCGATCAGTCCAAAAACTATTCGCCTTTTCTAATAAATTTTCTTAACATGTCTAAAGTTGAATATGCTTCAGATGGATACTATTTGCTTTGAAATTTAAATTTGTTATATAGCATCAAGTGTAATGTGATGCAGTTAGGCGTACCACCGTGAGGGCGTCGAAGAACATTACCATTGCCTTTATTTTATCCCAATGGCATGAATTTCAAAAAATCATTGATATATTCATCACCCTATCACGATGTCACATATTTCCTTAAATTTAAAAACTAAAAAATTAATCTTATCTCAGCACTGGCAGAAAGAAATCAAAACA
The DNA here is from genome assembly GCA_964056695.1 of Melieria picta. Taxonomy (NCBI): domain Eukaryota; kingdom Metazoa; phylum Arthropoda; class Insecta; order Diptera; family Ulidiidae; genus Melieria; species Melieria picta. The sequence continues at coordinate 89,912,011 of OZ057399.1, forward strand.
TGCGAGAAACAGTCCCCTCTCGAATTGTTTAGCTGTGTTTGAATTACTTTCACTAAGTTTGTTTATAAACAAGTATTAACTCCGTCATTGATTTTTGTGCCGAATTATTTTTGTCGGAGTCCTTTTACCGTGTTTGTTAATAGGAAATTTTATTGTCAGAGGATTGGCAATTCTTGCTAGGAGGGCAGCTGCCAAAGCAATATTGGTTTTTTCCATATCGCTTCGGAATAGCGGTCGAATGCTCTAACCTAAATTAGGGGAACACTTAACTTTTATCTCACCACATAACGTTTATTAATGGGGGAAAGTAAAATTAGATTATTATATACCTAATTTTTTCCTGTTGCACACAAACTAACTGTTTATTAAATTTTTGAAGAGCACTTGTTTTTCTTATAAAAGTCATATAATAGTCCGTAAAAGGTTTATTGTCTCTAAAAAATATGTTAAGTCGCATTATATCTTTAATTTTTTGTAATATTTTTTGTTATTTTAATAAATCCCTTTTAATTTGTCTGTGTATTCAATCAATCGCCAATGATTTGGCTTTTGCGGTTTTCGTATTTGCGCGTGTGAGATATACGCATAGCAACATATTTATAGCAATAACAAATAATAACAAGTAAGTAAGTAGTAGTGTTGTATCTCCAAGAATGTGTCTAATAATTGACCATCCGCCACCCCACCACAATTTTCACGATTGCATTAGCATTGATATTTCAGGGCTTAAGTTTTCATTTTTATTAAAAGCATTGCGATGTACATAGTGCACCATCGCCCGATGGAGCAACTCTGCCATATTTTGTGTACGAATTTGTAATATGTATTCACAATCATACTTCATGGCTGTGCCAGCAAAGCAGCAACTGCCTCAGAGTCATCGACTTCAGTCACACCAATTCACTTGGACGCAAGTCGTCATCGTCAACACAAGCAACGACATCATACCGGGTTAAGCCACCCCCGTGCTATGCTACTGTCATTGTGCTGGCACGGTGCATTAAGAGGGCCATTAAATAGAGCACGTTAATAAATACACAAACAGCGGGATTTCCGTCAGAAAATGCTCGACTGTTCTGTGCGCCAGGCATTCCAGTTTGAGCATTTAACAAGACGACAAGCGAAGCCCGCAATAAAAAATGGAAAGGAAATGCGGCTGCTTAATGGTGTCGCACACTCCCCGTTCCGCTCGCTTTCGCCCATTCACCCACCCCTTCTCTGTCCAACCGCTGGGGTGTCCACCCGCTTACCTCTCGCCTTCCTTGTGTGTTTAACTTTTGGAATTGATTTTGTTAAGGAAAACGTTAACACCCTTTTGAATTATTACTCGTAGCCTGTCGCCTGTTGCCCTGTCACCGCTACCGTCACCCGCTGCGGGCTGTCCGATATTCACCAGCAACGCGCCAGCAACATAGAGTGGCATGGCGTAACCATATCGCGGTTATTGCTGGCACAGTGCAGTGTAGTCTAATGCACTGTTCTTAGTGGTTGTTGTTGCTTTATTTGTGTGATGTTTCCATTTGAAGTAAATAGAGCACTTAGCGAAAATGCAAACAAATTATTGCACTTGCATACATTTAAAGGATTGCGAGTCGGGTGTGGCTGGTGCGCCACGGTGCGACTTAGTGCAGTAGTGCGTGGCACTGGGGCGGGTAAGTATACGGTGCACCCAAAGACTTATGCTGGAAATCGAGCGTGGCTGCGAGTGTTCATCATGACCGGTGAATGGATGTTACTTAATGGATTTGGCTTAAGTGCTGCATTGACATTTTGATAAATGCTTTGTAACAGATGCGCGGGCTAATACGTCGGCTACGCGACATACAGTGTAAAAACAAACCGTTCAGTGGCTAGTCCGCACAGTTACACCGAATTTTGGAGAATGGTTAATATGCAGGAGGTCCACTTCGAGCCTAATATTTGTACATATTCAACGCACCTGTACATATACTTCAGAGCTATTGCAAGAAGGGCTTCAAAGGCAAATAGGTTCCTTTCATTCATTTACACATCATTTAAATAGCCTACTCCGATGAGTGCGAGAAGCTAGGCCGTAATCTTGTAATCCGGCTGTCGTGCCAGTGTTCATATAGCTTACATACATACGCACAATGGCTGGTTAGCAATATGTCATAATAGCTGATTTCCGAAGTGTTTGTTTATATGTGTAAATGAAATATAATTATAAATAGTTATTTGTATCCGGCCGATCGACTTTTCAGGCCGAAACCGTAACTAAGTTTCCGCCATTTTTGAATCATTCGGCCAAGCCGAAATTTTTAACTAATATAATTTATTAAAAAGGCCAAATGGAAATATTCAATGTATTTTACTACCCATCCAATACAGCAATATTAACATAAAAACGTACAAATAAATTAACTAACAGGAAGAAGCAATATATATTTATACACATTATGTAAGTATGTGCATTAAGGTGCTTGTACACTAGGAAACATTTCACAAGGAAACATGTCGGAAACAGGCAAGAAACACGTTTCCCTAGTGTATAAGGTCATGAAAACTTGTTTCTGTGAAAATGGAAACAGTTTCCGGCATTGTTTCCTTGTTTCTGGGCAACGAAAATTTCAAAATGTTTCCATAGTGTACAATACTTGAAAACATCATGAGGGAAACATTTTCTCAAGTTTCCATATGTTTCCGGTGTCAATGGAAACACGCATGGGAAACATTTCGAGTTTCCCGAAAATTTTGTTTGAGTGTTTGAGTAAAATTTTTCAATTTCGCGTCGCATATAGCAATGGTAAATATTTCTGATGAGGAAATCCTCCCCGACTTTAGCAAGAGTCAACGAGTTGCGAGCGAATTGTTTGATTGGAGCGATGGATACCAATCCGAACATCGTAGGGGAAGAACTTGGAAACATTTCAAATTGTTTCCGGCAACGTGTTTCCGACGATTTTCATTTCTAGTGTACAAGGTACTGAAAACATGTTTCCGGACAACAAGAAACATTTATGTTTCCGATGTGTTTCCAAAAGCATGTTTCCATGTGAAATGTTTCCTAGTGTACAAGTACCTTAAGACACTTAGAAAATTTCACTTTGCAGCCTCGCCAAATCTAGTTAGCAATTTAGAGCAATAGAGTAGAGTAATATTATAAAGGGTCCGTTTTAATTATAAGCGAAACTTAATATTCTTAAAAATTGCTGTCAAATATACCTTAAGCTGTTATGGGAATGAGTAATAATTTGGGTAGCTGCAAACGTAACAAAATTATAAGACACTGGGTTTTTTTTTGGATTAAATTAACAAATATTTAATTTTTTTTTCAATAAACGTTGAATCAATAACACCGTGCGACAAAAATTAAAAAAATTTTTCACACCGGAAAAAATCCATATGGACGTGAAACTAGAGACCAAACATACTAATACTGCGTACTCAGTTTTTTATTTCTACATCCTTTGTCCTTTTAAAAGGACTTCAAAATTTTGAACAGGATAAAAAATAAAAAATATATAAAAAATACTTAACCTCGTTAGAATATGGCGATATGTATATCAAATGAAAGAGGAAAGGCTCAAGAATGTAGATAATATTGATTTTTTATCTATTTGTAAAAAAGGGATACAAAAAAGGTCCTTTGAAAATTTTAATCCTTTATATCCTTGAAAATTTACATAGAATTTTCTTGAAAAGTAAGTATGTTAAAACCCAAAATCTCCTTGATCACGTGTCATTATTCTCGCTTCATTAATTTTGTATCTTTTTATTATTTAAAACACTGATACTCAAATGAACTAGAATTTTTGTACTTCATTAGAATTGCAGCTTCCGCCTTTTTTAATAACTTTTGAACTAATAAAGTTAGAGTAATGAAATTTTGACACGTGATCAGGGAGATTTGGGGTTTTAACATACTTACTTTTCAAGAAAATTATATGTAAATTTTCAGGGATATAAAGGATTAAAACTTTCAAAGGATCTTTTTCATATCCATTTTTTACAAATAGATAAAAAATCAATTTTATTTAATTTATTCTTGAGCCTTTCCTATTTCATTTGATATACATATCGCCATATTCTAACGAGGTTAAGTATTTTTTATATTTTTTTTATTTTGTATCCCCTTCAAAATTTTGAAGTCCTTTTAAAAGGACAAAGGATGTAGAAATGAAAAACTGAGTAGGCAGTATTACTATGTTCGGTCTCTAGTATCACGCACATATGGATTTTTCCCAGTGTGAAAAATGCTGTCGCACGGTGTAATTAGTGGTACCAGCCTCTTTGCTTTCCAACTTCAAACAACTGTTTTTTCATCTAATTTATAAGCCTTCCAATAATTGGGGCTTCAGATGGTTCCACTCCTTTAAAATAGCAATTTCTAAGTCCCCAAAAGAGTCGTATTTTTATTTTCCCCATAGACACGCCTGGCAAGTATGGACATATTTTCAATCGAGTTCAGGTCGTGCGAACAAGTTGGTTACGAAAATTAGTTATGTAGGCTTGTTCGTCTCTCTGGATTGTGCTTCGAAATAAAACACACTTCAATTCTTAAACGCAGTTAATTACCAGCAATCACTTTATTTACAAGTTCAAACTTTACTGTCTTTACACTTGTTGCTTATCGGACTACTCCGTGTTGCACCTTCTGCTTGCTAAAACAAGGCTGTTCCTCTGCGCTGTACTCAGCCGCCTTTTATGCTTGCGTGCATGTCGCGACGATCGTTCGCACATTCCAATTGGACTCAAAATTTCCATTATCATCGCGAGTCATCTTTGCGAATGTTATAGCTAAATTATAGCAAGTCGGCCGTATTCTAAAAGGGCGTGCCTAAAAGTATGCCAGTAAAAGCATTCTTGTGCATAGCACAGCGAAAGGGTGTCTTATCGTTACAATACTAAGACATTCAATCCCGTGATCCCGATTACGTAATCCCGAAATCCCGGGACTGATACTTGGGGATCCCGGAATTTTAAGTGTTGGGGAATTCAGTAAATTGGTCCTCTTAATGGTTGACTGGCTGTTCGAAAAAAAAATATTAAAAAAAATAAGTAATTGCGGGTCGGTCATACTTTTAACCATTTCAGAATAACATCAGCTTCTAAGGAACTTCCTAGCACTTTCGTGAATTTAGACGTCAATGCGACGCCAATTACCCCTACTCCAGCGCCCAATTTTCAGGCCATGTATTTCGCATCCGGCGAAAAAGGTTTTAGATGCGGTAGTTGAAAGTCGACAAAAACTGTGTGCACGGTTTGTTCTGCACAAGTTGACTGACAACCAAAACTTGCTCAGAATTCAATATTCTAAGGACACTTGTGACCAATGACCCAGGGGCGCAGCCAAGGGAGGGGTTTAGGGTGTCAGAACCCCCCATAGCCTATAATTTGTCAACATTTTCAATCACTATGCATCGTATGTACGTTCCCACATTAGCCAAAAAGGTCTTTTCATCTTTAAATATTTAAAAGAATATTAACAAAACCCTTTTTTTACCGAAACCTAAACAATTTTTTTAATTGTTACAAACATGTCTAAAGAGTAGTTTAGTTCGTCGACCGGAATGTCCTTCAGGATGTCGGTACAAGCCTTTTCGATGGTTTCTACGTTCTCAAAACGCTTTGTTCATCGGCAAATGCATTCTTTGAAAAGGTGAAATTCGCACGGTGCCACATCATGTGAAAACGAGGAGTGGTTGATGGTTAAAATTCGACTTTTAGTAAACAAAAACAAGTAAACAAGTGTCAATAGATGGGATGGCATCCTTCGATAGCCAAATGCTTAACCTTCGCCTTACTAAAGCTGGTCCCAGGCACTTCCGCCGCTATTTTTAGTAAAACTCACAATAAATATATCAATATTTTCTTAATTTATACATTTTTTCATACTTCAGTATTTAGTATCTTCCTCTGGCGATAGTTCGTATTTCGAAAAAAGGCCTAACTTTAATGATTTATTTTGAGACTATGGAAAATATAAGAAGATTTCTTTCCAGAGGGTTTATTGAACACATAATGAGGTACGCAAAAAAAATTTATCGTGAGTTTTAATCAAAATGGTAGCGAAAGCGCCTGGGATCACCCAGGTACATTTTTATAAAAAATGACAAAATTCAAGTTTAAACATGAACAAAATTAAAAAAAGAAAAATGTTTCATGTTATTGAAAATTACATTTAAGTTTGTGCAGTTATTAAACATGAATATTAAAAAGATCACCCGGGTGGGTATAAGTAAAGCGAAGGTTAAATCCAATTTCAAGAATTTCAATGAAGATTTTGGCTAATCTTTTATGAATTACCGCCCAATTTTGATTTACGGTGATCGCGGATTCAGTTGGCTAACACTTTGGTCATCATTTATGTTCTGACAATCGTTTTTAAATCACTTTTACCACTTATGAACTCCACCACGGTATAAACAAAAATCACCATAAACTTAGTTCATCAATTTAAATGCTTCGGTTAAAGTTTAAACATTTTTAAAACAATAGTTCTGGATCTTTGTTCGATGCACATTTTTGTACGATGACACAAACATACTTCCACTTCAGATGCAATAACTTCGCTTTCAGTCCACCAAATTTCATGAAATTTTTACTAAAAATCAGGGAAAAAATTTAATTTTTAATGCATTAAGTCACATAAGCCACAACAAAATGCAATATTTGGAAAGTGCACTTTACTTTAAAAAACATGTAATACTAAACTGGCAAACAAATTTTTTTAAAACCCCCCCATGACCAAGTTCTGGCTACGCCCCTGCAATGACCAATGACCTGATTTGGCACCGTGCGACTTTCACCTTTTTAGAAAAATACATTTGTCGCGTAACTATTTATTGTGAATAAATAAGTTAATTATGCATAGACCAAAATATGTACATATGTTCTTATTTTTAACACATTTTTGTTGTTTTCCTGTTTACTTTGGAACGCACCTATTCAAACGAGCAGACGTTTACATTACACAAACATCTAGAGGTCAACCACCGATATACTGATATTTCGCATATGCTTCTAATGATATTACACAAGTTAAAAAGAAAAATTTTTAAATTAAATTACAAAACTTAAAAAAAAATTCAATTAAGTTATAGATTATGAGAATAACACAAATTTGAAAATATGCGATTTACCGAAAATAGCTCAAATATGTTAAACGTTTTTACGACAATATCCAGAAAATCCAAAAATAAATAACTAAAAAATGGTTCTAGGGCCAACCAATAAGAGCATTTGGGTATTTTCATGATTTTCCGCCCCCTAAGAATTGAAAGAATATATAATTCATTCCATTCTTAAACTATAAATTGTTCTATTTTACCACGCGAAAACGAAATCGACTGTCATGATTTTGCTGTACAATAGTTATAAGATTTTTAAATTTGAAGGAACACCTTCTGTGGGCTTATTTTAAATGCAATTAAATGAGTTTAAATGTATCATCAATCTCTTTTACTTAGACTAATACCAAGTTATTTCCCTTCCACTTGCCCTTATTACTTCTACAAGAGTCCATTTGGAAACCCTCAACAATTTTGGTATTGTAAGCTGCCCTCAAATGGCAGAACTTTTTGTAATTCTGAACTGCTCTAATTAGATAATATCGCCAGATAAGTGCGGGCAAAACATTCTATGGTGTATGAACGACTTTTTTGATGAGCGGCAGCAAAGTGTTGGCGCGTGCTCAATTTAGCCACTACGAATACGCCCGTAAAGCAAGCAGGGGTGTATTCAACACTGAAAGTAACAGCCAGAAAGCATAAACCAAAAAAAGTTAATAAAAAAAAACAGAAGAGGAATATCTGACTCTTAATGTATTGCGTGAGTGCCGATGAACGACACTGAAGCACGCAATTTTCCAATCGTGGTCAGCGATGAGTACTTGCCTAATGCCATTTGCCGTCTGCCTAGCAGATGGCGAGGTGTAAAGTTCATGCAACTAGAACAACTTTATATTTGATATGTAACGAGTAATCTGCTCTATGTTTTTCGTATTGTCTACGTAATAAAACGTATGCACGTTCACAAGTTCAGTTATGTGCGGATCCAACAACTTAAATACTAGGTACGAACACAAACTTTTTCGAAAAGGTGAGTTTCAAGCCACCAGTGCCAATGAAACGGCCTAAATAGAATATGTGCAACAAAATTTGTTTATTGAAGGTCAATCACATTTTAAGTTGAGTAAAAACAATTATGTAAACTAGTTTAGTACGCAGATGAAAATCTCTATCTCCTGAAAGACATAAAAATGAATTGATTGCTCCAAAGACTCCTAACACCGTGCGACAAAAATAAAAAAAAATTTTCACACCGGGAAAAATCCATATGGGCGTGAAACTAGAGATCAAACATAGTAATACTGCGTATTCAGTTTTTTATTTCTACATCCTTTGTCCTTTTAAAAGGACTTCAAAATTTTGAAGGGGATAAAAAAATAAAAAAACATAAAAAATATTTAACCTCGTTAGAATAAGGCGATATGTATATCAAATGATAGAGGAAAGCCTCAAGAATTTAAATAAAATTAATTTCTTATCTATTTGTAAAAAAAGGATATGAAAAAGGTCCTTTGAAAATTTTAATCCTTTATATCCTTGAAACTTTATATCGAATTTTCTTGAAAAATAAGTATGTTAAAATCCGAAATCTCCTTGATCACGTGTCAAAATTTCATTATTCTCGCTTCATTGATTTTGTATCTTTTTATTATTTAAAATACTGCTACTCAAATAAATTATAATTTTTGTACGTCATTAGAATTGCAGCTTCCGCCTGTTTTTTAATAACTTTCGAACTAATAAAGTTAGAGTAATGAAAGTTTGACACTTGGTCAGGAAGATTTTGGGTTTTAACATACTTACTTTTCAAGAAAATTCTGTACAAATTTACAAGGATATAAAGGATTAAAATTTTCAAAGGACCTTTTTCATATCCTTTTTTTACAAATAGATAAACAATTAATTTTATTTAAATTCTTGAACCTTTCCTCTTTCATTTGATCGCCATATTCTAACGAGGTTGAGTATTTTTTATATTTTTTTTATTTTGTATCCCCTTCAAAATTTTGAAGTCCTTTTAAAAGGACAAAGGATGTAGAAATAAAAAACTGAGTACGCAGTATTACTATGTTTGGTCTCTAGTTTCATGCCCATATGGATTTTTCTCGGTGTGAAAAATGCTGTCGCACGGTGTAATGTGTGTAGCTTTACAAATGAATGCAACTTGCAAAATTTGGCATTAGAAACTTGCCGCCAACTATGGGCACACTTTTTAAAACCTCATGGCATCTAGGTTGAAAATTAAATTCACAACTCGAGGTCAATCTAGCACTGCCAAATTAAAACTTGAATGCATGAAAAATGTATGAATAACTCGCTCAATTTTTGGAAATGCATAAGCAAATAATCTTTTATCAAAAATTACAAGAAAATCAAAATGAATAATATTGCAAATCGCGATTACGGGTATGAGATTACGTCTGGCATCATGTCGTGTGCAAAATGCGATGACTCATCCCGCTGAGTCGAACTTCGAACACTAAAACCCTGCTAAGCCAACTCAAAAAACTTTGCGATCAGAGATAACAATTTTTTCTTAATGATATTTCAAAATTAACATTCATAACTATGAACATACATATACGTATTTATTTGTATTCATATGCATATACATATGTGCTAATGTATATATTTCAAGCAAAGCATTAACCTTCTGGATTATGTTCGTTGGAATTTATTGAAAACAGACTTACAAAATAAATAAAAAGGTGAGAAGAATATAAACTAAATTTTGAAACCAAATGGTCATGACCTCCGTTGTTTCAACATATTATCAACTTTCCATCAGTCCACCAGCTACTCGTTCATCTGCCCATTTCGCGTGGGTCAATCGTTCGCTCCGTTCGCTCACTAATAACTGCTCTCTTAGCGTTGCGTAATACCACATACAAACACGCGAGCACACACAGCCACGTGCATGCGCAGAAGAATTCAAATACAAATTTCATTTCCAGTGTGCAGTTGCACACTCGCAAATATGCACATATCACCGTGTGTGTGTGTGCATTTATCAACTCAGCTGTCATTTTGCTTTTACCACCCCCATACAAATAATTAACCCACCTTTCCCATTTGAGCTACACAAAGCTACAACCTTCCAGGTCTGTCTACTATCCACCGAGGACTCCAGTAGGCAACTCCGATTACGACCATGTTGTCTGCACACAATATAAACAACTTCAGTTGTGGTGGGGCAGAGAAAAGTGGTGGGGTGGTGCTCAGTCACGCCCTTTTCTCCATAAATACTTGCTTTGTTGGCTATCCTCATGTGCAGAAATTTCAACTTTTGTACGAATTTTTGTATTCGACTATTTTTTGCCTAGCCAACGTTCTTATATAGTATACGTTCGAAGAAAATTTCTTGAAACAAAGTTGAATTATAATAAGAAAAAATTTTAGTTTTCCGAGTGATGACAATAGCCATATTAATATAATCTAATGTTAATAAAGGGGACAAAAGGTTAAGCAGCAAGTTTAAATTTTTTTTTTAAATTTGATTTTGACTATACTAAATAGAATGTATAAAACAAAATATAACTATTGTAGCTGACCCGGCGAACTTCGTCTCGCACATTTGTTTTTTTTTTTTATAATAAAATACGCGAGATGGCGAATCTATGGCGATGCAAATTGACGAAGAAACCCAACTAAAGGAAGAGGAAGAGCTACTGATTAACGCAACCGACGCCCACAAATCAGCAATGTTGCTGCTAAGTTTCAGTAGAGAAATGGACTGCGCTTGAACCATGCCAATTTTTATCATTTTTACTTACGCCACGGCCCCTTTTTCAATACCCGCACCATTCCCTCTGTCGAAAGATATAAATAAATGGTAAGTTCGTACTTAGTTTCATTGCTGTGCGACTTATAATTCAGCGGAATATTTGGGTCACAAAAAATGTGCCACGCCCCTTGTCCAACGTCCTTCAAACCTTACTAGTAGATTGCCACATCTCTGGGACGACACTATACTGAATTTCAATGCTGTGCACCTTACAATTTCGAAGATATTCTATTATAAAGATTTTCCTTGCATGGGTGGTGCCACGCCCCCTTATTCAATACCCACCCCCATTCCCTCTGTCGAAGAACATGACTAAATAGTAAGTTTGTAGTGAATTTAATTGGTGTATGACTTATGGTTCCAAATAGAGCTGGAAAAACATCGATGTTTGCCCACATCGATGTTTCGATGTCTCCCCTCTCCCTCATAAGCGGGCATCTCCCATAACCGGACAAAAACACTGTGACGGTGAGTGTCCGGTTATGAGGAATTTCACTGTAGTTATTTACTAAGCATTCAACCGACAAGTGTTGAATCTGAAATATGTTTTTCTTCAGCAGGTTTTATTTGCAATAAATTTCGTTCTAGATTAGAGGGCCAAACACTTAATGCCTTAGTATATTTAAGATCTCAGTTTTCATTTAATCAAAACGCTTAACTTTTTCTTATCGAAATCGAAGTAAAACTAAAAGTACAAACAAATGAATTATTTTATTTTTTATCAAATATGCATATATACGAACTTTGAACTGATATACATATGTTACAAATCAATAAGTATGTTTAGTATGTATGTTTGGATAAAACGAAATGTTACCAAACTGAAGTAAACCCTTTGCACTCCGAACGATTTTCGACGTTGGCTATCAGCTACTCAGCGCCACTTTACGGCAGAACCGAACATTTACAGACCCTCGTATTATTTCTTATAATTTTGGAACTAAGTAACGTAATTTAATGATATTGGTTTTATATGAATTGGTTGAGATCGAAGAATGTATATTTGCAAAAAAATCAATACTTTATTGTTTTTAATTTTGTACTGTATGATACTCGTCGTTTCTTGTATATATCTTAGTAATTTTACGATATCTTGATTTGATTTCTTGTGCCATTTCTAGAGAAAACTTAGGAAAACATGCTTGTCTCAAAAAGTTGCCCTGAAATAACTCAATTCCCCGTAATCATTAATAAACTTGAATGTCCCCTGAGAGGGGACATCCGAGTGATATGCTAGAATTACGATGTCCCCTGAGAGGGGACAGCGGAGTGCAAAGGGTTAAATGTTGAAATGTTTAAAATGTACAAAATGTGATTAAACTCGATTAATCTTGAAATTAACCCAAATGTGATTAAACTTTATCCATTTTTATAGAAAATATATGATAAACATGTATTTATGCAATTTGGGAAAATTGTTTTATTTTACAAATTTGTTATATGAATCCCGGGATTAAATCCCGGATTCGAATTTTCAATCCCGAAAATCCCGGATCACAAAATGGCCGAAAATTGATATCCCTAATGCACACGTAGAGTCATAGGGCAAATTCAGAGTTGCTTAACCCTCATCGGTCCGTCTAGAAATATATCTAATCGGTCCCATTGTATGCGCGCGCATACACATATATTTTTTATTGTAAAAAAGCTAAAAAAAATTAACAACCATTTATGTTTTGTGATTTTTTATGTTTATTATATTGTTTACCATCATATTAATACATTTGAACTTCATAAAGGTAGATTTAGAATGAAATTAAAATTAGAATATTACATATATTAGAAAAACAAATTGAATTTTTAACTTTTGTCAATTATTTGTACATTTTTCGCATAAATTGAAATTATGTTCAGCACAAATGAAATTTCTACACTTTTCACAGCGTGTGGCAAAAAGATTTTTGTTATTTTTATATGTGCAGATGTAGCATCGGCCTCGTTTTGATGTACTTGGTAAATGGCGAATCCCCCGAATTCTTTGAATAACACTGGAAGCATCATTACTTTGAGGTTGTTTTTTACGTTTAGTGATCTGTTTTTCAACGAGATTCAATCCAAGCTGCTCGATAAAAAGGCGACGACGAATATTATGGTTCGTTTTAGAATTTTTCCAATTCGGGAACAATGCAATGAACATCACGAATGCATTCAACGCACTAACATCAAGCATGTTACAAAATACTGCCATTGGCCACCGATTGACTTTTCGTTTGCATGTGTACGTAGCCACCATTTGATCCATAGTATCAACTCCACTCTTGGTTTTGTTGTAGTCTTCAATGATGTTAGGTTTCTTCTGTTCACTATTCTCATTTATGCTCACAACATTGTGGTATGTACTGAGCAATGTCACAAATCGGTACCGGCGAGGAACATATGACAACATAACTGCTTGCAATTTATATTCATATACAACTTCTGTATGATAAATTGGCTTTTGACGCATGTCGAGTAGAACTGAAGGAATTTCAGTCCTATTTTTCCTTATTGTTCCCAAAATAGTCATGCGATTCTTATGCAAATCTTCGGCCAATTCATACGAAGTGAAAAAGTTGTCACACGTTACATTTCTGTCAGAAAGTCCTTCCACCAAATCCAAAACAACACGCCGTCCGAGATTGCGTTCAGGAGTGGCATTACGATTCCGACCAACATAAATTTGTGTGTTGTATGCATACCAGCTTTTTGAGTCGCATAGCACCCAAATTTTGATGCCATATTTCGCCGGCTTGGATGGAATATACTGACGAAACGGACATCGCCCACGATACGGAACTTTTTTCCTGGTGTGTATACAGCTTTCAAATTATGATTCCATTTATCGTATACATTTCGAATCGGTGCCAATTTGTCACGAAAGGAAGTACTTGTAGATGCAGTGTTGGCCATACGTTGTTCGCGGTCATCAAATCGAATGCAACCATGGATACGCTTGAACATTTTCAAAGACATTGTTGCTCTAAATATTGCCCGACCAGTTTCTTCATTCCACAGTTTAGTGACACATTCACCGTATGACCGATACACACCAGAAAGCAGCAACAATCCAAAGTATGCGTGCAGAGTGTCCAAATCAATGTTTTCCCATTCGTCTTTGTACTTTCGCACACCATATAAATTCGTCATGTTCAAAATAATATTCTCAACCGGTCGAAGGAACATGTGAAATGCAGACGAAACATCAACTATATTAGCAGCTGCTAATGCTTTTGGACCTGAATTATAACAAAAATGAAACATATAATGAACATGAACCCATAACAAAGAGGGTAGGTTTTTACCTGAAGTGAAATTTTCTGCACGTCTAAATGAATTTCTTCGATTTATTTCAAATGGTTGCGATAAATATTCAATTTTCTTATTTTTTGAAAAATATTTCTTTTCAGGATTTGCTGCATTTTCTTGTGCTAAATTTTGCTCAAGTGGCTCAATGTCGTCTTCATCCGAATGCACGCTAACTTCACTTTCATCATTCTCCTCGTCTGATAATGCAAAATCAGCGTCACTATTGCACGGAGATTCGCCCGCTTCGCTTTCCAAATCAAAATCCATTTCTAGTTCATCTCGCTGCCTTCTTTCACGTAAAACTCTATCCATTTTTTATCAAATACTTCGAAACACAACCAAAATTCAAATAAATGCGCAAACAAACTTCACTTATGTGTGTTCCAGAACAAACTGAATTTCATAAAACGAAAAAATAAGAGCGTGCTATAAATCCACACACAAAAATAAGCGGCAATTCCAGGTACCTGCTTATGTGTATGCGCGCACATACACAGGGACCGATTCGTAACTATAACTGCACAGGCAAATACAGTAAGGGTACAAATTCAAAAACAGGTTTTTTTGGCTGTTCAGGCAAAATAATTCTACTTTGCAAAATACAAGGTCATTCCGCTGAACCGTTTTTATTTTATTCAAGGTTAAAGATCAAAATTGTATGCGTGCGCATACAGGGGACCGATGAGGGTTAATAAAATGGCTTAGTATTAAAGCCATTTTATATTATATATTTATATTATATTACGAGTATATTATAAATATCCGTCCATTCGCTTACAGTTAAAATTTCAATGCAGCCTCTTTCGGCTTTATATAAATTTATAGCAGCTTTCTGCTCTTGTAACCTGTTAAACATTAAATAAGTGCCATTCCATCTGCAAACTACAAGTATCGATAAGCCTGCTCACTTTTTTAATGTGTCCTAGAATTTTACGGCACTTTTGGGATAAATCTTTAGTTTTTGAAGAAAATGACATCCTAAACAACGAGTTGCAAATTATGTGCCGTGCACTCGAGTCGCATATTTGCAGCATTGTCGGATACTATTAAATGAATTTTCAAACCGATATTATAGACTCTCTTCCATAACATTGTTTAAACCAGCAATAATATTCTCAGCGGTGTGGTTGCAGTGCATAACGCTAGCTGTCAAAATCAATTTAACCTTCGTGGTCTCTCAAGGAAATGTGCAGTAAGACTTAGCAACGAAAACGATTTGGTTGAATTTGACCAAATATCGGTCGTGAAGCTTAGCAACTCTGCAGCTGCTTTTTTTACTTTGTTGTATGTTTCTGGCACCGAAGTCCTTCGGAAAAATTTGACGCTTTTTCCGATACTTGATCTGCAAATTGGGATCAGAAATATTAAGTCGTTTGAATGCGGTACCTTCTACTATGTTATACGGCAGCATACCACAATGATTAAATCCATAATGTATTTGACGCTACACGTCCGTTTGAATAAAAAATGTACTAAATCAACAAAGCGAGATAAGAAAAAAATTCAGCTTTAAAAAATTAAGGAAAGTGTAAACACAAAAATTAACGATTCTTTTGGCCGATAGTAGCTGATGCCGATTAATCGGTCGATCATTAATAAATACTAACTATAATATTACCCGCTTCTCTGCGCGAATGAATTTAATAAACTAAATTCGCAAAGTGGGATTCTAAGGAAGATTAATATAACTTAATACAGTGCTTCTTATATAGAGCTCTTCAATAGAGACATTGGAAATTTGTTGGGTTATGTATGGAAACCATGTTATTAAAGTGGCGTCTGTCAAATTGCCAATTGTACGGTAAATCACTATGAAAAAATAAGTCTTTTAACAATTTGAGTCTTTCGGTTCGGTAAATAACACTGCTCGCCAAATAATAGGCTAATCGCGTACACCTAAAAACACAAGTTTTTTTTACCCTAGTTCTGGTTCGCCGAACACGAAAATGAAAACCCAAAAGTTTTCTATAGTAGCGTTTTCGAAGATTCTCCCAAAAACGGGTTTCTTCCTCCTAATTTAGATATGAGGATATATCTGGAAGAAGAATCATCCGATCAACAAAACATGAACATGAAAGAAACATTCAAAAACTTAAAACTTTCGAAAATGGTAGAAAAATTCTGATTTTTTAATGTTTCAGCTTCAATAACTCCCCCAAATCTTATCTGATTTGAACAATCTATATATCCATTTAAGAATAAGGCGTTACTTTCCGGACGGTGGCCCGCTAGCGTTGATCGGATGTTTCGTCTTCGATATGTATGTGCTCAAAAATAAGGAGAAGAAAACTTCTTAACCTTTAACTGCTGACGTGCGGTCTCACTGAACTGTTGTCATAGGCATCTCAGTAGCTTCAATTTCAATTGCGCACACGCCGTCGATAGTGGTGTTTTTATCGCAGAGAGCAAATAAGGTGAGTACGACCGATTTGAAAAACGATCGCGGTCTGTGACTGTATGTCAGTAGATATTTACGTTAATGTTTCCCTCAACATTATTTTTTGAAATCTGTGTTTTTTTTGCCAAAAAAATCAATCGAATAAAAATGGGAGTAGCATCATCGACGAAAAATTATTTAGAGCAATCTCGCCGTTCAAAGTCTGCAAAGGGTGTAGAACCTTCACATAAAGACGTATGAGCCTATCAAGAGTTTTGGGGGTAGACATGCCAGAAAATCCCCAGATTCGAGTTGATGGGACAGATGAAGAAAAATCTCGCAAGAACTGTAAGTTCTGTCCACCAAAACTCAATTGCAAATCTACTTATCTACAAATGCTTTACTTGAAAAATCCATGTCTGCCTTGAATTTGCAAAGCAAGTTTGCACATATTGTAAATTGTAAATTTAAAGAAACTTTGAGTTACGCAATTTTTTTTTCGTTATGGATGAATACTTCATATGTTTGATTTTTATAGTTGCCTGTTAAGTAATTAATATTCAATAAAAACTGTAGGTAATATTGATATATACATACACCCCGTCTCAAAATTATAACCGCACTCGATTTTTACTAAAATCTTTTGTTGTGGGCATCAGAACATGTTTCTACTTTTACAGTTAGATAAGTGTGTTGACAACAATTGTTGTATATAACGAACAATAACAACAAAAACATTCACACACAAAAAAATTTACATACGGAAAATACCGCTGTTGCAAAATTATAACCGCATTTAATTTTTTGATCAGAATATATTTTTATTGTTAATTTTAGTAATGGGTTATGTATCCATTTTTTTCTATAAGCTCAAAAATTCTATTTTACATTGAGTCAAATAAATTTTGGACTTGCTGTAGGTTAGGTTAGGTAGGGAAGGGTTGTGTGCGACCCAGAGGTCTGTAGAAGAATAAAACCGATGTAGTGTCTTTTGCGTCCGAAGACAGACTGCCTTTATTTTTCATTAAAAATTCTCAGCTTAAGCTGTGCGCCAAATATGCAGACCTGCTAGCGTGCGAAAATGCTGACGCTGCGGTATACACGTTTAGCGCGCGGAGTCAGTGGCTGAGACTTCGCTTGCAACTTGTGACCATGGATCGCAATATTGTATTACGCCAAGTAGTCAGTCATGCAGGCGACGTCTCATTGCTACACCTCCCTTTTTTACAAAAAAATCTTTAATATTAATATTTATGAACTATCTTAATGTTAAAGATTTTTTGTTATTGTTTAACAATTGTTATTTTGATTTAATCAATGTAGGTATATTTTTTTTTTTTTTTTTTTCTTTTTTTTTTTTTTTAGTGATTATACAGTTTAGTCCTATTTTTATGGACTTTCATTAGCTTGCCGTTATTGTCCGTTACTGTTACATTATTCTTATTATCTAGACTCTTAACCTTAAATGGTCCCATGTATATGTTGTCTAACTTATGTCTAGCTTCATTTTTTACTAAAATTAAATCTCCTATTTTTATTGTAGTGTCCGAGGCTGTTTTGTCATAGTTCTGTTTTTGTTTAATTTTTGTCCTTTCTAGTAATTTTTGTGCTTGTTGTTGCGCTAATTGTAATCTGAATTTAATTTCTTTGTCATATGCGTCGATGTTGTATAATGGGTCTATTGTGTTCCCGTTTGTAAAATTTAGTTCGGGTGGTATTTTGCCAAATATTAATTCAAATGGGCAGTATCCGTGAGTGGTCGTAGGGGTCGTGTTATAGCAATACGTGAAGTATTTTAGCCACGAGTCCCAGTCCGATTTATCAGGGGATATGTAGGTCCTTAAATATGCATTGAAAGTGCGATGGGATCTTTCAATGGTACCGAGTGTTTCGTGGTGGTATGCTGTTGAAGTAATTTTATCGATTTTGAGTAGTTTGCATATGTTTTCGAGTACCTGATTTGCATACTCGGTGCCTAAATCAGTAAGTAATTTTTTCATTGGACCATAGGTAAGTATGAATCCTTCTACTATAGCTTTTGCAACGGATGCAGCTGCTTTATTTTCAATCGGAATTGTAATTAAATATTTGGTTAGATCGCACATTATAGTCACTGCATATTCGTTACCATTATTTGACTTTGGTAAGGGTCCTATGGTATCAATTAATACAATGTCAAATGGTTTAGCTGGTGTCGGTGTGACGATCATTGGTGCTTTTTGCTTGCCGTGGTGTTTATTTTTCTGGCATTGTTCGCATGTCTTGACATAACGAGTAATATCCCTCGTCATGGATTCCCAATAGTAGTGATTTCGAATTTTATTTAGTGTCCGTGTTATTCCAGTGTGTCCTCCTTCTGTTGGGTTGTCATGGTATCTCGAAAGAATTGATTTAATTACTGCCTCATCCTTTTTATTTATTTTGGTCACCTTTGGAAGTAGCGCTACTTCTGTATTTTTTAAATACTTATTGCCCATATTTTTAAATAATTGCAGCGAAACGATTTCAAAAATTCGTTCGCTAGGTGCCATTTTTAATCGTCTGATATTTAATACACCGGCTTCCGAATTCAGCCTTTGGAAGAACTGACCTAAATCTAGTTTTCCATTGGTGTACAGATCATTAATTTGAAATCGTGAGATGATCTTTTTCCCATGCTTTATCATGCATATTGTGGGATTAAGTTTCATCTGCACCGATTTTTTCACGTCATTAGCATTAATGACTTCATAAATTTTGGGCTTAATTGGATGGGTGTTCAAATTTATTTTTTCGGTACCTGCGCAGGTATTTTTCTTTCGAGTACATGATCTCGTTGTCATTTTAAGAATCTGAATATTTTGTTCTTTCAAGTCATGTATCGTTATGCGTGAGAGGGCGTCCGCCACATAGTTATTCTTCCCCTTGAGGTACTCTACTGTAAAGTCGTATTCTTCCAAATCTAGTCGCATTCGTATTAGTTTGGGACTAGGATTTTTCTTTGAGAACAGGTATGAAAGCGGTCTATGGTCCGATTTCACCAAAAAATGTTTTCCGTAGATGTAAGGTTTGAAATGTTCTATTGCCCAATGAATTGCCGTCAGTTCCTGTTCTATAGTTGATTTGTTGGATTCCCCTTTTGTAAACGTTTTTGAAGCATATGCTATTGGAAGTTGTATAGAATCGTGCTCTTGGCTGAGCACTGCTCCACATGCATATTTACTGGCATCTGTTGTAATACAGAATTCTTTTTCAAAGTTTGGATACTGTAAAAGTGTTGGTTGCATTAGTTTATTTCTGAGATAGTTGAATGCGTCCTCGCATTCTTTAGTCCATTCGAATTTTATATTTTTCCTGCAAAGTCTCGTTAAGTGTCGAGAATGTTCCGAAAAGTTTTTTATGAATCGCCTATAATAGTTGCAAAAGGCTACGAATCTTCTAGCGCTATCTGCATCTTTCGGTATTGGATAATTTTGTATCACTTTGTACTTGCTGTCGTCGGGCAATATTCCTTTGTTTGTGCATTTGTGCCCTAGAAACGTTACCTCATGCATGAAGAACGAGCACTTTTCGGGATGCAATTTGAGATTATGTGTTCGACAGAGTTCGAAGACATTTGTTAAATTTTTTAACATGTGCCTTTCCGAGCAACCTAGTACTATTAAATCGTCCATATAGACGAAAGCCTGTGAGGGAGTTAGACCTGAAAACGCAAGGGTCATCATGCGTTGAAATGAATTAGGCGCAATTTTAAGTCCGTATGGGAGTCGTGTGTAACGATATGATCCATTATACGTTGAAAAAGAAGTTAAATCTCTTGACTCTTCGTCTAATTCTATTTGATGGAAACCGGATATCAGGTCGAGGCACGAGAAGTATTTAGCTCGGCCTAGTTGGTCGAGAATATCTTCTATTCTCGGAAGGGGGAATTTGTCGGCGATTAATTTTTTGTTAAGTTGGCGGTAGTCCACTACTAACCGCCATCTTTTATCTTTGCTATTTGGGAGATTTTTCTTAGGGACTAAAAGGAGAGGGCTATTGTAATTGGAGATCGATGGTTCCACTATGCCATCTTTGACCAACTTTTTTACCTGTTTATCTATTTCTTCTCTGTGCGAATGGGGGGTTCTATAGTTTTTTATGTATACAGGGTTGCTGTCACTCAATCTGAGGCTTTGTTTGTAGAAATTATTCGCTGTTATGGCTTCGGTTTCTAGGCCGAATATATCAATGAAATTTTTACACAATTCACTTAGTTGTGATTTAAATTGATCTGGGAAGTTAAGTTTTTTTAGAATTTCTTCGATTCTTTTGTGATTCTTTTCTGATGGTGCGGATATTTCATAGTGAGTCATTGACTCGAATTTAATGTTTTTAGTATTTAAAGCAACGTGTTCATTGGTTGTGTTTACTATCCGGAGTAGTGCGGTATCCGTGTTTACGATCGTATTTGCGATAACTATTCCGGGTTTGGGCTCTTGGTTTAGTACTAAAACTTGTTTTTCTATCGTGTTTAATTTTATTTGCCTAATGACTTCGGATCGGGCTGGCAGTAGAATGGTATCGTATTTAGCTGAATGAATTATGGGGATTGGTATTTCAGTTTTGAGTTTTTCGGGCCTTATAACGAACCAATCTTCTTCTTTCCTAAAATCAAGTACGCAATTATATTTTTTTAGAAAATCTATCCCAAGTATACCGTCGCATGGTATTGGAAAATATTCTGGCACAATATGGAATTGGTGTGGGATAAGATAGTTGTCAACCCTGATATTTAATTTAATCGAACCTAATGATTGTATGGTTCCATGCCCTATTCCGCTAAGTGTAGTTATATTGTTTTTATTTAAATTGTTGTATTCATTATTGAATTGTTTGAGAATAGATATATCTGCGCCAGTATCTATTAAAAGGATTAGTGGACGTTGGGTTTCGCCATTTCGTACTTTTACAAAAACGCTTAGATTGAGGTTAAGGTTGTATATTTTAACAGTTTTTAGGTGTGGTGACTCAAGGGGGCTAGTTGGTTTTCCGGATGATCATAGAACTCCTCATGATCATTTTGTATTACACGTACGTTTCCGTTTCGCGTATTGTTGGCGTCGTTTCCTCTGTAGCGCATGTTGTTTCCGCGGTTGTAATTGTTGTTTGTATTTCCATTATTGTTGTATGCGTGTCCTCTTCGGTTATTAAATCCTCTACGACTACTAGAGTTTCCACGGTATCCTCCATAGTTTCCACGGTATCCTCCATAGTTTCCGCGGTATCCTCCGCGATATCCATTTGAATTTCTGTAATAAAATACGCAATCTTCCTGTCCCGTTGCCTCTGTACAGCTGTTAACGAATTTGGAGACCGCGTCGTTCATTGTATTGAACGTGCCCGCCTCCATGATAAGTTTTACCTTATCATTAGCGCAATTTTTAGTCATCGCTTTGACGGCCAGTTGCGTGCTATATCTTGTCGCTAAATCTGGCGAAAGTCCATCTGTTATGTATGCGCCCTGAAGTGTCTTTGTAAGTTCTTCTATTTCTTTCGTATATTGGTTTGCGGTTTTATTCTTTTGTTTTATATTCATGATTTTTGCCGTAATTACTTCTACTGATTCCCCTTTTACTGTAGATTTCAGTGCTTTGGCAATGTCGTTTAAAGTGGACTCATTGCTAATTAGGTTCCTAGCATTGCCTTTAAGCTTTGTTTTTATTAAGGAAACGGCAATTGCTTCGTGACCTTCTTTTATTGTATCTACCAGCTCTAGGGCGTCAATAAAACTTCGTAAATTCTCCGGTTTACCGTCAAATTCCGGTATCAGCTGTGACGCTGTTTTCAGAAATTCAATATTTGTTTGCGGCATTTTGCGACACTTTGGTTTTTCCAATTCCTCTTCCGAGTCGGAAGTGTTTATGTAATTGTAGTTATATCCAACTTCAATTTCTAATGTCACTGGTATGTCCAGTTCTATTTTACGCTTTGTGCATATTTTGAGCAAATTATCTCTGAATTTGCTAAAAATTGCATTAGCTTCTTTTTTATGTTCTTCTGTTAATTTTCTGTTATAAGCGTGTAATACGCTTCTTATGTTATTATATTGTGTTATTAAAATTTTTATATGCTTATCTTCTGTTTCTTGAGAAATGTGCCTATTTGTATTTAGGCATTTGATGGACTTATCGAATTCAATTTTCAGTTCGTTAATGTTATTAACGATATCGTCCCATTTCATTCTCAAAAAATTTTTTTTTTTTTTTTTTTTTTTTTTTTTTTTTTAGTTGGCTACTAATTCATTGCAAAAGTGATGCAAAGTGCGCCAAAGCCTTCTGTGAACATATGGATCGAACCGCTTGTTCGTTAGGAATATAAATCCCGCAGGCCTAAATGCCGATTTCTCGAAATATGCTATAAATAATGCGTATGGAGCTTTTAACCGTATATCGTGAACGTGAATAAAAAGAAAGGAGTTTATAGTAAAACGAACATATGGAGCTATTAACCATATAAGAAGAGAGAAAAATATGGATGCAAATCGAACATATGGAACTTCTTACAATTTTTCGTGAAGAGCAAAAAGGAAGAAAAATATATACAGCTGCGGCAATTAGAATAGCACCACCACAAGAAACGAAATTGTATTCAATAAAAAGGCCTAACCAATTCATTTCATTTATTTTAGATTATATTTTAAAATACCGTTACAACATAAGTCAACTTTTCAAAAGTCAAAATGTTACATAAAGTTTTTATTTTCAGAAATTTTTTACATTTTTAGCAAAATCATATAAAAGGACACGGCAAAAAAAATAGCACTTTTATTTCTTTGTGCATGAATATCAAAAAATACTAAAGGAAGGAATTTATTTCTTTGTAGCATAAAATCGACGTTAAAAATTATAATTAATTAATATTTTGTTGCGTGGCCATTGTTGGCAATAACAGCAGCACAACGTCTTGGCATGGAGTTAACCAAATTTTGGCACCGCGCGACTGGAATCGCATCCCAGGATTCTTTAGTAGCAATCCAAAGAGCTTCATTGTTTGTTGGATTTCGCTTAGAAACTGCCTTCTTCACATCGGTCCATAAATTTTCAATCGGATTGAGGTCCGGCGATTGTGCAGGCCAATCCATGACAGTAACCGAGTTGCGTTTGAACCACTTTTTAGCTTTCTTGGAGGTATGTTTAGGGTCGTTGTCCTGTTGGTACACCCACAGTAACGGCATTTCCTCTCTCGCATAAGGTAGCATCACATTTCGTAGTATTTCCACATAAACATTCTGATCCATAATAGTTTTAATCCAATGTATGGGCCCAACGCCGTAATAGGAGAAGCATGCCCATATCATTATGCTAGAGCCACCATGTTTGATTGTTTTTGTTGTGAACTTTGGATCGTACTCAGCATTAGCAGGCCTTCTTACATAAAGACGAGAACCTCTGTTGCCATATAAGACGATCTTACTCTCATCCGTCCATAGTATGTTCCTCCATCGTTCCGCTGGCCAGTTCAAATGCTCTTTATCAAACTGCTTTCGTTTTTTCACATGCTTGCTACTTAAGAGAGGGGCTTTTCTTGGACTGTGGGCTTTCAGGTTATGATCTCTTAGCTTGCTGCGAACAGTTGTAATGCATGCAGTTATATTCAGCTCCTTTTTTAGCTCCGTGGCAGCTTTAAATGGTTCTTTTTTGCTCAGCCTGATTAAACGTTTAACGCTTAGAGGTGATATTGCGCGCTTTCGGCCACGTTTCTCGGGTTTCGCCGTAAATATTAATGCATTCCGAATCATTTTATTTGAGCATTTAAGAATTTTCCTTATATCCGAATATGTGCTGCCTTCCGAAATCATGTTTTTTATGATTTTACGTTGTTCAGTAGTGCAGTGTTTTCCACGCCCCATTGCTGCTAAAAAATTCATATTAATTGACTTGTTTTTTTACAGAAAACTGCAAAAAGTGTACGAACCTGAAGAAATTTATACTTTTAATTTGATATTTTTAAGGAAATTTTTGCTCTTCGTGAAAAGATGTATGAATGGTGCTATTATTTTTGCCGCACTGAGCTGCACTCTGCTCATTAAACTGCTTCATATAAAAATGGTGTCAAACTTTTAAGTAACGGAACCCTACTTATATAAAGAGAGTAGTACGTATAACGGTATTTTACAGAAATAAACGAAAATATAGCGACACGTAATTTTTTCGTATAGGAAATAGTTATATTGGTTTACCGGTGCTATTATATTTGCCGCAACTGTATATACGTATTAAATATGCAAATATATTTGTCCACCAATCTGAGCGGTTAATCTCAGAGTGGAGAGAAAAAAAATGTAATAATCATTGATAAGCTCAAACCTTATCCAGGTTGTTGGCTATGGAAAATGCTCTGACAGCTTTCTTTTTTAGACCCCGTGTGTGTATTTTATAAATTTGTATTATAACGAGGATCAGCATCACAATCGCTATGATCCATAGGGGTGTTTTTAAATCTGAGTTAGTCGTTATTGTTTCGTTTACTTCATTTATTACATTAGCCGTCGGTTTGTTTAATTTAGTCTGTTGTCCGCCCATGATTTCTATCTTGTTGGTCTTTTGTTGTCCGGTCTTTTGTATTTGGTATTGTTATTATTTCATTTTCCAAAAAAAAATTTTCATTGAATTTAAAATTAAAATTTATTTTCTGTTTGTATTTCGGGTGTATGATCAGGTGTAAACATCTTAATTAACGGCTTGAATATTGTACATACATATACTGTATCAACAAAAAAATTATTATTATTATTTTTTTTTTTTTTTTTTTTTTTTTGATCTCTTCTAGGAAGAGAGTCCTTTTTGCCTCGGAGGGTCCCAGTGGGAGTCGCGAGACTAGGATTTGTTATATAAAACCGGAGGGTCCCCCCGAAGGTGGTGAATCGCGGCTTTTGGTTGTGTTGTTATTGGCTGTACGAGCCTTTGATTATTGCAATATAATGGGTTTTACGCTTCTTATTCTAAATATTCTATATATATTCTATTAATCTTATTACTAATGGACTGAAAATTTTAATTTTTTTTTTCATATGTTGCCTTACTGTTACTGTTGGATTTTTTTTTTCGGTTCTTCTGCTTCCCGTAACTGGGCTCTTGATTGTTTATATTGTTGATTCCGGTAACTGGACTGTTGATTGTTGCTTTTGTTGAATCCGGTAACTGGACTGTTGATTGTTGATATTGTATTACACAGACAATGCGTTTCAATTGCTCGGTTTTTCGTTTAATTGGCTAGTCTCTTTTAAACATGCCGAAAGGCACCACGATTGCTCAATTTGAAGTTTTGGTAGTGTTAGTTCACATGTTTATGGCGCTGTTTTTATTTTTATTTTTTTTGTTACTTTTACATTTTGCTTTTATTCATTGCAGTAAATATTTGAAAATCATCATCAATATTTGGATTTTGGTTTCACATATTGTTGAAATTTGTGTTTTCTGTTCACTTGCGCATGCTTTAATTTTATTCTATTTATTGCTTTAATTTACAGATGCGTTTCAAAGTTGCTTCTGCTGATTTTACAACAAAATCTCTTTCACATAGCACATTTCGCACGTGTTCGTTTGACAGCAGTTTGGTTTTTGTTTTCTGTTTTGTTTGGTTTTTGTGTACGAGTCGCTGTGTATAATATGAATTCACTGGTATTTTAAATTTATAATCACACTCGCATCACTGTTGTTTTGCTGTTCACTTCTTCACTTAGCTTTAAATTTAAGTTATTCATTTGAGTTGAATTTGCTTTTGCAGTTGAATTTCTTTGCCATTTGGTTATGTTTATTGCTTTTTGTTGCAGTGTTTCTCGTTTCCTTCTTATGTTTGTGTATATTTTCAGATATATTGTAATACTTGTTACAAGTCGGAATTATCCATTCTTTTAATTCATGTTGTTGCATATTTGGTTTTGTTTGTTTAATTTGTTGCATTCACCAACAATACACAATATACTTTTTGATACACATATTTCACCTGTCACGGTCGCCATGTAGAAGAATAAAACCGATGTAGTGTCTTTTGCGTCCGAAGACAGACTGCCTTTATTTTTCATTAAAAATTCTCAGCTTAAGCTGTGCGCCAAATATGCAGACCTGCTAGCGTGCGAAAATGCTGACGCTGCGGTATACACGTTTAGCGCGCGGAGTCAGTGGCTGAGACTTCGCTTGCAACTTGTGACCATGGATCGCAATATTGTATTACGCCAAGTAGTCAGTCATGCAGGCGACGTCTCATTGCTACAGGTCGCACTTCCACTCGGAGGCCAAAATGGCCCATTGTGAATCCCTTCTCGGAAGGTTCTGGAGCTAACCAGTGACTCTCAGTCCGGGGCAAACCAATTCGACCTCTGGATGAAGGAGAGTAGATCCGAAATTTCGACTATTGCCGCGCAAGCCAAGTCTGCCAGGAACCTTGACCCCAGGGTACGGAGACGGCGTTCCTGCAGAGCCGGGCAGTGGCACAGGTAGTGTTGGATCGTTTCCACTTCTTCTTCATCTCCACAGCATCTGCAGACATCACTGGACGAGAGGCACCATTTGACAAGCATGGATCCAATGGCGCAGTGTCCAGTAATGACTCCAACAAGAGGTTCGACTCAGGGACTGTACAAATCGTGTTTTCCTCACGGAAAGGGAAGGCCATATTGCCCGGCAGGTACTGCAATCCGTTCTGCTTCGCCAAGAGGGCTCGATGTAAGTTTTGCTCAACCTGTCAATATGCATATACAGGGCAGATATCGGAGGGAGCAACAGAGTTATCCACTTCGGTGAGAGGCAGGGCGACCCCCTTTCTTGCCATCTCATCCGCTGCCTCGTTTCCTGCCACTCCAGAGTGGCCCGGAAACCAGCAGAGAGTGACTCGGTGATGTCCGATGCCGCGAAGTGCAGTGCGACAACTCTGCACTGCCTTTGATTTCACCGTGGCTGATTCCAGCGCTCTAAGGGCTGCCTGACTATTCACAAAGATTGTGATATCCGTGGGTAATAATCCGCTGTCGCGGATTAGTTCAGCAGCTTTCCGGATTGCTACAGAGGTCCGGGAGTCTGAAAGACCTTTGTGCCCCTAGTACATCTGAGTGGAGACCAGCGCCTGTACCTTCCTCCATCTTAGAACCGTCTGTGAAGATGGTGATGGAAGCGTCTCTTGTCACACTTGTAAGTCCCCATTTTTCCCTTGAGGGAAAGGAGGTAAGTGCGCGCATATCAAAATCCTGGTGTAGAATCAGATAGTCCGTGCAGGAATCTAAATGATGTTCTGTGCCTGGCTTCGTAAATGACCTTAGAATCCCAGAGGGACCTGGTGTCCGTGGCCGGCCACCAGACGATGGCTCCGTAACATAAGATCGGCCGAATGATTGCTGTATACATCCAGTGGACAATGCTCGGCCGCAATCCCCACTTTTTCCCGAAGGTCTTCTGACAAATGTAGAAGGCATTCAAGCTCTTCTTCACCCGCTCTTCCACGTTGAGCCTCCAAGAAAGCTTGGAGTCGAGTATGGTGCCAAGGGCACAATAAACCTACTAGGTTGCAGTGCACAAGGACATTGTCCCTACCCATTATCATTACATTACATCAGGGGCGTAGCCAAGGGGGGTTTAGGGTGTCAGAACCCCCCATGGCCTATAATTATTAAAAATTTGTACTCACTATGCACTACGTTCCTACATTAGCAGAAAGGTCTTTTCACCTTTAAACATTTGAAAGAATAACAAAAAATTTTGTTGGTGAAACCGATATGATTGTTTTAAATAGTTCAGGCTCAGTACAGCTATTTGCATGATCTAAAAGCATGCCCAATGAGTGTTTTAGATCGTCGGCTGGAATGTCCTTCAGGATGTCGGTGCAAGCCTTTTGGATGGCTTTTACGTCCTCAAAACGCCTTTGTTTAATCGGTAAATGAATTTTTTTAAAAGGTTAAAGACGCACGATGCCGCATCAGGTGAAAACGAGGAGTGGTTGATGGTTAAAATTCAACTTTTAGTCAAAAATCAGTCACAAGTGTCTATCGATGAGATGGCGTCTTTCGATAGCCAAAAGTTCAGTTAAATGCGATACGGAAGCACCTGGGACCACCCGTGTGGGTATGTGGTATACAAAATAACAAAAATAACAAATAAAGCATGACAAATATTTCCAAAAAAATATATTTTATGTTATTGAAAACTACTGTCGAATATGTTCTGTAAGTCGAAATCATAACTACATTGGATAAACACTCTGGAAAGCGAAGGTTAAATCCAATTGCAAGTCGATTTTGGCTGATCTATGATGAACTACCGTCAAGTTTTGATGGAATCTGCGCTGATTGCGGGTTTCAGTTGGCTAACACGTTGGTCATCATTTGTGTCCGACAATCGTTTTTAAATCGCGTGTACCACTCATGAACTCTGCCACGGGTAAAGCGATCATCACCATAAACTTCGTTCATTAATTGAAATGTTTCGCTTAAAGTTCTACCAACTTTAAAGCAAAACTTAATATTTGCTTTTTGCAAATTAGCATCGAATTTTTGTACCAGTGACAAAAAAATACTCTTACTTCGAAACAAATTTCATGAAATTTTAATTGCACTAAGTCACATATGGGTGGCACCACCACAAAATGCCCTCTTTGAGAAGTGCAGTTTAATTTAAAAAGCATGTAAAGGGTGATTTTTTAATAGCCTTCGGATTTAATTTAAAAAACAAACACATAAAATTTAGAGAAATGTATGAAATCTTTATTTGAGTCGATAGAACGATCTATATAATTCAATGTTTAAAGATGATTTCATGTAAATGTTGACCGCGGCTGCGCCTCAAATGGTTCATACGCTGAGTCCGATTTGGCATACTCTCTCCAACATATCGGTCGGTTTCTCACGAATAAATTCTTCAATATTGGCTTCTAGTGCGTCAACCGTTGCGGGCTTGTCGCTATAGACATGAGCCTTAACATAGCCCCACAATAAATAGTCTAAAGGCGTAAATCCCACGATCTAATTGCCAATTGGCCGGGCCCCAAACGTGAAATAAACTGTTCACCGAACTCGCCTCTCAATTGAGCCATTGTTTCGCGTGCTGTGTGGCGGATACAGCTGCGATATTTTCCTCTGTCCGCACTCTATGTATGTGTGTTGGTAGTTTAATGTCCAATAATGTGAATTTGGTAAATTTGCCTAGAAGGTCGCCCAAACTGACCATAAAATGGAAGAAGTTCACAATGCACTTTCTTAACCGAGCATGAATTTTGATAGTAAAATTCAATAACCTGCAAGGGTTTTGCGTTTGTAAGTCGATTCATGGTTAAATCATAGACCAAACTGAACATGTTTGACAGTAACATGTTACACGAAAACAGCTAAGCTGCCAAAAACAGTGTTGCCAAAAAAAAAGTTGCTAAAAAATCACCATTTAATATTAAATTGGCAAAAAAATTTTCAAACCGCCCCCCCATGACCAAGTTCTGGCTACGCCCCTGCATTACATTACATGGTGCCAAGGTATTTCAGCTCGGGTGAGAGGATGATAGTGATGCCGCTAAGTTTCGGCAGTCTGAACTCCGGTATTTTGTATCACCGGGTGAACAGTACCATAACCGTCTTTGAGGGGTTAACCCCTAGACCATTCTGCTCTGCCCACCTAGAGAGTTCTCCTAAAGCAGACTATTGAGGTCAGGAGAAAGTGATGGCCACCCAAGAACGCCAATGTTATGACTTTGAAACCAACGCAAAGTGGCGCGTGATGCGTGGCATGCCGCATTGTCTTGTTGAAATACGAGTATTTCGTCCGCATGTTCATTCAGAAATGTCAATAAATTTGTAGTTAGCACACCAATGTATTCTTTTGAGTTTATTCGAGTGGTTAGAAAATGGAGATTGAGCTTTCCAAGGACACTAACTGCACCCCATACCATTAGTGACCCACCACCGAAATTTATTTTTGAAAAATATCGGGGTTCGTGTCGTATATCCCGCCAGTATCCATTGTAGTCATCTGGTCCATCCAGATTGAACTTCTTCTCATCAGAAAAGATGATCTTAAAAGATAATTTTAAGAAATCGTAAATGTACAAAAAGCTAAAATTTTTATGAAAACAATACCTGATTCCAATTACGTGCCATATTACTACGAGCGAATTGTTTTCGTTTCTCCTTATGTTTGCTGGTTAGTCGAGGTGCTGGTTTCATTTTGGAAAACTGAATGTTTTCGGAACCCTTTAAGACGCGGTGAATTGTACTTCGAGAAACATCCAAGTCGCATTCTGCCTTTATTTCTCGTAAGCTTTTCGAGCCGTTGCTAGCAGTTCTTAAAACACGACGCACTTCATAATCGCCGAGAAGTTTTTTGCGTCCACGCTGATAGTTTTTGGATCCATAATTTTCCTAATCTTGCAAAATATTTCGCACAACTCGATCAATTCTCCCGATTAAGCGACTTATTTCTCGAAAAGACTTTTTTCCGAAAAATACGCTCCGATTTGCCCTTTTTCACGCTCTGTTAACTCTGTGCCACGTGGCATTTTGTAAATGAGTGGAAGAAATGGGCTACTTTTTCTGATTTACTAAAAAATTTCGTTTAAAAAAAAAAAAAGTACGAATAGGTTTTCCCAACCCAGTATCTCAAGAGTGCATGCAACTCCCATACAACTGGAAATGAAATATGTTGAAACTAAAGATGAGGAATTTTTAATCTCCTACACAATTAATATGTTTGTTGTGGTATGATTTGGAACTATTCGGACCAAACGCAATTAAGAGTACCTAATATAGTTACATTATATTTTCCTGCATCCTGGTATTATATTGCTGGAACGCAAAGTTTTGCGCACACAGAAAAGTGAAAACGAGCCGTTTTAAGAAGGGTATGCAGCCAAAACATAAATAATGACATTTGCAGCAGCTTTAATGGCTAATAAGGTGTTTAACCACCTCAACAGATTCAAATCAAGTCTAGACAAGGCAAGGAAGGAAGACGCCATGTAGTCGAGCTTAATTCTTTAAGGCCACTTTAATGTTTCAGCACACAGCACAAAATGGCAGGCATCCCAGCGAAAAATACAGTTCTCCGCATATTACACGTTCTTTTGATACACTCACTCAAACACAAATACGGAATAAAGTAACATGTCTGTGTATTTAAAAGTTGGCGAAAATTCAAACGTTGAAATAACCGGACAAATGCATAGAACCACGAATGCTAGAGTCAACAAACATACGTATTTAAAGACCACTCCCCAAAAAATGCAAACCCACAAAAACAACCAATCCAGTCTGAATGCCACTAAGAACGCTTTCCCGAACGCCGCTCTGTCCGCTGCCCTCATATTCGCCCTGCGCTTGCCACATCGGTCTTGTATTCACCGAATCAAACGAAAACTATTTATGTCGGCTCGACCCGACTCAACTCAACTCGACTCGACTGGCCCAGCCCGAATCGCCCCAGCCCGGCTTGCGTTTCAATTTCCAACAGCATTGAGCAGAAACAACGAATGTTTCGCTTTCACAAAACTTGCAGAATAAAAGAGCTCAGCGCACAATCCGAACACACCTATGTACATACAGCACATGCATACAAGCAGACAGACAGGGTGCAGCTTTACAACGATGAGCGCGCCCGCGTCCACTCCCACCCTCAGCACCACTGTCGCTGCCACTGCACCACAATCCATTGCCGTGGTCGCTCGCGCACTTGACAGGCGCGATTCCACTTTCCACTGGAAGCAAAAAATCAAGTGAGAGGCTGAATAGAGCAGATGTTTAAGGGTAGGGCTGCGATTATGTCAGCAACTATGCCCGCCATACGCCAAACAACACCATAACCCAGCGATATGAACAAAAACAGCTACAACAACAAAGCCAAAGTGTGCACCGGTGTTGTTGTTCGGTTTGCATTGTCAATTTTGCCGCTAGCTGTTTCACCCCTGAATTATCCGCGCCTTTGAAAAGTGTACCGTCCGAAGTTCTGCTATGCACCAATCACTCCCGTCAGTTGTGTTCGAGCCAAAGTTACCGACTGGTTGCTGCTGCTCTTATTTATATGAATGCTCGTGCTGGCAAGGTCGCGCGTCCGCGTATTTTCATTTGAACTGAACTTATCACACGACCCAAGAACGCGACTACGCTACCCGGTTATCTCGGATACCTAATGGCAAAGTATAAAACATCTAAATAAATCGTTTTCAATCAGCCAAAGTAAAACCCCTTGCGGACAATGGAGCGCGCTTAAAATAGTGAACCGGGGCCAATACCCGGGTACCAGAATCTGTGCATCGCGTGTGTGTGATGTGTACATAGTGCATTGTGGAATTGCAGAATGGAACTTTTGAAGTTGATGATGTTCAAAAGCAACTTTCTGTCTTCTAATGGCAAATGTGATGATCGAGTCCCGCCAATTAATTTAAGTCAATTGCCAGAACTTCTGTTGTGTAAGTTCTTCATCGAGATAACTTCAACACGAACCACTGTACCATATGTACAAAATTGGCATGACCGCCCGATTATGAGACCATGGCATAGCTTCCCGTACCCATCCGTGTTGGGCGTGTAAAAATGTAGACGGAGAGAAGAGGCCTACAGTTTTGTGATGATTCCGAAGCGCAGGTTGGGAGCTTTTTTATGGGCAAATAATTTACTCTCAGAGTTTTGGTTTTTTCTTCGAAAGCAACACAACGGTTTCCTATATTTTTTAAGTTGGTTACTTCAGTGCATCGGACATGATGTCCCGAATCACCGGAATCAGATTCACGGTCCAACGCACTAACAAGCAACAAGCTACACTGCTAAAAAATGTTAAAATATTATTAAGGAAAGTACGCATCTGTCTGCTTCCATTAAACTAAACAAAGTGAATTCGTGAATTTTATTTATGAAATATTAATATATGGCCCCATATGCCCCTTTGAGAAAAAAATGATTAAATTTTATATTGGTTAGAAATGTAATTAGGTAAATTTCAGAATTCGTTATGATTTATTTTATGTTTAAATTCGAATGCCACCGCATGATACATACTTGCATATATACCCGGCGGCATTTCAGATGAATATAAGTTATCAAATTGTAGCGAATAACGAGTTCTTCGGAAAAATTCATTTCCTTATACGTTTGGAAATTTTTACCTCAAATGTTGAAAAACAAATTATAAAAAATTTTAGGTAAGAAAAGAACCAAACTATTTTTTTTAACTAATCGATTTCTTTTTAACAAGATCTAAAATAATACATATACATGTATATCTCCGACATTGGTCTTGAAAGGGCAAAATTATTTGATGTTTTTATTTATGAAAATTTTATTATTTTCATTGTGTTAGAAACAAGTAAGATAGTTTCTGTCAGCCGTGACTGATTGCTTTGTGCCCTGTACTATATCTTCATATGCCCTTTTGTCATTCTTTAAATTTTGTAACCTTAAAGCGGTAATAAGACGAATGGGCTAATCTATAAATAAGTAGTGAGTAACAAAAGCATTCATAGGAACTACCTGACCACATTTACCCTTAAAAATGTCAATTTCCAAAAAAGTAAGTATATTTTGTTTCATGTGAGATATTTGGTATTTCTGTAGCGACTATGCTAGCTGTGCGGTGTTAAGTCAATGGGCCAAAAAAAATCAAGTTTCTCTTAATCCTTGGTTGACCCCGTTAAATATTTGTTTAATAATATCTGCTTTTGAAGAGCTTTCACCATATTTCAAGTCAATTGACCTATTAAATTATACAAACCTATACAAACTCTTAACCCATCGTTGACCCTGTCAGATTTCGCTTTTTTTTTAATTAAAAACATAGGACTAGTTATTTTTGATTTCAAGTGTTTTCACCAATTTTGAAGTCAAAAGGCAAATGAAATCATGTGTTTTCACAGTTTCTCTAAACAAACTTTTAACCCTTTGTTGAACCTGTCACATTTTGATTTTCAAAAAGGTGAAAAACAAGTGTCGAATTATTTTAGATTTGGAGCACTTTCACCATATTTGAAATCAATGTGTTTTCACAGTTTCAGTCTTAAGGCGTCGTTGTCCCAGTCAGATAGGTATTTTCGAAAAACTCAAAAACACGTATCGAATTATTTCACATTTGAAGTTCTTTCACCAAGTTTAAAGTTAAAAGGCGCCGTTAGATTTCGATTTTCAAAAAAATGAAAAACACGTAACTAATTATTTTTGATTCCAAGGGTTTTCACCAACTTTGAAGTCAATAAGCTTTTGATTCATGTTTTTTCCGAAGTCTTCCCGTATCCGAACCTTAACTCATTGTTGACCCCGTTAAATTTAGATTTTTGAAAATTTGAACAATACGTAAAAAATCAGTTTTAATTTAGAGTATTTTGGCGAAGTTTGAAATTAATAGGCGTATTAAATCACATTTCTACAACACCTTAATGTTTAACCCTCTTAGACTACGAATTTCAAAAACATCCCGTCTAAACGGAGCACTATGGCCCGGTTTGCCATTTTTCGTTGCAAAAATCATAACTTCTGAACCAATAAAGATATTTAAAAAATTTACTGCATCTGAAAGTGTAATATCTAAGCTTTAAAATGGGCAAAAAACAGGGTGCCACAGTAACAGGGGGCTTTAAAATTCGTTGCCAAAGTTAAGATTTAGTAAAACTTCATACTACAATGAAATTACTTATTTGTTTGCATTAAAAAATTATTTTTTTTATATATTTTTTCTAATAAATTAATATAATTTATTGATTCATATGTAATTTTTTACAAAAAAAAAATTTTTTTTGAAAGTTAGATTTTTTCAAAATCGCTATCTACGCTGGAAGGAATGTCTAATAATGAAATCATTTCTAAGCTATAAGTGTCTGTAAGTTCTTTTTGTGATCTTACAGATCTCATAGATGAAATAACTGGATCAGAAGAGACTGCTAACATATTGAAAAGGTCTTCATTTGGTCTAGTTCGTGATATTTTGCAAGTGTTCATACATCTATACCTTTTGTAGTCCTTATTTTTGCATTCTTGAGCTTCTTCAGACAATTCCCATATTGGTAAGCACTGGTATTCTATTAAATCCTTTCCATGTGCTAAAATTGTATGTACCGTAGGAGTAAGTTTCTTCTCAGGATACTTCTGAAGCAGCAGTTCGGCAGTTTTGGATGCATATTCACCAAATTTAGGTCCATTAACCATTTCCTTGCAATTCAAAATATTCAAAATTACTCACAATCTTCGCACAATATCTTTATCAACTCCAGTTATTCGAGCAGTCACTTCATCGTTTTCAAAAAACCTGCGTGAAGAGTTGCAATCATTTGTATTCCCATACCCATACTTTGGAGAGTCTACTTTCAGCCCAAGCTCTTTGAAGAGTACATCTTGAATTATTTTTTTCCTGATATTCTGCTTTTCTTTGGGTGTTGCGTTGTCCTCGAAAACTTCCCCATGTCGTGGTAGCATATACGCCAACTTCAAGACAAATTCCATACATCTTATCCGTGCATGCAAAGGAGATATTCCATACTCATAATTATGTTCGTCACTTGTTGATTCATCCAATTTTTGGAAGTCTTTTTGATGTTTTTTACAGATTGCACATTTCATTGTCGATGAAGTATTAGTTAATTGATTTAAAACTTTCCCGTCGATCATAGTCAGGAGAAAATCATACTTTATAGTAATAGATTTCCCTTCGTCGATTTCAAGTACTGTTGGTTTTAATTCGGCAATTTGTTTTTTTACATCACTGACTGTGGCTTTTATGAGTTCCGAAGACTCCTTCGCATATTTAAACAATATCGGACGGCACAATTTAACTGATGAAGGCCGTGGGTTTTTC
Source organism: Melieria picta (assembly GCA_964056695.1). NCBI lineage: Eukaryota > Metazoa > Arthropoda > Insecta > Diptera > Ulidiidae > Melieria > Melieria picta. Next base: position 89,948,254 of record OZ057399.1, read on the forward strand.
CAATATTCTGAAGCCTCACCTTTTAGTCGTAGGGGAACAACAGAAGCCATAAACATATTAGCATCTGTAACAGTTGTATCGTCCGTATTTATTGTTTGTTTATAGGCGCTCTGTCCTGATGATCCATCACAGCCCCACTTGCTAACCAATGTTATGCTTTCTGGAAGAGATTTCAACTTGTCTTCAGAGAAAGTCTCCAAGAGTCGTCTAGAAGTATGTTCCATCAGGTCTTTGAGGTTCACTTCGGCTGATACTTCGGTAATTTTGGGATTAAGAGGTACTGCTTCCTTCTTGGCTTGACTTACCATATGTGTCCGTATCCAGGAAGAAGATTGGCATTATGTTGTAATAATGACTCACGCAGCATTATATATTTTCCCTTCGACAATCCAAGATCCATAAACAGCGCCAAAGCCTCCTCAGAAGTGAATTGTCGAGGCAATGCATTTTGTTGAGTGGGAATACTATTTTTTATCCTCATGATTCGCTTTGGACTTGCTAACCCAACTGCTTCTGTTATATGAGCCTTAATCTTTTCTTCGTCCTTTTTGTATTTCATGGACAATGCTTCAGAAAGATGACCCGTCGCGATATCTTGAGTAGCATCTAACAACTTCCTTTTCCTTGTGAAGGTCGAACACTCGGCTATAGTTTTTGTTGGTCTCCCTCTAGTTCGCTCGGTTGATGTATGGGGCTTTTCTTCGTCAAATTTACTAACATCTGTTAGCCACTTCTCATACTTTTTTTCGAACACTTTCGCGCAACGACTCGCGGCTTGCCAATTGGTTTTAATTTTGGTGTAAATAAAATGAAGTTGGCCTGTTATGTCCTCGTATTCTTCTATGTTATGTATTTTAGTACTTAATTCTTTCAAAATAGCCGCAACGAAACCTTGCTCAGTTTGTGAAGCTCTAAACACCTCAAATAATTTGGAATTTGCTAGAGACATTACACTCGAAATGTACACTCGTATCACTCAATAAGATTTACTGCGAATTACAGAACTTTTCACTTAAAGCGAACTTCGAGGGACTGGGCAAAATGGTTCGTTTTAACCGAAAGTACGCTTCAAAAGGGGTCCGCAATAACCGAAAACATAAAGCGCGTACTTGAAATTGGTTCGTTTTAAGCGGGTTCGTTATAAACGAAACGCACTGTATATTTGAAAATACTATTCACGGCTAATTCAAGCTTCAGAATACTTGCGATAAGCTTTACACTCGTATGACTCAATAAAAAATATACTGCGAATTATATTTAAAAATACTATTCACGGCTAATTCAAGCTGCACAGAATACTTGCGATAAGCTTTAAAGTCAAAGAACGACTGTGACAAGACAACGAAATATAGGTTTATCAGGCATGTGCTGCAAATAGTTTTCGGAAACAATTCGCACTGAAAACGTGATGGGATTTTCCCTTTAACGATTTGAAGCAGGTAGCTGCATCTAAGAGAATTTGCCGTTTTTTCAGCGTTTTTGTTCAAATATTGAATATGACTAAGCTGTTCGTGGAAATGTAAGTATTATGATGGAAAAAATATTGTTTTAAGCTGTAAAAACCATGGGACGTGGAATTTCAGAGGAAACTCTGCCTAGGAACAAATCTTCCTTCAGTATATGGAGCGCCACCCAAATATTGCGAAAAAATTCACAATGCTTGTTAGGAAACACTTTTCTAAATAAAATAAGCAAAACATGGATAGCAAATGTATTATGCCATTCGTAACCAAAAAATATAACTTTATATACAAATGCCAGCAACACAAAATGGGTTGTCGACCGAACTAAATGTGAGTGATTTTTTGTATACCTGCGTGTTTTTCGACCCGAGGTTGCTTCACTTTTATTGCTCTGGAAAGTAAAGTTGCAAAAAGTTGCAGCTGAGTTTTGGAAGTTAGGTAAATAATTGAATAGCAAATAACCTCTCTCAATTTCGCGGAGGTCATTTTTGGTCTTTTTTTTTAATTTTCGATCAAAGTTGAAAAAAAGGTCGAAATATAGACTTTTCGAGCAATCGGTAGATCGAACAACTTTTAAAACAAAATAAACATTTTTTATTTTTATTATATTAACAATTAACGTACCTTTTAGAAAAAATCAACAAGTTACCGATTGGTCGCTTCATTTACATACAAATCAATCTTAAAGAGGAAAAAAAAACAAAAAATACAAATTTTTCTCGATGTGGAAAAATTGTCAACTTTGAGCGGCTCTACCTCCCAAACTACTAATCTGAATTTAATGAAAGTTACATATTCGTAATCCCTGGAAAATTCTCAATAAGATGCGTGTATTCATTTTATCGAACGCTTTCATGAAATTTTTGATTTTTGCAACGTTTTACCGACCGTTGGGCCATAGTGCGGAGGTTCATTTTGAATATGTACCTACAGTTTAAATTTCAGGTTCAACGGTTTGGACTGGGCTTACGCCCTCATAAATGAAAGTATTCAAAAAAGTAAACAGAATGTTGTAAGAATTTGTAACTCTTGGTTACACCAGTGGGACTCTTCACATTCACAATACACAGGAAAAAGGGTATAAACAGGAGGGTTAAAGAAAGTATCAGCTCAAAAGTTTCATTTGAGGTTTGAAGCTATAGGGAAACTTAAGTATAATCAGACATTTAATGCAAAAGAGAAAATGTTCGTTGAGTTCAATCTGCGATTCTTCGCTTTTAGCTACAGGAGGTAAAGCTGAGCAAGGCGGTTGTGGGTCAACAGTCTCACGAACGCACAATATCTTTGCTGGTTCCATTTGCCTCAAATCAAATTCAAAATGATTATTATAAAATTATTTGTCTGAGCAGTCGATCATATGGCATTCAATCATATGTTTTTCTTGTTCTTCTTCTTAATGGCTGAAGTTACTGGCAAAATTATAAGTTAAAACGATACGCAATAACTTTTCAATCGCATCATTTTAGGGCGTGAGGCTTCTTTTTTGACGTAGGCATTTTGTACCTAGTCCTGTCCATCTAACAAAGAGGTGTGACTCTGCCTTAACAAAGCGAGTTTCTTCTCAGTCGTGCCCTTACGTATACTACAGTAAAATTCATCATATTTTTATATCGGACAATGTCAACAATATACCTGCATACTCGTACTTGTATGTGTGCATAATAGGGGACTCAATAAAAGTTTACATTTTAAACATTGGATTTCAATTCGATTGCAATATGCGATTGACAGTACCATTCAATCAATTTTCTAGAATGCTAGCAAAAAAGACGGTTACATGCTCAACATAAAAAGTTTGAAATATTTTGAGCTATTCGCGTTGTTGTAAATAGTGAGTAAAATATTGCAATTCAGGCATTCAGTATGTATTAAAATGTTAAGTCATCGTTAACGTTTCTTAGCATTTGCAAGCGCGACACCTCATTACCCTCCTAATTCGATAAACGATTTTTAAGAATTTGTTTGGATAACCATGAGAGCATTGTTTATTACAGTTGAACAGTCTCAGTGATAAAAGTGTCTCAAATAGTGCAATTGCACAAAATATCAACAAGGATTCTTTGGTCGGCAATATTTCTTTGAAAAACACTGAAACTATGCAGGAACGCCAATTAGATAGACAATTTTGTGTGAAGCCTCCAACTCCGCAACATTCACGCGACAAGTAAAGACAAACAGCCACTAAAGAGTGTTCCCCTCTATATCGGAAACATTAAGAAATAGCCCGATCGCTTGCACGATATCGGATTGCCCACTTGGAATTGGCATGGACCCATATAAATCGGTTCGTGGAACATACATTTGTTATTTCTTCTGTTGAAAACATGTTTTGTTTAGATAAAACAGACGTGTTTAAAAAATATTTCCATTATTTTCGAAAATATGAGCAGATTTTGTCTATCCGTCAATCTTCTGTCGACTGCCGCAAGTAGGGGCAAAAAACAAAAATTAGTATTCCAAATTTAGAAAAAGGGGTTTAGATTAATAAAGTGGCCGCCTGAGTTCAATAAAGTGTGAACACCGATTTGAAAATACAATTTGTACAATGATAGTAGGCCATCAAACTTGAACTTTGTGAAGATAGGTGATTTTGTAGAAATTAACCCAATTTATTGAATATAAATGTATGGCCTATAATTGAGTAATTTGCAATGCAACCTAATGTTTAGTGAATGTTTTCCATAAATACATATATATTTTTTTGCAATTCTGCGAAAGTTGTTCTTTTGTTTTGCTTTCTATATTCCTTGTTACCGTTACTTGAAAAAAGTCAATTCGAAAGAGTAAAATTGTTGTGGTATCAAAGTTTGGATAAAGTTTCAAAAAAGTTTACTCACTATTATTATATTTACGGTGCCAATTAGAAAGAAGTATGTATTAACAGAATATATATAATTTAGCTGCACAAACTTGCACGTTTCTAAATAAATTCGAAATTTTCAGTTGCATTTGTAGTAAAAAACACACAAAAAAAAAACAAAATATTTAAAAATAACTGTCGTGCGTTAGTCTCGTTAAAACCCGAAAATGGCCCAAATAAGGAGAAAAATCGAACCGGAATTCGGTAAGAATTGAACAAGGGGCGTGGCACTTCTTTGCGCCCAAAATTGTTTGCATAACTTTGGAACTATAACTCGCATATCAATGAAACTTGGTACGAACTCATTATTTAGTCGTGTCCTTTGACTAGAAGAATGGTGTAAGCATTAGACAACCGCACCGTCCATGCAATTAAATCCGGTAGCGGCTAGTGTGACCATATCGTTACACTAAACCTGAACTCAAAAATGTAATTTTTCAATTTTGTTTCGCATTAAATCGCTCAAAAATTGTTTCCGCAAGATTCGAAAGAAAAAGAAATCCGGCGCAATCGGGTTAATCTATAACATTAAATAACACGGGAATTATCGACCTGTATACCTTCACAACTATAAGCCGCACATCTTCGACAGGGAAGATAAGGCTGGCATTGAACGAGGGGGCAGCAATTAAAAAAAAACAATTATTAGCTACGTTCCCGTGGACTTTAGTTGACAGCACTAATTTTGTATCAGCTCCCGCCATTATTGCACAAAAAGTAAAGCAATAGGTCTGTTTAGAAATAAGCCAGAAACATATCCAAATTATCCAAAAAACAGAAATTTGTAAAAACGTAGTTGAATAAAAAGCAAGTTTTTAACCCTTGTTGAGACCAGTGGGTCTTGGTGCATTCACAATACACAGAATACACCAAGAGTGTAAACAAAAGAGTTAAAAAAATAAACAGCTGATTTAAAAGTTTCATTTGAGGTTTGAAGCTATAAACTTAAGTTTAATCATTTAAGGCAAAAGGAAAATCGTTCGTTGGGCTCAATTTGCGATTCTTGCCTTCAATTCCATTTATTCCACGTCTATGTCGTTTTTTGAGGATCTTGATAAAAGTCGTCTTTTAGTGTTTTAATTTGTTTTTGTTCATTTTCGTTATGTTATACCACAGAATAAACAGTATATTATTATATATTACTGTTAATTCTGTGGTTATACTTAAATAATAGCCGTATTCACGATCTGTGGTTTTTGTAGTAAATTTGGTCAAATTTAGCAAATTTTACATCAGATCGTGAACGATCTCGTTGTAAGCTGATCGTTTTTACATTTTGTTAGAGATGAAAATTTTCATTAATAAGTGCAAGTAAACAATGTCGGGAATAAGTAAAAAATCCGAAAAAAGCATAAATTCGAATGCAGTTCAGAATGAAAATTTATATTTAAGTGTCCTTAGAACAAGTTTTGTAAGAATTGACGAAAATAAAATTAAATTAAAATACTTGCCATGAGTGGAAGAGTTTATCGATAGCACTATCAAGAAAATACAGAATACTACGCAATGTTACAATAGGGCTTTATGATTGTAAATTGGTTGTACTTTCAGTTGCATGTATTTGTTTTTTAAAGTTACACAATTTACCACAAAAATACACGATACAAGACCAAAAACCACCGGGTGTAGCAACGCACATACATTTATATGTAGTTGTTTTAATATTTATTGTTTTTATGGTAAGCGCTTTTGTTTCGCTAACCAAATTTCATTAATACTTTTTATATATATATCTTTTTATAGTTTCCGAGATAATGTCAACTAAGTATTTCGTTTGTATGGGACGTAGGCGTGCCCGTAACGCAATTGGAGTAATTTTTCGCGTATTAACATCTCTTTATAAAGAAATCATATGTACAAAAGTTTATTATCGTGCGACTATTCCTTCTATTTCTGTCCCTCGCTACTATGGACACGTGACACTGCGTCATGGTGTAAGCGGCAACAATGACGACAATGTACCAATTCTCCCTGTAAGATAATGCAAGCAGTGGTTTTCCAATAACCTATATATTTCTGAGTTATCAATGAATGAAAATGGTCGGGAACGGAAATTTCGTCGTATTATTGGAAAAGGACAACAGTTCAATATCGCATCTGATCTAATCTGCTTTCTTGGCAATACCGCCTGAGTACTTAACATTAGAAAGACTGCAAGTTTTCCATTTCTACAAAGACTACATATTATATCCGCTGATCGAAAAGTACACATCGGATTTGGCTAATTGTAATTTTAGAACCCTCATTGTAGAACTAGTTGTAGAACCCGATAAAAAATAAAAGCAAAAGTTTATATGAAAAACTGTCAAAATTACCGCACTGGTCTTTCTAGTGTTAAACAGTTTGTATAAATCTATGTCCAACAGGCTATATCGAGTAATTCGTACCAATACAAGTCCAATTGAGGTCCACTATTAATACTAAAAATAAAACAAATACACCCATACCTCACTTTGCGTCGTGGTTACGTTCCAAAAAAACACGACGCAAATTGAAACGACGCAAAGTGAATTATGATTTCCTATAGGAAACCATGTAAAGATCGAAGATAGGTTCCAGGGTTACGAAAATACTACTTTTTAAAAAGAAAATTGAACAAAGTAAACATTTAAAAAACAAAAATGACATAAAATTTTATTACATACATACAAAAAACAAAAAAAAACAAATTCAATTAAAACAAAATAAAATATTCAATTAATTTATAAAAACAAAATAAAAATTAATCACTATCTGATGAGTCCATAGTGGCTGTTGTCGTAAGTCGGCTTTCTTTCACAAAAGTTAGAAAGGGAATCCCCGAGTTTTGATGGCATGGCGCAATTAGAAACAAAAGACGTGCTATCTTTTAGAAAAAAAAGATAATTTAAAAAAAAATGAAAGACTGGAACCCAAAACAACTCAACTTCGAAAATCTAACGACGCACAGTGAAAATTAGTACTAATTCAGCAGCGACGCAACTTCGAAACAACGCAAAACGAAACGACGCAAAGCGAGGTATTGGTGTAAACAAAAATGTTAACTTGTGTTTCTTATAAAAGTGACAGTTTTTTACAAAAAATAGAATATTTTAAAAGCCATTCAAGGAAAATACATTAACGTTTCATTTCTTCAATAGATGCAAACACAATTTTTTTCAGAGAAACAATTCAAGTGCAATGTAGTTGAGCGTCGCGCAGTGTACATATGTATGTACATACTTACATACATCAGCAACGGGTTTTCGTGAAAATTACAGATATTACAGAGCCTATTCATTTTTGTTTTAGCATGAATATATAAAACTTCTTCGAACCGGCGTTCTTAAAATTTGTACAGCATATTACTGTCTATCAGGCGGATGTTACATACAATTTTTGGAACTGAACCGGGGTGCATAATGACTACCACACATACAACCCCGAAATTAACCGTAGAGCTACCGTTTGTAGATCGGCTTGTCGTTAGGTTAGGTAAGGGGCTGAGTTCTGTCTTGGCCCTTTATTAAAAAAATATATATGAGCCGTTGTGAGAGGACGTGACACCTCCTATGCAACCCAAACTCATCACACACACATTTTTAATTCCTATGACCGAACTTTGACACTTCACTGCTAAATTAAAGCTACTATTAAAGCTAAATTAAAGTATTTATAAAAATTCGTGTACTGTTCGCCAAACTTTTCGTGAGCTGCAAAATATTTATAGCCCAAGGTCATGCGAAATTAGACCTCTCTGATCAAGTCCTATAAATGAAGCCGCGAAAGCCATTTATGTGATATAATTTTCAAAACATAATGGTATTGTACGGTAATGTGCTTTAATCCACAATGAAGATATCAGTCATATCTCACTCTCAGTTTATTAAATTGTTAAGTTTAGAGACGTTTCATAAAAAATGGTTAGTATGACACAGCTTAACTTACATAAATCTCAAATTAAAAGATGTTGTTTTTTGATTACAGAAAGATATTGATACCATTGTGAAATGTAAAATAATATTTACGACTTTTTGATACCAAAAAGTTCAGGACCGAAAATAACTGTTATTTTCCAATTTTCAAATCAAAAAGGCATAACGAAAAAATTGTTGGTGGACTTTTTCAAATATACCATTATGATCGTAATGGCCTCAGCTTCACGAATATTAAACGTCTTTTAAATTTTAGACTTTTGCTATAAAAGTTAAAATTAACTGTTAATTTGTGCTTTTTATTATTTCAGGCAAAAATAACTGTTACTTTTTATTTTTATTTTATCGGTCAGAAATAACAGTTATTTTGTGACTTTTATTTTTTCGGTCAAATATATCAGGCAATTTGATTTTTTTCAAAGGCCGTTTGACGGACTAAAAAACTATTGATACAATTTTTTTCGTCGCACAAGTCTTAGTTCAGAAGTCCTAGCTCAGAATGTGCGGTCTGCTGAGACGAAAAAAATGGTATCAATAGTTTTTTAGTCGGTCAAACGGCCTTTGAAAAAATTCAAATTGCCTGATATATTTGACCGAAAAAATAAAAGTCACAAAATAACTGTTATTTTTGACCGATAAAATAAAAGTCAAAAGTAACAGTTATTTTTGCCTGAAATAATAAAAGGAACAAAATAACTTTTATTTTTGTCGGTAAGAATAAAAGTTAAAAGATAACAATTAAAATCTGACTTTTTTGATAAAAACCATAACCGGTACGGTCCCTGATAAAGTTCAATACATTTCTCATACGTAATGTTAATTAATTATTTATATCGAGTATATTCGTCATAAATATCAAAAGTATTGCATTCGTATAATTATTCAACGCATCAACTGTATTTTTTCCCAGAAGAAGGGCAAATAAAGATCTTTTGAAAAATTCGCATTTTAGAATAATCGGTATGTCGGTACAAGCCTTTTGGGTGGCTTCTACGTCCTCAAAACGCTTTAATTCATCGGCAAATGCATTTTTTGGAAAAGATGAAAGTCTCACGGTGTCGCATCAGGTGAAAACGAGGAGTGGTTGATGGTTCAAATTCGACTTTTAGTCAAAAAATCAATCACAAGCGCCTATCGATAGTTTTTCGATAGCCAAATGTTCAGTTAAACGGCGATAATTTTATGTTTTTTAAATGCTTAACCGTCGCCTTACCGAAAATTTGTGCATGTGTCGTTTACCAATATCCACCCGGATGACCCCAGGTTCTTCCGCCGCTATTTTGAATAAAACTCAGAATAAATTAATTATAATAAATAATTTTTTCCATACCTCAGTATGTATTTAGTAACGTCGGCCTTAACGTCGGCCTCGATAGCCCAGCGGGTAGCGCGCTGGCTTCTTATACCGAGCGCCCCAGGTTCGATTCCTGGCTCGGGCTGGAAAAAACACTCATCTACTTCTATCGCTATCCACATGAAGGGAATGAGAATTACAAGAATCGCAAAGTGCGCTCTTGGCAGGCAATGGCAAAACCTCCAAGTGTGAACGAAAAACTGCCAATCGCCGTTCGGATTCGGCGTTAAACTGTAGGTCCCCTCCCAATTCCCTTTCCCCATCCGCTTGAAATGTGTACTGTAACATATGTTGGAAAGCCAGTGTTGCATACGCATTTCAAAACGGGTGAAGTGTGAGATATTACTCTCATTTTCCTTCCCTATCCCCCATGGGTATAGTACAATGGTCCAAAATGGTCTGAGTGCTTGGAAGCCTTCCTGCCCATCCTCAAGGAAAAAAAAAAAAAAAAAAAAAAATGTATTTAGTATCTTCCTCTGGTGATAGTCCGTTTTTCGAAAAAAGGCTTAACTTTAACGATTTATTTTGCGACTATGGAAAATATTAAAAGATTTGTTTCCAGATGGTTTATTGAAGACATACTGAAGTACGCAAAAAAATGTTAGTGTGAGTTTTAGTCAAAATGGCAGGGGAAACACGTGGGATCACTCGGGTGGGTATTTGGTATACAAAATAACAAAAATAACATGAACAAAATTTAAAAAAAAATATTTATCTATGTTATTGAAAACTACTTTCAAATTTGTTCAGTTATTCGAAATCCTAACTACATTGGATAAATACTCTAGCAAATATTAAACATGAATATTAAAAAGATCAGCCGGGTGGGTATAAGAAAATCGAGATTAAATCCAATTTCAAATAGATTTTGGCTGATCTATGATGAATTACCGCCTAGTTTTAATGGAATCTGCGGTGATCGCGGATTTCAATTAGCTAACACGTTGGTCATCATTTATGTCCTGACAATCGTTTTTAAATCGCATGTACCACTCGTGAACTCTGCCACGGGATAAACGATCATCACCATAAACTAGTTCATCAATTTAAATGTTGCGGTTAAAGTTGTACCAAGTTTAAAGCAACACTTAATATTTGCTCTTTGCAAATTACTATCGAATTTTTGTACCAGTGACAAAACATAATTTTACTTTGGACGCAATAAGTTCGCTTACAGTGAACCAAATTTCATGACATCTTTAATGCACTATGTCACATATGGGTGGCACCACCACAAAATGCCCTGTTTGAAAAGTGCGTTTTCTTGAAAAAGCATGTAATACTAAATTGGCAAACAACATTTTTTTAAAACCCCCCGTGACCAAGTTCTGGCTACGCCCCTGGTACATAGGCTATATGCGATTGACCACGCCCACCTCAAATGCCTGCTATCGTAATAAAACTCAACTATGGTAGACATATGTAAGGCGATAAGGTTATCAAACCATTCAGCGTATCTCTGTTGTAATAAGAGGCTCTATAGAATCAGCCACGCCCACTTTTCGCGTCCACTAAACTAGGAAAACAAAGTGCCTGTACATGTCTGCAAATCAATATTGATATCGAATGTTTCTGTGCTGTGTAAGGATAAACAGGGTTATATTATTTTATTGATAGGCCTTCCTTGCACGCCACTATAAGCCTAAGCGTATACGGAGGTGCAGGACGCCCAGCGCAGCACAGATGAAACTTTGTACGTATACGCTGTATACGTATCTTATATGATATTGCATTATTTACAAAAAACTGCGCAGTGCTCAACTCTGTTGCCTGCGCGGCCTGCGTCTCCGTATACGCTTAGGCTAATGATTGAAATCAGTTATGGCATATTAGTGCATTGATATTACTTGATTCTGTTTTTCAAAGAGTAAACATAGGCTACGTAAGATTACCCAGGCCCACTTGATGCGCGTCACGCCCATCATAGGAACAGAAATCAGCTATGGTATACTTTGTAAGGCGATATTGCATTTAATTTCTTAATTTTACAGGCCAAATATTGTACTCTGTTTATGACGAATACACTCGTCATTGCTAAAAAATAATTAAACAGTTAATGAGTTAAGCAAGCCGGCCTCGAAAGTCCAGTGGGTAGCGTGCTGGCTTTTCATACCGAGGCCCCAGGTTGGATTTCTGGCTCGGGCTGGTGAAACGCTCATCTACTTCTATCGCTATCCACATGAAGCAGATGAGAATTACAAGAATCGCACAAGTGCGCTCTTGGCAGGCAATGGCAAAACCTCGAAGTGGCAGTTTTAAATGTGTATGTAACACTGTTTTTCCAATATATGTTACAGCACACATTTCAAGCGGATGGGGAAAGGGGGCAAGGAAGGGCAGTAGTTAACTAAAACTTTATGTTCACCACATGTATACTTTTTTCAAGAATTACAAGCAGAATATGCCTTTCGGTCGTTCTTGATACCAAATTGGCACCATGTTTGAATAGTTTTTTACTTTTCACGCTCTGATTTTCTGACAAGGTTTGGGAAATTGGCTGTATTGAGATAAGAATGCATGAAGCATGAAGATTTTCCTTTCGGTAACGTTGCTCTACGCAAAATCTTTAGCTTTACTACCCTTAACTAACTAACTACTACCCGTAACTTAAATCTAAGTCTTCAAGAAAAATTCGCCGTTTGTACTTTTTGTTGTGATTCCAGCTGGGATCGACAGCGATGAGTTTTTCGCTTGACGGTATAGTTAGTGATCAACCAATTGGTCTAAAGTGTCCACTACTGCTTTTGACTTATTCTAAAACGATATAATTTCGGGTAATTTTTTTCACCAACATATCCTGTGCTCAAAGGGGCAAAAGCCAGCAATTGTTTACTTAGTGTGTCTTTTTCAAAGGACGTACATAGCAGTTGTCGCTAAACCCACTTTTCTCATACTAACGTGTCCAAAAAATAAGGTGACATTGTATTTAAATTGAAAATTCTTTATTTATTCTTCCAAATCAATTTCATCCCCTTCAAAGTAATCCCCTCCCGATGCAATGCACTTATGCCAACGGATTTTCCAATTTTCGAAACACTGATTGCAGTCACTTTCCGGGATGGCCTTCAGTTCCGTCTTCGCTGCGGCTTGAATCTCCTCTATCGTATAAAAACGGTGTCCCCGGAGCGGTCTTTTGAGCTTTCTGAACAGCCAGAAGTCGCACGGCGCCAGATCAGGTGAATACGGTGGTTGCGGAACGATATGGGTTGAGTTTTTGGCGAAATGATCACGAATTACGAGTGCAGTATGGGATGGTGCATTATCGTGGTGTAAAAACCAAGAATTGTCTTTCCACAATTCCGGCCTTTTTAGGCGGATAGCGTTGCGCAAACGACGCATAACGTTCAAATAATATTCCTTGTTGACTGTTGACTAAAAAAAATAATTCTCCAAATCCTTCGACGCGCGCAGTTTAAATTCAAATGTCACCTTATTTTTTGGACACAGTAGTATATCTCTTATGGGTGTTAACGAGTTTCATTCTTGATTACAATCGTTTGTTCTTGGCGAGTGGTTTTGGCACAGACAGAACGAAAAATTGGCCTGATGTTGTGTAAGTCTACAGATTATCAAGAGATTCCCCATTCGACTTTCGAACACCACTCAAAATTGATGCACACCTTCAACATAAGTTTTGCCAGTTACTATCTTTAACATTGGTCTTCATTGGCATCTTGTATTGCTGACACACGACTTCAAGCATAGCAAGTTATACCAACTTTAGTTGAAATAATATAATTGGCTCTAACTTTTCCGTTGAGTTCAGGAGGCCCATTGATCCATAAAAAGGTTTTGCCTATAAAAGCAGTTCAAAACTTTCAATACAGTGACGTAATTTTATGGCATTTTCTGTATGTGTTGCGTTAAATTTCCATACAATTTGTATATGGGTGAAATTTCACCCGAACGTCGCCCACGTAACCTTTTTTTTAATAACCGTTTTAATGAAATAATCAATATGTTGTAGATAATATCTAAAACTGATATTGGTTTGCTACAAATACAAGAAACCTTAATCATTTTGATAAATATATAGGAAAGTTATAGCATCCCAAAGATGGTTGAAAAATCACCCGAACGACGTATTAGGGTTAAGTCTTTTAAAACCACAATGCATTGGTCAGAACAACTTATGTGCACATAGTTTTCAAACTTCAAATTTCGGCCTAAGCTACGCTTCCATATGATCACAGAAATACTTTCATAAGTTGCAAAAGACTCATGAAACGAAAAACAAACTGATGAAAAATAAAAAACAGGTTGTTTGCTATGTATGTATCATATAATTTCCTATGTACTTATATTCTATTTACCTATATATTGTGAGTTGGCCCGCAATCACGCAAAAACCAATTATCGATTTAGTCGAAATAGGTATCAAACGATTTCACGGCCGCCGCCGTGGCTTAGCTGGTTAGTGCGTTTGAGGACTGCGGCAACAGAATATGACAGCCATATGAGAGGATAATTCTTATCTATAAAGCACCCCACTTGTCGTTTTTAATCGACATAAAATGGAAGGTTCCTTTCTGTGTACAAACCACACACACACACACACACAATACGGGAAGCTAGATCCTTACTCTCGTTATCAGGCTGTGGTGCCAATTAAGTACGTATGTAAGACTTCATATGTGTTTTATACTTTGTATGTACTAGAAAAATTTTACAGACGTTAGACAAGTCATCTGGGTATAATAACTAATGCCTATAGGTTATGTGAATATAAATACGTAAAGATTGCATTAACAGCCTACACCGACGTTCAATTTATTCGAAGATTTCGATAACCCGACAAGTTATCGCCTTTATAATGCGCTATCTGAACTCGTTGTGACCTGCGACGCTCATGAGACTTTGCACAGGGACTTTGAGCTACACTTAAAACCACACCCAGGATAGAATAACCTCTCTGACCTTTTGGGTACTAATCGAGACTTAAGACGTTCGTCTTTCGAACTTTTAAACTTCAGCATGGAGAGTGTACTGGCTGCATCGTAATGGCAGAATATTGAAAGTATCCAGCTTCTTGTTTACCCTGACGACATTGATGTTATCAGGCGAAACACGCCGAAATCTGCCTTAATAAATCTCGTGGCAGATGAGTGTAGGCAGCGACTCGCAGAAGCAAGTCTCAGGTCGAAGCCGGTAGGTTTGACTTTGTAGTTGTCGAGGAGTCGCAGAGACGTCTCTCGACCGGCAAAACTTGTTCTCTATAGAAGGCTTATTCGGCCCGTGCTCCTGTATGACGCTGAATCATAGACTTTGTCGCGAAGTGACATAACGAACGGAACTACATACATGAGCTGTTTAATGACACTGACGAGGAGGAAATGAGGAAACTCATTCATTTCTTTATAAGACCAATTTTTACTTTATTTTACTTTATGCAGCGTTACGATCATTAAAGAAAGGCACAGTATACATAGTGGGGTGCCGTTATCAGTTCACAGAATCTCTAAGACCCATTCACCCTTTAAGAACCATTTTTTCTACACCGTAAATTATGCACTGTTCTCGAATCCTGCAATTTCATTAGGTCAATTTGTTTTTCGATTAGTTTTAATGCTTAAAGAATGTTCAAAGAACGTAGTATTTACTTATAAAAGCCAGATAAGCCAAGCCGATATTATTATGTAATATTAATAACACTACCATATTGTAATTCTATATTTAATAGTATAAATTATTTTTTTTATCTTCTTGCTAAAGATTGGCTTACGCTCGTAACACAAATCCGACGTCATAACAAAGAAACTAACACAATAAACCCTTTTTCCAGCTACTATACCCAAATGTGGTGGATGTCATGAACTCATATTGGATCGTTTTATTTTGAAAGTCCTGGAGCGGACGTGGCACGCGAAATGTCTTCAATGTACCGAATGCCATACTCAATTAAATGACAAATGCTTTTCTCGCAATGGACAACTCTTCTGCAAAGAAGATTTTTTTAAGTAAGGAAATATCTTAATACTTTGAATATAGTTCTCGTAAAGTAATTAAAAAGGGCTTTATTGAGAACTGGTCTTATAAATGTCCCACTGCTTGACAGACTTTGCCAATGCCCAAGCAACATGTTTATACTATAGTAGTATAGTATACTACTATATCATACTATACCTGCAAATCTGCAGCGATATAATAACAAATTTGATTAATAAAAACTATCTGATATTCCAATGTTTGGGTCTACCAGGCGATATGGAACAAAGTGTTCTGCATGTGATATGGGAATTCCACCAACGCAAGTGGTGCGCAGAGCACAGGACAATGTATACCATTTGCAATGCTTTCTGTGCACAATGTGCTCCCGAACGCTAAACACGGGCGATGAGTTCTACCTTATGGAGGACAGGAAGCTGGTTTGTAAACGTGATTACGAAGAAGCAAAGGCGAAAGGTAAGTGTACGCTTGAAATAACCATTTTACTTTAACTGTAATGCAGACCGTTTCGGTATAGGTCTTTACTTAGAGGGATCGTTAGACGGCGATCAACCCAATAAACGACCACGCACAACCATAACGGCGAAACAACTAGAAACCCTGAAAACAGCCTACAATAACAGCCCAAAACCTGCGCGCCATGTACGAGAACAGTTGTCACAAGACACCGGGCTAGACATGCGAGTTGTACAAGTCTGGTTCCAAAACAGGTATTAAATTTCAAAAGTTCCATGTTTGGTTACATAACATATTCTTATTGCATAATATACATAAGTTGGTAGTTATCTTCAGCGAAAAATATCAAATTCTTGAGTTTCGTATTTTCTGCATACAAATTTTAATCCTCTTCGGTGGTAGTTTGAATTCGTGGTTTGTCAATTGACTAATATATTGTTGCGAAACTTTCTTTTGTGGCCAACGTTGGCGTAGTTAGTATCGCTATATTGTGCCAAAATAAAACATACTGACATTTTTTAACGCAGTTCACCACCGTAGTCACTTTAGTAACAATTTGACTGTTTATACACTTGTCAGTTATTTCACTTCACTGATTCACCAGTCACTTTCAGTTGATTTTTCTTATCTGTGTTGCACCGTTGCTGACTGCGCTGTGTCCGACTGTCTTTTATACTCGTCTGCCCGGAGCGCAACTCGTTCTCGAACATTCTCGTCTCTGCGATAATTTCATAGAAATTACCAGGCACCTTAAAATATGCAATGCTGCTGCCGCCGATAAATGCCCGTTCAGTGTTGTCGTGTTGTCTATGCTAGGGGGCACGCAGTTGCGCAGAGCATTATCGTCACAATATTTTAATATCAATAGAACAAGCAATGGCAAACGAGATTTGAAAGCATTACCTTGAATAAGCGCTCTAGAGAATGTTAGATTTTGAAAGATTGCAGTCAAAGATATCCATCCAGCCAAAGAGATTATAGGTAGGAGGTAGTATTATAAGCATTCTTAGCCTAATCTCTGACAAGGTGGCTTTATAAAAAACATTCCAGGCAAATTTCTATGATGTTGAAGCAAAAACCGTAAATCACAATTATGGCAGCATTTGTTACCAAAAATCAAATTGGAGGAAATTTTAATGGTACATATTTAAATAATATGCTAAAATCAATAATTTTCAATTACGAAACTAAAACAAGCTTCCCACAACCATCTGTGTTGTGTGTGCGACTGAAAGACACCTACAGATTAACGCTGGCTGTGGGTGGATTAATTTTCGAATTATTTAGTCTTCAAAAATCCAATAAGCTTATATTTATCGATATTGTTGCGCGCACCACATAACAATTATTTGCTGGTTAACATTTTCAACTTACAAAATACGAAATAAGAGTCGTGATTTTTTGTTTTCTTTCTAAATCAAACTTTCGAATTATGTTATAATTTTTACTACAAAAATTATAATACTTGGTGAGATACATTTTTCTATTCCTTGTTATTGTTGGTTTACATCATATTAGGGTTAACATTTAAGTTTAAGTTGAGTTGCAAACATAATGAAATGGTTGTTTATTGCAGCACATGAAAACGGTTGTACTGCAAATTATAAATTGAATAATAAGTTGCACATTGCGATTCCTTAGTTTTTACTTACTCGCTAAAAAAGACACTTGCTACTTAAAGACATCCTGATATAAGTATCCAGGACCGCAACCACAATTTTTTTCGGGAGGGTTTCAGAAAAATGTTTTTTAAACTGGAACTGGATATTTCTTAACTTATTTTGTTTTTTGACTACATCAATCTGTTGCGTGTTTATCGGCATTTCTTATTATGTTACAAGTGGTGGTACAAACTAATCCACATTGCACATGAGGTACACGAAAGAAAGACTGACAACCACTGGTGTAAATTAAACATTTTGTCCTCGCTTTTGTTTGAAAACCCCTCATAAAAGGTATTGACTCAGTATGCATAATTGTTACTCTTATAGTTTTAGAAAAATTGTCATTGTTTTTGTGTACCAGTGTTAAATAAATTTCGTGCAACCTGTAATAAATAGTTGCAAGAAGTAACAATGTAAACTGATTACGATGAGCACTCTCTGAAATCTTTGATTTACGGACTCCAATTGGAATGATAGCCAGAGTTTGTGCTTTATTGAAGCGGCATGACTGCATTTTTCTAATAAAAGCCATTTTTTGCAATTGTTTTGTGTTTGCATCCCAAAATTAGACAATAAATAACACAGGACAACAAAATCGCACTTTTTTTCTGTTGCATGGAGTTCTACTGTTTTTTACTAACTTGGGTGCGCTGATTTCGAATCTACCTTCAGATATTTGTGTAGCAGCTCTAGTTAGGGAGATACAGGTACCGTGTCACTTTTCAGATTTTCCTCTACTTTTTACATATTGTTTATCGTAATTTCAAAACCAATAAACCGGTTGACATAATTTTGTTGTATTAACAACACCGCACGGCTTCTTTTTCGACGCAATTTATTTTTATAAGTTTTAAAATTCCGCGGTAATTGGACCTCAAAGTCGGAAAATATGGAATTTTAAGGCGTTTTCTTTGATGGTCAAAAACATACACATTTTTTCTAAATCAATTAACGAGTTAGGTGAATAATGAAAGCCGACACATCAAGCAATACAACACAGCCATATTATTTGGCGGAATACAGATTCGCATCGAAATAATAGCAAAAATGTACCATAGTCATTTTCATCACATTTCATATTTTTTCCTTAAAAAAATAGGGGCCTCAAAATATGCACTTTTGCTCCATTTATAGTCTGAAATACAAGCAAAACACAAAGAGATTTTGAATTGCTCGAAACAAAAAAAATTAAAAACTTTATTTTAAGAAAATTAATTTTTTAAGGAAAAAGTATTAAAAGTGCTATTATTTCGGTGCGAATGTGTATTCCGCCAAATAATTTGACTGTGTTGTATTGCTTGATGTGTCGGCTTTCATTATTCACCTAACTCGTTAATTGATTTAGAAAAAATGTGTATGTTTTTGACCATCAAAGAAAACGCCTTAAAATTCCATATTTTCCGACTTTGAGGTCCAATTTGATGTTTCTTCTTAAGATATTCATATACTTCGTAACTTGATTTATGAAACATCTGTACAATTTTCGCCATCAGCAAAAACGCCTTGAAATTTAGTATTTTCCTAATTTGAAACCTTATTACAACGCCAATTTAGAGCGCATAAAATTGATTAATGTCAGCAAAGATGGCGTGAAATGTTGTAAGTGCAACGATATAGGATAGGATAGGATCGATAGGATTATTGGTTCGGAAATTACAGTCGAAAATGTGAAAAAAAGTCGAGGAAAATTCGAAAAAGTGACACTCCCATTTTTTGCGAAAACTAGAGCTGTTACATAAAAACGGAATATTGTTTTGAAATCAGCGCGAAAAAACTATTCAAAATCATGTAAAAAACTTCATGCAACAGACATGCTGTTGTCCAGTGTAATCAAAGTATATAAATTAGTTTGAAAGTTTCTATTGAGCTACAGACGTAATGAACGACTGAGGCCTGTACGAAGCCTCAGTCGTTCATTAGATTTCATTTTTTTCGCACAAGATTTCATTTGGGGAGTTTCGTAAACAACTTTTGAGCCCAATACCATTTTAAACCATTTTTGCCACCCAAAATGTTTGTTACAAACAACTTTGTGGAGGTTTAAACTCTCAAAACTGAATAAATGACATTATATAGGGGTAACTTATTCAATTTTGTAGCCCAACCCTTAATTAACAATGCTCGCGCATATATTGGGTCATACTGAAATGTGGAGTTTTGGTCTAGCACATAGTACAATTATACAATTAAACAACAAATATTGTGAGCGGCATATGCAACTATTTTGTTAGCAAATTTTCAGTTTTAAAACGAATCTTTTTGATACTTGTAACACCCAGGCGATCTTCCTTTTAAACTGCGGCACCATCACCCTCTTCAATGAGAACATTAGACGAAAACTGTAATTTCTCGTATGCCAATTTTCGTGGCTCTCCGTACTTAATTTACCTTGTATAAGTGTACCATGGTCTAGCAGAAAAACTATTAGTGTGTAGCAGTGACGGACACAGAATTTCATTTTGGGGGATTCGAACACAACTCCTGACCTTATTACCATTTGAATAAATATTTGCGGTGCACAACAGATAGTTGGGGGATTGAAACCCCAGTAGCAGTGGTAGTAGATGTAAATGTGCGCTTTGAGAAAATAAATAAAATTGGAGAAACAAGGAAGCTTCTTCATTCTTTTCATCCAAAGCAGACCTCTTAACTACCTTCCACACTCCCTAACATGTATTCTATTGACTTTAAAATTTGTCTGGAAGAAGCATTGTTTTTACACATCAAAATTATTTTTGGTAAGCATTTAACAAAAACAAAATTTTAAGACTATTTCACTTACGGCTAGAACAGAATGATCTGTACGTGAAGCACAAAGTAAGAATTTTTTAACTTATCAAAATAACTCATTGACAGAAGAAAAAAGAAAAGTTATGCACCAAGTTAAATCAGATATGTACATATGTGACATACATATTTGTGGACGTACCTTTTAACAAGGACAAGGACAAACCTTTTTAATACAACATATAATTTTTTTGAGTTAAGAGCCACAATTCGCACCTAATCACGCATGAAATAAGTGAAATTATTTTAAGTTTCTACACGCTGTACCATGGTAACCATGCGAGAACCATACAGTACGCGTCGTCATCGTTCAAAATTTTTGATTTAGCGTTATATCAATTGGTGCGCTTCAGACATCACCTTTAGCTGTATATTATAGCTTTGCATTATGCTTCAGCGCTTAAATCAATATGGCTTGTTGTGATGCTCCATGGTGAAGGGGCTTATCCCGTTTCCTTCTCTACACGAACCACTTCAAACTTTCTATAAAGCTAAGTGTGCCATGTGCCGACAACTTTGTGAGATCTTCTAGGACTTCAAAGAAGTACTATCCATGAGGAGTTTGTGGTTGTTAGCGTGTGCAGGACCTCGCTTAACACGTACCTCTTATAACATGCCCTCGTTCTTAAACATTTTCATATTTTGCGACACATTTTCGGTTAACTCGTAAAAAAGCCTCGTTATACACGATATGAAAACAAAACAAACAAAAAAATACCATATTGTCTTTTGGGAAAATAAATCATTAAAAAATAAGGGGGTCTTCAAACACCAAAACTTTCTCAAAACTTCGCCCAAAAAAATAAAAAGCCTTAAACACGAAACCTTCATTTAATACTTTGTTTATAAATTGCTAGCTCTGCTTCAGATGTTCAGAAAAATTTTGAATATTAAAAAAATAAATATTTTCCATTGAAAAATAGTTCAGGTGGTCTCCAAACAAGAACTCCCCTCTTAATAAAATAAACAATTTTTATGATTTCAAAAAAGACACTTTCGCTTTACGGGAATGCTCAGATGGGTCAATATTGCGATTCAAATTCCTCTTCATGTAGCTTCGTTTGTTGGTAAAACTTTTCACCGTGCTCATCAGAAACAGCCTCAAGATTTTCTTTGAAAAAATCAAGGTGTGAGTGAAGCAGGGGCGTAGCCAGAACTTGGAAATTAACATTTTTTCCCGATTTTAAGTCAAAATTTCATGAAATTTGGTTCAATGGAAGTAATTCCGTCTGAAGTGAAAGTATGTTTGTGTCATCGGTACAAAAAATGCATCTAACAAACATCTAACATCTAACAAACATCCAATATTAAGTTTTTTTCTCTTCGTAAAAATTTTTGTTGTAATTATTTCCATAGTCGGAAAATAAATCGTTAAAGTTAGCCCTTTTTAGAAAAACGGACTATCACCAGAAGAAGTTACTAAATCATCGTCGTCCGATTCAGTTTCGATCCTCTTTCGACGTTTACATCTACTTCCACATCATCTTCTTCAAACAATGATTGCCGATGAAAAAAGCCGATGAAGGACATCCCGGCCGACGATCTAAAACACTCATTAGACATGAAGTTTTGAGAAAGTTTTGGTGTTTGAAGACCCCCCTTATTTTTTAATGAGGAATATTTTCCCAAAAGACAATATGGTATTTTTTTCAATCAAGCTTTTTATGAAAAATGTTTCCGAAAAACATGAAAAAGGGCGGTAAGGAAATGGGGAGGGGGTTCATGTGTACATAAAATAATTCACACTTTTAATGCAAACAACTTTGTCTTAGACATCAAAGCTCTAGCTCTTCAAGTTTTTATACTTTCCGTGTAAAAGTCTATAGGGACCCTTTAACCATTATGTGCAAATTACAGAAAACTCTGACGTGCTGGACTATTACTTTGTTCGGCAAAAATGATCAGTATGAAGTCCTCTTTCAGAAATTCTGTTATACAGTGTAATTTATACATGAGATTAGAAATTCAAAAATGTCTTTTAATTGGGATTTTATACAAATTCGCATTCACATCCGCTGCCGCATTAATAAAATCCCTGCTGCCGGCAGCTAAAAATAATAATGATCAAAATAAAACAACAAATGAAAATCACCTCATAAAATTTATTTTTAGAAAATAGTAGTAAATCACTGCCTACGTTTTGCTTTGCGGGAATATATATATGTACCTCAACTTACTTCGTATTACTTAATTTGTATTTTGTAAACGTGAAATAAGCACAATCTATAAATTAGTAAATACGTTTTAAATTGAGATCTTGAGACGTTTTTAAAGGAACATGCTGGCATGTTCAACTCTAAGATGTCTTAAGTAGATTGAAGCGTTTATCGTTTTTGACCACAGAATTGTTTATCAGCACTTCTTTTGACAAAAAGAAACAAATTGATGGTAGATGGGCATTATTGGAAAATTGAAACTAATGTCGATGTGATGCGCTTACGAATGATTAAATGTGCTGCTTTTTTCCTATTTGCAGAAGAGCAAAGGAGAAACGACTAAAGAAGGACGCTGGGCGAACACGTTGGAGTCAATATTTTAGGTCAATGAAAGGAAGTTGCTCTCCTCGCACCGAAAAATTTCTAGATAAGGATGAACTGAAAGTAGACTATGACAGCTTCAGCCATCATGGTGAGTGAAAACATTCCATGTGTATTAACAATTAATAGACCATCGGTGTAGACATTAAAAAGTGTGTCAAGAAGTGTCTTTTTGAAAACATATTTGTAAATATTAGTGTCCGACCGAAACCACTTTTTTGGGCTTTTTTTAATATTCGGCCGAAACCGAAACTTTCTAGTTGTAATAAAAATCAAAAAAGTCTTCGATGCGCGATTGCCTCTTTACCGCAAGTAAACTTTTCTGTATGGCAAATTCTCTTGATTGATTATTGAAATTTTAATTTTTTAAAGAAAAAAGCCGACCGAACGCAAAACAAATCCTGTTAAAATGATCAGCAATGCATACAAACAGAATTTTAATATGTTGGTAACTTGACGTAAATTTGAAAGTTTTAACGTAACAAAAACAAAAACAATTGAGGTACCGTTCACTTGACGATATCCACTTCGTAATATAGAACCATCAATGGAAAAAATTTGGCCGTACGTTAAATCGAAAATTCGTTAAATGGAAAGTTTGTTATACTGGACGTCCACTGTATTTCAATTTCCTAAATTTTCATGTGCTTTCCGAAGCAAAAACCAAATAATTCAAGTCGGTTGTAATAAACAAAAAGTTCCTAGGATATATTTAAATTGTATACAATTGTTAAAACGTATTGTATGGCAACTACTTTTTCTCGGTTTTGTTTACATTTCCTAGCATTTGACAAACTCGACCAATCAGAGCTCGCTTCTGTGTGACGTCACACGAGCACAACAAATTTTTTGGCGTTTAAGTGGCGGGACCTTTCTTCCATAGACCTTGCTCCCAGTGGCTTCAGGGGGGTTTTGGGGGTTGAAAAACTCCGAAATATTAGGATCGACTTTAAAACTACATACAAATTAAAAGGTATTTTTGGTATTTCACAAATATTAAAGAATTACTTTTTGAAAGCCCTCCCCGAAATATTTTTCTGAATCCGCCCCTGCTTGCTACATACATTCAAAGTAAAGTTCATTTTGCATAGCTACACGCTAAGTGTTGAAGAGGGGTGGTAAATATGTTCGACGAAAATATTTAAGAGAGAATATAAACCGAGATCGGTCTTACATTTTACCCATAATAATAATATGTGGACCTCCAAAGGTCTTGAGACAGGTGGTAAGTATGTTTACAAAAACCGTTTAGAAACATAAATTATTCTTTCAACCCTCTAGCAGCTAACTTGTGAGTAGCTGCGTTGTAGTTTCAAAAGTTTCCAAAAAATATTTTAAACTTTGAACTTGTGCGACGCCACTTACCCTCACTTCACCTTCCCATCCTTTTTTAGCTCTACTTTTTCTTATCAAACCTTTCAAAATGAGGTGTTCCGGTATATTTTAAACTTATTACCTTATAAACCCAAACAAGAAAATATTCCTTTTTTCAAAAGGTTCCCCGTAGTGCTTTTGGATTGCACGCTCCAACTCCATATTAATTATATTGTTAATGCCTCAAACTATGAATTCGATGTCATAATTAGAAAAAAAATTTTTAATTTGTATATAAATATCAATCTGCATATTTAGTATGCCCTGATTAAGCTGTTGCTTAAATTAATCCTTGCCTCACTTTTTGTCAAATCTTAAGAACCCAAGGCTACGTAATTTGTTTCTTCCCCTGGCTGGCGCTGTTGTTGGTACTATTTTTATGCAACTCTTTAAAGGGGCATTTACACTGTGACACGTGTATGACAGGCATGCATGAATGCCAGAAACTCTCCTCTGCGTTTACATTGACACGCATGTGTGACATACATCCTTTCGTCGAGTTGCCGTGAACATTGCAGAATGGCAGTTAGTCTCGCATCAAAGTGGATAATTAAAAAAAAAAAAGGAGTGTGCTTATGACCACACGACTGAAGTGAAACTTCTTTCGCTCCATCTGTATGTATATATATATATATATGTGTGTGTTCTTTCCCTCTTCCTCTCATAGCCAAATACGTTCCGTATATCTAAGCACACTGCAGGCCTATTGTCTGTATCACAGTGTAGGAGCAAGAGGGAGCAGTGCGCGCGAACATTTTATTTCTCTCTTTCTCTTATAGCTAGTATATGTATGTATATATTTATATATTATATATATGTATATATTTCAGTCTCTTGCTTATATCCCCCACTCAACTCCCGTTCGCCTCGCCCAATCACACTTTTCGTAACGCTTACGTCACGCGTTCGCCAGCTTACTCCCCAAGTCAAGCGTGCGTAAACCACTCAACTCCCGTTCGCCTCGCCCGATCACACTTTTCGTAACGCGTTCGCCAGCTTACTCCCCAAGTCAAGCGTGCGTAAAGAAGTTTCACTTCAAAAAAAACCAAAGAATCACCGTTCGCGTAACGCTAGTAAACTCGCAAACGAACTACTGACTGAAATATATACATATTTCATTTACTAGCTATGAGAGGAAGAGAGAAAGAAAATGTGCGCGCGCACTGCTGTCTCTTGCTTATATCCCCCACTCAACTCCCGTTCGCCTCGCCCGATCACACTTTTCGTAACGCTTACATCACGCGTTCGCCAGCTTACTCCCCAAGTCAAGAAAATGTGCGCGCGCACTGCTGTCTCTTGCTTATATCCCCACTCAACTCCCGTTCGCCTCGCCCGATCACACTTTTCGTAACGCTTACGTCACGCGTTCGCCAGCTTACTCCCCAAGTCAAGCGTGCGTAAAGAAGCTTCACTTCAAAAATGGCTGAAGAAAATGTCAACACTTTCGCGCACAAATCTGTTTAATGATCTATAATTGCTTCTCAGTGAATTAATTTGTATTTACAATTTCAAGAGAAGCGTTTAGCCCGACTTCTTTTAATTTATTCACAAAACTTCATAAGCTTTCCTTTATAATGGTTTATCAATTCAAATGGAAAAATGTAGGTATGGAGTATGTTGCCGCAGCGTTTACAATCGTACACGTAAGGGTCATACTGACCAAAATATAAAAAATTGTTGATTTGCACATACATGCCGGACATAGGATGTTTTTCGTGAGAACTAAAACATGCCTGTCAGATACATATCTGTTTTCACAGTAGAAATGCCCCTTACGACTCTCTTGTACTGTTACACACTGGAATGAGTAAGCGTACCCTGAGGGACACTAGAGCCTAATGCTCTATCGATAGGCTACCGAGTCCGGTTTATCTTAAGAATATAAGAATTTTTTCGCTGCAACCTTATGTAAGATGCTTCAACAAATAAGGGTCACGAAGCATCAGTTGTACAAAAATTCGTAAATTCGTGATACTAAAACTATACTGATTAATACCTTTGTTTTTATATTTTAATGCAGATTTAAGTAATGACAGCTACAGTACAGTAAATTTAGGATTAGACGAAGGTGCTTCACCCCATAGCATTAGAGGATCGTACATGCACGGTAGTTCCAGTCCACCGCAATACCCTACGAGCCGTTCACCGCCACCTGTGGGGCAAAATCACTCATTTGGTTCATATCCCGACAATATCGTATACACTAACATAGGTTAGTATTCTTTCTGTGGGCGGCTTTAATAATATCAATATGCATTCGCATCTCAACGCGTCGGCATTTTCAGATCATAACGTCTCAACGAATAACATGCCCGCTTCAAAATCGCATCGGCTACATGGCAGTGCAGTGTCGGATTTGAGCAATGACTCGAGTCCAGAGCAAGGATATCCAGATTTTCCCCCCAGTCCTGACTCTTGGCTGGGTGACTCAGGGAATACATCGAATCCGAATTCGACAACGCCAGGTGTTCATTACTGATACTCGAACATACTACTCAAATACTTTCAAATGCAGTCGCGTAACTATTGGCACGCGAGAAATAGTGAACACCGCCTGCAGCTGGACTACGACGATTCATAGCACTGCATTTCCAGACACTGAATCTTAAGTTCTACGCGTTCGAAGGTGCACCCTAATATTGACCCACTCACCTTCTATAATGGGGAATACTATGGGATGCTTGCATAAATGCCAGTGCGCGCAAAAAGTATGCACATTTCGCAAGCATATCTACACTTGTATGTATTTAAGTTATGAAACAAAACGAAATGTTGCTCAAAAGTACCAACCCGCGTGCTAAATTAAAGAAAAGAAAATTATCCTATGTTCATTCTTTTACGATGTATTCGTATATTTATAAAATTGTAATTAACTCAAACCAAACTATGTGAATAATGTATATATTTGTGTAACATATAGAGACGTTTAAATTGAATAAGAATAGACAAATTATTTATTAAACATATGCTTTATACAATTTAGTAAATATCAATTACGAGCAAAGTGATGTCACGTTTTTATCTACATAACTACGTAAAAACACTATTTGACACATAAGAATTTAATAAAAACTGTTAAGGAATATTTGCCTTTTAATTGAAGTAACGACAACCAATGGAACGATAACGCTGCTCATCCAGGTCAGTTATTAGTTCATAATGATGAACTCAAAGGTTTTTTTGCTATTCAGTCAGAATGTTGTCGCATGATTATAAGATTGCTGCATAAACGTTGACGGAAGAATGAGCAGTGGCGGCTTAAGGTGCTCGCGGGCCCGGGGCGGCGACGGCTGAGGGGGCCCCACAAAACGGTGCAGAATAAGTTTGCGCACAGAACGGGCATTTCCGGTTATGTTTTTTACTTTTTTTTTTAATTTTTATTCCGTTGAACAGTAAACGGACTTGCAAATTATTTTGAAACGTATAAGAGTATGTGCTTGAAATTTTATAGAAAGCAATAGAATCCCAGAGAAAAAATGAAAAATGCTTAAAAGTATAATCTTACTAAATCTTTCCAAAATTGATAAAAACTTTTGGGAGAGCAAATTCGTCATTTCAAAAAGCCATCTTAAGTCTCGAAAAAAACAGAAAAACTTGCTTCGTTACTAAGATTTGGCCATTTTTTTAAGCTACCCAAGCAGGAGGATTTAGATTGTTTTGCGATCAGTGCATCATAACACTACTCAACAAAAAATGGGCCAATCGCGTGCACCTTAAAATAAAAGTATTTTCTAGACTAACTTTGGCCGCTGAACACAAAACTGAAAATCAAAACATTTTTTAAGAAGCGTTTTCGAAAAATCTTCGAAAAAAGAGTTTTTTCCTGTTGTTTCAGTTATGAGCACATATCTCCTAAAATAATTATCCGATTAACACGAGCTGTCCGTCGTTCTTCTTAGCCTTTTTAGTGATATATAGATTGTCCAAATCATATAAGATTTGTGGAAGTTACTGACGGTGAAAGTTGTAACAAAGTGAATTTTTCGACCAATTTAAAAAATCATAAATTTTCGAATATTTTTTTATAGAAAAAATAAATTATAACCTCTGGTTTTAAAATCTAAAATCTACTTTAGCAAATATTAAGCCTAACATCAATAGAATTTAAAGAAAAATGACAAAGTTATGATGCACTGAGTGAAAACATCAACTTTACATTTATTACACCCTGCGAAACAATTTTTTTATTTGGCCGAGACCCATCCAAATTTTGATATAGACGTAAAACTAGCGATCATTTATAGTATCCTGGCATAGTCAATATTACACTTTCTGACTCAAAGTCCTTTTTAAAGGACTTTAAAATTTTAAGGACACACACATTTCAAATATTTTTTTAAATATATGCGGTAGTGCAATGATGAAGATATGGGTATCAAATAAAAGAGGAAAATTGTCTCCTTTTAACTAAATTTTCTATTTTGAACTTTCAGGACCAAAATTTGTCAGGCATGGAAAACATATGTACATATTTTGGATTTCAGTCTGTAGATTCATACATGCATCTAAATTTTATTCTATTTCAAACTTCTTGTCTAGAAAACACTTTTATTTTTGACTTTTACAAAGTTTAATGAGGTTAAGTAATTGTGTAATTTACACTAGTTTACAAGCAAACCCTAAGATTGCGATATTTAATTTTTAACTTAGAATTTTGTATTTGCATATTTTGCACAAAATTTTAAGTTAAAAATTAAATATTGCAATCTTCGAGGGAAAAGTTTTTGAAAATTTGCAAACAATTGTTATTTAGAAAGGATGATTTCTTGCTTTTATTGAACTGAATTTGTTATTGTTATTTCGAAGTCAATTGCCGATACTGTGTCTCTTTCAATTGACAAAAGTGACACAAAACTTAGTCTTTCATCAACCATTGTGGAGCGCAAATAGTTTTTTACAAGTTTCAGTTTTGAAAAACTTGAAATTTGTATATACAAGCTTCTCTCGGGGGCCCCCGCAGCCCGGGGCCCGGGGCGGTCCGCCCCTCCGCCCCCCCCCTCCCCCCCCGTTAAGCCGCTACTGAGAATGAGCACAGAAAATTAAATCATTTAAAAATTCTTTATTTGGTCAATCAGTCATGTGACACCAATGATATGATTTTCTTGTCTGCTGGAAGTTACAAACAAAAATTTCTCCAGGAAAATCTTGCAAGTTCCTATTTTATCCCCTTTTTTTGCGTACGCAAACACCATCCGGTCAAAATTTCAAATTTCAAGTTCCTCCGACATTACCCAACACCCGACGACATTTATATCCACGAACATAGTGTACATGTTAATGTTAATATCAACATTTCGGGCTGAAGTTTCAAAGTTCCGTCGTTGCTACACCCCAGTACTTTTGCATGCGATTTTCATGTTCACTGTAGTTTTCTTCCCCTTCATGGTCTTTTAAAATGGTCCGATCTTGTGTTACAGAGAAATCATATTCCAAATTATAGGGTCTGAGCCTCTGCAACGAACCAAAATATGCTGCGTTTGGACCACCGCAAATTTTCGAATAAGGTCCTATGTTCACTGAATTACGGCTTTTCGACGAAAATAGGCTATATCCGGGAGATGCCTGAAAAGACCTGCTACTACCGAAATGCTTCGATAAAAACGATACCTGTAGCTGATTTTGTTGCTGCTCTATCTGCTCCTGGTGTTCTTGTTCTCTTTGATGGTAGTTGTGTGTTGGCTTCTTCACTTCGTTATAAGGCAAATGTGGCGAACTGGTAGATATAAACTTGCTATTGAAGCTTTTTATTAGTTTATTAGTTTTGCATTCGAACTTATCCGGCGTGCGATTAAACTCTCTGTGCTCAACATTACGATTTTTTGCAAACGATTTAGATATCGTATTTAATTCTTTATCAAAAAGCAGTTGCGTATTCTGCTCCAACATATACTCCCAGCATTTGAATTGTTCCTCCGACAAAGCTGAGTCCGTTTCGTCTAGCATTTCCATCTCATCCTCCTCTTCCAGAACTTGAGCGTGCGCCAATACATATTCTTCACCATCCTTATTTAATAGATTTAACACTTGATCACTCTGCCCGCTGGGAGAGGAACGATCACTCCTAGTTCCGACCATCAAATGCTGCTGTGCTGACGATCGCTCCATTAAGCGGTGACGGCAGGTACTGCTGTGATCACAACACGAGAATTGTCCCGAAGACAGTATATTGCGCACAATTGGCTGCTTACGCACAGTTTGTTTCAATTCCTTGATTAAATGGTCCACATCTGTGCCAATGTGATTGAATCGTATCACAATTACACTCAAATTCTTGTCACAGCCAAAACTTTGCGCAATATCTTGCACCCGTTTGGCTGCCAGAACTGCGTTCTCTTCTTTTCGTACTTCCCGGGCAACTCGGTCGATATCCATCACCGCCCACACGTTGGCATTACATATAACTAGATATTCATCGCTATTTTTCAACATGACTTCGGCAATATCTGGATCGGGAGTTGCTAAACGCTTTTCGCCTCTGCGTGCTGCTCTCACAACACCAAGCGCACGTTCCGAAGCAGTATTTACAAGACAAACATTAGACGTTTTTCGCACCAGGTAAGCACCAATATTTCCAACACTCGCTACCCGCAAAATATATCGCTTTGTTTTTTGTGCTTTCACATAGTCCTTGAAACACGTGTTCTCTCTCGCAACATGACACAATGTAGCAGCCACGTCATGACAGCCTTCATCGTTTTTAAGACGTTGATAAACTGCCAATAACGTGTATTTCATGTACTCGTGCATGGTCTCTCTAACATCTCGTTGTTTCTGCAAAGCGGGTGGAACCCAGGTCGCGAGCTTCCCGGCGAGGGTACTTGATTCCTCACTTTCAAACATACCAAAAAGGCCTTCATCAGCCCGAAAATTGCACAAGCGCAACTGGCTTACGAAAAGCTTTCTCCATTTACCCACAGTCTCGGAGAAACCCAAGACCCACGGTAATTTCTGCGTGTAATTTTCCTTGGCATTCTCCATCTTGGCTGTGGGTAAGCGTGAACGATTCTTTCCAGAGACGTCGACGAGACTCCATTTCTTTTTGGTTTGACATACTTGCACTTGCTGCTCATCTACCTGTAGCTGCAGGTTACACGACAAATCTAAGTACTTCAGATTTTTTGGCATAATACTCAGCAAATTAATATGATCGAGATGATTGTGTGCTACATCCAGCACTTTAAGATTCGGCAAGTCCGACAGTTTGGGCATTGACAGCAGAAGGTTAGAATGAACTCGCAGTACATCCAACTTCAATAACATGCCTATGTTATTTGGCAGATTTTGAAGCATATTTCCCGATAGCATTAACACCTCCAAATTCACCCAACGGCGCATACAAATCTCCGGCAATTCGCTGATCTTGTTATATCCCACGAAAAGCACACGTAACTTTCGTGCTTCTGCTAACACATCAAAAATTACTTCGTTCAAATTATTATTTGAAAGAAACAGTTCTTCCAGGCACCATGTGCCATTGCTCACATGACTGGGCAGTGATATCAACTTATTGCACGACGCATTAAAAACCCTCAATTTTTTACTTGTGACTGTGAAAAGGTTATCTGGTAGTTTCTGCAGCTCATTGCTCTGCAAATACAAATGCATCACTGATCCAAAACTATCCGGCAGTACGTTAAGAGTGCGTATATTGTTGCACCCAATATTCAAAGTGTGTAAAGCGTTAATTTTGTAGTTCGAAAAAAATTCGGCTACTGTCCATAATCGATTATTTTCGGCATTCAGGCTCCTTAAATTGCTGCAAGATGCGGTCCAGCTTGGTAATTCCGAGAAGTTGTTATAAGATATATCCAAGTAAACAAGTTGTAAAGGCGTTGGAGAAATAGTCATGGTGTGCAAATCTGAAAAATATTAAATTTTTAGTGGGTAAACTATTTTTTTTATACACATGCATAATGGTGCCTCAAAACACTAAAGAAATTTATGCAATGAATTATTTTCGGAATCCTGCAATCTTGAACGTATTTTGTTTGGCTTCAGGGTATCACTCTTGCCAAGTGATCTACATCTGCACATTCTCATTAACGTGTTTATTTGGGGGTGGAAAATATGTAGTATGGCGGCAGAAAAGCCATATAACAGAGTCTAAAGCCTCAGTAAGTGTAGCTTACTGGCTTCGTACTTCAGGTGACAACCGGTGAACCAAAAATACAACCAATATTGTATTATTGATCAACAAGTATGCAAAGTACGACGAAAAGTAATGCGGGAAAAAATAAGGTGTCTCCCTCAGTCACAGGGCTAACAAAACTAGAAAAAAACAACTCCAAGTTACGGGAAACTTAGAACAAAGCATTGAGCTAGCTGAAATACTGAAAAGACCTTAAATTAAAATTGCATTCATCCAGAAAATAAAGTGAAAAGGTGCTAAGGCAAAGGAACTTATCTTATCATATAAATTGTTTTACAATGGGATGCCATCCAAGCATAATGGAGTAGGGGCCATCATGGACAAAAACCTTATCCTAAGACCGGTGAGTGTACAGAGTCAGAGATAGGCTTATAACAATAAGCCTATATAGACTAGCAACAGCGTGACTAAATTTGCTTTCTAAGAAAACCTCAGAAACATTCTACTGAATGTCTTCTTGCATGAAACCAAACTGCTTTGTAGAGATTTTAATGGCCACATCAGACCAATGGCCAACTAGACGGCTAGGGCTACCACTATGGCTCTTAAAACTCGCAAGATGTAGAGATCTTATTTGGTCTCGCTATTGTAAGCCGCTACTTTTCGAAACCGAAGAACACCTAATTACATACACATAAACCAGCCAAAGCAGCAACGCAAATCGACAATATCCTTTGCGACCGTGATAATACTTGTCAAGCACTTTTCGGATTGCAAAAACATCCCCAATGAAGCCCTTTCATCCCAACACAATCTACTGGTTGCAGACATTTGGGTCGGCTGAGAAAATCATATATCCAGAAAATACTGTAATTAAATTAAACCAATTAATTAAGATTAGTAAAGCTACTTGTACATTCCTAAAATTCGTGTGGGTCTTATTAATTTTCATGACTTTGTGAATACTGTTTTGTAAAACAAAATCAAGTTCAAATAATAAATTTGAACTTGATTTAATTTTTAAGTGTATCTAACTCCTCTCTTGTTAGACTTTAACTAACTGACTCTTACTTAGACTACAATTTCTACGACTTCTGATTAGCATCCCACTTACTTATTATGTGTTAAACCACAGAACAAACAATATACAGAATGCGCATCTGGTGTAAAGAAAATTTTCTTTGCGGGTTTCAGCGGTACGGCCCGTTTGTGGATGCGGGGGGAAGCAGTAAAGGGGACGAGGCGCAGTAGTACTTCGGCTATACGAAGTTTTGTCGCTGGCTTCAGCAAACTTAAATTTTCGAAGATCACCTTCATTCTCTGTTGGGGTATTCGACAAGGAACATCAATTGCGAGCTGTGCTGTGCTGATTTGCACGAGACGGCGCGCCGCGGCGTACCGTTTGCAAATTCGAATATGCAAGGGTGTGTGTCCGTGTGAAAATAAACGTGCGTGTTGCTTGTATATGCGCTGAGGCGATTGGAAACAATACGAGCAACTGCACAAGATGAAAAGCAAATTGAATTTCCATGACTTTCGGTACTGCTATGAATAATGAACCATGTGAATTCGCAAAGGCGTACAGTAGAGTGTGCGTTCTTTATTGATACAAAAACAAAACCATGAATTTCTGCTGTGCAATGTTGGCATTCATGTTGGCTACGTTGCCTTCTGGCCTAATAAAATTCATACCGATAAATTTTTCAAATTCATGTATTAACAGCCCAATTCTTAATAAATTCACCATATTGACTATTTGTCAAGTTCTTACTATTTGTCAAGAATTGGCATTCTATTTCTAAAAGTAAAAGCTCTTTAATTGATAAATTGTCAAAAGTGTAAATGCTATTGAGAATAGCTTACAAATTGAAATTTTTTGTTAATTAAATTAACAAAACAAAAAATCAATTTAAGTATTGGTATTTATTATTATTATTAATTATTAATTATTGTTATTTATTGTTATTATTCTTATTTAGTTGGTATTTATAACTTTTTCTTCATTATTTATTCCTTTTATTTTCTTAAAGTTTATATCATTTAGTATTTTTATGTGTTTTTTAGTATTTTTATTTTATTCTTATTTTTCGTTTTACTTGCTTGCTTTTTTACAAACAAGAACAAGAAGCGGACAGACAAAATTTGCATAAGAAAAAGTGACTGGCGAACGCTTTGCCAAAGCAACCACCATATCAAAGTGCCCGAGTAAAGCCAAGCATGTGAAGTCAGCGCCAGCGATCGCTGTCAGCGCACACAATTATGCGAACGACTGACCACATCAACATAAAGCAAATTATGAAAGCTGACTTCGAATTAAGAAGTGTGCCGAAGTCATCGCGAATATCTTCGAATAGCCGAAGTCTCTCGGTTCCATATACATTTTCCTCATCTTTGCTGCTCCCGCCCGCGTCCGAAATGAAATCGCAAAATTATTTCAGATGCGCCTTCTGTATACTGTTTATTCTGTGGTTAAACGTAAATATGTGTTTAAATTTCACAACCTATGCCACTCTTAACACTTACTGCACTGCTTGAACAGTTTTTAGTAGTATTCGATGGTCATAATACAACTTTCGGTCTTATGCACTTGATTTTCCAAAAACTTGTGTATAACTTGGTGATTGAATCGAATAAAATATACATACGAACTTTAAAAAATGTGCTTAACACAATACCTTGTTCCCACAACAGCGAAAACACGTGTTTTCGGCCTAATTCATATTTTCGTATTGAGTTGATAACCGATTAATAGAGCTATGTATGCCCATTAGATTCGATATTAAATAGTACACAAAAACCTTTGATTCAATTTTGTGTACACACAAAAATGAAAGCAAGTCGACAGCAACGCGAAAACACCGCGCCATGGGAACGGTTGTGTTTTCAAATTAAAATCTTAGGAAAACACGTGTTTTGCTGTTGTGGGAACATGATATAATAAA
Source organism: Melieria picta (assembly GCA_964056695.1). Lineage (NCBI taxonomy): Eukaryota > Metazoa > Arthropoda > Insecta > Diptera > Ulidiidae > Melieria > Melieria picta. The sequence goes on from OZ057399.1 coordinate 89,983,619, forward strand.
CGATGTTTTCTAAAAATAAATCATAATATGACATGCCCAAATAATTGCTGAATCATCGGGAATTGCCACAACTACAAGTTTTTACTGACGAAATTCATTAATAAAAATGGGTTCTTACTTTTATATACTCACAGTTATATTTAGCCGTTACCGTTATTAAATTCTTTCCGTTAATAATTAACTCTTTTAAGTCATTTCCATTACATGTTAAGATCTCTAAATGTTCTAGAGAACTCAGGTCAAGAACTTCCATTTCATTCTCGCATACCTCCAACTCTTTAAGATACTGAAATAATATACATAAACAGTAAGTATACAGCAATTTCCGTTCTCTTATAATAGTAAAAATAGTAACAGTAAACGTAAAATTTATAAATTTAGTTATAAACGTAAAAAAATACTGGCTTACACCCGGTGTGCGTTGCCACACCCGGCAATCTTATTGGAAAATATGACCTGTAATCATATATGTAATACTTCTATATTGGCACTAACCTATCTTCACAATGTGTTTTCATTCGGAAATCAAAGGGAGACAAGCGATGAGACAGAAAACACGAAATTTTGCGAATGTATTTCTATGCGTGTATACATATGCACTTCTACACATGAACAACTGTCAAACTGCTCCAGGGGCGGTTGAAGAAAAAGGTAGGCTTTTCAGTCAATTTCGACAAATTTTTATTTATTTCCAGTAAATTTTCACCGCACCTGACTTTTGACATATGTCAAGGGACATTCGTTTATACGCTTTCTCGCTCATATTTCACTATTGCTGTACTGTGATGTTGGCGAATGTACCTTGAGCTTAGTGCCAATATAGAAGTATTACATATATGCCTGTAATAAAAGCTTTTACCAAAACAGCTGTTTTGATACTTATGCATATTATTTAATGCTGTGCGACTTTAAATTCCCACGCTATTATTAAGCTTATACTACTTGCAAAATGCAACCGTGCTCTTTGGGAGACGCAAATTTTTGCTGTCATTCAACTTGGCTCATCGTTGGCGTACGTAAACAAAGTATTTTGGAGAAGGTTTTTCGTACTTATTTTATCATGATTTTTACTCTACACCAACAAAATACACAGAGATACATTTGCTATAACCTTGTAAATATGCAACACTTAGCACCCATTATTTATATTTACTATGCAAATGCACTATCGAATAGCAAAACTGCAGCTGTTAGAAAGAGAAACAAAAGGCGGACAACAAAACAAAAAACAAAGAAAGATATAAAGAAATAAACTAATCGGGATGAACCAAATAAAAAGTATTGAGAGGAGGGGGGAGGTGTTCGATGCGGTAGTTGGAGGTCGACGGCGAAGAGGGAGGCCGTGTCTCCGGTGGAAGGACCAAGTTGAGGAGGCCCTATACCTATTCCTTGGTGTGACCAACTGTAGGAGGCGCCTGGAGAGAGCTTTTGCGGCAAAAATTCACCACAATTTTAACAGTTTTTAAAACAGCCCTGTCGGACCTGTGACAACTGGTTTCCAAAATGTATGTGTTTTTACTGTTTTTTTGTAAGTCAATTGGACAACTAGTTGTCCAAGTAGTCAAGTCAGTTCGCGTTTAATTGTGCGCGTTCATAGGGGAGAAGAGCACATGAAAATAAGAAAGACGAAACACTGTTTTATTTCCTCCATAACATTCAAATGGTTAAAAAAGCTAACCCAGAATAAACTGGTTTTCAAATTACTCGCTTCGCAACTGGTTTAGAAACTATTTTACTTAGGACTAGTTGCTAGTTAAAAGGGTGAGTTTGCTCCAAGGAAACGAATCGGTTCTAAAGTCAGCTATGACTGACAAGCAACCAGTTGAAAAACTACTTTTGGACATTCCAAATTCCTACAGGGGAGGTTGTTTTTGCCTTCAGTATAATCAAACGTACAGCCAAGGCCTCTTTCTGCCAGTTCCTAATTTTTTCTCAAAACGGAGCAAATTGAAAAAGAAAACGGACCAAACAAAAAAATTTATTAACTTTGGTTCAAAAGCATCCAAGCGGGAAGGTGTCGTTTTGTGCTTTATTCCATTCGTCGCCTCAGAAAGTAGACATCGCGTCGTAGAAGATTGCTCACAAATTTTGATTAATTGGTAAGCTTGGTTATCACTGTTATATACATATGTACATATGCAAAAATTTGCACAACATACGTATTACATCAAAATAACAAAACCAGAATGAAAATAAACTTTAACAGCAAACGGTTGTCATTTCTTGCTTAGTAGGCGTTCGACGTTATTAAAAATATATAAATTTTGTATTGTTATTAAAAGTTCACATCTACCAAAAACCGCGTCCCCTGTGCATACATACAACAAATGTATGTACGAACGTACTCTGTGCTAGTAGCAGACGACGCAGACGACTTACATCATAATTACCAATAAGAATACTTCCACACAACTGGTTTCCGCGCAAACCGAACTTTTTAAGCGGCGCATTTGCATCACTTGTTTCGAAAGTGTCCGAATTTATTTTAATTTTTAGTTTTGAGCCACTCATTTCCAGGGAGGCCTGTAAGTGCACAGATGCACTTAAGCAGTGGCCAAAAGTTTATGCACAGGACGGAGTATGAACACAAGTACGCATCAGAATTTGTATCCTCATTTTACCACTACTGAAACAATTGCATTTTAAGTGAAATTTTAGTTACTTTTGCGCGATTTCGAAACTTTTTTCTAGTTTTCTTTCAAGTCTCAGTTTTCCTTCCAAGTGTTTCAACAGATTTTACTAAACTAAGCAATTCAAGATGTAAACTGTTACGCCTGAGGAAACATAAACATACACTTGTCTTGCTCAACCGTCTCAAATGAGTATTTTGCAGTGGAAAGAAGAACTGCTTGCTAACCACTTAAATGCATTACACTCAGAGAAATTACCACTCAAATTCCCCTAATCTAGAGAGTGAACGCTTCAAAGATACGAAAATTATGGAAACCAGAGGATTATTATTGATTGAAAAATGGATAACTATTTAAAAGGTTCACCACTTCGTGGGATGCAAATTTAATAATAAGTTTTACTAGCCATGAATATTTGCATTGTTCTTTTTGCTTTTACCTTTGCCATAAAAAACCCAAATAGAAAATTGTTGACGTCTGGCATCGACGCTTTATGCTGACATAAAGCTCTTTCCGGACACGAAAGCTGCGAATTGTTGCGAAAAGTTCTTCATCTAAAACAAACAACTATCCTTTCAGGTGCTTAGCGAGGACTACCACAACAGCCCAACTTGATAAAACAGCTCAACGACTACAATAACACAAACAAAATGGGATTTGATTAATGTTTTATTCCAAGAAAGCAAGTCCCCATAGAATATCTCTTGGGATTTAAGAGAGTATATTCCCCCTCTCTAGGTATGTTTCACTGGCAATAACTTCACAGAGGAATTGATGGTACCCTCTTCCAATCGTGACCTTAATGCCCCGAACACATAGAGGACGGAATCAGAACATTCGTATGGGAAAGATCATTTTGACGACAGCACGACACATGAACACCGAACACAGATGACGTTGTCGTCAAGCTTAGAGCTAGTCTCTATTTCGTAGGCGACAAAACCAAAGAAATTGGTATCACTGCTTAGATTGGCAACATCGATTGCTTGTTTGCATACTTTGCTCAGCTGCCGCCATCATTGTAATCACGTTACCAACTACACCACGACCCATGGCACAATAATAAGGTAATAGCATGCCCGCAACACCAAAAACCACATGTATTTTGTTGGTAGGATTGTTTATGGTTACTGTCAAAATCAGCTGATATTTTCCAACGAAAGAGGGAGAAACTGAAAACAGACAAAAGTGATTGTTGCCAGAAAGCGCTGTATTTGAGTGAAAAAACGGGAAAAGTGCTCAGGTCAGTTGTTTTCAGTCAGGTATTTTCATTTCAACCGATGCGGCAACACAGCACACCGACGATTTTGACAGAAGCCATAAACGATCAGCCGGTGGCTTGCTACAACCTTATAGTTGAACCATGCCACGACCATTGAAGCCGACGCCATCTTGCGGTCGCGTGGCCGTGTTGCTGCCGTCGTATATGTGTTCGGAGCATAAGTGGTGATACTACAAGAACTTATCTAATAAAATCTTAACTCAATTTTTTAAACGTAACGGTTCAATAGTACATGTGTATCAACTGAAAAAGGAAGAATTTGAACAAAAATATTTAAACACTGTCCTTTTAGAATTCCATTCTTCCTCGAAGATTGCCAGACTTCCAATGAATTAATGTAAAGCCTTCTGCATACACATGCGATCTTGCCGCACCAGCAAAATTTTTCAAAATGCAACGCAGTGTTTTAAATAAGGGTTCCGGTGTGATTTCACAAGTGAGGAAGAAGTTAAAATATTCAACACGGAGAAGTTAATGATGCAAAAATATCTATCATCATGAAGAAAGAGGAAATATTAGTTTGAATAATGATTTATATTAAGATTCTGACAACGACGTTCCGAAATCGCAGTGAAATCGGTGCGGCAAAATCGCATGGCTACTAGTTTTCGTAGATCTAAATTTTTTCATTTTTTAACTATGTAGCCTTTTTTGTAGTCAACGATCTAGCTATAACTTTAAATTTCTGGCACCACTAGAGAGTAGTGCCAAAATAAAATCTTATGCTGTGTTGGCAAAGCAGCTGTTAGGCAAGATTGTTGCGCGCTTCACCGAAGTGCACAAATAGGAAGTATGTATACCACACATAATAGGAAAAAGCACTGGCAATACTGTTTCAGCTGGTCTAGACAAAAATCGTTTGACGATCAACCAAACCGGTGTTTGTGATTGTTTAATTTGTTGATGGAACAACACTTTCATCTAGGCGCCTCCACCTATTATAACCGCCTTCAACAAAGTTCGTTCAACTGGACATTCGCCTTATATCTTTCGGAAAATCTGTCAATGAATTTACCCAGAATTAAGTAACTTATCATAAACTAATATCCAATCGAACATTTCAAGAGAATTGAGCCATAAACAATTTTATTTTCCTAATATTTTTAATTGGTAGAGCAAAGTTATAACAAAAATTTAAACCTATCGATGAAAATATCCAATTAATGCATCTGAGACGATTAACATAGCTAACGTTTCAAGAAATTATAATTTTATTGGCACATCAAATTCTCAATACTACAAAAATTATTGAGTTGCAAATAAGTTGTCTTCGACGATAGTGTCAGCAAAATAAATATAACGCAAATCACAGAAAAGTGTTTAACGAATATCTAACGAATAGTGTTTAACGAATATCTAACTAAATTAACAATTTATTGGAGAATGAGACCGTTCTATTAATAACAATTTTAACATCCGAATCGAAAATATTTATTATATTTAAAATTTTATTACGTGGGTACTTTTTATCACCTTTTGCCAAAAATAAAGAAATATGAGAATTGCCACCGATCAATTGAAATAAATCAGGAACATCTAGAGTAAACGAAATTTATTTAAGTGAAGTAATTTATCAGAGAAAGCATTTACCATTTCATTGGCATTTGTCCCATTTATAGAAATATTTGCTGTACATATTTCGGTTTACGTCTGGCCAATACTAAAGATATTTTTAATGGGCCAAATTTCCAAACTTTGTACACTTATCTCTCCGACTGCATCAAATACAGCGATCTTATATTAAATGAATGTTGAGAAAATTGTTGGCAATTGTAGCCCTATTCTGAATAGAAATTCACAGAGATTTTGCTCTTTCCCCTTTCCTTTAATCCGAACAAACATTTCCCCGAAAAGTCTCCCTTCTCATATTCCACTTATTCCGATCGAACTTCGATAGTGGAAAAGTTTCTCGGAACAAGTAGGTATTCAGAATGTGAGGGAATAGCCGAATATGACCTTTTTTCGCACCAGCAACTTGTGAGGGAATTCGGGCAAACATTTGAAAATGTTGGGTCAAAAACGACAAATAAACAACGAATGCAAGTATTATTCCACTTGATGGAAGAAAACCGAGACATTGTGCACATTTTTCACAAAGAAAGCAAGGACAAGCTTGCTCAATCCTGGCGAAATGCTGAGCTAAATTTTGCGGAACCACCAACAAAGAGTGTTGCTAAGTGGAAACGATTGGAGTTTTATCATTGCTCAAAAAGAGTTTGTTGTTATGTTTATTTACATATATGTATGTATAGATATTAGGTGTGGGCTGATCTGATAAAGCACGTGTAGCAGAAGGCGGCGCAAAACTTAAGAGCTTAGAAGGGCACAGGCACAAAAGGTTCACAATACTCAGCAGAAGTTTCACAGCAATTGTGTCACCACTAATGAAGGAAATACAGTACATTCCGTTTAGCTGCCTATTCGCTTAGGTGCATTTTCTGCTTAGCTGCATGATTTGGCCAAAATACTACTTCACAAACCGAATTTTCTTTGAAAATTTCACATTTAGCTGCACTATTCCGTTTAACAACTCTGTTTTTGAGCAAGTTTTCTTTGATTTGTATGAAAAATACTTCGTTTAGCAGCACTGGAAAATTTTGAAAAGTTTTTTATGGAAAATAGTAAGTTCCACAAGCAAATGTCCACATTGAAATTCGAAATGGAGGCAATGGTTGTAAAATTGTCAAAAAAAGAAATATTCGCAGGGTGAAATTACCGATTATTTTACATAAAAGCATATCAGTAACAATATGTACATACATATTTTTATTGTATCCAGTGTACACATATTACATATTATGTATGCATAAGCATCTATAAGATAGCGGTTCATTTGCTAACAACAATTTGTTCAGTCTTGCACTGGTGTAATCTTTTCAATAATTCAATACATTCGTTCATGCAAAATTTTGATATATATCAATATTGATATATATTATATATATTTTGACATTTTTATATAGGTGCGCTAAGGATCCACATCAAAAATATTTAGCTGTTTCCAAAAACTTGTTTATATATTCTGCTCTTTTGCGATCAGCGGTGAAGCAGGAAGGTAGGGAACGAGCAATTCGAGATGGACGATGGTCCGTCCGTTTTGCTTTTCCTTATACTGGCTCTGGTGTGGTTGTTGAACAGCGATGGCTGGTCACTTCCACAGCAGCCGCCATCTTTCTGTGTCACCAATGTTTCAATATTTTATTTTTAACAGACAGACACAAATTGGCAAACTTGGAGTGGAGATATTTGGAGATATTGTACTTTTGGCAATTTTTTATTTAATAAAGAAGACAACAACTTCTATAAAAGGATATTGACGGATTATGGGAAAAACTTCATCAGCGGGGTTGGAAATACCACCAAAATTACTAGACAATCTAGTACAAAGCATGCCGAATCGCATAAAAGTCATTATAAAGGCCTGCGGTGACCACCCAAAATATTAAGGATTTTTCAATCGATTTTTGCTTATATGCGTCAAAACTGTTCACACGACTTTTGTTGAATTTTAGTGTTTTTTTATTTATTATTCTATAATTATAATATTTTGTTTGTTGTTTTTCAGTAAAAAAAATATTCAATTTAAAAAATTTTTGTTATTGTTATTAAAAAGTAAAACAATTAATAAACTTTCTAACTCACAAAAATTCGTGAACACTTTTGTCCGCCACTGTATATACATATATATACAATATATAAGTAAATATTTTGAAAAAGAGAGTGAACTACATAAACAATGATATTTTTAAGTTATTTAATAACAATCTTATAAGCGTAAATAAAAAGCAACAACATTGGCATGATGATTATGGTGAAATACTCGTATGTTCATATATCAAGTAGAAATTATTGTTTACGTACGCTAAGGCCGATGTTATGGTGCCGGTCACGGGCACCGATCACGGATAAAATTGTTGTTGCTTCAATGTAAAAGAGAAAATTGGGAGAGCGAGCGAGCGGATAAAATTTGACCGCACCGATCACCGGATGATGAGGCTTTCGATGCCAAATCAAACGATCAAATCAGTGTTGCGTTGTGAGATTATTCACAATAGTTCTGTTTTGGGAACAAATTTGTTCCTTTTTGGTGAAAATGTAAATGGAATGAGCAAGAAAATGGTTGGTAGCAACCCTCATCACTAGCGTGTGTTTATATTTGTGTTTTCGGTGGAAAAGAAGAAAGAAAAATGGAAATTTAAATGGTAAATACATATTGTGATACTTTGACACACATATTATATTAATTTCATGTATAAATTATAAGCTGAGAATGGCAGTAATTTCGGCCTAATCAACTACTGAGGCGCTGATAACAATGTTCCAGGAGCAGGAATCCCTTTAGAAATGTGTGCTATTCAGACCGATGCAAGCGCGAAAAAGAATTTTACATTTTAATTGCTAATTGTAGTTGAAAAAGTAAAGTCCCGATAAAAAGTGCGGAAAAAGTAGTAAAAGTAAGCGCAAAGCGTAGTGGTGACCGGCGATCAAATGACCGTCAGCATAACATGCTTTGGGCACGGAGTAGAGAAATTAAAACGAGAGCGTAAAAAGTGACGTGACCAACGATCATTTGACCGGCAACATAACATCGCCCTAACGGTACGCCAATTTGAATGACAGCAAGAATTTACGTCTCCTAAAGAGCATGGTTGCACTTAGTAGTAGTAGTGTTTTGCAGCCTCTTCGTTAGCATTCAAAACAAAATAGGAAAACAACCATATATGTATGTAGAACTTCTATATTGGCAGTACACTCAGGGTACATTCACCAACATTACAGTACAATTATACTGAAATATGAGCGAGAAAACGTATAACGAATGTACCTTGACAGATATGCCAAATGTGAAAACAACAGGTGCGTTTGCGGGGAAAACAACCTTGAATATTCAAAAGCGTGGGAAAAATGGTCAGGAGCTGTTCTGTGTGCGGGAAGGCAAAAACATTTAAATATTTCGTTTTATTCCAAATTTTTTTTAATACCCGTAGTAGGTACTTCGTTTTATGGGAAAATAAAAAATTCCTTCAACGAATGTAAAACTTATATTTTTTTAAATTCGTTGGTTTTCGTTTTGTCCTGCCTATTTCTACAAACGACCATGAAGCTGTTTGTTTATAGTTGTTGTGATGAATACACGTATACACGAATACACGTAGAAATACATGCAAACCATAGTGAAATAAATAAAGTGAACCAGCTAGGGAGAGGCATCCTTAAAAAATGTCAATTGCTTTGAAAATTTGTTTCACGCATAGTGAAATCAATAAAGTGTACCAGGTAGATGACGTACACTTATTTCTCTGAGTAGCAATTGTCAAAGTGTCAATTTATTTGTGTCAGTTCGATTAACCTTTATTTTTGTTGTCGCTAAAATAGCACAAAATTTAAAATTGACTTTCAGTACTCCAGAAATATATATTTTCGTAATGCATTTTATGTTAGAAAAACATAGAAACTGCATTGCCGGTCGTTTTTTTGCAGAGATAGCACGTTTTTCCTGGCATGTAATTGCATTTTTTGTGTCGGTTTTGGTGCAGAACGAATTTTCAAAAACAATTTATTTTGAAATTTTTTCATACAGCACAGACGGGTTATGAACTCTGACATTAGTCAGCATAATGACAATAACTGCCAGAAAATAAGTGTACGATGAAGAGAGAGTTCCTGCTATCTGGCGCACTTTATTAATTTCACTATGGTTTCACGTAAATTTGTTTTGAATTAACCCGTTTGAGTTTGCTGTTCCCGAAATGTTACCAAATCAAACACATATGTATATACGCTGAATGTGAAAATTCGCTGGAACTTGCCTTTGCTCATATTGCAATGAACATAGAAATATTCAGCTCTCTCCAAAGACCTTGGTTGCTTGAGCCCATGTCCGAGACAATTCCAACTACCGTAAATCCCACTTCTTATAATTTAGTAATTATTTCAAACAAAATTTTCCGCGTAATTTTTATATCGAATCCATAAAATATAGGTTGCTTCCATGAAGATAATAAACCGCGTGCTAAAGCGACTTGAACATAATTACATGAGCAGTCCGACACAGTACACAAGATGTTTTCGGCATTTTCTGAAAAATTGTACTGTGTACTTAGGTATACGAATTATAACATATTACATTATAAAAAAATACAATTGCAAAATCTACCTGTTTTACTTCTTGATATATTTTCCCGTTTTGCTTGCGTTATGTTTGTTCTGCTGCTTTGAGCTGTTTTTACCATGAAAACAAAATTTTTTAATAAAAAAGAGTTAAGCATTTGACATGTTCTTTCATAGTGACATAAAATAAGCATGCCGATTCAAGAGAGTTGTCAGTATCTGGTTCACTTTATTTATTTCACTATGCATGCAAACAATTTTCTATCATAGTGAAATCAATAAAGTGTACCAGGTAGATGACGTACACTTATTTCTCTGAGTAGCAATTGTCAATGTGTCGATTTATTTGTATCAGTTCGATTAACCTTTATTTTTGTTGTCGTTAAATTTAAAATTTACTTTCAGTACTCCAGAAATATATATTTTCGTAATTAACTTTATGTTAGAAAAACATAGAAATTGCATTGCCGTGCGTTTTTTTTGCAGAGACAGCACGTTTTTCCTGGCATGTTATTGTGTTTTCAGTGTCGGTTTTGGTGCAGAACGTATTTTCAAACAACAATTTATTTTGACATTTTTTCATACAGCACAGACGGTTATGAACTCTGACATTTGTCAGCAAAATGACATTAACTGTCAGAAAATAAGAGTACGATGAAGAGATAGTTCCTCCCATAGTATAATAATAAAGTAGTCTAATAAAAACTCTCCCACTCAAAGAAAACAACATTTTTTGAAATTACGTCAATTTTGATGTCTGAAATTTGTCAGTTCAAAAAATGTTCAACCACAGTCGCAACTTCATTCAAATAAAATCCTACTAAAAGCAAAAGGAAAATGCTTAGGTATATTTTAATACAACTTGGTTTGCTCTACTGATGACTTTTTTGAAAATATTTGTCAATCAAAATAGAGGTACATTAGGGGTACTCTCTTTGATTAGACTACTTTATTATTATACTATGGTTCCTCCTATCTGGCACACTTTATTAATTTCACTATGTTTTCTATAATCTGTCTCATCGTTTGTCTCCCTCTGATTTCTGAATTAAATCTTATTGTGAAGGTAGGTTGCTGCCAATATAGAAGTACTATATATATGAAAACAACAAAACTATTGTGAACGATGTTCTATTTAAAACAAAATACAAATATGAAATATAAAAACAGACATATGCAACTATTTTGTGCGAATTTTCTGTTCCAAAAATGAAATTTTTTATGCATGTGACACCCTTGCGACCTCTTTCTGTTCCTAAATTTGAACTGCAGCTAACCATCCTGTTCAATGAGAACATTTGCCGACAACTGTCATTTCTCGTACGCCCATTTTCGTGGCTCTCCGCACTTAGCCTACCTTGTTAATTGTATCATGGTTATAGGTGGATGACTCTGTAGGTATACCTGCCAATCAGTTTACCCATTTTATTTCAAGCACTTCCTTTTTCTTTTTGGCATGTTCCTTCCAATTGTGTCAAGAATCATGCCCAGGTCTAAGATGTATTTGCGTACGGTATCCCAGACACATATCGCATAAACAAATGTAATGAGAGCAACATCGTCTGGCACACAATTGTTCAATTACAATCATGACACTTTAGAAAATTACCAATTACACCCAAGCGAAAAATTACTTTAAAAACTTGAGTCGCTGCGAAAAAACCATTCAACAATAGATTGATTTACCTATAGGTAAATATCTTAACGAATCGTCGCCGAGAAACAGAAACGATGTAAAAATAATTTATACAAAGAACTCATTCGCTTTACTGAAGTTTATGAAACAATTTATTTCAATAAAACATAATACATGTTTAGTTTAAGGTTTAATATTTTTAATCTTATGTACATACAATTTAATAATAAAATAGGTGTTTATGAAATTAAATTAATCATTCTAAAATGTCACAAGTAGGAAATAATTTTATTTTAAACAAAATGGTCAAGCATATTTAGAAGCCTTTCTCACTTTAGCAGTGAAATGATTTACATGTAGATATATTTATTTATATGAATACAAGACGGGTGTTCTGCAGACTGAATGTAAATACGAATATAGATGCAGTCATGCTTGCGACGAGGCTAGAATGCTTCTTCCGCAAACGTAAGTCCACTGTCACGCCCGTGTTTACGCCTACGATATGCGCGGATCGTGAGGAAAGCGTGAATTTGTCCCTAGATCGAACTCCAGACAACATCACTATCGAATACATTGCATGTTTAAGCACCAACGACACCGCCATTATTATGCCCATTTACATGCTGTAATAATTTTCCTTACAAAAAATTAAACTAAACATCGTGCGGCATGAAATTATGCACTACTACCGCAACGTTCAATGTGTACAGATGTAGCGTTCTCCCCGAGCAATTGTTTCTCAGTAGATCGTATTATATATATACGTTACAGTTAAATACATTTATATCTGGCCAACACATGTGTACATCATACTTACATTTATTATTTCTTTATTATAAATATTCAATTTATTACGTGTATATATGCATACGAATCCTTATTTTCGTCTATTTAATTTTCTCTTGCTCCTACACTTCCCATTCAACTTCCGCGTGGTTGTTTCCTATTAGTCGCGTCTCATTTTGGTAACAATAATTTTTATTTTTTACTTAAACATATGCTACATAAAGAGTGTGACTATAGTAAAAACACAAATTATTAGTTCCTAATTTGATTCTACTTTGAATTTATGTTATGTATGTTCTGGTGACGATTTTACTCTTATCGGCAAAGGTTACACGGATGCGTTGCGAATTTATGGCTCTACGCCATATCAACGTGAGCCTTTACGCATAGTATGGGCAGCAGCAGAAAGTTGATGCTTGTTGATCTATTGAGACTTGTGTGACTGCTTGTATGCGTGTAACTGCGTCAGTGTGTTTTTGTGCATCTACAGATTTCATAGATGGTATTTAGAAATGAGTACACTCAGGTGCAAACATTACATATTTTTTTCGATTGGATGTTGGTTGGTTTGGTTGGTTATTTAAGTCTTTAACATTGAAATACGATTTAATCCTGGTTATTAAAAAGTTTCACTAATTTTAAATCTTAAACCCTAAGGAAAGCGTGAAATTTGATTTCCGCTAATTGTAATAGTATAAATCTCTGCAGAGCTTGCCAACGTAACGGCATGCAATAAAAAAGTCGTGCACTCGTACATCACGGCACCACAGCGCCTAGCTGTCAGCAAACCTCAACGGGATAGGACACTGTTTACATCGAAGCATCAAACGTCATTCTCAGCGTCCATTGATTTCATTTTGAATTTAACGCACTTACAGGTGCTGCGGATTGAAGCGCAGTCACTGCTGATGGCGTCGAAACCAAATTCGTCCCGCCAGCATCTATGTTGTGCTGCTTCTGGTGGTGCTGTTGCGTTTGTAACGTGTCGGCGGTGCCCCCAACACCACCACTACTGCCGGCGCCCTGGCCGACAGCTGGCGTTGTATTCGAAGCAACTGAGTAATCCAATTTATAGATCGCACTGCGCGTCACGTCGTCCATTGACGCTTCCTGGCACTCGCGCCCGTTATGGCTTTGTGAACCACAGTTGTAGCAGGAAATCGGTTTGTTAACACTAGCAGTTACCGCTTGCGCGCTATATGGGGACGTTGCCAGTATCGCTGCGTTGGGAACCCCTGTCGGAGCTACTTGTTGTTGTGGTGGCTGCTGCTGCTGGAGTTGAGACACGCCCGTTGACACGTTGGTATTAGCTGGAGCTGCATTTGATGAACGCAGCGTTACCGACGGCGCTCCTGGTGGTGCGGGCCCAGATAAAAAAGCCATGTTGGGCGGGGCTTGGTGGTACGCTTGATACAGGATATCGCAGTTTTGTACTATCCGAAACGGGGTTTGTGTTAGAGGAGGCGTATGAGGCATAAGCGGCGGTCGTGATGCTGTGGCATGATGTTGTGATGCTATGTGGTAGTTGTACGGAACATACTGTTGCGATGTCAGGAGACCCGGGTTAGCAGTCAGCATTACGCCCGTAGATACTATGTTGTTATTGCTTGACGCCGTGTTTGAGCTTGTGTTCGCGGCAGAAATGCTGTTGCCAGCAGCGCTGTTGTTGTTTGCCAGCGATGTTTGTATCAGATTGGTAGCTCCAGCGTTTCCACCTGGTGCCAATATAATATCACCGCCGAAAAGCGGCTGTGACTGCTGCTGGGGCAAGGGCTGGTGCGTGTTCGCCAACACCTGCGACTGAACATATACAAGATTGGGACTCGCATTAACGCTGTTTCCGCCCAGTGGGCTGCCGGAGGACAAAATTTTCTCGGATCTGCCGTTCAGACGGGCGTGTGCAATTTGTTTGCTGTAGTTCAAATGTTGCTGCTGATGGTGTTTCTGTTGTTGCGCCTGGTGTTGCTCAGAGTTAAGTCGCAGGCCTCCCACATTCGTTGTAGTATTTGATAGAGTGGGAGTCTCGGGCGGAGTTGCTTCGCCGGACGATCCGTGCGAGCTACCCGAATCGCTACCGGCGCTCTTATTTGAATTTATTACACTGCCCAATAGACCGGCGTCCATGACGTGTGTGCTTCCACCGCCCCCGCCGTCCACTATCGACATACTTTGCATTGAATAGGCAAGGGGCGGGTTAACTGAAAAATTTGGTATCGTTGGAAAATGCTGATTCACTGGCGACTGTTGCGGATGCTGCTGTTGATGTGGAGATATAAAATTGTTCGCTTTATGTCGCGAATGGTGCACCTGTTTATATGGATCCTGCTTGTACCCATTTCTAATCAGATTTTGAAGTTCATTCCCAGATCTCTCACTATTATTGGCCACCTGAAAATAATCGAATTTTTCATATTCAAAGTCATTTGTTTTCATATTTACAAACAAAACGTTATATAGCCTATTTCCACTGGGCCCTAACTGCAGTTTACGCTTAACTGCAGTTTGACATCGCATTTAAATGCTCAAATTCCCATACAATTGTTTTTGTATCAAAGTGTGTAAACTCACTTTCAAAACTGAGTTAACTCAGTTTTGCCATTTACAGACGTCTAACAGAAAATGTTATGTTAAAATAGGGGGACAATACTCACAAATGTACAAATTTTGATAGCATGCTTTCAGGCGCTGCAAGAGCCGTACGAACACAAACGAAAGAAGGGATTTGAATTACGTTCGGTGTGGTCGATTTTTTGCCAAGACAATTACTTTTTACTACATTTTTCGCAAAAATACATATTGTCTGTCATAATCAAAGTCAAAACTTCTATTATTTGCCAATAATAAATGCTGAAAAAGAAAATAAAAAACGTGGTATTTCTCATGAACCGTCTTGACATAAAAAATTCAGACAGCTCTGATATCAATCAGCCGACAACTTTCACAAATGAAATAGACATTAACAAATGATAAATAAATTGATAAATAAATTGATAAAAAAAAATAAATAAATTGGTAAATTTTCACAAATATGAAAACGCAGACATTCCTAGACTGTTGAGAAGGAAAGCGGAGTGGTTTTCATGCAGTAGAGGGGCTACAAGAAACCAACATACGTATACAAGGGGATGGCGGCGATGGGTATAGCTGTGGCTGCCCAGAAATAAATGCAGAATTTGACTTCACCAAATGAAAATGTAAACAAAAACCAGCTGTTGGAGTTAACTCAGTTTCGGTGGAAACGCTTGACAGTTCTCAAATTTAACAGAGCCCTTAACTGCAGTGAAGCGCTCAGTGGAAATAGGCTATTATATTATTTGCCAATAGGTCTGTTTGGCAGAGAATAATTTGTACGAATTTGTACAAATTTGTACAAATTTTTACTGGATCCTGGTTGTTTACGCCAAATCTCCAGAAACGAGAGAGAAACTGAGAGCGTAAAGTGACAGTTCATTTCGTGAGAACTTGCAAGTTTTTACTGGAGAAATTTTGTCCAATTTTGTAACTTTTAGCCAGTAAGAATAAGAACAAGAAAAACATATGACGGGCTGCCATATGATCGACTGCAAAGAAAACTAAATTTTGTAAACATTGGGAGGAAATGCAACCGGCAAAGAAATTGTGCGTTCGTGAGTCTGCTCACCAACAACCGTCTTGCTCAGCTTTACTTGCTGCAGCTGAAAGGGAAGAATCGTAGATTGAGCCCAACGAACTACATATTTGCCTTTTGCATTAAATTTCTATTTGAACTGAATTTTCCCTACCGCTTCAAACCTCAAATGAAACTTTTAGATCAGCTGTTTCGTTCTTTAACCCTCCTGTTTACACCCTTTTTACTGTGTATTATGAATGTGCAAGTCCCACTGGTGTACCCAAGAGTTAAAACTTGCAAATTCTTACAAATTGCTGTTTGTTCACATTTTTGGATAGTTTCATTTTTGGGAGCGTAAGCTCGCTTACTCTCCTGATATTTTTTACTGGATAATTTTTACTGGAAATCTGGCCAAACAGACCTAATAATAAATGCTGAAAAAGAAAATAAAAAACGTGGAATTTCTCATGAACCCTCTTGACATAAAAAAATTCAGACAGCTCTGATATCAATCAGCCGACAACTTTCACAAATGAAATATACATTGACAAATGATAAATAAATTTATAAAATATAAATAAATTGATACATTTTCACAAATATGAAAACGCAGACATTCCTAGACTGTTGAGAAGGAAAGCGGAGTGGTTTTCATGCAGTAGAGGGGCTACAAGAAACCATACATACGTATACAAGGAGATGGCGGCGATGGGTATAGCTGTGGCTGCCCAGAAATAAATGCAGAATTTGACTTCACCAAATGAAAATGTAAACAAAAGCCAGCTGTTGGAGTTAACTCAGTTTTGGTGGAAACGCTTGACAGTTCTCAAATTTAACAGAGCCCTTAACTGCAGTGAAACGCTCAGTGGAAATAGGCTATTAGTCAAATCAGACTATTCCTTTTTTTTAATGTGTCCTTAAAAATTATAAATTTTTTCTGGTTCACCTCTTATTATAATCATATAATAATAAATAAAAAAACAATAAAATTCAACAAAAGTGGTGTGAACATGCATGATATGGAAGAGAACCACTTCCAAATTTTAGAGTTTTTTCTATATTGCGGTTTTGAACTCCAACTTGCTTGTCTACCCAAGTGTAACGTTTACCATCAGACCCCAAACGATTAATTTTTGTTTCATCCGACCAAATCACTTTCCGTCAGTCATCAACGGACCACTTTGCGTACTTCTTGGCAAATGCCAACCTGAGCTGCGATGACGATCAGTCATCAATGTTTTTTTTGTTTTGATCTTGGCTACAAATCCGCTATCGTTTAATGCCCTTTGGACGGTTCTAGTGCTGACTTGTATACTTTAATCGGCTTGTAGTACTTTTGCGATCTCTGCAGCAGTGTTAGTGGCACCAAATAAAATCAATCTGCGAACAACGCGCTGAACCGCCGGAGACAACTTTTTCTTGCGACCATTTTTGCCATTTTCGATCTGGGAGTTATATTATAGCAGTCTTTAATTTTTATTACCTACACCGATTGATACTTTGTGTTTTTGAGCTATTCTCCGATAGGACAAACCACTTTCAATGTCTTCTGTCAGAGTTTTCTTTAAATTCTGCAAACAATTTTCGACCCATTTCAAATCAGCAAATTTAATTAGAAGTTTTGTATTTTGAAAAGTTGTTTGGAGTATAATGATTTATATTATTTATCTTCTTGACACACCGACACGGTTCCGAATAGGACTAATAGCGACTGTCGAGATAAATGCTCTAATACGAGGGCGGGTCAATAAGTCCGTGACTTTTTGAATTTCCCGCCTCTTAATTGAAATGGCAACACTGCTCCCGTCAACAGTCATCTGTCAGTTGACTCTTGTCAAAAATTGAACAAGCTGCGACATTTAGTTTGTTTTTGACAGCCGTTAATATCAGACTACCGCGTTGACTGAGAAGAAAATGGAAAAAAGTGAATTTCGTGTGCTCATTAAGCATTATTTTTTGCGGAAAAAATCCATTACGCAAACCAAGGCTAAGCTTGATAAATATTATGGGGACTCTGCACCATCCATTTCCATGGTAAAAAAGTGGTTTACTGAATTCCGATGTGGCCGTACAAGCACGAAAGATGCCGAACGTTCTGGACACCCAGTTGAGGTCTCCATATCCGAAACAATTGAAAAAATCCACGATATGGTTTTAGCCGATCGGCGATTAAAAGTGAGAGAGATTGTGGAAGCCATAGGCATCTCACATGGCTCAGTCGTTTCAATTTTTAATGATCATTTGGGTATGAGAAAGCTTTCCGCAAGATGGGTGCCGCGTTTGCTCACAATCGACCACAAACGCAACCGTGTGACAATTTCGCAGGAATGTTTGGCGTTGTTCAATCGCAATATGAACGAGTTTTTGCGCCGTTTCGTAACCGTGGACGAAACGTGGATCCACCACAACACACCGGAGACCAAACAGCAGTCAAAACAGTGGGTTTCTCGGGGTGAATCGGCGCCAAAGAAGGCAAAGGTGGGTTTGTCAGCCAATAAAGTCATGGCGACTGTTTTTTGGGATGCACGCGGTATTATCCACATTGACTACCTTCAAAAAGGAAAAACAATCAATGGTGAATATTACAGCAACTTATTGGGTCGATTCGATGAGGCATTGAAGAAAAAGCGACCGCACTTGGCCTAGAAAAAAGTCCTTTTCCACCAGGAGAATGCACGGGTGCACACATGTGCAGTTTCCATGGCAAAAATCCATGAATTGAGCTACGAATTGCTCCCTCATCCCGCCTATTCACCCGATCTAGCGCCAAGTGACTATTTCTTGTTCCCAAACTTGAAGAAATGGCTCGGCGGAAAGAGATTTGCCTCCAATGACGAAGTCATCTCACAAACAAATGCCTATTTTGAAGACCTCGACAAATCATATTTTTCGGAAGGGATAAAAAAACTGGAGAAACGTTGGGCTAAGTGTATAGATCTCAAAGGAGACTACGTTGAAAAATAAAATAACTTTTTATCTACAAACCTTTGTTTCATTTAAAAAGTCACGGACTTATTGACCCGCCCTCGTACGTAGCTGTGACCGATCGCGGACAAAACTGTTCAGACGTGCCTGCAAATATTTCTTTACAAAACGGTATTTTGCAGACAATATAAACAGCTAAATTTATCATGGTATAACATGCTAGCTTGAAGTAAAAATGTGGCAAACTACGATTCCCGTACTCTAAACAAGTACCCGCGAATTCAATATTTTGTGAAATTTAATTTTTTTGTGAACACTTTTGTCCGCCACTATACGATAAAATCAATTCTCAGTTTTAGTATGATGTTTTAGTATGATGTTTTTTATAAGAAAACTTTCTAATAGTTTTTTATGTTCATGAGTTAAATGCACAAAATAAATTTAAAGTATATTAGTTTACGACAGAAATAATTCAGAAGTATCAAAACCAGTTAATTTCAGTAAATTGTTTTCGGTTTCTACGCATTTACACAAAGAACAGTATCTGTTTTGCTTCTAACTGATCTTTTAGTATAACATCGATGCATCTCATCTGCATCAATCATAACTGCCAAAGTCCTCCCGTACTTTTTATGAGTGGTCCTATTGTATATTCAATGTTTTTTATCTGGACTATATTCTTGGTCTTCATCACCTTCTATCTGCGTCCATCTTCCGTTTCTCGATCCCTTTCAAAAGGATCGGTTAACCCATTCGAGACGACGATTTTTTTCGAAAGGAGCGAAATTTTTTTTCATTGTATTGTTCATTTTCATTCATTTCAGATAATTTTTAGATTTTTTGGTACACAGTAAAACCAATGCCAAATTTTGTTTTCCTGTACTTTACAGATTTCATTAGTTCCAGGAAAATCTTATTTCGACGACTAGTTTACTCAGAATAACTGATAATTGCACATTACTGTTATTGCACACACGGTGTGCAGGCTGTCTTATAGCCTCGGAAATCCATTGCACACACGGTGTGCAATCGGTCTCGAATGGGTTAAAACAGCGTCAAAACGAAACGTGAATAGAACTTATGAGCCAGTATCTTTTATTTCTTCGTTGGGTACGATCGTTGTTATGAAAAAAAATCAAATAAATTTAGAAAAACAATTCAAAACAGATTAAAAACTATTTTTGAGAACTAAGTTTTCCTTCGCCAACATTGTTTTGAATAAAAGCATTCAGTGGGGTCTAGCTAGACCCTTGGCTTTACGAATGTGACTACAAGTTTAAAAACCCGCAAAACTTTGACCGATAAACTAACCAAAACTTGATATATGTATTATTTCATATAAAAATTTTAGCTTGAAGATATCATAAAATCTCAAAATGTCAGGAAAAATCAGGAGAAATAAAAAATGCATATTTAGAAATCAAAAAGGTCTAACCAGACCCTGATTTAAGCAAAATGGTTAAGTAATGTAACGACTTTTCGTTGAAATAATGGTTTTTTCCTTGAATACAAAATATTGTTACTTTCAAGAAATATTAAGTTAAATTAACATTTATTAAAAATAATTAAATTTAGTTTCACAAACGAAAAGCATAATTCAGATGAGAGTGTCCCGTTAAGAAATTTTACGCATTTTTAAAAAAACTCAAATGCCAATCATGTGAACACGATTCGGTTTCGGCGCAAACGTCAAAAATATTCGATCTGTCTTCTGTTGCGCCGAACGAAATTGGTACTGTAGCGTCAATCGTGTGAACAGTTAAAGCCAGACAAAAAAAATTAAAAATTGAGCCGAATTTTGTCGGCAACTCGAGCGCCAACCATAGGGACCGACAAATTTTGTCGGTGCTTTGAAATTTTTTGAGAATTTATTTCCATTTTTGTTAAGATTCGGGCAATCGTGTGACCCATGATGAAATAAACAAGGTGAAGCAAGTAGATGACATACCCTTATTTTGACAAGAGAGTTTTTGAAAAACTGACATTTCCAAAAAAAACTTTCTCAAAACATGAAAGTCTTCTTCTTTGTTCGCATTAACCCACTTATGCCTGGTGTATCAAAAAATCAATTTCATTATTATTGTAGTGCTTTGCTGAAAACTCTTTGTTAGAGAAAAGCTTCTATCGATGAACGTCTTATATCATTTTTTCAGCGATGCAGATAGTGTCTGTGGTATTTATGGGCAATTGTGACTTGTAACGCCCAGGCTCCAGTTCGGAGCTATAGGTAAGAGTCTGAATTATTCCGATTCGTTGCAGTGGCGGTAGATCCCCACTATGCATAATTATTGGTATTGCCATGTGCTGTCGTGCACAAACAGCATGTACTCGGCATTTTTTCTGCGATCAAAATTTTAAAACACAAGAATATTTTCGCTTTTACGTTTTGAGTGGGGTTAAAACCATTCTCTCAATGCCAAAACAAAATTGGATTTCAAATGCTATGTTTCAAAATAAGGGTATGGGGTGACAGAACTGTCAGCTACTTGCTTCACCTTGTTTATTTCATCATGGTGTGACCTACCTATGAAATCGTTCGGTGCGATATTTCTGTTCGCTAGGTTGAAGGCTGCGGCCCATAGAATCCGTTGCGTACGTGAGAGCGAAGTATTCAACTGACAGCGACGGAATGAAGGAGAGACTCGACCCAATGAATACGTTGTCAACGGATACAAAAAATAGTGTTTGTTTCTGTGAGTAAATTAAATTGTGTGATATTTTTGAGCTTTGACAAACATTTTAATAAAAATGGAAATTTACGACGTCTTTGAGTCGATTTTTCAAATAAGCAGACATGCTGCTGCACCCGTTCTATTAATTTTTCCTCAAACATATTGGCAAAATTGAAAACAAACCAAATTTCTATTCGAACGAAAATAGAAATAAAATGTAAATGACAAGAAAACAATCATTCGTTATTTGTCAAAGTATTCAACGTACGGCAAAAGTTGAAAGTTGCTCAACTTTGTGCGTTACTTCAACGTATCCGTTGCGTATGGGTCACACCACAAACAATTTCATACATTCAACTCATGATGAAATAAACAAGGTGAAGCAAGTAGCTGACAGTTTTGTCACCCCATACCCTTATTTTGAAACATAGCATTTGAAATCCAATTTTGTTTTGGCATTGAGACAATATTTTTAACCCCACTCAAAACGTAAAAGCAAAAATATTCTTGTGTTTTTAAATTTTGGTCGCGGAAAAAATGCCGAGTACATGCTGTTTGTGCAAGACAGCACATGGCAATACCAATAATTATGCAGCGTGGGGATCTGCCGCCACGGCAACGAATCGGAATAATGCAGACTCTTACCTATAGCTCCGAACTGGAGCTTGGGCTTTACCAGTCACAGTTGCCCATAAATACGACCACATACACTATCTGCATCGCTGAAAAAATGATATAAAACGTTCATCGATAGAAGCTTTTCTCTAACAAAGAATTTTCAGCAAAGCACTACAATAATAATGAAATTGATTTTTTTTATACACCAGGGATAAGTGGGTTAATGTGAACAAAGAAGAAGACTTTCATGTTTTGAGAAATTTGTTTTTGGAAATGTCAGTTTTTCAAAAGCTCTCTTGTAAAAATAAGGGTATG
The DNA here is from genome assembly GCA_964056695.1 of Melieria picta. Classification (NCBI taxonomy): domain Eukaryota; kingdom Metazoa; phylum Arthropoda; class Insecta; order Diptera; family Ulidiidae; genus Melieria; species Melieria picta. The sequence goes on from OZ057399.1 coordinate 90,006,186, forward strand.
TCATCTATTTGCTTCACCTTGTTTATTTCATCATGATTCAACTTAGTTGTCAGTTGAATACTTCGGTCTCACGTACGCAACGGATTCTATGGGCCGCAGCCTTGAGCCGACAAAGTTTGTCGAAATTGGGGCAATCGTGTGATCCAAATAAAAAACGTTTTGCTCAATTGACAATTTCTGCGTAGTCAATGCCCGACCAGATCGGGCTATGATCGGCGCATTTGCGGCAATCGTGGGACCTTAGCTTAATAACATTTAAAATTCTCTTTTCGCGCACATTATCTTCATGTCGTAGGCACAAAAAAGGAAGGAAAAAATCGAAGTGCACATACAATAAAATTTTCTTTTGTCAAATTTCGTAAGGTTCATCGTTTATTATTTTTAAAAAAATTATTATTCATCGTAGAGTTGTGAGCTTTTAAGGAATGATGACTAGTTTGTAGTACTATCGTTATTGTTGAAAAATGTTTATTTCGGTAAAAATGGCTCATACGACAAAATCACGGGATCGTCTCGATGTGGTCACCCTAGCCTTTGCCGAGTTAAAGTGGGACGAAAATGTTGCTGTCGATTTCGCAAAAGTGCTAAAAAAGGAATTAAATATACAATTTGGCGCTAAGACTGTCCAAAGAACTTTTAACAACACCATATTTGTGGCCAGGACAACATAAAGTTGTTTACTGATCGTCATCGAAAGCTCAAATTGACCTATAAGTATGCTTAGTGGTCTGTTGATGACTGACGAAAGATGAATTAATCGGGTCAAACATAAATCACTCATCAATCTTCATAAATCATGATAAACGTTGCACTTGGGTAGACAAGCAAGGTGGAGTATGTCAGTCGCGCACGCAAGGGGGTTTTGGGGTTTAATGCCCTTACATATCTATTTGTTATAAACATTATAGGCAGTAAAAATAATTTTAACATGAAATCCTGTGTGTGCCAGTGGTGTCCTGTCCGTCCAACAAATTGAAATGTTTAGAAGCGATGCTTTTATGGCTTGGGACGGTTACTGTGGTAGTAAAAAGTTCATTCTGGTCTGCCTTAAGGAGAACAATGTACGTATATCTAAAGGATTTCACGAAAGGACAATAACCTAGAAAAAATCATGCTAAATTGTATAAACGTTATTATAAAACCTGGCAAACTGCAGATGACATAAACCGATTTGCTTTTGGTGCGTCAAGGTAATTCACAGCACTTTTTTTCTTTATTCACATTACTTTATTACAGTCAAACAAATCATTGAATTTCCTGACCAGAAAATTTGTGTGCGCTATTGTAAATGGTTTGTCTGAGTGAATATACCTATCATCTGTATCAAACATCTCCAAATTAGTATTTCAAAACAAAATCACTTCGTTACAAAATAATTTAAATTGTACTAAACATCCACATGTATATGCACCTCCAGCACGCTGTTTTTGTTAAAGCTTTTGCGACGATAAAATAATAAACAAAAATGTGATACAATGAAATTATTGGTTTTGATCTTCTTTTTACATACGAAATCAAATTAAAACCTAAAGAAAAGTCGGTCTTGCGAGGCCGTTTTCAGATAGTGAGATTTCTCTGATACCGTGCTATACAAATATGTAACCTTAAGGCATGAATAAAGCCATGCAACTACGTAACTTCTTGTATAGTTATAATATTATTCAATATTAAATTTTTCAATAATGTTCCAATTTTAAGTTTTGCTCTCCGTAACAGTTAAGTAAACTTACATCTTCCATGTGCTTTACGGTTGGCGCCATGATAGTATCATGTTGCATCATCGACTGATGTTGCTGGCCCATTGGAGGTGGCGTAGTCTCTGCCGACGGACGTCGGACATTTTTAAGGGAAACACCAATTCTTTGCGGCATATTTCGCGCTGGTTGCTGCTGAGTCTGTACACTCTGCGACATCATGTTGGTCGAGTTGCGGTTGGGACTGGTATTTCGACTGCTTGATGGTGAAGACTGTTGACTAGGCGACGCTGGCTGCTGTGGGTGCTATAATTTATTAATCACAGTATGTCTATTGTTCATATATTTAAGCAATTCAATAAATTATTACCTCGTGCGACGCGATCGTCGGTGGATACGGCCGACACCAAGTCGGATGCCCGATGGGATTCGAATCTGGAATGATATTTGCAGAAATCATGTGCTGATCCATGGCCAAGCCTTGATGAAATGGCACCGGGATGGGCATCTGAATGTTGGGATGGGTAGTGGCAGCTGTTAATAACTGTGAATGCGGCTGTTGTGCGAGATGCATGGCATGTGGGACTTGTTGTTGCAAGAACTCTTGGTGGGACGGCTGTAAATGCTGGCGAAGATCCTGATGGTGCAACTGGTTGTGGGACAACACCTGCTCGATGTATGACGGCATGGATTGCTGCTCACTGACCAATTTGTTGTCCTTGATCTTGCCGAAAATTTCGGTGCATTTGAGTTTCTGCTCAACTGAAAAAACAGGGTGGTTGGCTGCCATCGTGTAAACCAGAAGCAGCTCTTGCAGCGTGTCGGGGTCAGTGATGCTTAAGAAGTCCCGCTCACCCCACCCATCGAGAGTTCGATAAATTTCCGTTACACAGGTGCGATTGCAGGCCCGGATCAGCGCCAAATAGAGCGCCATTTTGCGTCTGATTTTCTTGTCCGTCGGTTCGCCCTTCTGGCAGGCTACCATGTCAGTTGCTAGGTCTTGCGGATTGTTCACGCGTAACTCCATACCGCGCAACTGCGAGTCACGACGTCCCAACTCCTCCAAGCAAGTACCCAAGAAGCGCAACTCAAACGGCAGACATATGTTAAGCAAGTTGCACATAGTGTCAATCCTCTTGTAGCTCTCAAGTTTCTGAAACCAATCTATGACGTCCTTTTTACAAATCATTTCCGCTGATGCATCGACAGTGCAGTACCAACAGTGAAAATGCGTTGCTTTTATCTGCTGTCCGCTTCGCGGCTCCTTTGCGGCGTTACCTAGTCTCTTCGTACGTCGAAAAGTAACACCTCTTTTTATGTTTATGTAAACGCAACAGTGAACAATAATCGACTCATTACATTCCTTGGACGAGACAAAAGATCAAAACAACAATCAGGAATGTGTCTCTTAATATCCCGCTGCTTCAGTTTCCTTTCCAAAATCAAATATTTTGGCTCACGATAGCCCGAGGCCAGAAGGTCGCACCACACATTGGCACTAATTCTACAGTGGCAACTCGCTACTCGCTGCGCTGCCCTGCGCCGCACTCGCTACTTAGCACTATCGTCCGTGGCCTGCCTGCTTACGCTGTTGACTTTGGGTCCGTGCTACTATTCTGATTTTTGTTATATCTGTTCGCTATTTGCTTCTAGTTTTCTCTTCACAATTTTTCTTTGCAAAACTTTTGTCGTCAGCGGGGCTTTTGCTCGTCGCACTCACTCTTATTTGCCAGTGGAATACCGCTTCACGTTTCTAAATCCCATTTTCCAAATATCCTTTGTAACAATTTTTTTTTTTAATAAATTAATCCTAATTTTCCAACAGCCTTATAAATCGTAAAAATCCATTCACGACAAGTACACCAGTGTTGCCGATTTCAGAGTTGCATGCCGCGCAGCCAATGGTGCCAACTCCCATAAATTCCCAATTGTGGGATACAAAGCTTAACCCAAAGCAAATTTAACAGGTAGTGGTAGCACCACAGCTGATTATACTTTTTTCTTTTGATTATTCGCGAATGGGCATGCTAATTGTCAAAATGGCCGCCCACTTGCTGTGGGTTCTGATTTGATTTTGACAATAAGCATGCCCAAAAGCACTAACAATATACATGGGGATTTTGTTGTTGCCATAGTGCTATCACCTTATTAATACACCTCGATACTCATTAACCCATTTCCTTCCTCTGTTGCGTATACGCAACGTTACTATTTGAAAAATTCGTATGTGCAGTGTGTGTGAGGTATTGCGATAAATTTTTTTTGTTCGGAAGGTATATCCTTAGGCTTTCTTCTCCTCCATATCTCAACCACCTACAAAACACACACTGACACACACACTTGTATATGTAGACACATGTTTTTCAGACAAATTTTGAATCGCACACTAAAAATTGTCAAACGTTAATTCTTTTTTTGGTCGACATGAAAATACGTTCACATAAAGGCAAGGAAAAATTATAATTGGTTTGTGAATTATCTGGGTGTCATTATGCGTGTTCTAGATAAGTCTCGAATCTGTTTTGCGTGTACGCAACGTTGGCGCGTTGTTCGACAAATGAATTCGATTTTCGATGATTTCGATTTCGATAAGTTTTTTAAGAATAACTGATAGCATATATATCGATTTTACTTGAATAATAATTTTTTTCGCAAAAACGGCGAAAATGGGTTAAGAGCCCTACGTTTACATTGAACCCAAATGCTCAATTTGGGCAAAAATTCTCAAATGCGAAGAAAAATCACGCATTTCCCCATACAAATTCAAAACTACGAAATGACTCATTTCAACAAAACGACGAAGCAAATGCGATAAAACATGACCAATTCTATCGAACGCATCACAAAATGAAAGCGCTTTCAAAAGCTCCAAAAGCTTTTGTTCTTTTTGACAGTTCAAAATCAAAACAAACGAAAATTATCAAAATGGAAATTTTGAATTGAAATTTTCGTCTGCTTTAAATATGTAGAATATTCTCAGCATGTAAGGTGTGTAATATACATGTATTCAAATATCGCAGTGTGTAGAACATAGAGGCAGCAAAAAAGAAACAAATGATTTAGTCAGAAGCCGGAAAAGAGCTGATCTATGAGCTGCGGCAAGAGGACATGAGCATTGAGCATTTGACATTAGCTGCCAAACAAAATGAAATGCAATGCAAACGAGGCAATGTAAACACTTTGAAATTACTCATTTGAAACTACGCATTTGGGTTCAATGTAAACGTAATATTAAAGTGGTCTTTCATGACCCGACTTTACCTTTTGATTTTTTTTTCGCTCACCAAGTCATAATACTTTAAGTGTCTCTTCCCATGTAATATCTTTTGACTACAAAATAAAAGAACTAAAATCTGTTAAAAAGTAAAAGAATACCTTTCCTTAAAAGCTGTCAGAAAAACAAAAATAAAACGACACCTGATTTACAACCATCAAGCCATGGTTCAATTATAAGGTTGTAGCAAGCCACCGGCTGATTGTTTATCGCTTCTGTCAAAAGCGTCGGTGTGCTGTGTTGCCGCATCGGTTGAAATGAAAATACCTGACTGATAACACCTGACCTGAGCACTTTTCCCGTTTTTTCACTCGAAATACAGCGCCGTCTGGCAACAATCACTTTTGTTTGTTTTCAGTTTCTCCCTCTTTCGTCTGACAATATCAACTGATTTTGACAGTAGCGATAAACAATCCTACCAACAAAATACATGTGGTTTTTGGTGTTGCGGGGATGCTATAACCTTATTATTGAGCCATGCATCAAGCCATACACAACGAACCAACCATAAGCAACCATTTTGAGTCTAAATTGTTTCCAAAATAAAAAAGCAAATCAGTTGATTCAACGAGGTCACCTGTTTGAATTCGCCTTGGATTAAAGTTAACAGTTGGTTAACGAGCCACTATGAAATCGGACCTTAGATGGTTGTACGTAGACCTGACATTAGGTTAGGTTAGAGTGGCAGCTAAGGAGCTCACATAGGCTAAAGATAGGCCCGTTGCGTTACCACAGTGAAAAGTGGCTGACCCCACAGCTAGTCACCCCCCCGGGTGGTGGAGGGAATCCACCGCGATTCCCTAATGAAGCGGGCTATGCCGCTAATATGGATGGTTGACAGCTCTAGCAAGTCAACCAGAAACGGGAGGACTAGGTAGCAAGCCTTGTCTTGGCTAAGGCCGGGCAATGGCACATAAGGTGTGCAACGCTCTCCTCCGTATCAACCGAATTGCAGCTACGGCAGTGTTCGTTGAATAGCGAAGGCCAGGTTTCCCGTGGGATCCTGCAAGCGCTTTCTTCCGCCCATGACCTGTTTGCCAGGCGTTGATAAGCCTGCTTGATGCTCATTTTCACCGACGCTAACGGTGCACCTACAGGTTCAATTTCGTCCGGCTGCGTGGTGCCATTTCTGGCCAGCTCATCTGCTTCGCAATTACCGGTGATACCCCTGTGACCAGGGACCCATTGTAAGTGAACCTCCTTGTGCTCCGAAAGGTTGCTGAGAGCGGTACGGCACCTGGCGACCAGTTTTGAGGTGGTGTAAGCACCCGCAAGTGACTTGATCGCCGCTTGGCTATCCGAAAAAATGTAGATACAGAAGGAAGCGAAACTAAGCCTACGTAACCGCACAGCTGACATCAGTGTTGCCATAGTTTCCGCCTGAAAGACGCTACAGTGGTCGGGCAGGCGGGCTGCTATCCTAATGCCTAGCTCCTCACAAAAGACACCACAGCCGACCTTATTGTCCAGTTTCGAGCCGTCGGTGAAGACTTCCACTGAATTTGGGACCGAGCATCGGCCCTCTTGCCAGTCCTCCCTACTGGGAATTTTCGTGAAAAGCCCATGTGTCACATTAGAGGTATAGACTGCATAATCAATGTCTGAGGAGGTTTGTATATCCTGCCCGAAAATAGTGGAATGACCTATATTGATCCCAGACCATTTGGTTATGGCGTTTAAGCGGACAGCAGTTAATTGCTTAGCTAACTGTCTGATCAGAAGGTCAGATGGGCGCCCTTGTAGGAGTGGAGCGGGTAGTCCCAGTGATGAGGACGGAGGCAAGTCTCCTGACTTTATCAAGCTGTTTCAGGTTTATTGAGCGGCTGGCCGCTGGCCACCATACAACAGTCCCGTAAAGGAGGACCGGCTCCACTACCGCTGTATACAGCCAGGAAATGACGCGTGGTTGTAAACCCCATCTTGCTGCGACAGCCCTTTTACAGCAGTCAATTGCGCCGTGTGCCTTCCGGACCCTTTCGATGATATTTGCGTTCCAAGTGAGCTTGGAATCGAGTATCAGCCCCAGCAAAGACAAATAACAATAAGATATCTTACGTTCATTCAACCGAATGGCATAGGGCGAGCCCGAATTTGCAATATTTTCATTATCGAGAGCAAGCAAGCGTCAGTACAGTGAGAGCGTAATAATAGGTCTGTTTGGCAAGATTTCCAGTAAAAATTATCCAGTAAAAAATATCAGGAGAGTAAGCCAGCTTACGCTCCCTAAAATCAATCTATCCAAAAAAGTAAACAAACAGCAATTTGTAAGAATTTGCAAGTTTTAACTCTTGGTTACACCACTGGCACTTGGCCCACTCACAATACACAGTAAAAAGGGTGTAAACAGGAGGGTTAAAGAACGAAACAGCTGATCTAAAAGTTTCATTTGAGGTTTGAAGCGGTAGGGAAAATTCAGTTCAAATAGAAATTTAATGCAAAAGGCAAATATGTAGTTCGTTGGGCTCAATCTACGATTCTTCCCTTTCAGCTGCAGCAAGTAAAGCTGAGCAAGACGGTTGTTGGTGAGCAGACTCACGAACGCACAATTTCTTTGCCGGTTGCATTTCCTCCCAATGTTTACAAAATTTAGTTTTCTTTGCAGTCGATCATATGGCAGCCCGTCATATGTTTTTCTTGTTCTTATTCTTACTGGCTAAAAGTTACAAAATTGGACAAAATTTCTCCAGTAAAAACTTGCAAGTTCTCACGAAATGAACTGTCACTTTACGCTCTCAGTTTCTCTCTCGTTTCTGGAGATTTGGCGTAAACAACCAGGATCCAGTAAAAATTTGTACAAATTCGTACAAATTATTCGTTTCCAAACAGACCTAATATTAACGCTCTCTGTTTTGCTCACACAAAGCATAACGGCTCCGATCGCTGCCAAGCAAAAGCAAAATTATGTGCGCTCACTTGACATGCGTTAAAATCAGTGGCACAGGCAGGACTTCATTTTGGAGGGTTGTCTCACTACTAATTCTTGTATTTGAGAGGGTTTGAATCCCCAAATGTTCCCGCCCCGTGTGCGCTACTGATTGAAACAATCAATCACCAAAAAAATCAACACAAGAGCACATAGAGATCACACGCATATTGATATCTCTGCCGACTGCAAGCGGAGAGAGTTGCTTGCGTGACTTCATCTTTGCTCTCCGGATGTGGCTCTGCTGTAAAAACCACTCTCACGTGGCTTTATTGAAAAAGCCACGGCAAACATAAAAGCTCGGTGCCTTCGAGGCGTGGAAGACGAAAGTCTGGGATCTTGTACTTCATAGTGAACAGTACAAGTTCCGTTTTGCTGGGGTTGGCCTTCAAGCCGCACTCCGCACACCATGCTCTCTGCATGGTGTGCGGAGTGCGGAGAAAAGGACATACTCTCTGAGAGGGTGCTGAGATGTTTGCCTGCAATACCAATAGCAACATCACCAGCATAGGCCACGACCTTACAGCCCGAAAGGGCAAGGTCCGAGAGGAGTTTATTTAAGGTGAGGTTCAAGAGTAGCGGTGAGATAACCCGCCTTGCGGGGTGCCCCTGGTGACCCTCCTACAAACGTTGGCCGTTCTCAAAGTAGACTTGATGGATCGGCTCCGTAGTAGTATCCTGACAAAGCTTATGAGCCTGTTGTCGACATTCAACTCCATTAACCCTAATTCCCAGAATTTTAAAAGTAACGTAACCCCAGAAGTGAAACTGTCAGGCTTATATGAGCTAAATTACTGAAAATATTTGTTTAAAAAGTACAAAAACTGTCTAAAATGTTAAATTTATAAATGCAATATAATTCTAACATTCCATTAGAGGATTACATAAAATAATGGAATCGAAAATCTTTGGATTTATCACCATTTGAAATCTTTGGATTTATCACCATTTGAAATCTTTAGTGAGACTGTGAGGCTCACTTCTGGGAATTAGGGTTAAGCCATTAAGGGACCAATGGGGTATAGAATTTCCCACATTTCTGACATTTTGTGAAGGTATTTATTTTTTTAACAGTATAAAATACAGTTATGATATAATTATTTTCCAAAACACTATTATTTTACTCATTCAAATGCAAAATGTACTAGTATAATACGTTCAGGGAATTCAAATCACCACGCATGGTCTAGGCTGTAAAAACCAATCACAGAGCGAAGGTTAAAATCCCGGAATCCCGAAACATCTGAAATTTCGGGGCTACTAAAAACTGCCGGCATTCCAGCATTCCGGGATCCTGAAATGAATGCTTTAGTTCGTATTAAGATGCAGGCTTGTTCGCAGCTTTGCAAATGTAAGCCATTTCAGATAGTTGTCACTAGTGTCCGACCGAAACCACTTTTTTGGGCCGAAACCGAATATTCGGTTTTTTTTAATATTCGGCCGAAACCGAAACTTTCTAGTTGAAATAAAAATCACCATATCAAGCACTTTTTTCAATAAACGAATTTTACATTAAGTAAATAAAGAACAAACATAGCATAAATAAATAAATACTTATATAAAAACAATTTATTCATTTTTTAAAAACGTAAACATGAAAAAATCACCCTTTCGTACCTTACTCGCTAATATTCAAAATCAAATAATTTAATATTATATGCTAAAAAAATAAGTTTATTTACATTGCTGGCATCTAAATTACTCCTCCTTTCACTATACATCTGCTACACAATAAAATGTAAAAAATATTCTAGAAAGTTTCGGTTTCGGCTATTCGGCCATTTTTTGGCCGAAACTGAAACCGAAACCGAAACCACTTATTTGGGCCGAAACCGAAACCGAATATTCGGTCGGACACTAGTTGTCACTAACTGTGAGCACACTTTTTAAACCCCATGACATCATGGTTGCAAACCCAGTTCACAGTAGCTTTGTAAGAAAAACAAAGCCAACTCAAGTTCGATCTGACAGCCGTTGTTGCCAAATTAAAATTTCAAAATCCATTAAATGTATAAAAAGAATCGCAAATAAAATCGGTTATTGTAAAAAATGAATTAAAATTAAATTAATTGCGTTTTATAAGTTAAGTTTAAATATTATAAGCGATATCTTACATCCCTAAAAAGATTAAATTTAATAGCCTTATTCACAATCTTGTGCATTTGATTTTGCAAATTTGTGGCATAGTAAACATTTGCCATCAATTTTGAGTAGTATTTTTCGATTTAGTATGCAACATGATACAGGGTTGGGGAAAAGTTGTCACCTGGCGCAAAAATTGTCACCCAGTGTTCTTTATGTGAACGAATGAATAAACTAGTGTCCGACCCATAGTGAAATAAATAAAGTGAACCAGCTAGGGAGAGGCATGCTTAAAAAATGTAAATTGCTTTGAAAATTTGTTTCACGTCAATTCGTTTTGAATTTACCCGTTTGAGTTTGCTGTTCTCGAAATGTTACCAAATCAAATCTGTATATACGCTGAATGTGAAAATTCGCTGGAACTTGCCTTTGCTCATACGAATTGCAACATATTACAATATAAACAATACAATTGCAAAATCTACCTGTTCAACTTCTTGATATATTTTCCCGTTTTGCTTGCGTTTTGTTTGTTCAGCTGCTTTCAGCTTTTTTCACCATGAAAACAAAAATGTTTAATAAAAAAGAGTTAAGCATTTGACATGTTTTTTCATAGTGACATTAAATAAGCATGCCGATTCAAGAGAGTTGTCAGTATCTGGTTCACTTTATTTATTTCACTATGTGTCCGACCGAAACCACTTTTTTAACCCTCTAGTTCCCAAGTTTTTAATCTTGTTGAAAAAATTACCAGTGATAGTTTTGTGGTGGAGAAGCAATGTTTGTTCGGGGAAAAAAATTTAATGTCAATAGGAGGCGTGATAGAGGGTGTAGAAAGTAGAAGGCCTACAGGCCTGCTTGGGAAATTTTTTTTTTAATTAATTTAAATTTTTAATTTTTTTTAATATATGTAAACATAAATAACGGGTAACAGTTTCAGTTCATACGCCTAATAGACAATAAATAAAAAGGGGTAGGGCTAAGCCGAGGGGTAATGTGTCGTGGTGTAGTTTATACACTGCTTTTGGGGGGTGTATAAACTAGGAAAACTAAAAAAGTCGGTATAGGTATATATATATGGCGGTTCTTATTTTTTTTTAATGCCTTGTTATCTTTTCACACAGATATCGACAAATCTACTCCATGAAATAAAGGACTAGGGGAGACTAGTTCTCTCATCTACCCCCACGGACTACGCCTTAGTATAAAATTTTGCAGTGACATGATCTTTTTTACATTGCGGTGTATCAAAATTTCGGTTCAAATAGAAAAATAATGCTTAAATAGCGAAAGAATATCATCAATGACCGTTAATTATTTACGCTTTTCATCCCAAGCAGGCCTACAGACACTCTAGGGTTCGGGTTAGGTAGGAGGAGTGTAACAACTTTTTTCACAATTTTTTTTTATTTTCTCAAAGAACACATTAACAGCTACTCCCCAGTAATTTTTTTTAGTTTTATTGAGGCTCACAATTTATTTAAAATAATTTTTGTTTCTCACACAATTTCAAAAATAATTATTTGCTTACTTTCTCACGAAACTTCAACTTTGTCTTACAATTACTGCCGTTGTGCATGTGGCGGCGTTAACTGACTACATTTGTTTTGTAAAATGGAGATTCCCCTTTCCATACGTGTAAAATCAGCTAAAAAAATCATAAGGTGTAGGTTGGTTGGTTCAAGTGGCGATGTTACATCCAACATGAACATCCAATTAGCGCGTTGGCGCCGTTTTGTTAGCACTATTCCCGGTAGGTACTTTACGGTATACTGATGTTTTGTCTTCTGGACCCTTTACAGTGTATATCCTATATCCAATCCGTGAGGTTGATGAAAGAGAGTAGCGAGTGTATGGTGCACTTCGCTATCTCTTCGAAATTCTGGAATGCTGGTTTTCCCATCGTTTTCCATCTCCTTCTTGACAAGGCCGGACAGGCGCAGAGATAATGATGGACGGTTTCTTTCTCGTTTGGGTTTTCACAGCTGTGACAGCTGGTATTGAAGGGAATCCCCATTTTAGCCGCATGCTCTCCAATGGGCCAGTGACCTGTGATGACTGCCGTTAGTCTCGCCACGTCCCGGCGGCCCTTGTTTAAGAGCTCCGCGGTCCTGTTCTTATTATATGCTGGCCATAGTGATCTACTGATTTTACAGGATTCCATCCTCTGCCATCTAGTGTTAGCTTTGGCGAAGAAGTCCTTGGAGACCTCGCTCTTGATAGAGCCCAGTGGGGCGAGAACCGTCAGCGCCTCACTCTCATCAAGAGCGGAGCCTCTTCGAGCCAGTTCATCGGTTCGTTCGTTCCCGCCAATGTTATTGTGCCCTGGCACCCATATCAGGGTAGGAACATAAAGTGTAATTTACAGCATTTTTTTAAGCTTAGGATGTCTACAGGCCTTCTTGGGAACTAGAGGGTTAATATTCGGCCGAAACCGAAACTTTGTAGTTGAAATACAAATCACCACATCAAGCATCAAAATCACCATTTTTTAACAAACGAATTTTACTTTAGGTAAATAAAGAACAAACATAACATAAAAAATGTCAGACAGAGGTAAAAAAAAGTGTTGGTGAAGTGGTTACCTCCCTGTCAGACAGAGGTAACCACTTCACCAACACTTTTACAAAATTTTAAGCTTAAACTAATACATGGACAAACATTTCTTGGACCATTTCTTCAAGAGCAAAAGAGACGCTTGGACATTTTGCATGACCCCTATGTTAGAATGAGATAAATAATAATTATCACAACACATTTTCAATGTGGCCAACCTTTCTTGTGTAAAAAATTGGCGTACTTTTGGTGAAAGTAAAACACTAAAATTTGTCCCGGAAACCACTAAAATTTCCCCTAAAAATTATAAATATTAAGAGGATCCAAAATTTGGCAAGTTGGGGGCTTCTTCATAGCCAAGATTACTCTCAGAGGTTTTCCATTGCCTGCTGAGGACAGCCGCCGAAAGAAAAGTTGATTTTTCTGTATTCGGTGTTTAGCAGCAACTAGATTCGAATGCGAGGTCCGAATGTTGCGTGTAGGCTCACGGTCGCACACACTAACCTCTGAGCCACGGCGGTCGCACACAATTTTACTTAAAATGTATTAAATCGCTCTAACATCACTCATTCCGGATATGTTATTCACAGTATATAATATTTTTTCCAGCTAAACTTTCCACGGGAAATGCATCCACAATGTACGTAATGCATTTTTAACTAATTTGTTTAGCCTTGAGTCGATTAACCAATCCAAATCCTGTTCCCATGACCTGGGAACAGTCCTGTTCTCCTGACCATTCTATAAGTCTGTTTGTCTAGTCTACTTTTGTAGTGTACAACATGAAACCTTACATTTTAATAAAAATTGTACCCTTTTTGCCCATAAGTTTGCAAAAATTCAACACCGCAGGAGAAATTTAGATAGATAATGAAATGGCAACACTGAATACAACACGTATGATCGAATGAAACAGCAATATGCGAATATTCAAATATTCAATTCAAAACGCGGGTGTTAGAATGTTCGTCGTTAAAAGTTCGTAAAAAGTGAAATCAGTGAAAAATAAACCCAGTGAAATTTTAAAGGAAAAAACGGAAAACAGATAAGTACCAATTTTATTACAATATTTATTTAACTTGCTAACTTAATCGAAATATTGTTAGTGACGCGGCCCTCTTTCAGTTTATCTTGGATGGAAGGTGCAGCAAGCGGGCATTGGAGAAACTTCGTTTAATGGATGAAATTTTGTTTGGTAAGCATAACTTACACTAGTTTCAAAATTCGTTATCATCATGTGATTGTTATTCCTTTTTTAAATACTTTTTTTTTATATATTTTCAGATGTTTTCAAGGCGCCTGGGCGGTCGGCATTCGAAAAAGCCATCAAAAAATTTGTGAAGCGGTCGAGGAACCGGTGAAACAAAGGAAATTCAACTTAAAACAACAACTTTATTCAGCTTAAAAATTAATGTATAATTCTGTATGTTATCCGTTTTCCCCTATGTTATGTAATGTTTTGTTTATTGTTATTAAAAAAATGAAAATACGAATTTAAACAAACACAATAGTTATTCCATTCCGGTTACTTAACTGTTAATCTAACCAGTTAAGTAACCGAAACCATAACAAGTTTTTACTCAGTTACTATTGGGGTAGGTATAACCGTTACCACATTTGGTATATTACCAGTTAAATAACCGGTACTGGTAACGAATGAGTGAGCGAGACAACTATATAATTAGCTTTTCTATAACCTATATGAGTGGAAACGGGGGAGGGGAGGTAACTGAAAGGGCAGTGAATTCAAACGGTTATATATATGGTCATATAACCGGTTGCTGTCTTGCAGGGGTAAATTTGTAAATAAAGTGATTGCTGGTATTGGAATGCGTTTTGCGCTGAATTGAGTAAAGTTGTTTTATTTTCAAGCACAATCCAAAAACGAACTTAGAGAGCTCATTTTCGTAACATTTGGTTCAGAAGTGGGATTGTGCTACTGAAAATAAACAAAATAAAAAATAAATAAAATTATAAAAACGCGGACATGGTTAAACTCGAGCTGCTGAAGGTGGATCAGCTGAAGAAGGGGCTGGCTGCCTGGAATTTGCCGACTGCTGGCGGAAAGGTGGAGTTGCAGCTGCGATTGCGAGAGGCATGTGAGGCACGAGGCGTCGATTGGATTGCGCACGAGTTCGGAACGCAGGAGCTAAAGGCGTCGGCCAAGGTGGAGGAATCGCCTGCTGGTGCTGCGTCGCTGCATAATACGGCTGCAGCGGCTGCGCCACTACAAGCGTTGGACATGAGCCAGCTAATGGTTGCACTTAAAGCAGTGGTTGGCAAAATTGACAATGAGATGGTGTTAGTGAGCGCAGGGAAATTTCTCTCCACTGTATAAAATTATACCTGAACAACGACTGATTGAGAGAGCGTACTGTGTACGTGTGTTGAGCGTACTGCTCATAGGAGTAAGCTTTGCCGACTACTAACTTAAAGCAAAGAATATGAAGTGTATAGAAGGCGCATCTGAGCTCAAAATTCAAATTTTTGTTTGCGAGCTTCATAGAGCGGGGGGAAGCCACAAAAGGGAAAGAGCGGTGCAAGGAGAGCAAGCGCTTCAGTTTACGCTCATTGACTATGCGAACTGAAGCACACGCCACCACAAACATACATGAAGTGAAAGTACCGCTTCTCCTGTGTACTTTCAGGTGTTGGTGGTTGTTTTGGTCTATCAATCATTTTTTGTGCAAATTTCTCACAGCAACACATCAGCCAGCGCAATGATCGTCGTTTCAACGACGCCAATGCTTTTTGTTGTTGTAGTTTTTGTGTGTATGCTTTTTTGTGTTGGCGATTGGTTTTGCAACACAGTTCGAGAAAAATGTGACGTCAATATTGAACAGAATGTTTACTGCCATTATCAATCAAATAAAAATTCTCTCAAAAATGAATTGTGACAAATGTTTCCAAAACTTTAGAAAGAAAGATGAAGCTTTAACTGCGTCAAGTGAAATATTTTGGTGTTGGTGATGGTGTTTCACAAAATTTTTGAGTCGGAGCCTGAAAAAATTGGTATTAACGCATATATATCCGACTTATGCAAGAATTCTACTCCCGAATGGTTCAGTGATGAATGCTGTGACAGTAAATTGAAAATCCTAGATTTTCTTATTTTAGTTCTTTTACGCAAACATTGTATGTGGGCCGTAAAAAAAGGAAGCTCCAAACAACGGAAGTTAAAAATTATTGCGGGTCAATAAAACAGCTCTTCCTTTGTTGCTTTTTTATTGTTTATGTTTTGCATCGTTTGGAACTTCCTTTTTTAATTTACTGTCACAGCATTCATCAGGGAATCTGAAGGAGCAAATAGGTTATAACAAAAGTCTCTAATCGATTGATAATTTTTATTACAATTTTTATGGAACATGTTTCACTTAGCGCAGTGAAAACGTCATCATTTCTTAGTTTTTGAAAATAGATGCCACAATTAATTTTTTAATTATTTCATTAATAATTTAATATTTCTTATCTACAAAATATTTTGCGTAATCATTACTGCTGAAATAAAATAATACAAAAGACAGTTTCGTCTGTCTCAGCATGTAATAGGAGTTGATCCATAGAATCCTGTGTATCTTCGAAATTAGTTGCTACACTTGACCGAGTGATATTTGAATTTTGTCCCAAAATTGCAAAAGTATTTTCTAGTTTATCTTGGTTAGAAAACTTATTTGTTATACAAAATGTATGTATTGTATGTATTTATTTATTTGGCTTAATTTCATCAGTGATTAAAAAACAGATTTTTGTTCTAAAAAAGACATTTATCATCCATACATTTAACATCTTTCAAATAATTTAAAAAAGTCTTTATAAATTTGTACGACTCATTATTTAATTGTAAAGCCGATCTAAAGCAATTATCCGATTGCCCTATTCATGCAATCAAATATTGGGTCTACTTTTTTTATAAATTCTTTAGGAACTTTGTTTATAGCGATCATATAAGTCGCCATGCCAACCATATTTTATTTTCTTTTCTATGATTTTGCGCACACTACAGTCGGCAATGAGTTCAGGAGCAATATGCGACGCCGTGCAGGCTTATAGAAGAAGAACAAAAGCCAGCCAGAAAATAGAAATAGTTTTACAATTTCAGCTTTTCGCCAGCGCAACAACAACAACAACTGCACATCGTCTTCATCTCCGAATCATCCCACGCCGCAGCAGAGTGCTAACGCAGCTCGCTGCAGTGAGCGCAACCAAAGAGCGCAACACATAAAACTACGTTCTCGCTTGTAAAGCAACGCTCTCACCACATACGTGATCTGTGCGAGCAGAGCGCGGGTTCCAATGTTAGAACCCGCCATACAAAATGTTTGCTTGTATGACATGCGCATTCTGTATGTTTATTTTCTTTGCTTAAAGGCATGTCGACGCAAATGGAAACGGCGAATCGAGAAGTGGCAGCGAAACTGGAACTACGAATCAGAGAACTGCAATTATTCTCTTTTTCAAGTCATTGGTTGAATAACACAAGAAAGAGTATTAGTGGATTTGAGTCAAAGAAAAACATCCGACTCATATCCACGCATACTCGTTTACGCATGCACACATATTTTGTGTGTGAACAATGAATAAGTTCTTTGCTGATATGAACCGGTGCGTGCTCAGATCTGTCATTGAGTGAATAGGTTCATTGTGTTATACCGTAATCACTCACAACACCAAGAAACACCAATGGTTCAATGGAATGACTTAAGTCATTGGAGTAATTTTCAGTTTCGCTTTCTCCTTAGTTGAAATTGAGAATATTGCAACAAAAAGCGGAAAACCAAAACGCAGGTCAATAAATGCAAAGCAATTAAATGAACTTTTTGTTAGTTTTTATTTGTAAATAACAAAATGAGATCAAATCCATGCTTTTTAAATATAATTAAATTAAAAGAATTCATAAATATTAAAATTATACTTAAGAAAAAATATACACGTACAAATAATACTCATTCTAAGTTAAATAACTAAAAAACTATAAAGATGAACAAAAATTATTTTAATTTTTTTGTTGAAAATAGAATTTAAGAAAAGAATGCATCAATGCACAGCAGCAACCAGATACGCGTCCAAAAGCAAAAAAATTACTGTTTAGCAAAAAGTGCGAAGCACAACACGAACTACTACTCAACTCATCACACGAACAAGTGAGTCAAATCAGATTATGGTCAGTAACCAATAGACACACAAAATACCGGTACATATGTATTCGTGTAAGAGAATTTTGAGTGTTTTGATGATTTGGTGCAAATGAGTAATAGTATTTTGTTGAATTGGTTTGAGTATTCACTTGCACCAATTGTTATGGCTCATGACTTAAGTATACTAATTTTATTAGTACTCATTGCCGGTCTCTGCTACGAATCAGGAAATTTCGGCAAAAGTCGAAACGGCGAATCGAGAAATGGCAGCGAAACTGGAAACTACGAATCAAGAAATGGCAGCGAAACTCGGAACTACGAATCAGGAAATAGCTAAAATGGAAGCGGAAATCGGCGCAGGTGTCAGCAAAACTCGAAAGTGCAAATTGCGAGTTGTCCACCAAGCTTCAGCAAAATTCTGCGCGCTTGGAGCAGAAAGTGGAAGAAATCTTCAACAAGCTAAATGAGCTAAAGGAGCTCAAGTGGAACACTTAGATAAACGAGTCGACGACCTGGATGATTCCTTGAACAGACAAGTTGACGGTCTGGAGGATTCGGTGAACAGAAAAAGGAGAGGTACTGCTGCGAGCAAGGGTGCAGTCAGTTCAGGAAAGTTTTGCCATAGAAGTGCCTACTTATGATGGTACTACGTCGTTCGACACATTCAAACTACAATTCGATATGGCTGCTTTGGAGAGTCAGTGGACCGATGTTAGGAAAGGGCGAAGACTGATACTGGCTCTAAGAGGTCCTGCGGCTGAGGTAATAAAAACAGTTCCGGAAGGTTTGAGAGGTGATTACGAGACCGTGATTACGAGACCGTCATAAGGGCGCTGGCAGCCAAATACAGTGACGAGCACAACACAATGCTGTATTACTGCGAGCTGAAGAACCGTAGACAAAGAGCCGATGAGGCGCTGCAGATATTGAGCGGCTAGTACCACTGTCCTACCCAGAATTCAGCATGGAAGTTTTGGAAAGGCTGAAGATCGAGGCGTTTATCGAAGGCATTCTTGACCCGGAGACACGTGTGAGTACATTGATGATCATGAAGCCGACATTCCGTGAGACGGTGACAAGCGCATTGACGTATGAGGCCGCCGGAGGTGAAGTTCTCGACATTCATCTGCGGAAAGGCATCGACCACAATCTGGACGTGTCACGCAAAGCCAGACAGTGAGCTCAGAGGCACCAGCGAGGCCGCGGGCTGTTTCATCTAAAGTCAGTTGCTGGCGATGTGGCAAGCCAGGCCACATAACACGAGACTGCCATCTGCGAGAAGCGTTCCGGACAGCAGACGTCGCCAAGATGGGCTGACTCACTGCCATACCATTATTGCAAAAACGAGCGCAGGCATGATTCGCAAGCCGAAAACAAGGGACAGATTCTGGATGTTCGGTCGGTAAGAGTTCTACAAGAGGAAGATTGGCTTGCGGAAAGGCTACAGAAGGACCAGCGCGAGGATACGGATCTCGCAAAAATCATCAAAGGCAAACGACAGAGAGTACGGCCGGACTGGCAGGAGATGGCTGGTGAGATCCCGATCGCGAAGGCTTACTGGGCACAGTGGCAAATTCTACGTCTGAAGAATGGCTGCCTATACCGCGAGTGGGAGAGCAGGGATGGCAGGACGAGAAAATCCCTAATAGTGGTCCCGAAAGGCCGGATCGACGATGTCATCGAGGCAAACCATAACGACTCCAATGGAGGGCACCTAGGCATCGCAAAAACTGTCGCCAAGATAAGAAGGCGGATCAGAGGCTGTGATCGGTGTTCGGCGGCGAAAGGGCCGATGAGAAGATCGCGGGGCCGCACACAACTATTCGAAAACAGGTTAAAAGCCAGATATGGTCTACGGGCTAACTCAGCAGGGTTCCAAAAAGGCGATCTGGTAATGCTCAACAGCCCGCAGCGGAAGGAAGGGTTGTCCCCAAAACTTCAAACATCATGGGAAGGGCCGTACAAAGTCGTGGCAAAGATTAATGACGTGGTGTACAGGGTTCAACGCTGCGGCAATAGAAACGCTAGGCTGAAAGTAGTCCATTTGGAGCGCCTGGTGTCTTACTCCGGCGAAGCCTCGGCACGTGTTCGGGACGAACAAGTCTAAGTGGTGGGCAGTGTAACGATGAGGCGTCTGTCGCTCTGCTATGCGCGAATGCTTTTACGGGCATACTTTTAGGCATGCACTTTGGAGTACGGCCGGCGATGGTACTGGGCTGTGCGAAAACGATTGAGAGAGAGAGTCCAACTGGAATGTGCAAGAACAATCGGCGCGATAACCAAACAAGCAAGGCGAATTTATACAGGTGACCTCGTTGAATCAGCTGATTTGATTTTTTGTGGTGGAAAAGGTCTAGATTGTCAAAATGCCTGTGTAAAACTGACAGTTTAAAAAATGAAAAAATAAAGCTTTGTTCTGATTGGCTGATTTTGACAATCTAAACCCAGAAAACAAAATACATTGAAATTTTGTTGCTGCCCTTACGCAATCACCTGTATGAATTCGCCTTGCAAACAAGTATAAAAGCAGCAGTGTGCAGCGCAGAGGGTCGAGTCTGATTCGAGCAAGCAAAGGGGAAACATGCAATAGTAGTAGTGTAAAGACAAACAAGTGTAAATTTGTAAATAAAGTGATTGCTGGTATTGGAATGCGTTTTGCGCTGAATTTCGGTTTCGGCACGGTTTCGCTTAACACGGCATTTTCCAGGAACGTAACTATCGTGTTAAGCGAGGTTTACCTGTAAGAAAAGATTAGTCGAAAAAGAGTGAACTATTCCTTAAAATTTGGTTTTGTATTGCATCAGAAGGGCCAGGGGAAATGCACTTCATTAATAAAACCATTCTTTAATGTAATTACCCTGTCGGACCTGAGACAACTAGTTCCCAAAATTCATTGGTCTTTCAACTGGTTTTTTGTAGTCAATTGGACAACTAGTTGTCCAAGTGACTGTCAGGGGATGCAGAAGTCAGTCAGTTCGCGTCTAATCGTTCACGTTCTGTGTGCGCGTTCATAGGCGAGAAGACCACATAAAAATGAGAAAAACGAAACAGAGGTGAGAGAAGCAAAAAAATACTGTTACTGGCTGATCTTGCGATTGTTCTGCTACAACAACAACGTAGAAATGTTTGCTTTTTTCGAACTTTCTGTTTCTATGACACGAAGTTTGCTCGATTTGCACGTTTTGTCTTGAATGATTTCAGTTAGAATTTTGCGTGGTTGCGTAAAGCAACGAATTGCAGCTGCAGCTGAAAGGTGTGTATTAATATATTTATTTATTTATTTATGTAATTATTTATTAATTCATTTATTTATTTATTTATTGCAGGCGAAGTCAAGATGTTTTATTGCATCAGGCCCCAAACAGTTTCGACAGAAGTGTGTCAACAAGTCGAAGTTCATCTTTACGTGCACCAATATGTTGTTTATTCGCAATGAATTTTTGTTGTTTTAATAATATTTTTAAAATAAAATTAATATATAAAAATTTCAATGTTTTATTTTCTTTTATAAAAATCAACTGGTTAGAAACCTAATCCAGAATAAACTAGTTTGCAAACTAGTCGCTTTGCAACTGGTTTGAAAACTGGTTTACTTTGGACTAACCTTGGACTAGTTGCAAATGGATGCAGACGGGGACAATTGACCCTCGCCTAGGACACCGCCATGTTAAAAGGGTGAGTTTGCTACAAGAAAACGAGTCGATTCTGAGGTCATATATGACTGTCAAGCGACCAGTTGAAAAACTAGACTTGGACCAGTCCGATTTCCCACAGGGTAATTACGAGACACACCACGCATGTGTTGGTGAAAATAAGTTTGTGTTCGTGACACAGACATTCCCTCTTGTGTGGTATCACAATGGGCCTCTATATGGGCCCATTGTGATACCACAAATTACCCGTTTGAAATGTGTATGCAACACTGTTTTTTTTAACATGTTTTACAACACACATTTCAAAGAATTCGAACCTAGGGCCTCGGTATAAGAAGCCAGCGCGCTACCTGCTAGACTATCGAGGCTGGCCAAAAAAGAATATTATAGCTGCGATCATAGTATAATAATAAAGTAGTCTAATAAAAGAGAGTACCCCTAATGTACCTCTATTTTGATTGACAAATATTGTAAAAGAAGTCATAAGCAGAGTAAAAAACATTGTATTAAAATATAGGTACCTAAGCATTTTGTTTTTGCTTTTAGTACGATTTTATCTGAATGAAGTTGCGACTGTGGTTGAACATTTTTTGAACTAACAAATTTCAGACATCAAAATTAACGTAATTTCAAAAAAATTTGTTTTCTTTGAGCGGGAGAGTTTTTATTAGACTACTTTATTATTATACCATGATGCAATAATAAAAGGTGATGCACATTGAACGCCGTCTCGTTCTAATTTGACAATATTCGCTCCCTTAGCAAATTAGTAATGCCTCTAAAAACGCATACTATTTCTTTTACAAGTAAAAAACAAAAAATGGTATTAAAAATCCTACAACTGCCCACAAAATTAGTGGGCATTACCATAGTCAAATAATAAAGTCATCCCGATAGGTGACGTCTATTTGTTTACATACTCTTATTTTGATAGCTGCCATTTATGTTTTCTCTACATTCTCACATGAATGAAATTTGTCTGTCAAATTTTAACCTTTTCATTCATAATATAAAATATTTATAAAATATTTGATTGAAAATTTATTTGAAAATTTTAACTGAAGTGCAGTGCAGAAAATCAAAAATGCCAGCGATGTGCTGCTTTTGCAAAACCACATGGGACCAAAAAGTTTCAATGTTTTGTGTACCCAGTGAAATAAATGAGCGCTGCACCTGAAGACATTGATGAAGACATACATTTAGATGACAACTTTTTGAAACTGTTTCGTAAAACCCATTCGCATTATTTAAATAACTTCTTTATATGATACGCATCACCCTTGCATATCTATGTTTATGTGTTTTCTGTATATTTGTATATGTACATACAGTACACAACATATACACTCCATTGCTTATAGCTATTTGAATACACATTTGAAAAAGGGTTAAAACCGAAAAAAATTTCGAATGAGTTGAATTAAAAATACTTTGAGAGAACAGTTGTCAAAATAAGAGTACTTGACATAAAATGTCACTATCGGGATGACTTTATTATTTGACTATGGGCATTACCATGGCACAATAATAAGGTAATAGCATGCCCGCAACACCAAAAACCACATGTATTTTGTTGGTAGGATTGTTTATGGTTACTGTCAAAATCAGCTGATATTTTCCAACGAAAGAGGGAGAAACTGAAAACAGACAAAAGTGATTGTTGCCAGAAAGCGCTGTATTTGAGTGAAAAAACGGGAAAAGTGCTCAGGTCAGTTGTTTTCAGTCAGGTATTTTCATTTCAACCGATGCGGCAACACAGCACACCGACGATTTTGACAGAAGCCATAAACGATCAGCCGGTGGCTTGCTACAACCTTATAGTTGAACCATGGGCATTACTAGGCAAAATTTTTTGTTTCTTGTTTTGATTTTTTCGTAAACAAACTCAAATTCAAATTTAAATTCAAAATAATTTTAACCAAACTGTTGCACCAATTTACAAATAATTTATAATGCCAAAATCAAGCTGTGCGCTATGCCACAAAACGTGGGCACATGAGGGCGTGCGATTGTTTCATGTCCCGAAGGAGGAAACAAAAAAAGATGGAGTGGGGCCTGTGGTTTGAATTTAAACCATGGGTCGAAAGTTTGTGCTTTGCACTTTTCGAGCGCCGACTTCATATCTGGATCCATGTATATGGAAATTCAGGAACAGCCATGGAACTTTTACACTATTTACACTATTCTTAAACGTAGGCATGCCTTAATACCAGTTTTTTAAGGTTCTGCTTCGAAAACTGTCAGGGCCTGGCGGCTCTGCATGCAAGTTTGAAATCTTCTTCTTCTTGACTGGCACGACAGCCCGATTACGAGACTAAGGCCTAGCTACCCGCAACCATCCGTGTTGTGCGTGCGAATTTGTACAAGGTTGGAAGGGACCTACAGTTTTATGCCGATTCCGAACGGCGAGTTGGGAGCTTTTTCATAAGCAATATTACTCTCAGAGGTTTGCCATTTCCTGCTGAGAGAACAGCCGCCGAAAGAAAAATTTTTGTTTTTCCTTTTTTTTCGGTGTTAGCAGCAACGGAGTCTTGAACCTGGGTTTGACTCGCGGCCCAACGCACTAGCCAGCTGAGCTACGGCGGCTGTAGCTACATACATGCAAAAAATGATTGAGCGAACACTACGCCACAACAGCCACTATTTCAAAGTACACGAGTGATGCCGTTGCGAACAGCAACATTGCTGTTTGCTGCTGTCCTACGCGAATCTAACAGAAAATGTTATGAACTTAACATGATCAAATGCCTACGCTTCGCTCTTCCCCCTCACATCGTAACAGCCGAAAACACTTTTGCGCCCACATGCGCGTTCTTATTATACATATTCTTTGATTGTAGCTTACTATCATGACATCGAAATTCAGCAGAACCAACAGTAGCAAAACCAACAGTTATGACATGCAAAAGTAAAAAATAGTTGCTTTGAATATATAGCACTATATTACGATTGTGTAAAAATATTCTCGTCAAAAACAATCTGGAGACAAAAGATAATTTTAAAAAACCTTCTGTAAAGTTGGTTTTGTTGATCACATCTTTTTTGCGGTTACGACTCGATATGTTTTAGGCATGTATGTGTTCATATACCCCCTAGTGATAGAGATCGCTGTGTTAATATTCATGCCTGAAGTAATGCATAGCTTGCAGGCAAATATACATTCCGAAGCATTCCATTCCAAAAAGTTTATATATTCTTCTAACCATCATCCAACGGTGAAATATCAAAGGATTTTGATAATTCCCGCATAACGGAACATTGCCGCTTCAGAAAACGAATATCATATTGGTACGGAAATTTAGTTCGACTGGCCAATGCAGTCGTATTCGTCTCAGTGGATTGTGTCCAAAATAAACCACTTTGAATTTTTCAATGCATGCCCCGAACACATAGACGACGGCAGCGACACGGCCACGTCACCGCAAGATGGCGTCGGCTTCAATGTCAATGGTCGCGGTGTAGTTGACAACGTGAGTACAATGACGGCGGCAGCAACAGCACAACAATCATATATTTTGCGACGCTTGAATTTTCACAAGTTCGTATTTGTTTGGAAGTGTTGAAGTTGAACAATGAATAATTTAAAATCGGTAGTTATTTTTGCTAACGCAATCACCAAAATAACAAGTATTACGCATTTCGCTCATGAAGCAGCTGAAAAAAGTATGCAAACAAGCAATCGATGTTGCCAATCTAAGCAGTGATTCTATTTTCTGGCTAGCTTTTTTTCTATAAACCTGCACGACGTCGCATATTGCTCCTGAACTCACTGCCGACTGTAATGTGCGCAAAATCATAGAAAGGAAATATGGTTGGCATGGCGACTTATGTATATGATCGCTACAAACAATGCAAAAAATAAACCAAAACTGAAAACGAGATAAGGAAGTGGAAAGAAACATTGAATAGATGGGCCTATGATACAACAATATACAGGTAGTTTCAATGCGACAGATAAAAATAAAATTGACAATTGGGAAAAAAATATTTGTTTACAAATTTTGTACTACTATTTTCATTTTTGCTACAGAGCTGCAATTTCACAGCAATCAGTTTATGTAGTATATCATTCAGTTTATGTATTTCTTGCTTTTTTTTGCACCCTTAAAATTTTAGTTTTATGTATTTGTCAAAAAATCAATTGACTTTTAATTTTGCTCGATTGAATCTACTTGTATATTTTTGTATCATGGATGGGCCCTACAAAATTTATCAAAAAAGTAGACCAAATATTTGATTGATGACAAATTTCTCTCAAAAATAATTGTTACATATGTATGTCGCCGGAAATGAAGGAAGGAAGATAAAGTTTTAACTACGCAAAGTGAAATATTTACTTTCCATAAAAATTATCGCTCGGTTACAGACTTTGGTAAGGAAGTTCCAAAAGAAGATCTGTTTTATTCACCCGCAATAATGTTTAACTTCCGTCGTTTCGAACTTCCTTTTTTACGGCGCACATACAATGCTTGCGTAAAAGAACTAAAATAAGAAAATCTAGGATTTAAAATTTACTGCCACAGAATTCATCACTGAACCCTTCTGAAATAGAATTCTAGCATTACTCTTATAATCATATATGCCTTACTCGCTCCGACTCAAAAATTTTATGAAACACCAGAATGCGTTTCTCGTTTGCTTCCATAAGGGAATCTGAAAGAGCAAATAGGTTACCATCATAGTGAAATAAATAAAGTGAACCAGCTAGGGAGAGGCATGCTTAAAAAATGTCAATTGCTTTGAAAATTTGTTTCACGTCAATTCGTTTTGAATTTACCCGTTTGAGTTTGCTGTTCCCGAAATGTTACCAAATCAAATATGTATACATATATGCTGAATGTGAAAATTCGCTGGAACTTACCTTTGCTCATACGAATTACAACATATTACAATATAAAAAATAAAATTGCAAAATCTACCTGTTCAACTTCTTCATATATTTTCCCGTTTTGCTTGCGTTTTGTTTGTTCAGCAGCTTTCAGCATATTTCACCATGAAAACAAAATTTTGTAATAAAAAGAAGTTAAGCATTTGACATGTTTTTTCATAGTGACATAAAATAAGCATGCCGATTCAAGAGAGTTGTCAGTATCTGGTTCACTTTATTTATTTCACTATGGGTTACCATAATCTGTAACCGATTGATAATTTTTATGGAAAATTAACAGTTCACTTCAAAACTTCATATTCCTTTCTCATTTTTGGGCAACATTTTTTTCAATGCAGTTTTGAAAAAATTGTGTAAGCAACATAGCACGTTAGCACGTGAGCGACCAAAACAACCACCAGGAGAAGCCGCACTTTCACTTCATGTGTGTTTGTTGGTAGCGTGTGCTCAAGGCATATATGTAATACTTCTATATTGGCAGTAAGCTCAAGGTACATTCGCCAACATCACAGTACAGCAATAGTGAAATATGAGCGAGGAAGCATATAAACGAATGTATCATTTGTCAAAAGTCAGGTGCGTTCAGGCGGGAAAAAAATTGGGAACAAGTGCAGAATACCACACCCTCTTAAAAAAAAAAAATTTTTTTTTTGGCCGGAAAGAGGGGCATTTTTATAGTCTAACAAACTTAAAATTTTGCTGCGGAAACAATTACAGAGGGCGTGGTCCGCCCCCAAAGTTTCAGTTATATATCCGAATTTCTCAATAAATAACCAACCGATCCTAACAATATAGGTGTCATATGAAAGGTATTTTTTCCCCCTTTCGATTGATGTATAACATTAGATATGTTATCAGGTGTACAACTTTGCTTCCGCCGTTTTTTTCCAAAATGAAAAGCTTTATTGCGAAAAAGTGCTTACAGATGTATTATTCAAAGTATTGTCCGTCGCTAGCGACAACTTTTTCCCATCTTTCCGGCAATTTTCGGATCCCGGCACGAAAAAAGGAGTCCTCTTTTGACGCTATCCATGAAGCAATCCATTTTTCCAATTCTTCGAAGGATTGAAAATGTTGATCTGCTAGGCCGTGTGCCATCGAACGGAATAGGTGGAAGTCAGAAGGGGCGACATCTGGGGAATACGGCGGGTGGGGCAAGACTTCCCATTTCAGCGTTTCCAGGTACTTTTTGACCACTTTTGCTCGATGTCCCTCGGTTTCAACTCGTACGGCACCCAGTTTCCTTCTTTCTGAATCATGCCCAGGGCCTTGAGACGTTTTGAAATGGCTTGCTGACTCACTCCCAACGATTCGGCAAGCTCTTCTTGGGTTTGGCACGAATCTTCATCAAGCAATGCTTCTAGTTGTTCATCTTTGAAGGTTTTTTCTCTTCCACCACCATGTTTGTCTTCGACATCGAAATCACCATTTTTAAAACGTTGAAACCACTCCCGACACGTTCTTTCACTCAGAGCAGCATCACCGTAAGTTTCTGAGAGCATTCGATGCGCTTCAGCTGCATTTTTTTGCGAATTGTAACAGAAAAGTAAAACTTCCCGCAAATGGCGAGAATTGGGCACATAAACGGACATTTTCGAGCGTGAATAATACGACAACAAGAACAACTGTCACTGAAACGGCGATGACAATTCGTTAGGCACTGTCCACACTCACTTTAAAGGCATTACCATCTATGTATTTCAACCAGCCTCAGCCGGTACAGCCACCTATCGGAAAACGGCGGAAGCAAAGTTGTACACCTGATATATCTACCAACAATGAGTTATAAGCGAAAATTTGTTTTTTTTACATAAACTAAAAAAAAAGTGATTTTTTTCTCGAAAAAATACGTTATTAAGCTATTATAAGTTTGTTACCATATTATAGCCTGTGAAATTTCCTTTACAATGATATATAAAAATGTACAGTTTTATGTTTTTAAGTATTTTTTTTTAATTTTTTCTAACTTGTCTCTTGGTCTTTTCTTGGCAATAAGTTTTTCCCAGGTGGCCGGCCTTTGGCCGGGCGCTAAAAAAATAACCCTCATGGGAGTTACCACCACATGAGGCAACAGTAAGATGTGCACAGTATTTTTTGTTTAAATCCATAGTTCCAAGCCATAGTTTTCTTGGCATTAAGTTTTCCCCAGGTGGCCGGCCTTCGGCCGGGCGCTAAAAAAATAACCCTCATGGGAGTTACCACCACATGAGGCAACAGTAAGATGTGCACAGTATTTTTTGTTTAAATCCATAGTTCCAAGCCATAGTTTTCTTAGCATTAAGTTTTTCCCAGGTGGCCGGCCTTCGGCCGGGCGCTAATAAAATAACCCTCATGGGAGTTACCACCACATGAGGCAACAGTAAGATGTGCACAGTATTTTTTGTTTAAATCCATAGTTCCAAGCCATAGTTTTCTTGGCATTAAGTTTTTCCAAGGTGGCCGGCCTTCGGCCGGGCGCTAAAAAAATAACCCTCATGGGAGTTACCACCACATGAGGCAACAGTAAGATGTGCACAGTATTTTTTGTTCAAATCCTTTCATTGCAGAATATCGCTCTTAAGCAAAACCTTCATAAGCGCCATATCAATACGGTAAACAGGTGCTTTTACCTCAACTTAAATTAAAATATAAAAGCGAAATAACATAGTTTTTGAATGTTTTATATTTCACTGTAAAGGGAATTTCACAGGCTTTAATATGGTAACAAACTTATAATAGCTTAATAACGTATTTTTCGAGAAAAAAATCAGTTTTTTTTTAATTTATGTAAATTATTTTCGCTTTTAACTCATTGTTGGTAGATATAACATATCTAATGTTATACATCAATCGAAAGGGGGAAAAATACCTTTCATATGACACCTATATTGTTAGGATCGGTTGGTTATTTATTGAGAAATTCGGATATATAACTGGGACTTTGGGGGCGGACCACGCCCTCTGTGAATGTTTCCGCAGCAAAATTTTAAGTTTGTTAGACTAAGAAAATACTCCTCTTTCCGATAAAAGGAAAAAATATTTTTTTTGAGAGGGTGTGGTATTCTGCATTTAAGCCAAAAATTGACTGGAAAAAAATAAAAATTTGTCGAAATTAACTGAAATTTCTTCAACCGCCCCTGGAGCAGTTTGACAGTTGTTCATGAGTAGAAGTGCTCATGTATACACGTATAGAAATACATTCACAAAATTTCGTGTTTTCTGTCTCATCGCTTGTCTCCCTTTGATTTCCGAATGAAAACACATTGTGAAGATAGGTTGCTGCCAATATAGAAGTAATACATATATGGCTCAAGGCGAATTAATAACGGCCGCGTAAGGGCAACAACAAAATTCCCATGTATTTTGTTCTTGGGTTTGTGCAACTTGATTGTCAAAATCAGCCAATCAAAATCAAGCCATCGGCAACCAAACCAAAAATAGCCATTTTGACAATCTAGATCTCTTCCAGCATTAAAAAAAGAAAATCAGCTGGTTCAACGAGGTCACCTGTATTAATTCGCCTTGCGTGTGCTTCAATTTGCGCTCATTAACTGTGCAAACTGAAGCACACGCAAGGCGAATTAATACAGGTGACCGCTCGCTCTCCTGCTGGTACCGCTCTTCCTCTTTTGTGGCTCATCCTGCACTCTGAAACTCGCAAACAAAAATTTGCATTTTTCAGCTCAGATGCTCCTTCTATACACTTCATATTCTTTGGGATAACCAAATAATTTGATTGAATGTAATATACTTTACACAAGTATTTGTGTTTGGTGGGATTAAGTTTTGCGAATACAGTAACTCACATGCTTTTTAATTTCAAATTTATTAAATACATACACAAGAGCGAAAAAATTTAGAAATATGAATATGTTGATTCGCAACCTGTCGATTAAATTATTTAAAATCCATCCTCATCATCCTCTGCCATTTCCTTAGCTAGTTCCAAGTCCTGCTGCTCACGCTCTCTGCGCTCTTCGGCACTTTCTAAATCCTTGCCATACGATTTCGGTGGATAACGCATCGCTTTGACACTTTGGTTGTGAAGATCCAAACAGAAGGAAATGCGCTCGTGAAACGCTAATTGCGGCTCGCGCGTGCTGTATATGTCTGTACTCTCCTTGCTTCGCATGTAGTTTTGTTCGGGATCAAGAGTGGCTTCAATGACGCCATCTCGAATAGCCTTCGCCACGATAAACTCAGCATCCTCTGCGGAATCGAGCATCAACCGCTTGGCAATATCATTCGGGGAAATCCGCGAGTATGAGAGACCAATAGAACGGATTGCGGTTTTAATCACATTGTGACGTAGACGGATAATTAGCGTGTATGTGTGGTCTTGCTGAAACTTTGGACCAAAGTTTTGTACAACTTCACCGAAGCGCTTTAAGTTACCTAAGCGAACGGCCTGTGTCAACTGGAAATAGGGACCTAATGATTTGCGTAAAGCTGCTTGACGGAAAATTTGTCGCTCTGGTATGTTGCCTAGGAGCAGCTCTACAACAATGATCAGCTTCTGTACAGTCTGGCGGAAACCCACGGCTGCGTTCTGGGGAGCTTTACGCAGAGCCTGCACCAAGTGTTTGTGGGCGTCGCTGTACTCCAATTTCGCGGCTTTTATACGACCCAAGTAATATAAAAATCGTGCCCATTCATTATTGCTTGCAGAAACTGGAAATATAGACTTCTTAACCAGTTTGTCCGCCTGGTCGTAAAGCGAATAGTGAAGATAGTTGCGCAATAGGCAGTTTATTAGCACGGCTTGTCCCTCAAAGTCATTTCGCAGTGTAGCCGTGCGCAGCCTGGCGTGTAAGAAAGCACGAATAGTTTCCAGGCAATTGTTCAACTCTGTTACACGCGAGTAGTAAAAGTATGATTTGGCGCCGATCAAGTCCAAAGTTCGCCGATTCTGCCCAACGATTTTATCCATTAGCGCTTCAGCGCAGCTTGACGCACGCTTTAGATCGTTGTCATCAATCAGCTTCACAAGGAGCAGTAAATTAAAGTACGCATCCACCTCGGCTATAGGCGATTTAGTTGCCAAACGACTTTTTGGTACATCCGGTTCGGGAGTTCCCGTTGGTATTATAGGAGCCAAGGTCAAAACTGCTTCGCGATCGGCTCCAGCTGGGTAAATGGTCTGCACAACATTTCGGAGCGTAACAGCATTGAGCTTACGACGCGTGTTAGGCAAAGCGCGCAATACCCTCAAAATAAACCTTAATTTAACAATCATTACAAGCCACAACGCAAATTAAATCAAATACCCACCGGGATTCCTTGGACGTAACTGCCCTCTCTATCTGGCGAATTTGCTCCCGAATTTCCAAAATGGTCAACACGTCCTGATCTTTTTTTTGATCCGCTGTGTTTTCCGCTGCTGGCTCCACTTCCATATCCACATCCTGTGTTGCAAGCTCCGTGGTATTTGTCATTGTTACAGACTATTTTTCGCAAAAACAATGTAATTCCGGTGTACAACGAGCACAGACTTTCGATTTGCCTAAAAATGTCGAGTAATGATGTAGACGGAATAATTGAAATTGGAACACTTCTCTAATTGACCAGAACTGCCAGATGATAGCAATTAAGGCTGAAGCAGAATGCGAAGCTGTAGTTTGCAGTTAAAGCGATGTCCCGAACTCATTGAAGACGCCAGCGCCTCGCCACTCGACTTTCAGGAAGCGTCGGCATCACCCTACATGAAGCAATTAAAAATTAATTCATACTCAAAATGTAGGGCTTAAGTGCAGAATACCACACCCTTTTAAAACATTTGTTGGGAAATTTTTTTTACGTTGCTTGATAATTTTGTACGTTGCCGATAACTATTATTTTAAGAAATTTACTTTGCTTTAAACCTTTAGTTGTATTTGAAAGTAATCCTGATTTTGACTTAACCCGCACCCTTATTTTGAAGTCTCTATACGTAGCATACCTTAATAAGGTGCGTATCATAATTACACCGTGCGACAAAAATGAAAAAAAATTTTCACACTGGGAAAAATCCATATGGGCGTGAAACTAGAGACCAAACATAGTAATGCTGCGTACTCAGTTTTTCATTTCTACATCCTTTGTCCTTTTAAAAGGACTTCAAAATTTTGAAAGGGATCAAAAATAAAAAAAATATAAAAAATACTTAACCTCGTTAGAATATGGCGATATGTATATCAAATGAAAGAAGAAAGGCTCAAGAATTTAAATAAAATTTATTTTGTATCTATTTGTAAAAAAAGGATATGAAAAAGGTCCTTTGAAAATTTTAATCTTTTATATCCTTGAAAATTTATATGGAATTTTCTTGAAAAGTAAGTATGTTAAAACCCCAAATCTCCCTGATCACGTGTCAAAATTTCATTACTCTAACTTTATTAGTTCGAAAGTTATTAAAAAAAAGGCGGAAGCTGCAAGTCTAATGAAGTACAAAAATTCTAATTTATTTGAGTATCAGTATTTTAAATAATAAAAAGATACAATATCAATGAAACGAGAATAATGAAATTTTGACACGTGATCAAGGAAATTTTGGGGTTTAACATACTTACTTTTCAAGAAAATTCTATATAAATTTTCAAGGATATAAAGGATTAAAATTTTCAAAGGACCTTTTTCATATCCTTTTTGTACAAATAGATAACAAATCAATTTTATTTAAATTCTTGAGCCTTTCTTCTTTCATTTGATATACATATCGCCATATTCTAACGAGGTTAAGTATTTTTTATATTTTTTAAATTTTGTATCCCTTTCAAAATTTTGAAGTCCTTTTAAAAGGACAAAGGATGTAGAAATGAAAAACTGAGTACGCAGCATTACTATGTTTGGTCTCTAGTTTCACGCCCATATGGATTTTTTCCAATGTGAAAAATGCTGTCGCAGAGTGTTATAAGACACTTAGAAAAATTCACTTTGCAACCTCGCCAAATCTAGCAACCAGCCAAATCTAGATAACATCGGCAACCTAAAAAAAAATCGTTTTAAAAAATTATAAAGCAACGTAAACAAAATTTCCCAACATAATAATTATCGGCAACATACAAACAAAAAATTATATATTTCAAAGTTATATACCAACGTAAACAAAATTTCCCAATGCAATAGTTGTCGGCAACTAAAAACGTTTTTTTTTTCATAACAGTTACTTCGCAACGTAAAAATATTTATTACATGATAATAATTACCGGCCACGTAAAAAATTTCTTATTATAATGCAGTATTTACGGAAATTTCTTCATTCAGGGCAATTTTTCACTTCACTCACAATATGAGTGATAATTATTTTAGGTCTCTGGCCAAAATAATCGCCTCGATAGAATCGTTCTGATTTTATACTTTGACAGATGTAGTCGTGTCGATACATAAAAAATTTCTTATTATAATGCAGTATTTACGAAAATTGCTTCATTCAGGGCAATTTTTCACTTCGAAAAATATGAGTGATAATTATTTTAGGTCTCTGGTCAAAATAATCGCCTCGATAGAATCGTTCTGATTTTATACTTTGACAGCTGTAGTCGTATCGATACGAAAATAAAGAATCACAACGTTGCTATGGACACAATTACTGCTAGCATTACTGTAGGGGAATTCTTTGTAAGGTGCAACTCTTTGTAAGGTGCCACCCCTGCTCGATTTCGACGTTCCAGCAATCCAAGCAAAAAAATTCCTACCGTCATTTAAGGTATATGTATATGTCAACATAAATTTTAATGTGGTTTTTGAGGGAACAGACGCGAAAACACAGTCTGGGTAAAAAAAAATGTAAAATTTGGTTAAGAAAAAACTTAAAAATAAAAACTGAAGGTTTTTGTTGCGGTGAAAAATAAATCAAATACGTGTAAAAAACTAAGGTAAATATCAGTGTTTGACTTAATTTTTAATGCTTTTTCATAATCCGAAATGGTATCCGAGCATATCGTAAGAGGTGAACATTTATTCAATGATTTCCAAAATGGCGTGAAAATGCAAAGTGCCACCTTTTTTTTCTTTGTAAAGTGCCACCCCTCTTTTTTCATTGTTTTGTGATAACACTTATATCGGTAAAATTACTTTTTATTGCTCGGAATCGTGATTAAGATGAATTTAAAGAGTTCTTAGTCAATTTAATCCTATCATGAGAAATAAATAAGTTCAGTTTTGTTTATTAATTTCCATACAATTATTCGTTACCATTCAATTTGCATTTTGCTTTTGGCCATTTTCTATTAAATTCTAATTAAATTCAATAATGTTTCGTAAATTCTCTAAATCATGCATTTTTACTTGAGATTTTTACGTTTTTAGCGGTTTTTTTAGCTGGTGGCACTTTACTTTACAAAATTTTAGGGTGTCGATTTTGAACACTTTGGGAAATTGGCTGTATTTACGAAAAATTCAAATGAGGTGTTTCCTTGGATCATAGCTCTTTAAACCCTTTTTCCAACGGTATATTAACATTGGAGATAGGTTAATTTTCTAACGAGTTATGCGCAAAAAGGCTATGGGATGGCACCTTACAACGAATTCCCCTACATAATAATAACTATAAAATATGTTGTTATTTGTGGATTATTGTACACAAATGGGAAGTTCCAAATTCAAATGCCCAAGAAGTGTGTATGGAAAAAGAAGCTAGGGCGAGAAGTAATATTAATATTGCCAAAAGAATTGCTTGCGTTAAGCGATCATTAATCCTTTTTTATCTCAATAACTAGGACACTTCTACTCCTGTGTGATCACGCAGCGTTGAAGCACCTTGAATAAATAAATATTTGCCTATGTTAGAAATGTTTTGCAAGTTCAACGTTGTCCTCCTGTGTTTTTTAATATTAACGAGGAAGCATCAAAAGTAGAGTTGTGTCGTTCACGAACTCTTTAGTTCTTTGAACTAGTTCATTGAAGTGAAAGGGTAATCTAGTTTGAAATTTTATATGAAGTACTTTTTCAGAGTTTCCTTATACAGGGTGGGCCATCTAATTTAGTTTAGTTTCTGGTTTATTTTTAAAAATGCAATAAAATGAACAAAATTAAATTGATTTTCCATGTATTATGGCTTTATTAGTAAGAGCAAACATTCCCATTAATTATGGAACACAACGTCGTTCAAGTGGCTATCTCGGCTGGCTTCGCAGTAGCGCATTCTGTCACTCCAATTTTCCAAGACCATGTTGATGTTGTTGATTATTTCAGCCAAAACTTTTCCAAAACCGCACTGTTTGGGCTGCACAGCACTCACTTTGGAAATAAGTTTTCAATATTTCCCAACGTTGTTCAAGCGTAAAGCGACTTATTTCGTTCTGCGGAGGTATGATACTGACTTTCTGTAAAAATCTGTAAATCGAAATAACCTATTATTTAAAAAGAAACCACTAGATGGCCCACCCTTTATACACACTTTCAGAAAATTTGCAATTTTTAACTATGCGATAACTCAAATGGCAGGAAGTTTCCACATATTTTTGTTTCAATTAATATGAAATTTTAGGCTATGTGAGATATCCTGTAGTATGTAGTGTAGAGATTTAGTTATTTGCTCTGTTATTTTCGGTAATTGTCTTCAATTCAATTCAATTCAATTCGTCGTAGATTGCCACTTACGTTGTCAAGATGTTTTTTTGTTTGCTTGGACGTTTTCGCCTGACAACAATACAAAACTTTGTCACGGAGGAAAGGTGAAGATCGTCCGAAACTTCGCTTCAATTTCATATAATATATGGTAACAGTTTGGTAACTTTTGTAGAAAAAACCAGATCCAAATAATAAAGTCATCCCGATAGTGAAATTTTATGTCAAGTACTTTTATTTTAAAAACGTTTCTCTCATTCGACAATTTTTTCGGTTTTAACCATGGCTCAATTATAAGGTTGTAGCAAGCCACCGGCTGATTGTTTATCGCTTCTGTCAAAATCGTCGGTGTCAGCAGTGGTGCTGTGTTGCCGCATCGGTTGAAATGAAAACACCTGACCTGAGCACTTTTCCCGTTTTTTCACTCGAAATACAGCGCCGTCTGGCACAATCACTTTTGTTTGTTTTCAGTTCTCCCTCTTTCTTCGGAAAATATCAACTGATTTTGACAGTAGCGATAAACAATCCTACCAGCAAAATACATTGGTGTTACCGGGATGCTACAACCTAATTATTGAGCCACCATTAACCCTTTTTCAAATGTGAATAAATTATTTAAATAATGCGAGTTTTTTTAACCCTCAATCGCCAACCCTGAGTCCAGGGTGGGCGATTACAAGGCTGAGTTTTGGCACGGAGTGAGTCCCAGAGACTCAGGGTGGTGTTTTGTGTTAATTTAAATTTAGGATGCCAAAATGGCTGCGAAATCTTCAAGAATTGATATTGTTAACCCTTTGAGAAGTTTTGCTACTAACAATTTGCCTTAGTCGTGCTAAAAAGGTATGTGAGGTATGTGCACAACATATTGTTACGAATGCTAGTTCTAGTGGGCTAATACGTATCTCTGGATTGCGTAATTTGAAAATAAAACACACTTAGTTCCTCAACCGCAGTCAATAAAATAAACCAACAATCACTTTATTTCACAGGTTTACACTTTACTGTCTTTACACTTAATTATTCGCTCAATTACTCCGTGTGGCACCTTCACTAGTCAAAATCAGACTGACTCGCTGCGCCGCACCCGGCTGCTTTTATACCTGTCCGGCCATCGCGCAGATCATTCTCGCACATTCCAGAGTGGACTAAAGGTTTCCATGATGATCGCGACCATCATTGCCAGGTTGGACTAAAAGTTCCCATTATCGCGGCCATCATTGCCAGGTTGAACTAAAAGTTTCCATTATCGCGGTCATCATTGCCAGGTTGAATTATGGCACGGCGCGTAGCGACAGGGTTGCTTTGCACAGCGACAAACTGTCTTATCGTTACAATATTGTTACGAAATACTAGTTCTAGTGGGCTAGTACGTATCTCTGGATTGCGCAATATAAATAAAAACACACTAAATTTCTCAAACGCAGTCAATGAAAACCAACAGTCACTTTATTTCACACTTTACACTTAATTTGTCTTTGCACTTAATTATTCGCTTAATTATTCCGTGTGGCACCTTCACTAGTCAAACCAAGACTGACTCGCTGCGCCGCATCCGGCTGTCTTTTATACCTGTCCGGCCATCGCGCAGATCGTTCTCGCACATTCCGGAGTGGACTAAAGGTTTCCATGATGATCGTGACCATCATCGCCAGATTGGACTAAAAGTTGCCATCATTGCCAGATTGGACTAGAAGTTGCCATCATTGCCAGGTCGAATTATAGCACGGCGCGTAGCGACAGGGTTGCTTTGCACAGCGACAAACTGTCTTATCGTTACAATATGAAATTCAACCTGCTGCACGTTTTCTTATTTTATATAATGAAATATTACTTTAAGTTTTTTTCTGAATAGTTATTTGGTTTTTAAGTAATTTATGTAAAAATAATTGTTTTTGTTAATTTATTTATATCTTTTATTTTTATAAAATGTTTAGTGTATGTTTTTAAGAATATTTTTTTTCTATCAATTAAAAGGTGCATTTTTATTTGAGTTATGTAAAGATATGGAACAATATCTGTTACAAGAGGTCTTAATGTGGCCTACAAAATAATAAAAAACCATAAAAATTTAATAGGTGTTGCGTTATTTCCAAAACAAAAATTGTGAGTCCCGGGGTGGGTAGATACGTGATTTTAATAGGGGTGGGTGATTGAGGGTTAATGTGGATTTTACGAAACAGTTTTAAAAAGTTTTTTACTTTTTGACAAATTGTACTGCATTTTTTAATTCTAAAAAATATTCTACATTAAAAAAATTTTTTCGGATCGGATCATCTTTTATGTGCTGCTCTGAGAAGTGGTTGGCACACACTCTAGTGGTGGCACTCGGAGTTTTTCCAACAGCTGCAGCGTTCATCTATTTCAGTGGGTACACAAAACATTGAAACCTTTTGGTCCAATTCTGTTTTGCAAATGCAGCACGTCGCTGGCATTTTTGATTTTCACTGCACTGCACTCAATTGCAATTTTTAAACCAAATATTTTTTTTATTTTTATATTATGAAAAAATGTGGCAGACAAATTTCATTAATGTGAGAATGTTTAGAAAACATAATTGGCAGTGTTCCCACCATCTTCGATTGGCGGTGGAAACTACGGAATGCAAACTGGTTTAAATAAAACGCGCACTCGTTGGGAAAAAGCCATCAGCTCAAAAACCCCAATTTATTTTCCGTACTACATGCACACGCACATCTTGCACCGATTAAACAACTTGCACCAAAAATGGACGTCTTGTCCGCTTCACGCTCACTGCAGGACTGACTACTTCGGCCAGAGACGATCGTCCCTGTGCGAACAACTCAATCGCACAGGAGATCGTCCCTATACGAAACAGTGCCAGCGAAAACCAACGGTTTTCCTTAAATACAATCAGCTTGCACCAACAATCAATAACAATACAATTAACAATCAACTTAATTCTAATCTTAGCACTCTAGTCACTCCGGCTCCACATTGGCAGGCTCCACCGGCAACATGCATACTTTCTGCACGGGTCTGGTCAATCTGCTTGTCTGGGTCTCAATCTCCACGGATCGTACAAAATTGTCCTTGCTCAGAATTAACTTGCACACTCTGCCTAGCGCCCACTGCGCTGGCGGAAAGTTCTCTGCCTTAATGAGAACTAGCTGGCCCACTCTCAAATTCTCTCTCTCTCTGCGCCATTTCTTGCGCTCCTGCAAACAACTTAAATAATCAACTTGCCATCTAGCCCAAAAAGGCTTTAACATAGTCTGGCGCTCTTTCCAAAGCTTAATGCCCTCCGTGTTTGGTTGCTCATCCAATGCAAAGGGGGGTGGTAGCACCAGCGGCTCTCCAACAAGAAAATGCCCCGGTGTCAATGCTTGCACATCCGTCGGATCGTCTGATATCGGATACAACGGCCGTGAATTCAGAATCGCTTCTACTTGCACCAATAACGTCGCAAGCTGGTCCTGTGCCAGCGTTCTCTGGCCCACGACTCTCGTTAAATGATACTTCCTGGACTTCACAGCTGCTTCGTAAATTCCACTCAAATGCTCTAGCACCTCTTGCTCCCTCCAATAGTCAATTGCTCTCTTGATCATCCTATCTGTACCAACAAACGTCGTCGCGTTGTCACTGTACATTAAGATGGGTCGCACTCCATACAAAAAAAAATCACGTTTCAGTCACCACCTAAAAATAAAATTCAGAGTGTTTAATGACTATTTGGAAAATATTGCGATTCTGAGGTAAGCCAATTGTGAGCGGTTTTGCTTCAAAAATACCTCTAATTATCATGTTTTTTGGGTGTAACTTTTTTGTTGTTGGACATTTTCGAATAATTTTTTTTGGTTAGATAAACCTTCAGGAGTGCTTGGATTGCACATATTTTGTAAAAATTTTTTTTGTTAATTTATTGAGTTCTGGAAGTTTTAATATTTATTTTTGAAGCAAAACCGCTC
The DNA here is from genome assembly GCA_964056695.1 of Melieria picta. Lineage (NCBI taxonomy): Eukaryota > Metazoa > Arthropoda > Insecta > Diptera > Ulidiidae > Melieria > Melieria picta. The sequence continues at coordinate 90,045,842 of OZ057399.1, forward strand.
ACAATTGGCTTACCTCAGAATCGCAATATTTTCCAAATAGTCATTAAACACTCTGAATTTTATTTTTAGGTGGTGACAACACCAATTTTTTTTCGCGACCCACCTTACTGTACATGCGCTCACATCTTCCACGTCTTCCGATAAATCTCTCATAGCACGCAATGAATGATTGAGTAGTTAGATCTAGCACCATATCAATATGAATAGCTCGGGTCTTCAGGCACACAAATATCGCGATCCAGCATTTGCTTTTCGCTACGTAATCATCTCGCACCCTCAAATGGACATTGAATGGTCCCGCATAGTCTAAACAAGAATGTAAAAAAGGCTTGCCCACTTGCACTCGATCGGCTGGTAAATTTGCCATCAACTGTTGCTCCAGCTTGTAGTTGTAACGCACGCACACCACACATTTGTGTAAAAATCTTCTGAGCTCATCCCTTATTCGAGGAATCCAATATTTCTGCCGAATATACTGGGTCATAACTTGCACTGCTCCATGTTTGGTTTGTCTATGCGCATAGTCAATTATCAAATATGCTAACCTTGAACCCTTCGCAATGATAACCTGATGCCTCATTTCATATTCTTTTTCTGCATTTATTAACCTGCCCCCGACTCTTATCAATCCATTTTTGTCCAAGATTGGACGTAATGGCTCTAGCTTGCTTCGTTCTGGCAACCGATTTTCTTTCCGTATCATCGCTAGCTCTTTATAAAAATCTTGCTCCTGTGATTCTTTTACCAAATATTCCATCGCACGCGATCTTTCTTCATTACTTGGAAGTGGTATTCTTGCATTCTTGCTCCTTGGCCTACGACCTACTCGCGATCTTCTAGCTCTCTCTTTTTTCGCATATCTCACCCTTAAGGCATCTATAAAACGCTTGCAATATACCAAAATATTTAATATTTTCTCCAACTTGCCCTCATACTGTGTGAGTGGGACGACCACACCGCCTCCCCCCATTTTTGGCACAAAATTACTCAATGGCCCCTCGCACACTTTTACTACATTTACTTTGATTTCTTGCTCCGCCTCTATCGAATATTTCTCCTTCACTGGCTCAAACTTGTCAGATGGCCACTGCTCCTTTGCTTGCTCAAACTTATCAGCTGGCCATTGCTCCTTTGGTTTAGATAACCAGGCTGGACCTTGCAGTCACAATTTGTTGTCCACCAATTCACTTGCTTTCAAACCTCTACTCGCCAAATCTGCTGGGTTATCTGCTGTGCTCACATGTTTCCATCTACTTGCCCCAACGCTCTGTTGTATCGCTGCAACACGATTACCAACAAAGGTCTTCAACTCTCTTGGCTGCTTGCCTAGCCAATACAACACCACAAACGAATCTGTCCACAATGTACAGCTAACATCGCTCCATTCCATTGACTGTCTAGCACTCTTTCCCAATCTAGCTAACAACTCGCACGCTGACAATTCTAGTCTCGGTATCGTCAACTTGTTAACTGGCGCCACTTTCGTCTTGGATACTAGCAAATTACATGCTATTGCCCCATTTTCACGTTCTATCCTCACATAGATAACAGCACCATACGCCTTCTCAGAGGCGTCAGCAAATCCATGCACTTCTAACCTTGCATTATTTCTTGCACCAATCCATCTTGGGATCTTAAAGTTTTCTAGCTCCTCAATCTGGCCCCAATAATCTCTAAATTTGTCTTCTAGTTCCTTTGGCAATTTTTCGTCCCATGTCACTTTCAAGCGCCATAAGTCCTGTATAATAATCTTGCCCACGACCGTTACTGGAGAAATATATCCATTTGGGTCAAACAGCTGCAGCACTCGACTTGCAATCAGACGCTTTGTAACTGGCTCCCTTATAACTAGTGTTTTCACAATGAATGTGTACTTGTCTTGCGCCACTAGCCATACTAGCCCAAGCACCTTAGCTGCTTCATCGAACTGCATCATCTCTTCCTTTTCATTTGAATGCATTTCCTCCCTGAACGACCTACTGTTCGACTTCCATTTACGAAGCTCAAACCCTGCCCCAATCAAAATCCGCGCCATTTGTTTTGCCAACGTAATGGCATCTTGCTCGCTGCTAGCACCAGATACGCAGTCATCCATGTACATGTCATTTATGATTGCATTCGCAGCTTCAGGATATTTCTCCTCTGCATCTCTTGCACACTGTATAAGTTCGCACCGAATTATGTGCTGATGACGTCATGCCATAGGTGACCACAGTCAGCCAATATTCTCGCAATGGGGTTTGCCTATTCTCGCGCCAAAATAATCTTTGCAAATCCCACTGATGTCTAGCAATCCGCACCTGCCGGAACATCATTTTGATATCCGAAGGGAAAGCGACTTTATGCCTTCTAAAACGCATAATTATTTCATGCAAATCCCTTTGCAACTTTTCGCCTAGCAACTGCACCTCATTTAACGATATGCCTTTAGTAGTACGACAACTAACGTCGAATACCACGCGAAACTTTTTGGTAACACAATGATGTGGTATATAATAAACTAATGCTCCTGGTCTAGCATGCTCACTAACTAGCTCCATGTGCCCAAGCCCCTCATATTCTCTCATAAATTCAATGTAGGACATTCTGAGTTCTGGCTCCCTTTCCAATCGCTTCTCCAAATATAAGAAGCGACGCAACGCAATCTCTCTTGAGCTCCCAATGTCATTAACTGTTTTCAATGGTATGGTAACAACAAATCTGCCGTCGCTGGCTCTGCGATATGTATTAATAAAATTGTTTTCCACTAGCTCCTCCTCTGGTGTTCTCATTACATGCTCTTTGATTTGATCAAGCTCCCAAAACTTCTTAAACAACTTGTCAAGCTCCTCATTATTCTCGCACTCAATCATAGACACTAGCTCACCTGTTTGCTCGTTGACTTTCTGCGCATGCTCTCCAAAAACGACCATACCTAGCACCGTTTCCATTAACGTCATGTTATTCAATTTATTCGGCATAATACTGATGACAATCCTTGCCACGAAACTTGCACCTAGTAAGACATGCACACTTTTCGGTTGCCAGTAATCCGGATCTGCAAGCGGATCTGGTAAACCATCTTGTGCCATCATCCGTATACTACCGGATGGTAATACTGGCCCCCACTGGCTCTCTTTTGGCAGTACCCACAGCTCTGCCTCTAGCTCACATGCCGCTGCAAACCATGGCTTTATTTTTATGTTCGCCTTCTTGCCCACTTGCATTGGCACACCGTCAATGCCCACCATCTTCTGCGCCATAGCCAAACCATTTATCCTTTATTTCTTGCTCAAGCTTCGATCGTTTTTCGTCTGGTTCGCTTAAGTTTACTGGCACACCATGCCCTCGCTCCCCGCCTCTCACTCTGGCCCCTTTCTGACGTCGGTATACTTTGCGTTTCTGCTTTGGTAGATTCTTGCCCTCAATCCTGGCTTGCACGCTGTTTGCCTGCTTCGGTGGTTCGCGGCTTGGACACAGCGCGCTGTTGTGCTTTGGCCTACCTGGGCACTTCCAGCAATCGCCCTGATAACAATTGTCCGCTCCATGACCCTTCTTGAAACAATTCGGACACAAATTGCGCCTGGAAATATAGTCTTTGCGCGCCTTTAATGACAGAGCCATAAACTCCGGACAATGATACAACATGTGATTCCCGGCACACACCTCACAAGTCATTGTCCGCGGATCTGGCACTCCCGATATCGAAGCCCGCCCTTGCCCCATTCTAGCGCCAGCAACAGCACCTGTAGCTTTTGGCTGTCTAGCTCTCTCTGGCACCACAACCACAGACTCCATGCGCCTGCGATTATCCGCTGTATTGGCCAGCGCGATCGCCTGCCTGTCAATAAAAGACAGCATTTGATCCACTGTCGGGGTGTCACTCTCCCGGGCTAGCTCCCATTGCCTGGCTGTCTCGCTATCTAGCCGCTCGTGTAGCATGTGCACCATGAAGAAGTCCCAGTGCTCCACTGGCAAACCCTGCGCCTGCAGCTGCCGTCGCACCTCATGAGTTACATTTGACATGCGCCGCAAATCGTTGGCCTTCGGCTGACCCCTCAGCTCTGGGAGCCTTATAAAATTTCGCAAATGCTCGCGCCCGATCAGGTAGCTCTGGTCGTGCATTTGGTTCAGACGCTCCCATGCCTGCGTGTAGTTCTCCGCAGAAAATTGCCATTGCCCAAACGTGAGCTTAGCATGCCCCACCAACGAGCTCGCTAAATACAAGAATTTGTACGCCGGGTCCACGCCCGCATTTTCATGCACCGCAGCTTGAACCGGTCGCGAAACCCTGGCCATTTGGTTGGTGCTCCATCGAACTCGCCCCACGTGTTCTTTATGTCGTTCTGCTGCACTGGCATCTGCACCTGCACCCTGATCTCTGGCTCATTTTGTACTTGCACCTGTCTTGGCTCCAATTGATTGATTTTGGCGTTGAACAAAGCGTGCGCCTCAAAATACTCTTCCTCAACCCGCACCAGCGTGGCTTGCTCCAGCTGCCCCCTCTGCTCCCTGGGCGTCGCGCCGATTACCTTCTCGTAGGCGTCATTATATTTCGCCCAAACTACTTCTAGGTTGGTACGGCGTACCTTCGCTTGCTCCAGCGTGACGTCCTCAAACTCTGGCCCCTTTACGAAGCACAGTGTGCGCCTGATTGTCGCCGCCAACGTCTCCAATTTATTGCATGCTGCCATTTCACTGCAATAGAAACCAAGCACCAAGGATTAGCGCAAAGTCCAAATCATTAACTGTTCTTGCCCCTGCATAGTCATTTCTTGCGCGCAACGCACACTGTGTAATAACAACAGGCTTCAACCTGTCACTAAGCACAATTTTCTGTTCCGAATTCATTCATGGCACTCTGACTAGCACACTGCTTGCAATCGTTTTTATTCCGCATTCATTCTTGGAATTCCTGGCACTCTGCATGGCGCACTACTTGCAAACGTTTTGTTTCGAATTTATTCTTGGAATTCTGACTAGCACACTGCTTGCAAGCGTTCTTGCTCTCTCTTTTCTAGCTCTCTTTTCATTTTCTTATTTTTGCTATTCTGGCTCTCTTTTCATTTTCTTATCCTTGCTATTCTGGCTCTCTTTTCATTTTCTTATTCTTGCTGCTCTAGCTCTCTTTTCATTTTCTTATTCTTGTAGCTCTAGCTCAGATATGCATATCAATCCCTTCGATACCTTTCGATTACCCTTCGATTCCAAGAATAACGGCACCATCACATCACCAGCTGAGCAATAACGGGACCGCAATTACGCGCGTCCCTTACGCACACACTCGCACCACCAGCTCAGCAATACCGGGACCGCAATTACGCGCGTCCCTCGCGCACATACTTGCACCACCGAAACCATATGCCCTGCAGGCACATGTTTCCAAAGTTTTCTCCTTGCACCACAACAACCACTATGTGGCCACTTGCGCTGACCAAACGCATGCACCAAACAAACATTAACTAGCACACGATAAACAAACTCTCCATGCACAACAACAACAATGAGCTTTCACTCGCACCAAACGCATGCGCCACGCAAGCACCTGACTGGCACACGAACGAAATTTTCGTGTACAATAACAACAATAAGCCTGCTCGCACCAACTGCGCGCGCCACGCAATCACCTGACTGGCACACAAACGAAACTCTCCTGTATAGCAACAGCAATAAGCTTGCTCGCATCAAACGCGTGCGCTACGCAACAATGATAACATGATGCGAAACTGAGAGAATTCACGAAATTTGGACGTTTTTTTTGGTCACACGAACACAATCCGTGTGAGCTGAAAAGAAAATCGTCAACCCTGCCAGCTTTCTCTCTTTGTAGAACAATTCGTATTGCAGCAAGCACCGGACTAGCAAATTTATTCCTAACGCGGGGTTGCAATTTTTATGTACTTGTAAAAAAGTATGTTCACAGTCTTATTGTAAACAGCAGTGTAAAATAAGGAAGAAAATATAAGAAATTATCAGAACTACTTGATTCAAATGAAAATGTTAGGGAAAAGTAGTAATATACAGAAATATAAAGATGTAAAAAAGAAATCCATATTTTTTTGTGCCTATCTAATTGAAACTAATTTGCATTTTCCGCACCACCACTGAGGTATGCAAAAAGGCGCGTTACCGATTTTTTTGTTGGGTGCTCGGTTCCCCAGTAGGCCTATTATCACCCATTACAACAGATATTACATTTAGATTTAAAAAATAAATACAATACAAAAACAATAAATACAATTATTAATAAATACAATTAATTATTAAATTAACATTACAATTATTATCACAAACAAATAAATATAATAAATAAATAAATAAATAAATATTAATTTGAAAACATTACAATTACTATCGCAAACAAATAAATATAATAAATAAATAATAATAAATAAATAAATAATAATAAATAAATAAATAAATACAATTATTTTAAAACATTAAAGCAACACGTAACACGCAAACATGTAACTTTGAATTTGGAATTCACGTTCCGCTGCCCGCAACACACAAACATAAATACCAAACAAACATTGATTTAAAAAATGCAGAATAGCTCAACCTACCCTTTTTGTAGGGTGTGCCATTCTGTAATTAATAAACACCAATTGCATTTTGGATATGCACTCACCTGTCACCGTCCTTTGCAGCATCGGGAAAGGCAAACAAATTGATGGCTCCCACGCAGTTCCGGACGCACTTCCTATCACTTGGCATTGTTGAATTGGTTGTTGTTGATTTGTCTGCGAAAAGAAATAAACAAATCAATCAATCAATTAGTATTTTTTCACTTTTTTTGCAGTTTTCCACTGTTTTCACTCGTAAATTGAAAAAGCGCGAACTTATTTGTGCAGCAAAATATCGCCGGTCAGGGATGCTTTTTGCGATGAACACTCTATTTCAGACGCAGGGGTGTTTTTCCCAAAGCATACAATAAAATTCAATAAAAGCTGAATAAAAAATGTGTTAAACACGTATTAAAACACTTTTAACTGGTTTTCGGGAAAGATTGTAATTTTTTAATCATTTTTCTTCCAAAAGATTACATAATTACAAAGAATTAAAAATTTATTTTCCTATGCTTAAAAACTTGAAAGCACACGCAGCCCTCGCCATGGCCGTTGTATGGGAAATCAACATTACGTTCCTGCGCAACCTTGGGGTGTGATGTTTGGCAAAATCAACCGTGGGGTCTGATGTTATCGGTGTATTAGTGCGGATTTTGAGTATGTATTGTGGTCGAGCGTTCTCAGTTTCGCATCATGTTATCATTGCTACGCAAGCACCTGACTGGCACACACACAAAACCTTCCTGTACAACAACAGCAATAAGCCTACTTGCACCAAATGCGCGCGCCGCGCAATCACCTGACTGGCGCACAAACGAAATTTCATTGCACAACAACAACAATAAACTCGCTAGCACCAAACGCGTGCGCCAAGCAGGCACACAAATGAAATTTCCTTGCACAACAACATCAATAAACTCGCTAGCACCAAATGCGTTCGCCAAGCAGGCACACAAATGAAATTTCCTTGCACAACAACAACAATAAACTCGCTAGCACCAAAACGCGTGCGCCAAGCAGGCACACAAATGAAATTTCCTTGCACAACAACAACAATAAACTCGCTAGCACCAAAACGCGTGCGCCAAGCAGGCACACAAATGAAATTTCCTTGCACAACAACAACAATAAACTCGGTCGCACCAACGCGTGCGCCAAGCAAGCACACGAACGAAATCTCCTCGCACAACAACAATGATAAACTCGCTAGCACCAAAACGCGTGTGCCGAGCAGGCACACAAACGAAATTTCCGAGCACAACAACAACAATAAACTCGGTCGCACCAACGCGTGCGCCAAGCAAGCACACAACTGGCACACAAACGAAATTTCTTTGCACAACAACAACAATATGCTTACTTGCACCAAAACACATGCACCAAACAAGCACTCAACTGAAACGATTCCTTCATGCACCACAACAATAGCACATTTGTGTTCCAGAACGGATCACCCGCACCACGCTCCTAGTGGACTGTAGCTCACCGATTGCTGCTGCTTCTTTTCACCAATTCACAATTTAACAGACAATTCACTTAACGATGCTTTTGCCTCTACATTCACTGCTCGAATGAAAAAGAAACGAATTGCACAGCAATCGGCGACTCGCTCCTTTTTTCCTCTTTCTCGTTCCTTGCGCCTTGTTCTCGCGCCAAAATATTGCGCTTGTCTCGCTCTTCACGCACCACCTCAGCTCCTTCTAGCACACATTCCACGCGAGAGCCCTTCGCACAACGCTGCTCGCTGGAAATGTCCCGTTTCTTTCGCCTGCTCATCCGATTTTTCGCGCACAAAGGAATCGAAAAAAATGGGCGCTCCATAGGTCGCTAATATCTGGCTCGACACGTACCACAATGTTCCCACCATCTTCGATTGGCGGTGGAAACTACGGAATGCAAACTGGTTTAAATAAAACGCGCACTCGTTGGGAAAAAGCCATCAGCTCAAAAAACCCAATTTATTTTCCGTACTACCGATTAAACAACTTGCACCAAAAATGGACGTCTTGCCCGCTTCACGCTCACTGCACGACTGACTACTTCGGCCAGAGACGATCGTCCCTGTGCGAACAACTCAATCGCACAGGAGATCGTCCCTGTACGAAACAGGCAGATATCAAAACAAGAGTATGTGACTATGGCAAAAACCATAGTGAAATAAATAAAGTGAACCAGATACTAACAACTCTCTTGAATCGGCATGCTTATTTTATGTCACTATGAACAAATTTGTCAAATACTTAACTCTTTTTGTTCAAAAAATAATTTTTTTTTTCCAAGAGGCAGAACGTCTGCAGCGTAGCAAAATAAAAATTACTGAAATGCCGAAGGACATTTAAATGTGCAGCAAAAAAGAAAGTGGGGAAGTATTTGTAATACTGAGTTCGGCACACATGCGTTCGAGAACAGCAAACTCAAATGGGTTAATTCAAATCGAATTGACGTGAAACAAATTTTCAAAGCACTTGACATTTGTAAGCATGCCTCTCCCTAGCTGGTTCACTTTATTTATTTCATAGTATAATAATAAAGTAGTCTAATCAAAGAGAGTACCCCTAAGGCACCTCTATTTTGATTGACAAATATTGCCAAAAAAGTCATCAGCAGAGTAAACAAAGTTGTATTAAAATATACCTAAGCATTTTTCCTTTGCTTTAAGTACGATTTTATTTGAATGAAGTTGCGACTGTGGTTGAACATTTTTTGAACTGAAAAATTTCAAACATCAAAATTGAGATCATTTCAAAAAATTTTGTTTATTTTGAGCGGGAGAGTTTTGATTAGACTACTTTATTATTATACTATGATTTATTTCACTATTTATTTTACTATAAAATTTCAACAGTATCAACAGTGATACTGAATTGTTTTTGGTTTCCACCTAAAAAAAAATGGTTATTTTTCCTCTGATTTGGTTATTTTTTTATCAAATTGGTTTTTGTTTCAGGCGTGCAACAACCGTGCCGTAGACGTCAGGGTGAGACTTCAACCCACTTAACCCTCTTCCATAGTGAAATAAACCAAGTGATCTAAGTAGGGACGTTTGTCAAACTCGGCACTCTTATTTTAGCATATTCAAAAAAAAGGTAAACAAATAAATGTCAAAACAATGCAGCAATGAAGTGAGAAAGCCTTGCAATTATGTGCAAGTGGTCTTAGCTCGAGAGTTGAAGGCCTCTTGGAGCAGCCTATTTTGTACAATTTTTATAAAACATTACCAAGTGAATTTTGGACCAAATTATTACAAAAATGTACCACATTGGATTTACTGACTACTACTCCACTACATAACATTTCTTTTTCTTAGGTCCTTTTTAGGCACAATTGCTTTATGTGCCTAATTCGACAAAAGAGGTTTTCAAAATAAGAGTGCTGTCACTACTTGGATCACTTGGTTTATTTTACTATACCCCCTCCAGCTGTCCGATCAGTTCTGCGTCAGAAAGAATTGTGCAAACAGGGTTTTATTTGGGGGTCGGGGGGTTTGTGTACAACTTTTGAGTCCAATAACATTGAAATTCTCGAAATTGGATTTAAGCATCTCAATAGCATAAATTTATTTACTAAATTTATTTTTTTATTATAGAATATGATGTAATATAGAACGCGCATGTGGGCACAAAAGTGTTTGCTGCTGTTATGATGCGAGCGGGAAGAGCGAAGCGTAGGCATTTGAGCATGTTAACCCTTTGATGTCAAATGTTGCCTAAAGGCAACATTGTATATTTTCGGTCATACTTCCTTTTGTTTTTGTTATTTTTGCTAACGGTTATTTTTCAGCTGAAATTAATATGTGTGAGCATTGGTTGACGAAGTCACATTGTTAAAATCTTTACAAGTGATCATTTGCGAGCTAGTTGAAGTGGCGATCAGGCGTGTGAAAAAAAGTGGGAAAAGTTGGTCAACAAAAATTCAAATAAAAGTTAAACACGCAAGAATTTTTTTTATAAAAAGTGAATTTTATTACAAATAACAGGTAAGAATATAAAATAAAGTTTGCAAAACTTAAAAAAAGTTTTTGTTGTTATGTCAGGAATTTCATGAACACAATGTTGCTTATAGTTAACATCTGTCCATAGTGGTTATAATTTTTGCTTTTTGTTTTGTTCCATGTTTTTGCTTTTTTTTTGTTAGAAATGCGTCCAAAAGGTCTCACAGAATCAGAAATAAACCAAATAATCAATTTCGACTGGAATAATTCTGATGATGAAGAAGGTGAAGAAGAAGAAGAGTTATGTGATTCCAATATTGAGAGAGTCATTGAAGAAACAATTGATGAGGTAAGTGTTATGACATTTCATTACATTTTAGTTCTATTGAGTCTATTGAAATCCCGTTCAGGGAAGGGAAAGAGGAGAAAACGTTGAAATAAAGTTGATCACCAGAATTCTTGAACAAGATGTACATGCTGATGAAGAAGTTGATAATGAAGTGGATACAGAAAACATCGTCACAGAAAGATTTGAGAAAATCAATCTGGAAAGTTTGAGATGGAGGAGCACGAGCCTACCCGATTGCGAAACTGCTTGGAAAGAAGAAACAGTTTGTGGAGAAGTCAAAGAACCAATACAATATTTCAGTGAGTTTCAGACGATTCTTTGGCGTACTTCTTTATTTAGGCGTAATACAAGTTCCAAATTTACGAATGGCTTGGATGCCTAACTTCAGATTATCAGCTGTTGCAGATTCTTTATCAAGAGTACGCTTTGAGAAAATCAAAGAAGCTTTTCACATAAATGATAATACTCAACAGCCGGAACGTGGATCAACTTCTTACGACAAACTTTATAAAATACGTCCATTACTGGAAAAAATGAAAGAAAAATGCAACAAAATAGACCAGGAGGAACACCAGAGCATTGATGAACAAATGATTAAATATAAAGGACGTCACAGTCTAAAACAATACCTTCCAATGAAGCCCAATAAGTGGGGTTTTAAAATGTTCACAAGAGCTGGGGTTTCAGGTATCGTATACGATTTTGCGCTCTTTGTAGGAAAAGGAACGTGTCAATCTTTTGGATTAGGGATCTCATCAGATATTGTGTTGCACTTAACTTCTAATGTACCACAAAACAAGAATTATAAATTGTTTTTCGATAATTGGTTCGCTTCCATAAGCCTGATGAGTGCGCTAAAAGAAAGAGGCATTTTAGCAGCAGCAACAATTCGAAGCAACCGAATGAAAAACTGTTGCCTTATGAATGAAAAAGAGCTCATGAAAAAAGGTCGTGGATCTTATGATTTTAAATTTGAGGCAGTCCATAATTTAGTTGCCTGCCGCTGGTACGACAACAAGAGTGTTCAACTAGTCTCAAATTATATAGCTGAAAATCCAGTGTCAGAATGCAAACGCTGGTGTGGTAAACAAAATAAGTATATGAATATACCTAGACCTGCTATTGTCGAGTGTTATAACAAGCATATGGGAGGCGTAGACCTGGCTGACATGTTGTTAGAGTTGTATAAAATCAACCACCGTTCTAAGAAATGGTATATGCGTATAGTATACTGGTGCCTCAGCACAGCAGTAGTCAATAGCTGGTTGTTGTGTAGAAGAGACCTAAAAAATCAAGACGGAATAACAAAACATATGTCATTGTTAAATTTTCAATTGATGATAGCAAACGAGCTTCTACACGCGTCTGATATTACGCCAGTAAACCCACGTAAAAGAGGTCGTCCGTCGGCAAGCATGCAATCAGATTCACCATCTAACACTTCAACCGTTTCATCACAAAGCTCATCGACGTCAACAAAACGATCATACATATCAGAACCTCCAAAATCCATGCGTATGGATCAAGCCGGTCATTGGGTTAAATGGGGAGCAAAAGGAAGGTGTAGACTATGCCAAACCGGAATTCCAAAATCAACATGTTCAAAATGTAAGGTACATTTATGTTGTAACCCACAAAAAAATTGTTTTGTTTCATATCACACATGAAATGTATCAAAAATGAATAAAAATAGCATAAAATATCAATACTCGTTTGTGTTTTAAAATGTACCACCATGGCTCAATGTTGCCTATAAGCAACATTTCATAACGGTAAAACCAGAAGTGATAGAGGTTTGAAATTGATATCAGTTCATATTCAAGGCTCAACCAATAACCTAATATATTCAAAATATTTTTAACCACGCCCACTTTAATTCTGACATTAAAGGGTTAAGTTCATAACTATTCTGTTAGATTTGCGTAGGACAACAGAAAAAAGCAATGTTGTTGTTCGCAACGGCTTCGCTCGTGTACATTGGAATAGTGGTTGTTGTGGCGTAGTGATCGCTCAATCATTTTTTGCATGTATGTTTATTGATCTTGTTTGCCGAAGCGCAAGCTGAGAACAAACCATGATACAATAATAGAAGGTAGAACCGCTGTCAATTGTTTTGACACTAAACGTGCTTATTGACGTTTTTCGTATTTGTCAAAAGCTTGAGCCGTGATGCCACTTCGATGTAATATTAAATTAGAAATATTTAAGGTTCTTGGAATTTTAAGATCTTTTTTAAAATAAACACGGAATAGACATTTCACTGTAACTAACTAATACATTTTGGGCGAAAGTTTAAAAATGTTAATGCACATTCAACAGCAGATAATATATTGCTGTATTAAAAAAATGTTCAAGGGATTTTCTAGCAACAGTACGGTAGCACATTTTCAAAGAAGAACGTCAAAAAGACCTTTAGTGTCAGATGCGCAATATGGCGGCTGAGAAGAAGCATCGGCTCTACCTTCTATTTTTGTATCATGGAACAAACAACGAACCAAAGCGTTGTTTCAACGCAAGGTATATTAACAAGGTACGCCAGGCTCAGAGAGCCGTCAAAATAAGGGGGCCAAATCAGAGTTGCTTTTTGTTAGGAATGAATTGTTGGTTGCATCTTTTAGTATTTGTTCCTCAAACTGTAAAAACTGCGTTTGTGTAGGGCAAATGTTATGATTAAAAGAAAATTCTTGTTTTTAGCAACATATAGTTTTAATAGAATGCCACAAAGATATTTTGGTATTAATTGTTATCGTGTTGCTGAATGTCTTATACATTTTTGCCCATTCAAAAATAAAAATGTAATGTTAATTTCTATGGAAGAGTTTTTGATAATTTTTTATTTACGTAAAATGTTTTTCTCAATTGTTTTTGTTTTACATTTTTGTTTAAGTTCCTTATTCTAAAATACATGCTGCATTAAAAAAAATGCAGCATGTTGTTTTACTTCTTCAGCAAGCTGAACAGAATTAGAAAAAGAACATACAATTTCGCACAAATTGCTAACACATAAAATTTCCAATTTCAATTTATTTCATTCTCTCATTTGTATTCATTCCACAATATATTTTATTGCGTATCGGGCGGGTGTCATGGGCTATATTTCGCGTACATGTTTTTTACAATGTTACCCCAATCTGTACACAAAAGTATAGTTGTGCAAACAATATTAACACTAATAGTAGGTTCTTTATTCTACAAAAAGAGCAACCGTTCACAAATAAGAGGGTGAAGTGAAGCATTTAAAGCTGCCGCTCCCAGCCTGGCGTACCTTGTTAATATACCTTGGTTTCAACGAATATGATTCGGGATTCGCTAATGTTTTTTGTTTTTGTCATTTATTTATGTATGCTTTTTTGTGTTGCCGATTTGTTTTGCTGCACAAATTGCTGTAAAGTCACCATCAATCGAATCTTTGAGGTGTATGGCTTTTTTCTGTGCGTTTTGATTGATTTAAAAATTTGCAAATATTTATACGTGGTTGATCCCAATTTAAAATGTTTACAAATATTTTTACGTGGCAAGTTCCAAGTAAAATTATTTGTTTATGTTGTTACATGGTTGATTACAATTTTCAAAAACACGGGAAGACGTTTCAAAATTAATTGAAATCAAAAATAATTAGACACGGGTTTTTAATTTTTGAAAATCTAAATCTAACGGGGAAACCAAAGGTTAAAAGTTTGTATGGACAAACATACTTTAATTGGTCTATTGACTTTAAATATGGTGAAAGCACTACAAATGAGAAATAATTAGACAAGTATTTTGTCATAAAAATCTTACGGGCTCAACAAAGGGGAAAACAAACTTGATTTATTGGGTCCATTGATTTCAAACTTGCGTGCAGAGCCGCCGGGCCCTGATAATTTTCGAAGGAAAACCTTAAAAAACTGTTATTAAGGCATGCCTACTTTTAAGAATAGTGTAAATATTTTACACCTGAATGGGTCCATGGCGAATGCTGTGACCATAAAGTTACAGTATTGTAACGATAAGACAGTCTGTCGCTGGCAAAGCAACACTGTCGCTACGCGCCGTGCCATAATTCAACCTGGCAATGATGACCGCGATAATGGAAACTTTTAGTCGAACCTGACAATGATGGCCGCGATAATGGACACTTTTAGTCCAACCTGGCAAGGATGGTCGCGATCATCATGGAAACCATTAGTCCACCAAAGTAAATCCTAAGTAGCGACACTCTTTGACAACCAGACGTCGATTCTGTATGACAAGAACTGTCAAATTGTTGTTGTTCACGTGTAAAACTGAGCTCACCACGGTGGCCGGTCACTAGTGGCAGGATTGCGTGTACGTGAAAAATACTGAACAAATTGCTGTTTCTATGAATTTCTTAAACGTAATTTAAGACGATTTTATAAAGGAACCGCTGACTTTTGATGTTGGTATCGCCAAAGAGAGGAACATTGAATAAAACTCTCATAAATTAGTTGATTTTCGGCAAAATTTTTGAACAAATTTGAATTATTTCGTTTGCTGTTCAAAATCAACTCTGCCTGGATATATATATTTACCACAATCATCATGGAATTGGTATAAACGGTATAATAACATATATGACAAGACTCAGCGAGCCAGTCTGCTAGCTGCTCCGGCGACTGATGCGCAATGTGGCTACATGAAAGCGACACACCGTTTAAGAAATAATACATGATTGCAGACTATTTGGCACCGCACCACAGGCGGGCAACATTGCAAACACTGCGTTTTGGGCCAGTTTGCACATTTTCCTTGATTTTGCGCGACTTTCCGTGACATTTTTTTATAAACAAATGGGGTTATTTGCGCACCGTGGGGAATATTTACACATTGTGAGGTGAGAGTGGTAAAATTATTATAAAACAGGGTTGAAATTTTTGCTATCGATGGTGAATATAGAAATGTATTTAGATGGAAAATGTTTGTAATGATTATGATTTCATTTAAATTTTTCATTCAGTTCAGTCGCATCAAAGATATTTAATAATGAATACGAAAATGTTCTTCTGAACACATTCATCATCTTTTGATTAAATTATCGTGTTGTGAGTTAGTATTACCAATCAAAATGAATGAAAACATATTTTTAGTACGTATTAAGAGTTCTGAAGATGCACGACATTACTATAACACACAAATTTTGAAATAATTTATTACAAGAAACTTTGTCGTTCGCATTTTACCTTATACGATAACAAAATTACCTTGATATTGATTCGGAATGTTTTATGTTTTCATCATGAAATTATTTGTGCGAAAGCAAAATAGAAATTTGTATTAAAATGTTGTCTATTTTAATCAATTGTGGTTATAACTATTGTATTTCTACAGTAATTTTACAGTTTCGTTAAGATATTTAATCTTTCACACATTTCTTTATTTGTTGATTGGAAAGAGCAGTCAGAAAATTAGGCACAAAATTTGCTCCCAAAACCAAACGAAAATCGTTGTGGGTTAACACTGCTTGTGCGGCAACACTGCCACTAGTGTCCGGCCAAAAAGAAGTCGCGCTACTTAGGATATACTTTGAGTCCACTCTGGAATGTGCGAGAACGATCTGCGCGATGGCCGGACAGGTATAAAAGGCAGCCGGGTGCGGCGCAGCGAGTCAGCAAAGTATATCCTAAGTAGCGCCACTTCTTTTTGGCCGGACACCAAAGCCAGTGTTGCCGCAGAAGCAGTGTTAGCCTACAACGATTTTCTGTTGGTTTTGGGATGCCTAATTTGATGCCTAATTTTCTGACTGCTCTTTCCAATCAAGAAATAAAGAAATTTTTGAAAGATTAAATATCTTAACGAAACTGTAAAATTACTGTAGAAATACAATGTTATTACCACAATTAATTAAAATATACAACATTTTAATACAAATTTCAATTTTGCTTGCGCACAAATAATTTAATGATGAAAACATAAAACATTCCGAATCAATATCAAGGTAATTTTGTTATCGTACAAGGTAAAATGCGAACGACAAAGTTTCTTGTTATAAATTATTTCAAAATTTGTGTGTTATAGTAATGTCGTGCATTTTCAGAGCTCTTAATACGTACTAAAAATATGTTTTTAATCATTTTGATTCGTAATACAAACTCACAACACGATAATTTAATCAAAAGATATTCATCATCTTTTGATTAAATTATCGTCATCTTTTGATTATAAATTATTCAGAAGAACATTTTCGTATTCATTATTAAATATCTTTGATGCGACTGAACTGAATGAAATAATTTAAATGAAATCATAATCATTACAAACATTTTCCATCTAAATACATTTCTATATTCACCATCGATAGCAAAAATTTCAACCCTGTCTTATAATAATTTTACCACTCTCACCTCACAATGTGTAAATATTCCCCACGGTGCGCAAATAACCCCATTTGTTTATAAAAAAATGTCACGGAAAGTCGCGCAAAATCAAGGAAAATGTGCAAACTGGCCCAAAACGCAGTGTTTGCAATGTTGCCCGCCTGTGGTGCGGTGCCAAATAGTCTGCAATCATGTATTATTTCTTAAACGGTGTGTCGCTTTCATGTAGCCACATTGCGCATCAGTCGGCGGAGCAGCTAGCAGACTGGCTCGCTGAGTCTTGTCATATATGTTATTATACCATTTATACCAATTCCATGATGACATGAACTATTATTGATTGTAAATTATTTTTTAAATCATTTCATCATGTACGAATTCCAGCATTAAGCAAAATTTTAAATTAAATTTCAAAGTGATACCAACATTTATTTGTGGTGAATATATATATCCAGGCAGAGTTGATTTTGAACAGCAAACGAAATAATTCAAATTTGTTCAAAAATTTTGCCGAAAATCAACTAATTTATGAGAGTTTCATTCAATGTTCCTCTCTTTGGCGATACCAACATAAAAAGTCAGCGATTCCTTTATAAAATCGTCTTAAATTACGTTTAGGAAATTCATAGAAACCGCAATTTGTTCAGTATTTTTCACGTACACGCAATCCTGCCTTCGGTGTCCGGCCACCGTGGTGAGTTCAGTTTTACACGTGAACAACAACAATTTGACAATTCTTGTCATACAAAATCGACGTCTGGTTGTCAAAGAGTGGCGCTACTTAGGATTTACTTTGGAGTCAGTCTGATTTTGACTAGTGAAGGTGCCACACGGAGTAATTAAGCAAATAATTAAGTGTAAAGACCGTAAAGTGTGAATTTTGTGAAATAAAGTGACTGTTGGTTTTTATTGACTGCGTTTGAGAAATTAAGTGTGTTTTTATTTTAAATTGCACAATCCAGAGATACGTACTAGCCCACTAGAACTAGTATTCGTAACAGTATGAGATTTTCTTATTTTAAGTCTTTTAAGCAAGCATTATACACTAGTCAGAATAAGTTTGCGTACAAGGGGTACATAGTTTTTTCATATGAAAAATAAATCACTTAAAGTAATTTTTCAAAAACAAAATATTTTTTATTTTTTCCATAAACTTAGTTCTTTTATTCTATTAAGATAATAATAACAAAAACTTGACCAAATTGTAAAAGAAGGGCCAAAAACAAAATGTGTTATGAATTCACCTCAGAAAAAGTTTGCGTACAAGATAAGGTTATGTAGCAAAAATTTAATTTAAACTATGTTTTGTCCAAAAATTAATAACTTTTTGGATATGCTTTTCTCGCTTGAACTCCCTGCAGAAGTTTCGGCGTAAATTTTATTAAATTCGGTGTTTTTTCAGCGGTTATTTTTTTATATCCTTGAATTGTTATATTTGTTTACTATATCTTTGAAGATGGAGTGCTGTTGGGCTCAGGGTTCAAGTAAACCCCTAATATACTCAATTAGATGCACGTTAGGTGACTAGGGAGGAACTTTTTCAACTTTGTTGAGCCAGTTAATAGCAAACATAGCTTCACATTGTATGCCTTGCGCCTTAAGGTCATCGTAAAGTTGAAAAGAAATGTTGGAACCTGATCCAAAATTTTGAAACCTTGGCTTGCATAAGCTTTTAGAATATGTAAATAACCCCTCGGAACCATTTCTGAATAAAAAAACACAGCCTGCTCACTCCTTTACTAGACATGCAGCCCCATACCATACCGCCTCAAATGCTATGCTTTACTGTTAATTTCAGATTTTTGTTATTAACTGAATCGTCTTCAAATTAGTTGATGCCTTTTAATGCAAAATATGCCAAACCATTATCAGAGAATAATAAATCTGCCTACTCCATAGATAACAACACATAGTCCCGGAAACCCGGTTTTCTCGACTCTTTGATGGACTCTTTCACGAAAGAAATTCTGTGCTCCTTGTTAGTAAGCTAAATATGGGCTTCTTACATGCTATTATGTAGGGGAAATATGTTTTTTCATGACTTTTCTTATAAAGGCACTGCTACTGGGTTTTATAAAATATTTGTGTACATTTCTGAAGTTATTGGATGCAACTAGCCTAAGATTATGACGCACTGATCGCAAAACAATCTAATCCTATTGCTTGGGTAGCTTAACCCATTTCCTTCCTCTGTTGCGTATACGCAACGTTACTATTTGAAAAATTCGTATGTGCAGTGTGTGTGAGGTATTGCGATAAATTTTTTTTGTTCGGAAGGTATATCCTCAGGCTTTCTTCTCCTCCATATCTCAACCACCTACAAAACACACACTGACACACACACTTGTATATGTAGACACATGTTTTTCAGACAAATTTTGAATCGCACACTAAAAATTGTCAAACGTTAATTCTTTTTTTGGTCGACATGAAAATACGTTCACATAAAGGCAAGGAAAAATTATAATTGGTTTGTGAATTATCTGGGTGTCATTATGCGTGTTCTAGATAAGTCTCGAATCTGTGTTGCGTGTACGCAACGTTGGCGCGCTGTTCGACAAATGAATTCGATTTTCGATGATTTCGATTTCGATAAGTTTTTTAAGAATAACTGATAGCATATATATCGATTTTACATGAATAATAATTTTTTTCGCAAAAACGGCGAAAATGGGTTAAGAAAATGGCCAGATCGTAGCAAAGAAGCAAGAATTTCTGGTTTTTTTTTTAATTTAAGATGGCTTTTCGAAATGACGAATGTGCTCTTTCTCTAATTTCACGAAATTTTTTGTCAATTTGGGAAAGATTTAGTAAGATTATTCTTGTATCCATTTTTATTTTTTTTCGCTTGGGTTATATTGCTTTCTATATAATTTCAAGCACATATACGTTTAGAAATAATTTAAAAGTCCGTTTACTGCTCAATGGAATACAAATTTCCAAATGAAAATAAAAAACATAACTGGAAATTCCCGTAATTAGTTTTGTACGCAAACTTATTCTGCACCGTATTGTGAATAAATACGAATATATGGAAAATTATTGTTTTAATGCATCTAAAACACAACAAAAAGTGCAGTTAAGGCATATATGAATAATGTGGATAAGTTTTGGTAAACAGAGAACCAATTTATGAGGTCAAAATTGATGATAACATAATTTTGACATGCCTGTACGCATACTTTTTCTGACTAGTGTATGTGGGCCGTAAAAAAAGTTCCAAACAACGGTACTTTAAAAATTATTGCGGGCTAATAAAAACGACTTCCCTTCTTTCCATTTCCCTTTTTTATTGTTGATTACTTGATTGTTCTGTTGATTACTTATTATTATTTATTTTTTGTTGCTTGTAGCGATCATATAAGTCGCCATGCCAACCATATTTTATTTTCTTTTCTATGATTTTGAGCACACTACAGTCGGCAGTGAGTTCGGGAGCAATATGCGACGCCGTGCAGGCTTATAGAAGAAGAACAATAGCCAGAAATAGAAATTGTTTTACAATTTAAGCTTTTCGCCAGCGCAACAATAACAACAGCACATCGTGTTCACTTCCCAATCATCCCAATCATCGCTGGCGCAGCAGTGTGCTAACTCAGACTCGCTTCAGTGAGCGCAACCAAAGAGCGCAACACATAAAACTACGTTCTCGCTTGTAAAGCAAGCCTTCTGTATGTTTATTTTCTTTGCTTCTACCACAGAATAAACAGTATATAGAAGGCGCATCTGAAATAATTTTGCGATTTAATTTCAGACGCGGGCGGGAAGCGCAAAGATGAGGAAAATGTATATGGAACCGAGAGAGTAAGCGCAAGCGAGCGGAGAGCTGCTTTGCGATCCTCTCTTGCATTCTCGCACTCATTCGATGGATTGGTTTATTCTCATTTCGACAACAACACGCAATGTTGTTGTTTTCCGCAGCAAGCCAGCGCTTGGCTTTACTCGGCCAAGGTATATTAACAAGGTACGCCAGGCTGGGAGCGGCAGCTTTAAATGCTTCACTTCACCCTCTTATTTGTGAACGGTTGCTCTTTTTGTAGAATAAAGAACCTACTATTAGTGTTAATATTGTTTGCACAACTATACTTTTGTGTACAGATTGGGGTAACATTGTAAAAAACATGTACGCGAAATATAGCCCATGACACCCGCCCGATACGCAATAAAATATATTGTGGAATGAATACAAATGAGAGAATGAAATAAATTGAAATTGGAAATTTTATGTGTTAGCAATTTGTGCGAAATTGTATGTTCTTTTTCTAATTCTGTTCAGCTTGCTGAAGAAGTAAAACAACATGCTGCATTTTTTTTAATGCAGCATGTATTTTAGAATAAGGAACTTAAACAAAAATGTAAAACAAAAACAATTGAGAAAAACATTTTACGTAAATAAAAAATTATCAAAAACTCTTCCATAGAAATTAACATTACATTTTTATTTTTGAATGGGCAAAAATGTATAAGACATTCAGCAACACGATAACAATTAATACCAAAATATCTTTGTGGCATTCTATTAAAACTATATGTTGCTAAAAACAAGAATTTTCTTTTAATCATAACATTTGCCCTACACAAACGCAGTTTTTACAGTTTGAGGAACAAATACTAAAAGATGCAACCAACAATTCATTCCTAACAAAAAGCAACTCTGATTTGGCCCCCTTATTTTGACGGCTCTCTGAGCCTAGCGTACCTTGTTAATATACCTTGTACTCGGCCACTTTGAAATGGTGGTTGTTTTGGCAAAGCGATTGCCAGTCACTTTTTCCTATGCAAATTTTGCCTGCCCGCTTCTTGTTCTTGTTTGTAAAAAAGCAAACGCAGAGCGAGCACGTGCCGGCGAATTTGTTTATTGTCACTATCACTCGAATCTTCGAGCTGAATGGTCGTTTTTTTGTTCATGCTGCGCTTAGATTAATTGATATTAAATTTTGCAAATATTTAGACGTGGTTGATCTAAAATAAAAATTTTTACAAATATATTTACATGGCTAGTTCCAAGTATAATTACACTGTTCTGCAAAAAAAAATTTTTTTGCACTCATTATTGTGCACGATTATTATAGATGTGATATTTCTCAACAGAAACTGGGTTTTAAAAAATTCGTATCACGTATATATTTTTTGTGAGGGAATTTTTAAGAAAATAATTTTTTGTTCGTTAATCGTTTTAATAATTAGGACAAAATATTACATATAATCACACTAAAAACATTAAAAATCATAAGGCAATGTAATTACATGTTGTTTCTATCATTTTACTAGTAGTTTTTTTTCTTTTCATATTTTCTACTGGAGTTTCGCGACGAATCGACGAATCGCGATCGATGTGTCCTAAACTAACCAGCCAACACATTTTTCCTAATTCTTTCGAGAAAATGAAAGTAAAACTGGCAACCCAAGTTTTCAGCAGGACTGTTCAAGCTGCTATTAGGACAACTGCTGAAACTATAGGTTTCAAAAGTTGCTCTAAAAAATTGGCTTCATCTACGGCCAGCTTTATAGAAAATATTGACAAAATATTTGATTGCCTAAACAGTGGATCGTTATATTCCAAAAATTTTTACAGATCTGCGATTCAACTCAACAGCTTATCACATGAGTATATAAAATTCTTCCTTAAATACCTGGATGAAATCTCATTTGTTGACAAAAAGAAAAAAGTATTTTTTCTAGATGGGATGAAACTTACTCTAAATGCTGTTTTGCTATTAGTAGACGAGCTTTTTGAGAAAAAATCCGAAATTTTTTTTTCAAGACGAGCTTGAAAATATGTTTTTTATACTACGACAAGAAGGTGGTAATAATATAAATCCATCAGTGGCTGATATTAAAAATATATTAGCACGCTTAATGGCCGCCAAAATTGTGCAATTGAGTTCCCACAGCAATTGTGAAGAATTAAATGATACTACGTTTGAAACGCTTTCTAATATCGTATTAAATCTCGACTCAGCTCCTGAACATAACGAAGAAACTAGTCAAACCGATTATTTCGAAGTGGATAATAATACAGCCATCCTTGCCGATTTCATATTAAATGATAATTTTCAGAACTGTTCTGAATTTACCATTGATTTAGCGTCTTTAAGATATTTTTTGGGTTATGTTGTTTACAAAATACTTCCCAAAATAAACTGTGAAACATGTGCAGGTGAATTGAGAAAAGAAGATGAGGTACTAACAGTTCCTAGTGAACTTTTCATATTTCACAAAAACTTTAACTCTCTCAAAGATTTCGGCAATCTTATTAGTCCATCGCAAATTCTATTAGAGATAAGCAAAGTACTTATTTCAATTTTCCGCAGCATTTTTGAAAAACAGCCACAAATTGTAGGCATAAAAAATTTAATAAAAGTTAAATGTCAAAATGCTACACCACAATGGTTTTCCACATGTCCTGATCATAAAAACACAATTTTGGATTTTATGATCTTAGTTCTTCTCAGGGAGCATTGTTCATGGGCCTCAGAAAAGAAAAATGTAACTAAACCCCGAAAACTTAAAATCCTAAAATCGTAATAAACTCTGGTTATTTTGACCAAACTTATTCCCTGACTTATTCCCACAATTGGCGGTTTGTTTTATCGTAGTATTGTGAGTCGCTGCGCTCCTTACAGAAATCAGCCAAAGCAAAAATTTATTCTAACTTCAGTTGTTAGCCAGCGACAACAACAACCACAGGCTGTCGCCTTTCCCCTGTACGCGTTTCCTCCATCACCATGCATGCGGCACGTCGCTTTGTTGGCCAACAACAACAACCACATATATGGTGCGTTATTGTTTTGTACACCGGCATGCGATCAATACTTTTATCTGTTTGCTCTCCGAACATTTGATTTTGCGCTCTCACAGCTTCTCATTCTACGCTCTCGCGCTCTGTGCGTTCTCGTCCCCTCTACTGCTTCCCCCGCACCCACAAACGGGTCCATGGTTCAACTATAAGGTTGTAGCAAGCCACCGGCTGATCGTTTATGGCTTCTGTCAAAATCGTCGGTGTGCTGTGTTGCCGCATCGGTTGAAATGAAAATACCTGACTGAAAACAACTGACCTGAGCACTGTTCCCGTTTTTTGACTCAACTACAGCACCGTCTGGCAACAATCACTTTTGTATGTTTTCAGTTTCTCCCTCTTTCGTCGGAAAATATCAGCTGATTTTGACAGTAACGATAAACAATCCTACCAACAAAATACATGTAGTTTTTGGTGTTGCGGGCATGCTATTACCTTATTATTGTGCCATGAACGGGTCCTACCGCTGGAACCCGCAAAGAAAATTTTCTTAACACCAAATGCGCATTCTGTATATTGTTTGTTCTGTGCTTCCACTCACAAGTTACGCTGAAGTTACAGAGAATTCTGCTGTTAGTAACAGAGGGTTCTGCTGTCAATAACAGAGGGTACTACCAGCAGTACCCGCCATACAACGCGTTTGCTTGTATGAGATGCGCGTTCTATATTACTTCATATTCTTTGATTCTATGCTAGCCAGTGTTGCTATGTTCCAACTTTTGCATTTTTATGTTTTGTTTTGATGTAAGAGTCCAATTAAAATCTTACAAAAAAATGTGAATGCAGATGGCGAATGTGTTATTTCACGAAGTACTATAATTCAAAAATATTCATTAAATGTAAATAACATAAACCAAATGATAGGTTTTTTGGTTCATGCAGCTCTCGGTCGGTATGCCGCTCTCAAGAAAAGCGAAAACTTCATGTAAGAAAAAGCTCAAGAAATGTTCAAGCAAATTTCCTTGAGTCATATATTCTTGAGGTGAAAAGAAAACTGATTCGGTTTTTAAATACTTTTTTCATTGAAAAGTGAAAGTGGCAACACTGTTTTCGGCAAGAAATATATGTGTAGCTATTTATTTCTTAAAGGAAACGTGACAGCTGCCTGAATAAGCTGCCTGAACTGCCAATTTAATATTTTTTATGTGTTTCTAATGTAATATTCAAAAAGTCAAATTTACTTGACTTCTACTTTTACACGCTCAAGAAATATATGCTCGTTTTTTCTTAAGAGTTGCATACCGACCTTTAGACCCGAATTTCGGGAGTTACAGTTAGAAAGTACTTATGTCTGTTAGACTTGAAGTCAATGGCGCATAGTCATAGTCGAAATAAAGTACACTTTAAGATGAATAAAGTATACTTTTAAATAAAGTAGGCTCTAAGTCAATCATAGTCGAGTTAGAGCATACTTTAACGCTTAAAGTATACTCTAACTTTAAAACAAGCAAAAGCTGTTGCTAAACCAGTTAGCAATAAGTCAAAATGAGCAGAAATGTCACTTTTATAAAATTCGAAAACGTAAATCAAAGGAAAGGAATCAAATCAAAGTAAAATGTTTTATTTTGAGCAAATTGAAAGAGACTTCAATATAATAAACGACGACATTGTGCTGAGACGGCGAAAAGTATACAAAAGCCGCATCGATCCATTCGAGTTAGATGACGAGGACTTCTATAGTCGTTACCGGCTCGATAAAGTTGCTGCTCAGTTTGTAATTGATGTTTTGAACATTCAAGAACCGAGCAGCAACAGAGGCCTTCCGGTACCGATAAATATACAAGTCCTCTGCACTTTGCGCTTCCTTGGAAGAAATGTTCATCAAAGTGATATTGGTAAGTTGCTCCAATACAATTGTTCCCTTGTCCAGTTTGTACCTTAAATATTTAATTTTATCAATGCATTACAGCTGATCTGCATGGTTTATCTCAGACTACCGTTGGAAGAATAATAAAAGATATCTCCAAAAGAATTGCGTTATTGCTGCCACATTTTATTCGATTTCCAAACAGCAATGAACTAAATGAAGTAAAAAATAAATTTTACCAAATAGCTGGATTTCCGAAAGTTATTGGAACTATCGACTGCACCCACGTGCGCATTAAATGTCCAGCAAGATATGTTGGACCAGTGATGGCAGGCCATTATCTCAATAGAAAGGGATATTATTCCCTGAATGTGCAGGTATTTCTTCAAAGGTGCATGCTGCTCTGCTAGATTAAAAAAAAAATTGCATAATGATTCAGATTGTTTGCGATGCAGACTGCAGAATTCTTGATATCGTCGCAAGATCTCGTGGTTCAATACACGATGCCCGAATTTGGGACAGCTGCAGTCTAAGAACCAGATTGGAAGCCAGCAAACCTCAACACAATGGGGTACTAGTTGGAGATGCAGGCTATCCTAATTCACCAATATTAATAACGCCAGTCAGAAATCCCTCAACATCTAAAGAAGAAAGGTAAATTGAAATGCTTT
The DNA here is from genome assembly GCA_964056695.1 of Melieria picta. Lineage (NCBI taxonomy): Eukaryota > Metazoa > Arthropoda > Insecta > Diptera > Ulidiidae > Melieria > Melieria picta. Next base: position 90,072,261 of record OZ057399.1, read on the forward strand.
CCAATTATTCTTCCTACTTGAAATCTTTCCCGTTTTAGGTATAACAGAAGCCATATCGCGACACGAAGCAAAATTGAGTGTTTAAATGGACAGCTGAAATCTAAGTTCCGGTCAATATTTGAACGATTAAGGGTTGACTTAAATACAGCTAAAAATATAGTTGTAGCTGTTGCTGTACTTCACAACATTGCCAAAGAACGAAATATTTCATGTAGGTCTTTTATTACATTACACTACCTAACATATTTTAAACAAATATCCTACAGTTTTGGACATTTCATCCTCTGTGGAACAAATTTCAGTCGCAGAAAGCAGTGATGGCATAGAAATACCTTTATCGAATTCTGGCAGAGCGTACAGAGCTGCATTTATAAATACACATTTCTAAACATAATTCAAACGTTTTTATATTTGCTATTCATAGAATAGAATTCATATTTTCATATTGAAAAAATGCGACACGCTGTTTGTCGCATTGAACGCCCTTAAAATCTACAAAACGAAAACTCTGTAAGGCACACGAATAACTAAAACTAAGTGCGTACTGCAAAAACTGCTTAAACTCTAAATATAACAAAATTAAATCACATGCTCTCCATGAGCGATACCAGTCTTAACTCAAAATACTTCAAAAGCTTCTTCACATTAAATTACATTGATCAATCACAAAACACCACTTCTGGTTCTGACATCAGTTCTAATGCAATAAGGGATCGCTGATTTCGAATACGTAAACCGTTTGTAAAACTTAAAGAAAAAACTGACGTGTCGCTTTTCGGATTTGCCCTTATTTTTTATCGAAATTTCTAAACCAACAATAAATATGCATATATTTTCCTATTTTGAAGCCTTATTACCACGCCAGTTCAGAACGCTTAGAAATGAGTATCAGAAAAGAAAGCGCAAGATGCTGTTAGTGCAAAAACATGAAAATTATGTCGATAGGATTATTGGTTTAGAAATAACGATTAAAAATATGGGCAAATCCGAAAAGCGACACGTCACTTTTCTTTAAGTTTTACAAACGGTTTACGTATTCGAAATCAGCGATCCCTTATAGCATTAGAACTGATGTCAGAACCAGAAGTGGTTAGAAAAAGTATAAATTTGTTGCCCTGTGTTTTCACATGCAATTGTTCTGGTCTTCAAGAACGGTTACAGATGCTAAACGTTCGTTGATCAATTCCTGCTGCCTTATTTGAAGGCAAAGATGGTGGCACTTTAGGGCGTGCAGCTCATCCGACTGCTCTTCCTGTCGTTTTTGCATCCGGGACTGATGAGCAATTTCAGCCTGGAGTTGTTCCATCCGAAGCGAATAAATTTCGTCGGTGTGCTCCGATTCCTTTGCAATTTACTGCTGTCTTTCCTTGATGACATCATCTTTGATCGTTCTTTTCTTTGGAAGATTCTGTAACCGCTTGAGAAGACCTTCATTGCGTTTAGGTACGCTAGCAGCTGCAAGCGTAGTACTGCAAGCAGCGCCATCACCAGCTGTCGGAGATGCCTGACATAAACGGACTGGGCTGCAGGTAGGGATATGCGTGGATGGATCGGTATTGCTGTCGATAAGAATAGTGTCCTCTTGAAGGTCGAACGAAATCATCGACTGAATTTGTTCGTCCTCTTCATTTATCGTCGGAATGGCGACAACATTTCCTGTGGCCACAGTCGCTCTCTTCACTTGTGCCACAGCTTTTTTGGCACCCATCTTCATGCGCATCCACTGCTGCTTCAATCGGGGTATGTCCCGATTGAATCCGGATGCCTGCATATCCATCCGGATACTCTCCCAAGCATCCTTCTTCTTTCTGATGAGCGACATATCGTTCCGTTTGCTCTCAACGATGTTAATGTGGCTGTTTATTAACTCCCGCAAGCAGTCTTTTTCTGCGGCCGTCCAATTCGGTTCCCGATTTCTTCCCTAATTTAGGTAGATGCTTAGATAAATGGTATAATAGCTGTTACATGCAAATTGTACAAATTTACTTACGCTGCTTACGTCTGCCATCCTGCTTTGTCGCTTTCGAAGTAAACAAAAATTCAAATTCAAAATCAATCAGCTGTTTGTTTATGTCAGAGATGGGCAGATTAATCCTCGGAAAACTGTGCAATCGATTTTTTTGTGCTGCCGTCTGCTTTCCACAAGTAATCGACCGTAGACATCTACTTTTAACTGCTTATTAGTGTTCAGGAAAACAAATATTGCAAAATAATTGATTACAACATAAATCGGGGTGGGCATAATTCCGTAAATAAATTCTCATTTGTAACACCGAATCGCTAGTTTTTGTAGAGTTGCCGTTGCTTTCGTTTGCTGTTTCAAAAAGTCGCTGCTACGTAGAAGCATGTTCTAAACTGACTATGGTAACTGAAAAATTAAAGTCGACTTTATCTTTTTAGTCTTTTGCTAACTAAAGCCGGCTTTTATGCGGGACTATGATTATGCGCCAATGACTACATGACGCGAAACTCGGAGGGGTCACGGTTGCTAATTCGGTAAAACCAGGCCCCAGAGTCGCAAATTCGGTAAAACCAGGCCCCAGAGTTGATTAGGGTTCGTACAGCAAATTCTCCATACAAAAGCCAGGACAAGGGCTGCTGGTGCGTTCGATGTTTATTTGCAAATAAAATAATTGGTTTTTTGTTGCTTTCATTCTGTAGTACGTTTATAGGAAATTGATTGCACAAAAACGTTGTTGCTGAAAAACGTCATAAGTATGTTGCCTCGTGTTTTAATATGATTTTACTTCAGTTTTTGCTGACTGCCCTCAAAGCCTTAACGTTTGCATTGCTTGAAAAGAGTTCAACTTGCCATCACTGTTTCTTGCTACACTAGAAACGGAAAACTCAATGAGACATGAACTGAAGGAAAAAGCAACCGAATATCTGCTGACTTCAGCGTATGAAATAATTTATTTTTGCTTTTTTTTGTACGCGTTACAATCCAAATTACATAGACTAGTAAAACAAGTTGGCTTGCAATGCTATATTTACAGCGAATAAGAAAAGTTAGCACTTTAAGATGCAAACAATTGACTGGTAACCGGTGCTGTGCGAATGTTTGGGTAAAAAAACCCGTACACTATCGGACGATTGGAAAAAGCAAAAAATGGTCTGAAAATCATTTCTCCTCCGAGTTTCGCGTCACGTAGTCACTGCTTGAAGTGGATACTTACGCACTCGAATACTATTGTAACGAAAATTTATCTCAAATTTTTTTTAATAAAGTTTATGTAGTCTTATGATATTTGCAAATAAAATGTGATGTATGAAATATTTTTTCTATGATGAAACTGACTAACAGCCCTATTCTGGCACTACCGTAACAATTGTCACCCCCGTAACAATTGAATTGAATTTGATTGTTCCCGTATTCTGGAAAAATGGTGACAAGAAGAAAGTTCAAACAATTCACCACTCGAGGTGAAAGCTCTTTTACTGTCAATACAGCTGTTTTTTGTATTTTTTCTGTCAAACTGTAAAAAAATAAATAAACAAAAAATGGCAAATGCAGAAAATCTGGCAAAGTATGTAATTTTTTTGGAGTTTCTTCAGAATGTATGTATATATTCTTTTCGTTTCTAGAGTTCCTAAGTTTAAGCGCACGACGCAGGAGCAGCTGAAGCATTTTTTGCAGTTTGAAATTTTGAATTGAATGAATTTGAATTTTTTGAAATTTGAATTTTATACGCTTTGTGTGCTTGTCACCTGCTCCTACGGAGGTAACAAATTTCGTAACAATTGATGCCTTTTGAGCTTTTGAATTTGTTTCAGAATACCAAAAAGTGGCAATTGTTACCAAGTATTTAATTGTTACCGAGGTGAATATTGTTACGGTTGCCAGAATAGGGCTGTAATACGAATTTTCAACAAGCTTTGTTACAACAAATAAAAATAAATGACAATTTTTTCCCCCACAGGTTGACGATATGTTCCCCAAATGTTTCTGGCAACGCTGCTAGGGATGGATATTGACAGCGCGGATGGGTGCTGCCAAATCTTTTTACAGATAGTCTCTGCCCGTACCTCTTCGTCGACAAAAAGGAATCAGGCTGGCAAACATTTTGTCAGCCAGTCCAATTGCAGGAAATTATAGTGGTAAAGCAGAGGTCTGGTTTCTGGAAGTGGTTTCAAAGATGTTAATAGGACGGCAGTTCAGGCAATTATTAAGCGAGAATAGGCAGTGGATTCACAGCTGCAGAGCGCTAAGAGTATTTTCAGACTCCGGTGACGAACGGCAACATCCCATTCGTCGAACACTCCGAATACTTCGGAATGACTTGACTAAAGTGAAGAACTTCTTTATACCATCCACCTCCATGTTCAACCATGATAAACATAAAGCAGAATATACACTTGGCGCCCCAAGAAAAGACTTTAGCGGACCGCAGGACAATAACGTTTTTCAAACCCATTGCGATGTTCTTGTGGTGGGAGGTGGCATAACTGGTGCATCTGTTGCTTACTGGTTAAAGCGAAAAGCACGACAAGCGCTGAACGTGGTCGTTATTGAACGTGATGCCACTGTAAGAATAAGTGCATGGGCCTTGCACTAACATGCTAGTGAGAAAGTGTAATTTAACCAGGAATTCTTGCAGTACGCGCACACAACGACGGCGATGCCAGCAAGCGGACTGCGGCACCAGTATTCATTACCTGAGCACATTCAAATGTCACTATTTGGTGCGGATTTTATTCGCGATGCAAAGGCAAACCTTGATATAGATCTTAATTACACACCCCATGGATGCCTTGTGCTGGCATCTGAAGACGGAGCGGAAGCAGTGAAGCGAAGCTCAAACCTGCAAAACGAGTACGGCGCTCGAAATGAACTTCTCACATCTAACAGTCTGAAAACAAAATTCCCCTGGCTGAACGCTGGAGACATAGTACTAGGCATGGCCGCATCTCCTAATTTTGTGAAGTATATTATTTAAATTGGTTGTATTTCTCCTCTAGGTCGCCTTGGGCTTGAGAAAGAAGGTTGGTTTGATCCTTGGGCCCTTCTAATGGGCTTTAAGCAGAAGGCCGCCGAATTCGGCAGCCACTTTGTTAATGCCGAATTGATAGGCTTCGAGTTCCAAAATCAACCAGACATGGTGATTGAGGGTGTGGCAGCGGATGATGCGTCTTCCTACAAAGCTATCGATAAAGCTGTGGTCAAAATGCCAAATGGGGAAGAGAAAACCATTAAGTTCGCATTGTGTGTGCTGGCGGCGGGTGAACAGTCTGGTAAATTAGCGCGACTAGCGAGAATCGGCACTGGGGCAGGAATTTTGCGAGTTCCTCTGCCTGTGGAGCCACAACGACGATATGTTTACGCATTTAGTACTGAGGATCGCGATGCACCCGGCCTCTGTAGTCCTTTTACCATTCACAACGATGGTACACACTTTTGGAGCGACGGCCTGAGTGGCAATTACGTGGGCAGCCGGGTTGTCGACGATTTGACCAAAAACCAAAACTCGCAGCGGGAATATTTTGAAAAAGAAGTCCAACCCGCGCTAGCACGACGTGTGAAGGCTTTTAATTCCGCCAAGCTTCACCGCAGTTGGGAAGGTTTTAGCGCATGTAATTTTTTCGATGAAAACGGGATAATCGGTCCACACGCCTACTACAACAATTTGTACATAGCAACCGGCTTTAGTGCCCGCGGTATTCACTTGGCACCGGCAGTGGGACGTGCCATTTCTGAACTGATAATAGATGGCCAGTTTCGAACGATCGACCTATCCAGATTCGGATTTGATCGTATAATTGTCGATCGGCCGATGTTCGAAACAAGCATGCTATCCAACTAAAGCTAGAGTACTTAAGATTTAAAAACAATTTCACTGATACAATGAACAGTTTGGACTCAATCGAAAAATAAAGCAATAGTGTTGACCTGCAACTTTTATCGACTGAACATGCGTGTACGATTACATTGTTTTATTGTTTGCGATCCCTCAGGGCGCAATAAGCCACCTATTTGAATTGCCCGGGTGCGGGGCCGAATAGTCCTCCTCCCTGCTTACTTGCCGCTCGAGACGGCGCGAAACCCAAAAGTTTCTGTATATTCTGACGAATGGACATCGTACACAAAATGTAAAGGAATATGAATGAGCAGTCCGTGTAGTCGTCGCCAGAGAGATTCCTGTGGCTTAGCCCCTGAATCCAGGAAATCGGTGTGAATGGCAGTTGCGCAACAACACGCCCATCAAATCTATACAAAGAAATTCAAGAAAACAGCTAAAGGTTTAATGGGGCAACACAACAGCTTACATGCTATTGAACATGCTTAGCAGCGCGGTGAAGGCGAATCCGGTGGCAAACATGGACTTCATTTTAACCAACGACAGGTCTCTGTTGTTGTTTTTCAGCTTCTCCTCATCGCGCTCAATTTTCCGCTTTTGCGACTTATCCAACGAATCACCATGAATTTCCTTCCTTCTTTCCACTACGTATAATGTATTTTTCTTCATAAAAAGCCTAATCGAAAATTTAATGAAGTTTACTCACACTTTTTGCTCTGTTTTTCCACTTCTCCCTTAAGCTTCTGATACTTTTCAGTTCTATAAACCAACAACCACGTGAGACCTATAAATATATAAAGTGATTCCGTCTTGACTGGCGCGTGAAAATCCTAGAGTCGAGATTTCTTACCTTCACCCAAAAAGGCCGTACAAATTGATATAAAAACAATAAGAATGGTATCGCCCCACATTTCACAGCTGTAATTACACAAACTAGCAGCTACGTTCGCCAGTGTTGCCAGAAGGATTTCAAGCAATCCCCTAAAATGAAGTCCATTTCCCCCTAAAAACGAAAATATCCCCCCAAATTTATAATGCACACATAAAATTAATATTTCATGAATATTTCTCATTCTATTCGGTACATGAAATTAAAAAAAGACCCACTAGCCAATATATTTAATTAAGGAAAGAATGTAATATGTAAGAAAAATGCAACCTGGCCACAGACATTTTAAAAAGCGTAAATTAAATATGTCTGCAAAATATGTCCCCCTAAACTATTTATCAAAAAATGTCCCCCCCAATCCAAACAAATAAACCCTTAATCTAGGGGGGCAAACCCATGGTGGAATTATACAAGTGGAGTAACCTGATGACAGTTTTTGTGATTATGACAGTTCATGCTGCCTTGAAGAAACAATGTTGTTTTTTTGCAAAAGTAAGATTTTTGTTCTAAGAAAAAAAAATAAACGTATCGAAGGATACTACTTTATTTCAGAAACATAAAGAGATCAACACCGTTGATATAACATGCATATATTGACATGTTTACAGTTACTTTTCAAATATATATTTGAACCGTGCGTAACTGAACTCTTTCAACGTAACTGAACTATTTCGTAACTTGTACTACAATATTTGAACTTTGAATTTGAATAGGTATTTCAAATATTCAGGTATGACGAAGTCGAGCTGCAGTTTTTGCCACCGCACTTGGACGGAGGAAAAGGTACCCCTTTTTAACGTACCGCAGCATGCCGAGGAATTGATGTTCCGGTATCTTTCGAAGATTTTCCACCTCCGTCAGAAAACAAAAAAAAATGCAACAACAATAACAACATCCTGCAAGAATCCTAACACGAAGCCAAGTCGACACAATTAAGGAAGAGAAGGGAAAAAACTGATGGAGAAAGCCAGAAGCGTGAAAAACACTCGGTGTTCGTTTTAGTATTATGCTCATTTGCTAAGCGTTTGCTCGTTGTACACACTAAAGGTGAAGTTACAGACCATCCAGTATATACGTTATTCCATTCTGTGCATTTGTCAAAAAAGTAGAATCAGTGCAGCTGTATGAAACAAGTTACTTAGCGCAACGCATATGATGGATTGTCGGATACGATGGAAAAAGTTGAGCAACTTTCTACTTTTGTTTGCATTACGTCCGTCGCACAAACAGATCAGCTGATTGATACAATCAAGGGTGGTAAATTCTTTGAAAATTTCGATTTCTTCCTCCATTTTTCAAAATTTTTTATTTTTCTCACTCATCAAAATCACAAATCGAAAGGAAAAATTTCAATTCAAACTTCAATCAACTGATTAGAAACATAAACATGTCGCACAAAATGCACGATGTGTAACTTCAATGTACGAAATGCATGTACCGCAAGTACTGCATTCAATGCATAACGCATATACTGGATGGTCTGTAACTCCACCTTAAAGCGGCCCATACACGATACAATCTGGTCGTGCGATCGGTCGTGCGAAAGGTTGGTCGTTAGGACACACACGTTGCGATTTCCGACACAACTCGTTCGCCCAATTTCATTTTTCTCATAAATTTTGTTGAGTGCAGACGAAATGACAAACAAAATAATTGCGCTTCTGATCAATGAATTTATAGAAGAGGAAGAGAGCAGTGGAAATCCAAAATTCAAACGCAGTGTTTTCTTAAACGCAATGTCCGTGGAAATATTCTCCAATTCATCGTCCGAATTTTCATTTTGGTGAATTTTTTTCAGCTCATTCATCTTCACGCCATGAATAGTACCATTGGGATCAATTTTTTTATAGGCTGTCAAAAGTTGTTCATGTGCGGTATGACGAAAACTTTTATTTTTTTATTTTCCACATTTGCTGTTCCGTAGTTCCGGAAAATATCGATAAGCTTCGATAAAATCGCTCCAGGTTTCGTTGCGCTCGTTCATTTCGTTCGCAACGCACAAATGCTGAAACACGAATGAACTCAGAAAATTGCACGAAATTGTATAACATACCCATACACGTTGCGACCGCTCACAGAACACGACCGAAATATCAAAATATTTTGATTTTCATACAACCGGTTGTGCGACACGTACAACTGCGCTACACACGATGCGATTTTGTGTACAACCTTGTCCAGTTGTACAACGAATCGCAACGTGTATGGGCCGCATAATGAGTTTGCTCTGCCTTCAGTCACTCAATCGATAACTTTTTTGTTGATGGAATAGATAATGCACATAAATGTGTTTTTGAATTTCAGAACTATTTGAAATAATTATTAGCGCCATCTAGTGGAAACGGCCGAATTATTTCCCTTTTCTTGCTACCTTTTAATGCAACTTTTAAATAAGGCAGTGTCAAATACAAACTGTCTATTATTACTCCACCTGTATAATTCCACTATGGGGGAAACCCACTGCAACACTGCATCAGCTATTGAAAGGCACATCTACTGCCTGAATAGAATGTCGTAGCCATGATACAAAAAATAAAGGTTTTTTTTTTGGTATTTATATTTTCATATTAAGTTCATAAAATTTATTTATTTACTATTGCAATGATAGCGCGCGCACTCTTCGCCGGTATGGTGACCACTCTCCAGTGCTTCACCCCTCACTTCTACTCCCTCTCATAACTGTTGTTGCTTGTGTTGCTGCTGCCGCTGTGCACGCGTTATTGTGTTAGTGATGGTTGGCGCTGTAGGCGCATTTGTGCTAGCAAGGGTTTCAACTGCGACTCCTTTGGCTCTGTTTTTTTTTTAGAGATGGAAAGCATCAAAAGCCAAAACCCCGTTAGTGTGGGACTAAAACCAGCCGTGTCCGCTGATCACTTCTATGAGGATGAAGTTAACTTTGCCTCGTTTCATGCTGAGCCACACCATAAGGTTAGGGATTAGCCGGTGGGTGCATCTGCCGTTATCGGCGTTGTCCCATCGCATTTGCCACTTTGAGAAGCTGTTATCCCTCAATGCATTTTTAAACGCAGCATCTCTGCGGTTGGCTTGGTGCACGACGCTGCATTCGTGCGCCAGTAGATCCAGCGAGTGCTGTTTGCGAGACAGATTCGCCATTATTCTGGCCAGCTCGGTGGTTGCTGCTGCAGCCTTGCTATTAGAATATGCGGAAGCACAGACATTGGTCGCTACTTTGTCCTGCAGTGGTACTGGACGTCGCGTGCTTAAGTCGCTGAGCATGGCGGCTGACTCCTAGAAAATATGCGTTTTGTTAATACAGTACTTTTCGCTTAAAGCGAACTTCGAGGCACTGGGCAAAATGGTTCGTTTTAACCAAAAGTTCGCTTTAAAAGGGGTCCGTAATAAGCGAAAACATACAGCGCGTATTTTTAAAATTGGTTCGTTTTAGGCGGAAAAGCGTTTTAAACGGGTTCATTATAAACGAAAAGTACTGTATTTCTTCTATCTTCTTCAAGATAAGAGATACTCACTAAAGTTCCTGTTGTTTTGCGCACATTTGCCCACTACACAACGCATTCTGACAGACATTTGTATTTTCTATTTTGGAAAAAACACGTTTTCACACCAAATTTTTACAGGAAATGCACTTCAATACTAACGTTTTTTGGTCAAAAATCACTTTTTGAGTTTAACTTAATAATATTGAGTAAAACTTGCGAAAAATTCAAATTAAACCGTCGGCCAATCAAAATTAGCTTTTTCAAATAGTTTCTAAATAGAACTGACAAGTGACATTTTTTATACGAACAGCGATAAGGTAAATGCGCCTAATTCCGTGCTAGTCCCTAATTCCGTGCTATCCAGGCAAACATGGAATAATAGGAAAATGTGAGCACTTTTTGAGAAAATTGTTTTCCAAGAAATCGTCAAATTTTGTAAATTTCATGTCAAGTTCTTCATTATATGTGCTTTAATTAATTTTTGCTTTCTAATCTCATTTATCTGAAAAGTGGTGTTGATAGTGCACTTATGAATTTTTTTTAATAAAATGTGTTAAGGCCTTAGCAAAGATTTCTTAAGACTTTAAACATTTATTGTTTAGTGTAACTATGCTTTTTAATAAGCAATATGGTAACTTATGGTTTTTATTCCTATTCTTTAACTTCATAAAACGGTTTTTGTGTATGGATTACAATAAAATCGTTATTTATAGATAGCACGGAATTAGGATCACTTCATATCTTACGTGCGCTTAATTGCGTGCGTAGAACGAAATTTGGGACAAATGAAGATTTTTGAATGTACATTGTTCTTGCCCTATGGAGTAAAATTTTGCAAAAATTAAATATTAAATCAATAGTAAATATTACAAATGTACATAGAATCTAATACCGGCATACTGTTTTACTAAAAAATAAGTAAATCTTATTAATTGAAAATTTGGATAATGTACCTAAAATCGGGTTAAATGGCTGAGAACTGATAATTTTCAAATTTTCAAAAATCGCTATTACGACGAAGTTTTAAATATACAGCTGCTTTATTTTCATATTACAAAGCATAAATATTATTATACTTGAACAATTTTGTTTTTTTTTGGTAATTATTTAACAAAGAAAATCATAGTACGGGATTGGGCCCACTTTTTTATGCATGTTCCTAATTCCGTTCTTTATGCTGTAATTAGGAAAAACTAATCTATTATTTAATACTTATTCTACATCTCCTCGTGGTTGAGTGTAACGTCGCGATGATATCTAACGTAGAGAGAGTGACCGGCCTGTTGCTTTATGGAGACTTCACCGGCCTCGTCGGACGAACGAATGAACTGTACGAGTCAATTCGGGGCTATGCATTATTGGTAGTTGCATTAGAATCTAATGGACCTCGAGTTAGCCGCAAGTCTTCTTGGCCATTGAGTTCTAGTTCATTAAGGGGGTGTTCCCGGGTAGAAGTTTGAAAAAATCGATTTTTTTAAAATTTCATATTTGTATAGTATAACTATCATAGAAAAAGTATACGAACGGATTTTGTCGAATTCGTAAACGTCTCTGAGATACAGGGCCTCAAATCCGTCTCGTTCACTACGCGGTAACACGGTTTTAAAACTTTAAACGCGTTTTTCTCGAAAACACATTTTTTGTACTGGCCGATAACTTTTCTCAGCAACTATGAGAGGTATCGACTTGAAATTTTGGGAAAATGTTCTAGATAGTTTTCATTGGATGCTAAACCAAAGTTTTCATCAAAAAATTATTGTTAAATATATTTTCAAGCACTCTAAAGGTAAAAAAGGTGGCAAAACTGGAAAATTTTTTTTCATATGGCCGCCATTTTGTTTCTAATCAACATTTTGACTAAAACTGTGGTTTAGCATCCGCGGAATTTATTGAAGATTAATAATTGCATACCCATTTCTGTTTCAGATTACTGGTTCCCGAAATTTCTTATCGGCCAGCAGTGAAAATCAGCGTAACAAGGTCACATTGACCACTGAAAATTTGTACTTAGAAAATAAAATTTTTTGACACAAATATGAGTTTCTGTTCTCCAAATAATAAGGAACAACAAGCAAAAAACCAGAATATTGCATGTTGCCTTGTAGCTCCAAATAGCTTTTTTGAAAAACAGCCTAAAATCGGCATTCTAGACGGGAACACTCCCTTAAGATAGTTGAAAGTTTCAAGCAATGACGGCAAGAGATAACGCGGTTAAACAAAAGTATAGCCTTGTTGATTTCTATCGCTATGATAAAGAAACACAGACTAATTTGTTATCAATATTCCATTAACGACATCTATCGTAGTACCGATTTGTTAGTTTAGTGGTCGCCTGAAGTGGGCATGGCCAATCTCATAAAGCTTATGTTTAGAGTCGTTTAAAACATATGTCGCTTTACAAACATGTACTACAGCTGGCCTATCAGGCGTATCAAGTGGGCGTGGTCAAGATTATATAGCCTATGTTTACCTCAATGAAACACAGAATTATCAGTATTGATTTTCCGAGATGTCACTTTGTTTTGCTAGTTTAATGTACACGGTAAGTGGGCGTGGCCGATTCTATATAGCCTATGTTTACAACAGTGATACACTGAATCGTTTGATACTCATATCGTCTTACAAAAGTATACCATAGTTGAGTTTAGTAACCATAGTGGGCGTAAGAGGGGGGCGTGGTCAATCTCATATAGCCTATGTACCATTCCCCTACATAAGAAATCGTTTAGTGCTTATTTCATCTAAATCGGTTTAGTGGTTTTTGCCTAATTGTGGCTCAAAAAAGCAACGTCACATTGGTTTTCATATAATAGTATAGATAAAAGCCCATAATTCATATAACAAGTATATATACGAAACGTAAAAGATAATCTGTTGCTTACTAAAAACGTCTCGTGTGCATAATATAAATTTTTTTTTAGCAATTTCATCTGGTTTTCTTGAAAAAATGCTGAAAAATAAAATAGCACGGAATTAGGCATACATCAACACGGAATTAGGAACAAACAAACTTTTTTGTACGGAATTAGGGATAAAAACTTATATTAGAAAGTTATTAATAATATGCAAATCCAATGCAACAAATTTATATTTTACAATTTTAAAAGAGAAAAAATTGTATATCATTGTAAAACACTTGAAATTATAGTGCAACCTCTTTTTACTAGGCTATAATAATTCTCTGTTTTTTGGTCTGCCTTAACATGCCGGAATGTGGCGCATTTACCTTAAACGCGTTTGTTTTTTACTTCAAAATGATTTCTTTTTCTGAATTTCAAAAACCATTTAAAATTAATGATGCAACCTTCGTGTTCAGGTATTTCAGTACTGCAGTGTGTATTTTGTTTTGTTAAAAAGTGTTTACAAATATTTTATGTAACTTTTATTTAAACTTACTTACTCTATGCGTATAGCTTAGATATTCCAGTAAGGTTTTATGAAAAAAAAAGTTGCGCGAATGTTGCGCACTTTTCCATTTTTGTGGGCGAAATGGGCTCATACATGACCCAAATAAAACAAACAAATTAAACAAATAGAAATGTGCAAAATAGATTTTTTAAAAATTAAAGGTAAAAGGTTTTCTTGTTGTTTTTTCAAAATGCAGAAATATCTGCATCAATAATAGAAATCGATGTCAGCTTGATTAAAAACATTCACACCATTTTATGGTTGTTTCTAGTGAACATCAAATCGAAATAAAAAAATTTCGCAGCCATGGATTAAAAACTGCAAATCATATCGCATGCTTTGTTGCCAATCGGCCAACTATTGGAAGAAGCTCAAGAAGCACGGAATAAAGATTTCAAGAGTTGCAGAGAGAACTTTTTACGAAAGTGCAGTGAAAAAAATACCATTGGAAACATTTTTAATAGATTTTTTTTTATTAATTCTGACCCCATTATATCAAGTATGAGAAAATTCCCAAAAAAAAGTGCATTATATATTATGCCCAAAGATGATATGGAGTTGATACTAATGAGGAATGATGATATTAGTGATGGTGAGGATTATGATGTTGATGATGAAGATTATAATGATGGTAATCATCATCATAATGATGATATTCAATTGGCTGCAAGAGGTGGCGAAAAAAAATATAACAAAACTATGTCCAAAAAAATTTGTTTTTCACTTTCTAATGTTCGATTACCTAAACCTATCTAAATAGCCTCGGTGAGTTAATCGGCATTTTCGGCATCAATTACCCCACGGTGCGGCGGTTGGCAGTGAAAGAAAAGGAAGGCGGTGTGAAAGAAAAGGAAGGCGGTGTGAAAGAAAAAAACACTTGGAGGTTTTGTCATTGCCTGCCAAGAGCGCACTTGTGCGATTCTTGTAATTCTCATCTCCTTCATGTGGATAGCGATAGAAGTAGATGAGCCCTTCACCAGCCCGGGCTGGGATTCAAACCGAGGGTCTCAATATAAGAAGCCAGCACGCTACTCACTGGACTATCGAGGCCGGCTAAAGAGCAAGATTTTTGTAAGACCAGGAACAAAAACATTTTATAATCTATATTTTATTGCCCTATGGTAGTACGTATGGTAGTAGTTTTTGTATAAATGATGTAATTTTGAAAAAAGGAAAAAAACTTTTCTATTAAATCAAAACAGAACTTCCTTAGAACATACCAATGCGAATTCAATACAGGTGGTAGTGTAACGACAACAAAATTTCAATGTATGTATTTTGGGTTTAGATTGTCAAAACCAGCCAATCAAAATCAAGTTTGATTTTTAAATTCTCGAAATTCTCATCCATTTTGACAATCTAAACCAGGGGTGCCCAAAACCTTCTTATGGAAGAGCAACCACCAATACATAAAAATGAATTCATACGCTAGACAACAACAAAACCTACGTGGAAGATAACTGTCGCCAATTTGCACCAACAAAGCATACTGTGCTGTGTGTGTATACTAGAATCCTCAGCCTATGCTGAAGAGCATTTACAAAAACAAATGAGCAACGAGAGCATAGGGCATGGGCACCTCTGATCTAAACCTTCAAAAAAAATCAGCTGTTCTTGAGAAAAAACTTGCATTGAAGTAGATTTTTAGAAGCTGCAAAACAATTATTTTACAAGGTGACTAGCTTCAGTCGCACTTGTTGCTTTTAATCACAAATTCGAAACTTTAATATTTCGTCTATAAATTTCGGAAAACCCGTTTCTACCACTTCAGTTACCTGTTCGCAAAACAGAGAATTGACACTCTTTGATAATAAATCTCTGCGCACACAATTATTGCCTATGGAAATGCTTTATAATGAAATTGTATGCGAGACCATCTATGCCCCCCCCCCCCTAAAGCCGAACAAACGATTTTCGAAAAGCGGTGCGCCATTTTAGTTATTATTTGTTTTTATTGACAATGTAATAACTTTTCGTTTAAATTTACCATTACTATGATATTTAGTTAGCAGTTACAAATACTCATTGGAGACTTGTGAAATAATAAGCGCTCAGGCAGAGTCGTCTGAAACTCTGAATTTTAATGCCATATTTGCTTTTGCCGCTATTAGAAGGCATTTATCTAAAAGAAATTTAGAAAATACGAGACCTCAAGCCGCAATTAAACAATCAGTAGACCAATTTCAAAGTATTTATATGTCTATATAGATAAGTTTACTTCGAAGCGTTTAGCAAAAGTTCACTAAGTCTTCTTATCAAACATTATTCAAATATGTCATTCGAAAATTCGCCAATTGGTATTTCATTTTACTTGCAATGAGCACTTCGTTGACCTGTGCGCCACGAATCTTCGCCTCGTCGCAAGGTAGTCGTTACGCCGGACAATGCTGTTGTGTGTTTATTTTCAACTGTTCAACTAAATTTTTAATAACGACGTCGGTCCCGGCTTCGCGACCGCCGCTCGTTAGAGCGGTTGCGTCTATGCTCCCTTTCTCTATCGCGCTCCTTGCCGCGTTCATTTCGATTCTTCTCCTTCCCTCTTTCCAATTCTCTTTGTTTAATACGTTGCTTATGTTCCTCTATACGTTTCTGTCGGAATGCCTCCTTCTCAGCAATCTGCAAAACGAACTAATTAAACATGTTCACATTCATATCCGAATCGACACCGTGCCAATATTTGCCCCAGTAGTCAGGGCACACTTGCTGATGGCTCTAAATGTTCACCGGCCGATGATGTCCACTATTACCTGCTCGGGCGTAAGTGGTAGCCAGTAAATACACGGAGTGGCCTTAGTTTTCCGAAATAAGTCATCTAAGAGTCGAAGTGGCGGATCACTTTCTTTCTTCTTTGCTTTACGAACTGCAGGAACGGTTGATGGAAAGTAGCTCATAAATATGTAAGAGAATAAAGTACCTGGCGATAAGCTACTGCTTCTCTGATCTCTACCTTTAGTACGAGGTTTTCTTTCTTTATCGCTCCGTTCATTTTCCCGGTTTCCGGAAATATCGCGTTCTCTACTTCGGCGTTTTTCGACTTCCCGAAGTTTCTCTCTATCAAGACTTTCTTTTTTACCTACATCCCATTCGCGCACTGGCCTCGCACTCTGCAATACACATAAATACCACACAAAAATTTGAATATCTCAACGACCCGTTCGAAAACCTTGCTCTTTTCTTCTTTCTTAGTATTTTACCACAAATATACATAAATATAAGAGATGGATGATAATAAAATGGCATCGACAGCCAAATTCAATCAACTAAACCAGCCGATACTATCATAAAAAATTCAGCTAAATATAAAATACTAAAGGACTTCATGGCTTATATTTATTAGCTCTATCTGAAATTTTCATAAAAATCATTATTGATTATTTCTTTATCTAATAACAACCACTATTTTCAAATGCAATAGTGTCTGCAGGATTTTGTTCTGCCTCACAAGGGGTGACGGTCCATATTTGGCGCAAGCAATTAGGAGTCAAGAGATTGAATGGAGATTTTAATGGTATTTTTTGAATTGACATTCTAGTACTTAAAATGTTTTGCTCTTCTGAAGTGTTTTAACTATTGAATATAAGCCCTCAATACGTTTGCGACATATTTACCTTCTTGTCGTCTACATCATTTCGATCACGATTCCAACCGGTTCCCACAATAAGATTATCCTTATTGTTGTCCTGGCCAAATTTGGGCTGATCGTCCTTCGTCGACTGGATCGCTCGTTCCATGTCGATCTTCGACCCAAAATCGACATTCAAGCATTTCGGATTGGAAACGGGCCACCGCACTCCGTGTAGTGCATGGCGCGTTTCAATGGCCTCACTGAAGCAAAAATATAAAACGAACATTAGAATCTGCCACGAGAGCTTGCCACGCTTTTTATTCTGCAGTGAAACCGGTCAATGACGTATAGTATATTGGTACACACTATACTAAGCACTGGCTTCAAAATACTTGATACCAGTTTAAATTTTGATGCACAAATACAACTCAAAGAAGTGAAAATTTATGCTGGGGCAGCGATTCTCACACCTTTATTTTTGTACCTTTCATGTGCAAAGTGGATATACGTCCAATTTGAAGGCCTTACGTACCACTGAAGATACGTGTACCGCACAAAGAAAATTTCACACAGAAACAAAAGCACCAAAACGGATCTATACATACTCTTCGGTCTCGTATTGTACATAGCATTTGGATTTGATACGATCAATCCAAAAACCGTCCTCCACAATCTTCCCGGTGCGCACTAGCAAACCTTTAAGCTGCAGCACTGTGAATGGTCGCACTAAATTGGTTATGTACAGGACACTGCTAGTCTGGTTGCGGGGCGGGCTCGGCGACCGCTGCATCGGGGCAATAGTCTTACCGCCGTGACCCGACCCTATCGCTTCGGACTCATTTTGGTTACGTTTCACCTTCTCTGTCTTTTCGATGGAGACTCGCCGCGGCTCTCGATCCGGCGAAGGCGTTTCCTCACCTTCCTCGCGCTCAGACACCACCTCTTCTACTTCAGATGACGATTCCAGTTGAACGTCACTCAACGGCACAGGATGCACGTCCGCTATTAGGTTCTTCAACGAATCCGTGGAAATTGCCAGAATGGGCACTTTACTTTCAGTAGTTTTCTTGGTTATCCATTTACGCTTGCGCGTCCGCCCATTGTCGCCCATATTCGTAGACGTCTTGTTCGATAACGGCTTCTGTATTTCGGTGAATATCTTATTTTTTGCGTTGGCCAGAAGTCTGTCTGTGGCTATGCACTCTGTCTCGACAGTATCTGCGGCTGCGTCTACAATCACTATCGACTGTCCTTTGCTGTGGGTTACAGATGCTTCGTCAGCGCTACAAGCCGCTGCGACTTCGACATTTCTTTCCAGCGAGCCATTGTTTGCCAACTCTTCTACATTTTGTGACCGTAGTTTTTTATCTTCCTGATGTTCAGTTTGAATTTCTAGCACACCCAATGGCTTCACATTATCTTCAGTATTTGCTTCTGGAGTAATAGGTGATGAAGATGCAGTTACCTCAGTAGAGCGTTCAGTTTCATGTCCCTGGTTTTGATATATACTTATATCGGCCGACTTCGTCGTCTGGTCTTCTACCGCGGCTGTGCCTGTCGTGTCATACTCGTCCTCCTCACGTTCCACAATATCGGCATTTGCTGCGGCGCCATTTTCTTCATCTGGAACAACTTCAAGCTTCGTATCGGACACAGCCTGACTGCGGCTCAATGGCTTCACGGGACTGCTGCAATCCTTGACGAGCGTGGTATTTCGCGTTCGGCTCTTGCCAGACCTTTCTAAGAGCAGCTCTTCACACCCTTTCCCATTGCCTTCGGAGTCAGTCGTCGCTTCCTTTCCTGCCTGCGATATTTCAGCTGCGTCCACATTTTTGTCACTTGTTGTCTCAGGGGACTTTCGCGATCTGCGGCTTGTCCGACGAGAAACCGGGGTAGAAAACACTTCGGTGGACTTCTTCCGCTCGCTTCGACGTCTCATCACAGTTCCACTCAATTTTCAATCACTGCTTCCGGAATATCTCAACAACAAGATTAAAATGTCGATGTCAATATCGCCGCGCCGATTCCCTTTTACTTTTGGAAATTCTGTTCTGCCTGTTTTTGCTTTTCCCTTAAAGCGCAAGCGGGAACCATCTTATTTCGAAGGGGTGTGTTTAGTGAAAACTGCTGTAATTGCTGCTTCAGTTGTCCCTGGCTATTCCCACGAAAGTCCGTATAATAAAATAAAAAATTTACGGAAATTACAGGGTCGCTCTTTGTCGTACTACAAATTTCTCTTCTCTCAATTCTTCGTCGGAAATTAAGGCTGTTGGTTGGTTTTTGCTTGGTTTTTAAAACAAAGAACTTTCTATAGGATAGTTCTACTGAAATCAAACATATACTTACATCCCATCACTATGCTTACATCCAAATTGTCAGTCCTCTCAGGTTGCATTCCCAAATGACAACCTAACTAATTTAAAATATGAGCAAGAATACAGATAAACGAATGAAGGCACAGAAAATCATGCGCATATTTGAGTACAAACCACATTGTGCACGCAGTGGAATGGAAGGGGAAGTATTATCAACCAAATAGAAATTCCCGGCTAAAGGCTGTTTTGTTATAACCACGCTTAGACTTGCAAATATCTATATATTATTATTGAAAAATAAAACAATTTCACGTGGGGACTTCATTTAGATTAAAAACGCCCAGATACACTAATCTTACATGCATTATCAAATTTATATATTTATTATCAAGTAACCTAGCCCTATATAGATAACAACTATAAAGCAGCTTAAGGGGGCTTTCCCGTTTTTTCGTCGAAAAATTAGATGTTTTTCAAGAATTAATTTTGGAAAGACAGTTTGATAAAATGTTGTAATTCTTTTTTATTTTGTTTGTTGTTACAATAGTGAGTTGAAAAAAATTTTTTTTTTGGAAAAAAAACAAAATGGCCGCCGGCTTGCCAAGTACTTATGTTGCCTTGTTTGGAAAACATACTCCCAGTTTTTTACACTTTTCTCGGGTACGGTTTATCTGAAATCAAATTGACCATCATTTTCATTAATTACATAGTTTTAGTTATCGCACATCGGAGGATTTTTGAAAAATTTCAACTTGGTGAAATTTGGCGCAAAGAATTCATTTGTGAACACGGGAAATTCAGTTTTATCCAAATCGGTTCATTAGATCCGAAAAAAAGTGTAAAAAACGTCACAAAAACATGGTTTCGAGAAAAACGCGTTTAAAGTTTTTTTAAAGCGTACGCGAGGCTGTGCGCGCCGAAACATTTTTGGCTATAACTTCAAAACTATTGCATATTTCATTATGAAACTTTGGCTTCATATTGTTATAGTATTTATAAATCGATTTCTGTAAAAAAAAACGATTTTTTGAAACCGAAAAACGGGAAAGCCCCCTTAATACTTAGCATAATGATATTTAGAATTTTTTAAATAGTATTACAGTGGACGTCCAGTATAACGAACTTTCCATTTAACGAATTTTCGATTTAACGTACGGCCAAATTTTTTCCATTGATAGTTCTATATTAGGAACAAAAGTGAATTTGCTATTCGATATAACGAATATTTATGTTGTTTTTCACCCTTCGAATTGTTTTTATTTGAGCATTCACATTCTTTACAATAACAATGAATGTTTGGTTTCGTCAAGTGAACGGTACCTCAATTGTTTCGGTTTTTGTTACGTTAATACTTTCAAATTTACGTCAAGTTACCATTTTACCGCATTTTCAAATTCTGTTTGTATGCATTGCTGATCATTTTAACAGGATTTGTTTTGCGTTCGGTCGGCTTTTTTCTTTTAAAAATTACAATTTCAATAATCAGTCAAGAGAAATTGCCATACAGAAAAGTTTACTTGCGGTAAAGAGGCAATCCCGCATCGAAGACTTTTTCACTGTACACACATAGCTATATTTGAAAATGCTGGAATAAAACAAGATATTTGTTTAACCTTCTGCCTGTCCTTTGCTCAAAATTGCGATCGCTGTCCTTTCGGGTCAGGATGACCCCAATCAAAAGGTTATATAATTTACTGACAAAACATGAAGAATTGTTACACATAAATCACAAAAGAAAAGGGGAAAGCTCCGAAAAGTGTTTCCTCGATTTGTTATCGGGTTGTAAGCGCGATTAACACTAAATAACACAAGTAGACGACCGCTCAACCGTTTTTTAATTCCGCCTGGGGTCAAATAGACCCCAAGGGACAGGCAGAAGGTTAAAAACTGAATATGTGAGACTTATTTCTTTAACAAGGATGGTTTAAAACAAAAAAAATTTCGATCGATTTAACGAATTTTTCGATTTAACAAATTGGGTGTACAACATAAGATTCGTTATATTGGACGTTCACTGTAATTCATTTTCACACAAGATTTCACAATATAATTTTGCTTTTAGCAATTACACTTTTACCGTTTAATCACTATTGTGTAACACTATTAACTTATGATTTCGAAAGCTACATTCCTACTCTATATCTAAAATGACCTAAATTTTTTGCTGTTAAATTTCTTGTGGCAAGTCATAATAACTAATTGTCCCCTTATTCAATAGCCCTTTGACATTTTATCCTTTTTTCTTAGGGCGATGTTATGCTGACGGTCAAATGATAGTCGGCCATACTCCGCGCCGAAAGCATGTTATGCTGACGGCAAGGCGAATTCATACAGGTGACCTCGTTGAATCAGCTGACTTTCGCTTACTTTGACTACTTTTTCCACACTTTTTATTGGGACTTTACTTTTTCAAATACAATTTTCAATTAAAATGTAAAAGTCTTTTTCGCGCTTGCATCGGTCTAAATAGCACACATTTCTAAAGGGATGATTTTATCGTTTGCGCGTTATTCACTTTTATTTAGAAAGTAATTAAACATATGTTGTACTATTAATATGTATATAGTATTTTTAATCAAATCACCGCTGCATGGCTGTTAGTCTGATTTTGCACAACTTTTTCGAGCATACTATGTAAGTTAGGAATTCAAAGAATATGAAATGTATAGAAGGCGCATCTGAGCTCAAAAATTCAAATTTTTGTTTGCGAGCTTCATAGAGCGGGGGGAAGCCACAAAAGGAAAAGAGCGGTGCAAGGAGAGCAAGCGCTTCAGTTTATGCTCATTGACTGTGCGAACTGAAGCACACGCCACCACAAACATACATGAAGTGAAAGTACCGCTTCTCCTGTGTACTTTGAGGTGTTGGTGGTTGTTTTGGTCTCTCAATCATTTTTTGTGCAAATTTCTCACAGCAACACATCAACCAGCGCAATGATCGTCGTTTCAACGACGCCAATGCTTTTTGTTGTTGTAGTTTTTGTGTGTATGCTTTTTTGTGTTGGCGATTGGTTTTGCAACACAGTTCGAGAAAAATGTGACGTCAATATTGAACAGAATGTTTACTGCCATTATCAATCAAATCAAAATTCTCTCAAAAATGAATTGTGACAAATGTTTCCAAAACTTTAGAAAGGAAGATGAAGTTTTAACTGCGCCAAGTGAAATATTTATTTTCCATAAAAATTATCAATCGGTTACAGACTTTGGTAACCTATTAGCTCCTTCGGATTCCCTTATGGAAGCAAGCAAAAAACACATTCTGGTGTTTCACAAAATTTTTGAGTCGGAGCCTGAAAAAATTGGTATTAAGGCATATATATCCGACTTATGCAAGAATTCTACTCCCGAATGGTTCAGTGATGAATGATGAAGATTTTCTTATTTTAGTTCTTTTACGCAAACATTGTATGTGGGCCATAAAAAAATGAAGCTCCAAACAACGGAAGTTAAAAATTATTGCGGATCAATAAAACAGCTCTTCCTTTATTGTTTTTTTATTGTTTATGTTTTGCATTTTTGTTCTAAAAAAGACATTTATCATCCATGCATTTAACATCTTTCAAATAATTTAAAAAAGTCTTTATAAATTTGTACGACTCATTATTTAATTGTGAAGCGGATCTAAAGCAATTATCCGATTGCCCTATTCATGCAATCAAATATGGGGTCTATTTTTTTGATAAATTATTTAGGAACTTTGTTTATAGCGATCATATAAGTCGCCATGCCAACTATATTTTATTTTCTTTTCTATGATTTTGCGCACACTACAGTCGGCAATGAGTTCAGGAGCAATATGCGACGCCGTGCAGGCTTATAGAAGAAGAACAAAAGCCAGCCAGAAAATAGAAATAGTTTTACAATTTCAGCTTTTCGCCAGCGCAACAACAACAACAACAGCACATCGTCTTCATCTCCGAATCATCCCACGCCGCAGCAGAGTGCTAAAGGTCAAACTCCATAAAGTGCGTTTCATGCGTTCGGGGTTTGTTGCGTTATTGCGTTTCTTGCGTTATTCGCGTTGCAAATGGTCAAACTCCATAAAGTGCGTTTCATGCGTCAGCTTCTTCTTCTTACGTCAGCTGATGCTGTCAAACTGCTGATTGATTTCGTTGTGCATTGGGAGAAGATAAGGAAAATTGTGAAAAAACGAAATGGAATCGCTAAACGACGTTATAGACTTTAGACTGATTTCATTTTAAACACAATAAATGCATATCGAGCATTGCAAAAAATGAAAAAAGAAATTCAGTTGAATTCAATTTGTAGCAATTTATTTCACAGGAATGAGCAAAATGCGATATACAACGAATAAGCTATCGAATTTCCAATACAGCGAAGACTAAGTTTCGTCTGTCAAAGAATTATGCTACTTTTTAGGAATTTCTTCACATTTTATGTTAAAATATTGGATTTAAAATGTTTCTTAACTGTATTTAATAGCTTTCATGTAAAATAAATGCATTCGACTTTTTCGATAACACAAGTTTGTTATCGACTTTACCATCCACATCCACATTCATGCCACATAATTTATGACATCTTTAGGAGCTCTGTCAGCTGTTTGACGGCGTTAACGCAAGAAACGCAAGAGAAAGTTGAAAATAGTTCAACTTTTGATGCGTTTCGCGGGTATCGACGTCAAGTCATGGAGTTTGCTTCATACAAATACACTGATTCAACTTTTTTTTGCAACGCGAGAAACGCAAAACACAACGAAACGCATGAAACGCACTTTATGGAGTTTGACCTTAACGCAGACTCGCTGCAGTGAGCGCAACACATAAAACTACGTTCTCGCTTGTAAAGCAACGCTCTCACCACATACGTGATCTGTGCGAGCAGAGCGCGGGTTCCAATGTTAGAACCCGCCATACAAAATTTTTGCTTGTATGACATGCGCATTCTGTATGTTTATTTTCTTTGGTTATATGAATGCTAAGACTTATACAATTTTGTCTTGAGGTGAGCCATTAATTGTTTGTAGTTTGTTAACATCCAATGACTTAGCGAGAAATAATCTACCGTCATTAAAACAAATTATCATGAAGACCAATTAACTGGCCCAAAATAGGTAAATCGACCATATTTCGTCTCGATCGACGTTTCCATGTTTTGGAACTAAAACTCTTTAATCGTGTCCGGTAGTGTGTTGGATTTACTACCGAACTGATACAAAAATAAGGTAGTTCCACCACTACTGCTTCTAACACCCTGTGTACCTAACACACATGATTTTTTTAGTGCTGCCACTTTTTTAACACAATTTTCTGAAATCAAAGTAAGCAAAGTTCAAAAATATTTCGCAAAACAGATTTATTCACATTAAGGCCCGATATCACAGTGGTTGGTTAGACATTAACTACTTAACTACTCTTCTTTGATTTCACAGTCTGTGGTTAACCAACTGTTGACTAGCCAATGGTCAATTCCACAGTGCTCACAATTTGTGAAGTGTGACATTTGAAATTGAATTTAAGAATTATTGCCTTTTCTTTTTCCACCAGTTAAAGAAGTTTGGCAGTTTTTAGGTTGCAAAATCCGGGGCTATTTTATTTTTCACAAAAAATTAAACTAAACGAGGTCGCCTATGCGAATTCGCCTTGGCAGGCACACAACATACAAGGTTTATAAAATACAGGTTACGCCAAGGCGAATTCATACAGGGGATAGCGTTAGGGCAGCAACAAAATTTTAATGTATTTTGTTATTGTTTTCTGGGCTTAGATTGTCAAAATCAGCCAATCAAAACAAAGCTTGAATTTTTCATTTTTAAATTGTCACAGTTTTACACAGGCATTTTGACAATCTAGACCTTTTCCACCACAAAAAAATCAAATCAGCTGATTCAACGAGGTCACCTGTATTAATTCGCCTTGGGTTACGCCATGGCTCAATAATAAGGTTGTAGCATCCCGGCAACACCAAAAACCACATGTATTTTATTGGTAGGATTGTTTATCACTACTGTCAAAATCAGTTGATATTTTCCGACGAAAGAGGGAGAAACTGAAAACAAACAAAAGTGATTGTAGCCAGACGGCGCTGTATTTCGAGTGAAAAAAAGGGAAAAGTTCTCAGGTTAGGTGTTTTCATTTCAACCGATGCGGCAACACAGCACCACTGCTGACACCGACGATTTTGACAGAAGCGATAAACAATCAGCCGGTGGCTTGCTACAACCTTATAATTGAGCCATGGGTTATGCATTCCGGGTGTCAAAATATAGCAGCGCCTCGCGTGACGTAGGCATAGGTTGGCTCTGATTGGCTAAAAATATTTTTAAGCAAACATTTTTTAAAAAGTGTAAACAAATCCTGGAAAAGAAGTTGCCAGATTTTATATTTATACCCCTTTAATAATAAATCGAAATACTTTTCTAGATTTGTGCTCCATCAAACTCTGCTTGAAGTCTTCCGTCTGGAAGAAGAATTAAAATTATTTTCGCGGCCACAGAAGGCCAACCACTTGCCGTGTATGTTCCGTTGCTTTGGGAAGCAATAAAGTCGATAGCGCGATTTTCCGCTCTAGTTCTTGCATTCTTGCCACTGAGTACTAAATTTTTGGTTTAAAAATATTTTGAAAGTGTATTCAGAAAAAAGCAAAGCATTGTTTTTTAGGGATTTAAAATGTATAGTTGTCAATAAGTGGCACCTCGATTGTGCCCCCAAGTCATCAACATGGCTAACGTTGGGAATGCGCAACCTTTAAGTTCAAACTCCATGAAGCGCCTTTCAGGCGTTCAGGGTTTGTCGCGTTATGACGTTTCACGCGTTATTCGCGTTGCAATATTGTATGCTTCATAACACGCGTTTCACGCGACTGCTTCTTCTTCTTACGTAAGCTGATGCTAATTTTGAATTGTCAAACTGCTGATTGATTTCGTTGTGAATTGTGAGAAAAACAAGGAAAATTGTGAAAAAGAACGAAATGAAATTGCTATACGACGTTATAGACTTTATAGAATTTAATGATTTCATTGTAAACACAATAAATGCATATCGAGCATTGCAAAAAATAAAAAAAAAGATTCAATTGATTTCAATTTGTAGCAATTTATTTCACAGGAATGAGCAAAATTCGATACACACCGAATAAGCTATCGAATTTCCAATACAGGGAAGACTAAGTTTCGTCTGTCAAAGAATTATGCTAATTTTTAGGAATCTCTTCAAATTTTATGTTAAAATATTGGATTTCAAATGTTTCTTAACTGTATTTAATAGCTTTCGTGTAAAATAAATGCATTCGACTTTTTCGATAACACAAGTTTGTTATCGACTTTACCATCGCCACATAATTTATGACATCTTTAGGAATTCTGTCAGCTGTTTGACGTCGTTAAGCGCGAAACGCGGGAGAAAGTTGAAAATAGTTCAACTTTTGACGCGTTTCCGGCTTACGACGTCAAGTCATGGAGTTTGCGTCATACAAATACACTGATTCTACTTTTTTTTGAAACGCGAAAAACGACAGTACGCTTTAAACGCGCTTTATGGAGTTTGGGATTTAGTCTTAGCATCTATCAAAAAAGTCAAATCATTGTAGTTGTACGAAACAAGTTACAAAGCGCAAAGCGTCGGATGTCATCATGTCTAAAAAGCGGAAAGTAGCCCAACTTTTTATTTTTCAACACATTTCACGCAACATTCGAACAGTCCAGCTGATTCCAAAAATCACGCGGTTGTAAATAAATTGCTTTTTCTCGTGAATAACTTCTTTCAATTCTGGTGTTAAGAAAGCTTTCAAACAAAGCAAATAATATTCACAGCAAAGCAATAATAGCACAAGCAGCTAATTAGACGATGGTTCAGAAGCGCGATAAATGCGTCGAATTCGTTGAATCCGAGAAAAGCGAAGAATGTGTTGCTGCGTACCAAGCGTGTTGTGGAGTTGCACTATTATGTCTTGTTCAGGCAGCCAAATAAATTGAAACAATTTTGTTTTAAATTGAGTTATCGCTCTTGCTGTTCACACACACTCAATTTCGTTTACTATGTTATCGAAAATGTTGTTATACATGTTTTAGTTTTGACGGAATAAACTCTTTATTCTGTTCAAAAATATAAAAATAAGAAATATAAAAAACGTTCTTGAAAAAATTTATTGATTTAGTAATATTTACTCAATTTTTCAAACAAAACTTCAAAATCAACAAGTGTTAAACGTCCTTTGTCAATTTCTCAAATCCGTTTTCGTTCCCGTCAATTGTGAATGATTTTGTTTATCGATAACAGCACGACACAGGGTTGCATGGCGAATCCAGCTGAATTTATGCTAAATTTAGCACTAATTGCAAATAAATTAAATCTTTATATGACAAATTAAGTTAAATTTAGAGCTAAATTGAGGATAAATTGAGAAAATGTATTAATCGCACAATTTAGCTGACCGTCGGAATAGGGTAGGGTAACTTCGGGTATTGTGGTATACCTCTTTGTTTTTTTTCTATATCGCAGTCAAATTCGGCCCAAATTGAATGAGATTCGACGGATGACATATTTGAAGTATTGGCTTTTAACTTTCATTCTGTGCATGGGCTATACAGTTCCCCATAGCCACAAAATATATGAATTTGTGAAGGTATTTCTTTCTGACCGATATATTAATACACATATCATTGGATAGCTATTGATGAAAAGATTCAAAAACATAAGCAGTTATTTTTTTTAAGTGTGATTGGCCAGTATAGGCACATATGGCACACAAACTGTTTGTTGTGCTTTGCTGAATAAATCACCGCTATTTATACCAATACATTTTGTAAGCAAAACTTATCCAAGTTCTGAACCATTCAAATTCTAAACCACGAGCACACTCACAGGTGGAATAACAAATTCAAAGACGGTGTGCAAATAAATAACATAAATAATAATAATAAAAAAAAAAACAAACAATAACAACATTAACCCTCTACTGCCCCATACGGCCTTAAGGCACGGTCCACTTTCAACTGATAATATTGGGAAACATGTGATGCTTACAGCCTTGCAACATTAAAGAAATGACAACTTAATTTATGCCCTAAAAATTTCATTAAAAAAATTAATATTTATGTGGACTTTTCTAGGTTTTTGTGGACCGTGCCTTAAGGCCGTATGGGCAGTAGAGGGTTAATAATATTTCATAGTATAACGATAATATAATTATTTCCCAAAAAACTATTATTTTACTCATTCCCATACAAACTATACCTACTGGTTCAAAAATGGGGAACTCAGTTCCCCAAAAAAGGTTAAGCAAACTAACTAGAAAAGTCTTCTAATGAAAATTTTCAAAGATGTTCTTGAAAATTTGTAATAACTTAATAATAACACTGCACAACAGCATTTCTGTTGCATAGAGTTTTTTACATGAATCTGAATCATTTTTCCACGCTGTTTTCAAAGCCATACTCCGTTTTTATGTAACAGCTCTAGTTTTTGCAAAAAATGAGCGTGTCACTTTTTCGAATTTTCCTCGGCTTTTTTCTCGTTTTCGACTGTAATTTCTGAAAAAATAATCCTATCGACATGATATAGTTGCACTTACAACATTTCACGCCATCTTTTCTGACATTAATCAATTTTAAGCGTTCTAAATTGGCGTTGTAATAAGGTTTCAAAGTAGGAAAATATTGAATTTCAAGGCGTTTTTTCTGATGGCAAAAATTGTACAGATGTTTCATAAATCAAGTTACGAAGTATATGAATATCTTAAGAAGAAACATCAAACAATACAACACAGCCAAATTATTTGGCGGAATGCACATTCGCATCGAAATAATAGCAACAATGTACCATAACTATTTTCATCACTTCTCATAGATTTTCCTTAAAAAATTTGGGGCCTAAAAATATGCAAAGTTTTTAATTTTTTTTTGTTTCGAGCAATTCAAAATATTTTTGTTTTTTGCTTGTGTTTCAGACTATAAATCTAACATATTGTTACGAATGCTAGTTCCAGTGGGCTAATACGTATCTCTGGATTGCGTAATTTGAAAATAAAACACACTTAGTTTCTCAAACGCAGTCAATAAAATAAACCAACAACCACTTTATTTACTAATTTACACTTGTTTGTCTTTACACTTAAGTATTTGCTCAATTACTCCGTGTGGCACCTTCACTAGTCAAAATCCGACTGACTCGCTGCGCCGCACCCGGCTGTCTTTTATACCTACCCGGCCATCGCGCAGATCGTTCTCGCACATTCCGGAGTGGACTAAAGGTTTCCATGATGATCGCGACCATCATTGCCAGATTGGACTAAAAGTTGCCATCATTGCCAGGTTGGACTAGAAGTTGCCATCATTGCCAGGTCGAATTATAGCACGGCGCGTAGCGACAGGGTTGCTTTGCACAACGACAAACCGTCTTATCGTTACAATATAAAAGAGCATATTTTGAGGCTCCTAATTTTTTAAGGAACATTATGAAAATGACTATGGTACTTTTTTGGTATTATTTCGATGCGAATGTGCATTCCGCCAAATAATTTGGCTGTGTTGTAATGTTTGATGTGTCGGCTTTCATTATACACCTAACTCGTTATTTGATTTACGAAAATTGTGTATGTTTTTGACCATCAAAGAAAACGCCTTAAAATCCCATTTTTTCCGACTTTGAGGTCCAATTACCGCGGCATTTTAAAACTTATAAAAATAAGTTGCATCGGAAAAGAAGCCGTGCGGTGTTGTTAATGCGATAAGGTGAAAATTATGTCAATCGGTTTTTTGGTTTAGAAATTACGATCAAAAATATGGAAAAAGTAGAGGAAAAACTGAAAAAATGACATGGTACCTATATCTCACTAACTAGAGCTACTAGAAAAAATCTGAGGGTAGATTCGAAATCAGCGCACCCAAATTAGTAAGAAACAGTAGAAAAACTCCATGCAACAGAAACAAGTGTTTTTTTTGTGCTGTGTAATCAGCCCATATAAAAAAATTGGAGGGTAATATGTTATAGTATGTTCGGGTAATGTGATAGCCTACTTTTGTTTCAATGTGCTTGAATTTATTCGATCGATTTGTACATATATGTAATACTTCTATATTGGCACTAAGCTCAAGGTACATTCGCCAACATCACAGTACAGCAATAGTGAAATATGAGCGAGAAAGCGTATAAACGAATGTGTCAAAATATGTCAAAAGTCAGGTGCGGTAAAAATTTACTGGAAATAAATAAAAATTTGTCGAAATTTACTGAAAAGCCTACCTTTTTCTTCAACCGCCCCTGGAGCAGTTTGACAGTTGTTCATGTGTAGAAGTGCACATGTATATACGCATAGAAATACATTCGCAAAATTTCGTGTTTTCTGTCTCATCGCTTGTCTCCCTTTGATTTCCGAATGAAAACACATTGTGAAGATAGGTTAGTGCCAATATAGAAGTATTACATATATGGATTTGTAAGACAAAATGATTTTTAAACATTCCTAAGCATGATGCAAAAAATAAAGGTAGAACCGCTGTCCAAATTTCTTGACACTAAACGTGTTTATTGACTTTTTGGTATTCGTAAAAAGCTTGAGTCGTGATGAAAATTCAGAGAAATACATATTTAAGGTTCTAAGAATTATAAGATCTTTTTAAAATAAACACGGAATAGACCTTTCACTGTGACGAATATATTTGGGGCGAAAGTATAAAAATGTTAATGCGAATTCAACAGCAGAGAATTCATTGCAGTATTAATAAAATGTTCAATAGATTTTCTAACAGTACGGCAGTAGCACATTTTCAAAGGAGAACGCCAAAAATCGTTTAGTGTCAGATGTGCAACATAGTGGCAAGCATTGGCCAAAGTAAATCCTTATTAGAATTTACTTTGCATTGGCTCTACCATGATACTAAAATATACAGGTATCGAGCAAAATTAAAGTCATTTGCTTTTTTGACAAATAAAAATAAAATTTTAAGGATGCAAAAAAAACAAGAAATACATAAACTGAATGATATACTACATAAACTGATTGCTGTGAAATTGCAGCTCTGTAGCAAAATGAAAATGGTAGTACAAAATTTGTAAACAAATATTTTATTCCAATTGTCAATTTTATTTTTATCTGTCGCATTGAAACTACCTGTATATTGTTGTATCATGGGCTCTACCTTTATTTTTGGTATCATGGACTATACTTTGGTGTGTATCTTACCTTTTATTTTGCTAGAACTTTTTTCTGGTTTTGGCAACACTGGCGGTGTTCTTTGTTTTGCACGATTTCAAGCGCCAAAGCGAAGTTGTGATGTCAGGGAGCGTGCAGGCAAGGCGAATATTCCGCAAATTTGAAAGTTGTTGCAGCAGTGGCCTAAGATGCTTCACTACGAGCGAATGCAACGTAGATGCAAAACAATTTGCTGACTTTAAACGGAATCTGAGAAACAAACAGGTGCCTTGTAAAGATGGAAACGCCTGCTTCCAAGTGGAGTGCCGGCTTTGCAGCGACTCGCGTGCTAGCCCCGCTTACATAAATAAACGGACCGGTCAGTCCTTCAAAGTTGCTGTGATTGATTAATGGCTACATCTTTCTATTGCAGGACTGTTTCTTTGCCCTAACTGTGATATAAAGAAGAACCTGGCAGATGTCGTAGGGATATATGAGAAAAACGGTAGCGATCTTTTACCAAGGGAGGTGATTTACAAATCTCGTTGCCGTGCTCTGGGGCCGATTACGCAACTGGCATGCGATGCTCTTGCTATTAAAGGTATAAATGTCACGGACTTGGAAGCTGTTGAAGCGAGATACGATGCTAGTGAGAACATTTTGCAATTTCCGCTGAAAAATGCTGCGGAAAAAGTTGTGGGCGAAAAACTTTTGTATTTAATTGACAAAAGGGAGGAGACCCTGCAGAACCCTAGCTTCTCAGGATTACTAATTGTTGGCCCACGCACCCGTGCGCACAAAGATAGAGTTGTGCTGGTGAGCAACATTCCAGACTTTCTGGTACTGGCGAAGTACCACTTCGAAAACCGTGGGTAAATCACATTTAATTGTTCTCAATAAAAACTGCTATATCCCTATCTCTGCCGTCAGTTTGTGTTGCCTGTCTTCCGTATGGTCTGAGTGCTCTGCCGCAAGAGTGCCTACCCATCCTGGAACGATTCAAGGAAGTGGTGTTTTGGTTTGACTGTGACTCTGCTGGTTGGGACGTGGCGAAGACGTTTTCTAAGAAGCTAGATGAGAAACGATGCTTTCTAATCCGACCAACGGAAACTGAGCCGGCACCGAATGAGGCCCACTGTAAGCGGCTGAACCTCCGACACATTCTGTTCAAAGCGACGCCAATGCGTCATAAGTCCATTACCACATTCAGCGCGCTACGAAACGACATACTTAGTGACTTGCAAAACATCGAAAAGGTAAACGGGGTGAAATGGAAGCGTTTCCCCGTGCTCAACAAACTTCTTATGGGCCATCGCAAAGGCGAGCTTACCATATTAACTGGACCCACAGGTAGCGGTAAAACAACGTTTATGAGCGAGTACTCATTAGATCTAGCTTTGCAAGGTGTCTCCACGCTGTGGGGTTCTTTTGAAATCCGGAACTGTCGCTTAGCAGCCACAATATTGCGCCAATTCGTCGGTTATTCGCTGGAAAATAAGCTGGATGAGTTTGATCACTGGGCCAGCGCCTTGGAAAAGTATCCACTATATTTTATGACTTTTCACGGGCAACAGCCGCTGAAGCTGGTAATGGACGCAGTTGAGCATGCGCAGTATGTACACGACATCAGTCACGTGATCATCGACAACTTGCAATTCATGATGGGCACGTCGGTCGTGCACAGGTCGGATAAGTTCTGGGAGCAGGATGCCATCATAGGAGCGTTTCGCGCTTTCGCCACAAAAAACAACGTACACGTGACCTTGGTGATGCACCCGCGCAAAGAGAGAGCAGAGGATGATCTTACTGCCAGCTCGGTTTTCGGCACCGCTAAGGCGACGCAGGAGGCTGACAATGTACTGATCATACAGGACAAGCGTTTGACATCGGTTCGCGGCAAGAAGTATCTTCAAGTGGTCAAGAATCGCTACAGTGGCGACCTGGGTATCATGCCACTTGAATTTGATAAGGAATCGCTTAGCTATGCCACCATAAACAAGAAGAAAAACGGCAAAGGCAAATGAAAACATTGTTTTTTATAGTTTATAAGACTACAAATCTACTTTTGCATTAGCGGCCAATAGTCTAAGTAATAAGTTTATATAAACGGTTACAACACTATGAAGTCTCTGCATTCTCACGTTGAGCTTTGTTTGTAGTTTTTCGTGTTGAGGATCTTCTTTCCACACATTGCACAGATAGCCTTTTTGTATGCACACGCTTGGCAGTAGTGTGATCCTACTTGATGTACTTTCTGTCTGCATATTCTGAAATTTATCAAACGGTGACGGCGGACAAGGTCTTTGAGGGCCAGCAGTAACCAACCTGCAGGGAGCCAAGCTCCTGGCAATTGGATTGTAGCAGTCTTTAGCTGACGATAGCGCCTTATTTTCGTTTATCTTTCTACTTGTCGAAGAGCCGCTTTTCCACGGATCGGGGGTTGCAATCTTTGCCAACTTCGACGCGCATTTCTCACAAACCATATTGTATTGTTTTTATTTACCAAAACTGACCAGTGATGTCAATTCAAGGGAAATTCAACTATGCGCGGAGGAAACGCGGAAGAATTTTAAGAAAGCAGGGCTGCCACAATTTGAGAATATGTGTGAATAATTATTAAGTATCGGCAGGGGCGTAGCCAGAACTTGGTCATGAGAGCGTTTAAATTTTTTGTGCCAATTTAGTATTACATGCTTTTTAAAGCAAACTGCACTGCAGGGCATTTTGTGGTGGTGCCAGCTATATGTGACTTAGAACTTTAGAAATTTCATTAAATTTGATTCACTGGAAGCGAAGTTATTGTGTTCGGAGTAAAAGTATGTTTGTGTTACTGGTACAAAAATTCGATCCTAATTTGCAAAGAGCGAATATTTAGTTTTGCTTTAAACTTGGTAAAACTTTAACCGAAACATTTCAATTGATGAACTAAGTTTATGGTGATTATCGTTTATCCCGTGGCAGAGTTCAACTGAAATCCGCGATCACCGCAGATTCCATCAAAACCAAGCCATCAAAGATCAGCCAAAATTGAGATTGATTGATCTTTTTAATATTCATGTCTAGTGTCCGACCGAATATTCGGTTTCGGCCCAAATAAAAGGTTTCGGTTTCAGTTTCGGCCAAAAAATGACCGAATAGCCGAAACCGAAACCTTCTAGAATATTTTTTACATTTTATTGTGTAGCAGATATATAGTGAAAGGAGGAATAATTTAGATGCCACCAATGTAAATAAACTTCTTTTTTTAGCATATAATATTAAATTATTTAATTTTGAATACTAGCGAGTAAGGTACGAAAGGGTGATTTTTTCATGTTAACGTTTTTAAAAAATGATTAAATTGTTTTTTTTTTAATAAGTATTTATTTATTTATGCTATATTTGTTTGTTTCTTCTTTATTTACTTAATGTAAAATTCGTTTGTTGAAAAAAGTGCTTGATATGGTGATTTTTATTTCAACTAGAAAGTTTCGGTTTCGGCCGAATATTAAAAAAAAACCGAATATTCGGTTTCGGTTTCGGCCCAAAAAAGTGGTTTCGGTCGGACACTATTCATGTCTAATATCTGCCATCTGTATTTATCCAATGTAAATACAGTACATTCCGTTTAGCTGCCTATTCGCTTAGGTGCATTTTCTGCTTAGCTGCATTATTTGGCCAAAATACTACTTCGTAAAGCGAATTTTCTTTGAAAATTTCACATTTAGCTGCATTTCACTTAGCTGCACTATTCCGTTTAACAGCCCTGTTTTTGAGCAAGTTTTCTTTGATTTGTATGAAAAATACTTCGTTTAACAGCACTTGAAAATTTCGAAAAGTTTTTTTGGAAAATAGTATCGAAACAAATTTCCACATTTTCGAAATGGAGGCAATAGTTGTGAAATTGTCAAAAAAGAAATATTCGCAGGGTAAAATTACCGATTATTTTACATAAAAGCATATCAGTAAGAATATGTATATAAATATTTTCATTATATCCAGTGTATACATACATATTAGGTATGCATAAGCATCTATAAGATAGCGGTTAATTTGCTAATAAAAATTTGTTCAGTCTTACACTGGTGTAATCTTTTCAAGAATTCAATAGATTCGTTCATGCAAAATTTTGATATATATAATATATCAATATTGATATAATATATATATATATTTTGATATTTTTATATAGGTGCGCCAAGGATCTACTTTAAAAAAAATTTTGCTGTTTCCAAAAACTTTTCTAGATATTCCGCTTAGCTGCACTTTTCGCTTAAGTGCCCCCAATCATGTGCATCGAAGGTGAATGCAGCTAAACGGAATGTACTGTAGTTATGATTTCGACTCACTGAACAAATTCGAAAGTACTTTTCAATAACATACTACTGTGTACAAAGAATACCCGGAATTTGTTTATAATTCAAAAAATCTTTATTTATTCTTCCAAATCAATTTCATCGCCTTCAAAGTAGTCCCCCCCCCCCGATGCAATGCACTTATGCCAACGGACTTTCCAATCTTCGAAGCATGCCAAATAGTCACCTTCCGGTATGGCCTTCAATGCGCGCGGCGATTCACGTTGAATCTCTTCAATCGATTCAAAACGGTGTCCTCGAAGTGGTCTTTTGAGTTTGGAGAATAGCCAGAAGTCACAAGGAGCTAAATCAGGCGAATACGGTGGCTGTGGAACTATATGAGTTGGCGAAATGCTCACGAAGAACCAATGCCGTGTGAGATGGTGCATTATCGTGATGCAAAAACCAAGAGTTGTCTCTCCATAAATCCGGCCTCTTTTTGCGAATAGCTTCACGCAAACGACGCATAACGCTCAAGTAATATTCCTTGTTGACAGTTTGGCCCGGCGGAAGGAACTCATAATGCACAACACCACGATAATCGAAGAAATCGAATTCCGGGTATTCTTTGTACACAGTAGTAAATATTTTTATGGAAATTTTGCTCCTGTTTTTTTTGTTATTTTGTATACCAAATACCCACCCGCGTGATCCCAGGCGCTTCTGCCGCCATTTTGAACAAATCAAAAAATTTTTTGGTGTACCTCAATATGTATTGAATAAACCCTATGCATAGAAATCTTCTAATATTTTCCATAGTCGCAAAATAAATCGTTAAAATTAGGCTTTTTTCGAAAAACGGACTATCACCAGAGGAAGATACTAAATACTGAAGTATAAGAAAAATTCTTTATTATTATATATTCATTGTGAGTTTTATTCAAAATAGCGGCGAAAGCGCCTGGGTCATCCGGGTGGGTATTGGTTAATGACGCATACAAAAATCTTTGGTAAGGCGAAGGTTAAACATCTCAATAACATTATTTATTGCATTTTAACTGAACTTTTGGCTATCGGAAAACGCTATCTGATCGATAGACACTTGTGACTGATTTTTTGACTAACAGCCCTATTCTGGCAACCGTAACAATAGCCACCTCGGTAACAATTGAATACTTGGTAACAATTGTCACTTTTTGGTATTCTGGAGCAAATTCAAAAGCTCAAAAGGTGACAATTGTTTCGAAATTTGTTACCTCCGTAGGAGCAGGTGACAAGCATACAAAAATTATAAAATTCAAATTTCGTGTTCAAATGCGCCTTGAGAAACTGCAAAAAAATGCTTCAGCTTCTCCTGCGTCGCGACGCGTCGTGCGCTTAAACTTAGGAACTCTAAAAACCAAAAGAATATATACATACATTGTGAAGAAACTCCAAAAAAAAGACTTGCTTCGCCAGATTATCTGCATTTGCAATTTTTTGTTTGTTTATTTTTTTACAGTTTGACAGAAAAAATACAAAAAACAGCTGTTTCGACAGTAAAAGAGCTTTCACCTCGAGTGGTGAATTGTTTGAACTTTCTTCTTGTCACCATTTTTCCAGAATACGGAAACAATCAAATTCAATTCAATTGTTACGGGGGGTAACAATTGTTACGGTAGTGCCAGAATAGGGCTGTAAAAGTCCAATTTTAATCATCAACCACTCCTCGTTTTCACCTGATGCGGCGTCGTGCGACTCTCACCTTAAAAAAAGCATTTACCGATTAAACAAAGTCGTTTTGAGGACGTCGAACGCATCCAAAAGGCTTGTACCGACATCCTGAAGGACATTCCAGCCGACGATCTAAAATACTCATTAGACATGCTTTTAGATCATGCAAATGGTTGTATTGAGCCTGAAGCAGGGGCGGACTGGGCCAATGGGCAACCGGGCAAATGCCCGGTGGGCCCCCGACGCACCGGGGGCCCATCGGGGCAGGAGGCTAAAATGTGTAAGAAAAATATGTGTAAAATATGTGTGAGAAAAAATTTGTGGGCCCCGATGGGCCCCGGGCTCATCAGGAGGCAAAAATATGAAAGAAAAATATGTGTCAGAAAAAATATGTAGGTCCCGATGGGCCCCAGGCCCAGGCAACTA
The DNA here is from genome assembly GCA_964056695.1 of Melieria picta. NCBI lineage: Eukaryota > Metazoa > Arthropoda > Insecta > Diptera > Ulidiidae > Melieria > Melieria picta. Next base: position 90,110,196 of record OZ057399.1, read on the forward strand.
AAAGTAGTTTGATGCAAAAATGTTTAAAAACATAAGTCAGTAATGACACGAGTAAGAGAGTGTAGCAACTTTTTGGAAACCATAAATATTATTCCCTAAGTCTGATATTGATAACTACATATAGGCAAATAATGTATGTACTCTCCGATGAAAACTTTGTTAAAAATACCTAACTTTAAGAGGCGTATGAATAATTTTTGAATAAATTTTTTTTTCGTTCAATAACTATATATGAATGTACATTTAATTTCTCCGTTATCACCTGTACTTAAGGAATTTACTATCAAAAAGTTCTTGCACTGTTATTACTAATTTATTATCTAACAGAAAACTTTAATGTGGGGCCCTTCTTTCAATATGCCCGGGAGGCCCCTGGAGCCCCAGTCCGCCCCTGGCCTGAAGGGGCTATTTAAAAAAACCATATCGGCTTTACCAAACAAATTTTTGGTTCTTATTTTATGTGTTTCAAGGTGAAAAGACCTTTTTGTTAATGAGGGAACATACACACCATGCATAGTGATTGAAAATTTTAAATAAGTATAGGCCATGGGGGGGTTCTGACACCCAAAAGCTCCGCCCTTGGCCGCGCCCTTGGGTATCGGAATTCTATGCACAAAAAATAGGTTCGAAATATGCACACCAGATTTTTTCAAGCTTTCAGCCAGGTCCACTGAAGCTACAAACATTAATTTTTAACTGTAGGTACATCCTTAAAAATGAACCTTTGTTAAGAAGGGATTTTTTGAAATTCGGTGTCTAAAAGAGCAAAATATGGGTTAAGGTGTTTTATGAAGAAACGTGATTTAACGAGGTAAACCAAGGGTTAAAAGTTTGAATGGAGAAACAAGATTTTTGGCCCGTTTGACTTCAAACTTGGTGAAAGTACTTCAAATACGAAATAATTAAACACGCGTTTCTCAGTTTTTTGAAAATCAAAATCAAACAGGTAAACTAAGGGCTAAAAAGTTTTATGAAAAAACTGTGAAAAAGCATGAATTAATGGGCCTATTGACTTCCAACGTGGTGAAAGTACTCTTAGTGAGAAACAATTCGATTGTCCTGCACGTGACCTCAGATTTAGCAACATGTTTTACCTACCTAACTTTAGTCTTAATGAACCTCTTACACGCTGCCTAAGGCAGCAAACCAATTTTGCAAAAATTTAGATATATTTTCTAATTCTAGAGAGAGTTTTAAGTCTAAACTAAATCTGCTGTTACTTTTCGAGTTGTGATTAATTGTGATTAGTATATTTATGTATATAGTATATATACCCTAGCTTTTAGTAATATATTTGAGTTGTACTCTAACGGATGAATTTGAAATAAAAAAATAAATAAATTTGAAAATGTGACACGGTAAATCAAGGGTTAAAGCTTGTATGGAGAAACATGATTTAATGGGGTTTTTGACTTCAAATTGGGTGAAGTGCCCCAAATGATAAAGCCTTGTCAACGATGGGTTAAGAGTTTGTATAGGGAAACATGATTTAAGAGGTCAATTTACTTAAAATATGCTGAAAGCCCTTTAAATTAGATACAACTATAAAAGTATTTTTTCGTCGAACGAAACAGTTAAAAAAGGCTGTTTTAAATAGAATTCATTTCTTTATTTAAAGTCCACAAAACTAAAACTTAACTCAAATAAAAACAAAACTTAAAATGACATTTCAACAATTAACTACTTATTACAGTAAATAACTAAAATTTGCTCCAAGTTTGCTACGGTCAGCCTATGCCTCTTTTTGCATAGGAAGAAAACGATCGTTCAACATCACACGAAGTCGATTCCGATTTCCAGTGAATTCCGCCACTCCGTAATTACTTTACCTCACCCCACCCCCTCCCCATCAAACTTATTTCACACAGGATCACACCAACCTCACTCTTGTTCGTTTGCATAGAAGAGTATAAGTCTATGCAAATATGCAGTGCATATGTTAGCTCATTCTTAACATTTTTCAAAAAAAATAATTTCTGTCTTGGTGCCGTTCAAATCAAACCTCCAGAAAAATATGCATGTACATATAATTCCGATCCCTAATAATAATATAGTGGATTGGATTCGGTTGAGACTCCCAATAAATTTATTCTTTATGGGCATAAAGTTATTTTTATCATTAATGTGAACATTATGTAAAATAGATTGTCAAGATTTTTCATTACTTTAAATGTAATAAGACAAAAAACAATTTAAAGTGGCCATTGGTGTAATACCAAACCATTTGTGCAGTTTTATATCGCAGTAGTTTCTAAATTTTGTAAGTTCATTAATGTTATTTAAGTATATACTTTGACTAAAACATTGATCTCATATATATGCGTTAAAGGATTTAAAAAAGTTGTATTGATTTTGTAATTTTCTTGTACGTGAATGGTCTTTTAGAAGAAAAGAAGGTTTATTGTTATCAGTGTTGGGTTATATTACTTTTAAATGCAATTTAATTATACATATTACCTTGATGTTGATGATATTGACGTCATCGGGCGTAACATGCGAGATGTCACCGCTGCCTTTGCGGCAATCGAAAGAGAATCTACCAACATGGGGCTGGTGGTAAATGAGAGCAGGACGAAGTATATGCTGTCTACACGCAGGGACTTGCAGCGGCTAGGGTCTCACGTCGAGGCTGACAAGTATACCTTTGAAGTTGTCAAGGAATTCGTCTACCTTGGCACCGCCATAAACACCGCAATGATGTCAGCCTGGAGATAAAGCGAAGGATTACTCGTGCTAATAGGTGCTACTATGGTCTCGGTGGGCAACTGAGTAGCAAAAACCTCTCTCGACCCACAAAACTTGCACTCTATAGGACGCTTATTCTGCCCCTAGCTCCTCTATGGCGCAGAAGCATGGACACTGTCGCGTAACGACACAGCGGCCTTTGGGGTGTTCGAGAAGAAGGTACTTCGCAAAACCTTCGGCCCTGTTCGTATTGGCGGTGACTATCGTATATAGACCAACAACAAGCTGTATTAAGACATGGACGTAGCACAGCGAATTAACATCCAACGGCGACCTTGGCTTGGCCATGTCTGCCGTATGGATGATGAAGCTCCGGCGAAAAAGGTGTTCGATGCGGTAGTTGAAGGTCGACGGTGAAGAGGGAGGCCGGGGAAAAAATTGGAAAATGCAAATGCAATGGAATATACCCTCTTAATTTCTTGTTTGTTTTTGTTAAAATTTTTACTACACTTTTCTAATATCTTCTTCACTTTTTAGAACCGGTCTACTACAGTTTAAAATTTTAAAGTGACAACGCTGCGTGTTGCACCTTGCTTGTTAAAGCCAAACTCTTCCCTCTGCGCTGTACCCGGCTGCCTTTAATACTCGTTTGCTTGTAGCGCAGTGACGGCGACCATTATCAGTGATAAAGGCCCCTAATTTTTAAAGAAAAAAAGCTGAAAAGCTGAATGACTATCGTACATTTTTGCTATTATTTCGATGAGAATGGGAATCACACCAAATAATTTGGCTATGTTGTATTATTTCATGTTTCCGCTTTCGTTTTACACCTAACTCGTTAATTAATTAACGACAAATTTGCATGTTTTTCAACATCAAAGAAAACGCCTTGAAATTCCATATTTTCCGACTTTGAGGTCCAATTCCCGCGGAATTTTAAAACTTATAAAAATAAATTACATTGGAAAAGAAGCCATGAAGTGTTGTAAATGCCACAAAATCATGTCAACCGGTTTATTAGCTTAGAAATTACAATCGAAAACGTGAAAAAAGTCAGGGAAAATCCGAAAAAGTGACACGCCCATTTTTTGCGAAAACGTAAACTAAGTTTTGAAAACGGTTTGCGGATTCGAAATCAGCGGTCCCTAGTTACCCTAGAACTGATGTCAAAACCATAAAAGCCGACAAAAATTCGAAATTTGTTGCCCTATGTAATTTACATAAATTACCTTTTTAAAAATTGTTTCATTCCAATGTGAGCGTTCGACGTATTTTTCTTTGTAAAATTTAAAATGTATGCAGATAAGTTTGCGTATGGCGGGGAAACAAATCAGCACGCACAGATATGAATATGCACTAATAATGAAACGCATGGGGAAGGACTCTTATATCTGTTCGGTCGAGGAGGGGGATAAAATTCGGCGGGGGCTAGGGGAGGTCCCCCATATCGGAAGTGTATAGTTTTTTTTAATGAATTTTTTTAAGTTTACCTTCAAAACGAGAAAAATTCTAATTACCTACCAATAAGGTTGAGTGGTTAGGTGGAAAAGAAGGGGAAAGGGGTAATAACCCTCTTAAGTGCAAGTAGGGCTTCAGATTCAGTAAAATATTTACAGTACTTCTGCATCCAAACTCTTTTTGTGTGGCCGGCCTTTGGCCGGGCTGTTTGAAAAATAACCCTCATAGGAGCAACTAGGGCCGGAGCACCAGTAAAGTATTAACAGTATTTCTGTATTCAAATTTCTTTTGTGCAACTAGGGCCGGAGAATCAGTAAAGTGTTCACAGTATTTCTGCATTATAACTCTTTTTCCGTTATCGGCCTTCGTTGGAATTATGTCTCCAGCCTTAAATCAAAATAAATACAACTAATAATTAAATTTTATGAACATGTCGAATTGCGTTTAAATGTGGCTAAAACTCAAATTAAATGTAAATTTATACAGAAATTAAATTAAAATTCCTCTTCTAATAGTGAATACTACCTACCATAAAAATTTCAATGCTCTAGCTCACCGAACAGATATAAGAGACTAGCCACGCATTGTCCTATGAAGTAGAAAAGGACAACTACTTTAGTTTCTAAGATAATTCGTAACTACTTGAGTTATCTTTCACAGGAGCTAACTAACGCTGGCCTAACGGTTCAGGGTTATGCGGATGATATTGTAATCCTATGCAGGGGGAAATTTGAAGATACCCTGCGGGAAAGGATAACTTTAGGACTAAGGATAACCAAGAAATTGTGCACAAAGGTGGGGCTGAATATAAATCCGGCGAAGACCACCGTTGTACCCTTCACAAGAAAATATAAACTTGATGCTCTTAGACCCATACGTCTGGATGGGGCAGAGATAGAATTCCAGAAGGAGGTGAAATATCTAGCTGTTATAGTAGATCAGAAACTTCTCTGGAAAGGACACTTAGAAGCAACGATAAGGAAGGCCACTAGGGCTTTCATGACCTGTAGGTCCATAGCAGGTAAAAGTTGGGGCTGCACTCCGACTATACTGAGATGGATCTACACGGCAATTGTAAGACCCATGATCACGTATGGTTCGGCTGTCTGGGTAAGCAAGACCAGCCAGGCGACCACTATCAAGGCGCTCAGTAAGCTACAAAGACTAGCATGCGTTTGCATAACAGGAGCTATGAGAACGTGTCCAACAGCATCCTTGGAAGTTCTTCTTGAACTCACACCTCTTCACTTGCACATACAGACCCAGGCGAAGAGGGCTCTCCTACGGATGACTGATGTTAATATCGGGGCTGAGGGATTCCTGAGTCGTAAGAGGATTGATACTCTCACGCATCAGCATCCCGAAATCGCAATACCGAGGGACACAATCTCACCGAAGTTCAGCTTTGTCAAACGGTTCAAAACTGAACTTAGTAACAAAAAGAAATGGGTAGGTATATCGGAGACATATCCGATAGACCAGCACATGATACCCTGGTACACAGATAGCTCCTTAACGGAGGAAGGCACCGGGATAGGAGTATATGGGCCGAGGATAAGATACTCGGAACCGATGGGAAAGCACACCACTATCTTCCAGGCGGAAATATACGCCATTGAAAAGTGTTCTCACTTCAATCTGGTGAAGAACTACCGGAACCGGAAGATTGCCATCCTTTCTGACAGCCAAGCGGCAATCAAGGCTTTTGGATCCTACCAGGTGTCCTCGAAACTGGTATTGGAGTGCCTTGAGAAGCTGAATGAACTTGGCCGTTACAACAAGGTCTGGGTACTTTGGGTTCCGGGCCACACCGGCATTGAAGGGAACGAACGGGCTGACGAGCTGGCAAGGAGGGGAGCTTCCACACCCTTTGTAGGCCCAGAACCTTTTTGTGGGTTGGGAAAAGGAGCTTCCTCCATCCTACTGAGAAAGGACGAGACAACCAGAAGGAATCAATACTGGGAAAATCAACCAGGACTAGAGCATTCGAAGCTGGTTATCGGATCCTATAATAGGAAACGATTCGAGGAATGTATGACTTTATCAAAAAATAATCTTAGGATTATCACGGGAATGCTTACAGGGCATTGAAGATTGAACTATCTTCTAACTAAACTAGGAATCCGTGAAAACGGGTATTGCAGGTTCTGCTTGCAGGAAAACGAGACTGCAATACATATACTAGGAAAATGCCCTGTACTCATGCATAAGAGAAAGAAGCACCTGGGAGACCATCTCATATCGGGTGCAGACTGGGTATCCAGAGGTTTAGGAAACATACTAAATGTCCTCTTGGATACTGGACTCACTGACAGTCTTTGAGGTCCAAGAAGGGGGCACAATAGATCTACTAGGTCGCAGTGCATTATCCCCATCAATAATAATAATAATAATAATAATAACTACTTGAAATCGAGATTTTCGAGAATAATGTTGCCACTTGACAAAAATGTAGCAAATAGATCGATGTACCAAACGTCGGCGGAGCGGTAGAATTAAAACGCGATGGTTTTTCGGGTTATGTGGGTAGTGTTTATTCGAAGGGTTACGAATAACGAATAACAATAGAATACATGAAACAGTAAACGATACAAACGGCCGAAGCCGGGGAGCAGAAAATAGGGGGAAACATGAGTACAAAAGGAGAAGGAAAGGAAGGGATTAGAGGTGGGATCGACAGATCACTGAACGATCACAGCACTCATTTAGCCATCGCGGCCGCCATTGCAGAGTGCAATTTATGAAGTGTCCGGGTGGAGGGTTGCCGAGACGCGGCTGAGGTCTGGCTGGTGGTGGTGCGGCTCACGACTGGCCGGCTGTGAATGCGCTGTGGGTGTGCCGATAGCTTCTTTGCGTGGGATGATCGGTCCGTGCGGAGCAGTCTTGGAGGAACCTGCTGCGATGGTTGATCTGCAAATATATAAGATGTCGGTTACTTGGAGATTAAGTTTTTGACGCTGACATCATGGGTATGGGAAAGCGTGGCTAAGCTGCGAGATTCGCTGAAGCTACAGCCGGGAGAATATGGGAAAATACATATAAAAATTGGCTGCATTGCCATTTCTTTAGGGGGAGGGAGAATTTCGAGCGGGTTCGAAAGCGATTTGTAAACTAAGCCAACGCCGCTCGGGATAATTGGGTGCACGTGGGGCTCGAGAGAAGCCGTAGAACCGAGCGAGAATGTCGGTTTGCTCTTCGAGAGGGTGGTGGCAGTCAACCGTTCTTTGATCCGGGATTGGAACTTTGTGAGCATGACTGTTTGGCTCAGCATGGAAGCATTGCTGGAGCCGTTCCACCCAAGAGGGAGATCGTGTAGATCTTGGAGTTTATACCCGATCAGTCCGACGTCTGCGGGATTTGCAGCGCTTAGGGCAAGTCGCACTGGAGTGGCAACTGTCCTCTTTTCGGACCCGGGATGGAGGAGGTGCAATGAGGAACTGCGGGGGAATGCAATTTCCGTCAGTTGCTGTGACCGTGGAACGAGTGGCGTCAAGCCAACGCTCTTGTCGTACCCTTTTTCTCTGTCTCATTAGAGGCGAAAGCCATCCTGCGGGATCGAAACGGTTGGCAACAACGGAGGGAATTTGCCGGTTTGGGAATGAGTTTGCAGGAGTGGTGGGTGCAGAGTGATTTTCCATTATTTCCTGGGGTGGAAACCCTACGGGATTGAGGGCGGCAATCACTTGCGAAAGGGCTTTCTTTAGGGCGGGAAGGTCATTTCGAAGGGCAGTTCCAGTATGCATACGGCGACTTGGTACCTCTGTGGCACATGTCAAATGCGAAGGGGGTACTGGACCGCTTAATACCCAACCGAATACTGTATGCTGAGCCAGTAAGCTGCCACATACATTTCGGTGGATACCTTCGAGCATGATCTGCGGGATGAGATCACTGCCAATCACTATATCGATCTGCGCTGTCTCGAAGGGGTTTGGATCAGCGAGATCTAGCATGGCAACATTTTGCAAATTGGGAGGGTTTATATTGGAAGGTGGGAGCAATTTCGTAAGCTCTTGGAGCACGATTGCTTGCACGGGGAGTTTCGTGCTCGATTGGGGGACTGCCAATGTCAAGAAGCATGTATGATTGGCATTTTGCACAATCTGACCGCCCATGCCCGAGATTTGGAAGGGGCACTTCTCGATTGGCAATTTGAGGCGTTTCTGGACCTTCGAGGAGATGAAGGTACGCTGAGAGGCTTGGTCGATCAACGCTCGAACTTTAAACAACTTTCCTGCGTGCTCAATAGACACCAGTGCCGTAGGCAGAAGGGATTGGGTGCCATTATTGGAGTGTAAGGCTTGTACTTGGGGTGTACTGTGCCTGGAAGATGTGCGGGGTTGCGCATCCGAAAGGGGGGAATGAGTAGCGGAGCTGTTTTTCGTTGGTTTCTGAGCTGTTGCGACCTGTGGAGTGGTCGAATGTGACCGGTTGGGAGATTGAGAGGGTTGCGCATTGCCTTTGGGGAAATGAAGCAGGGAATGATGCTTCCTTTGGCAATATACGCACGTAAAATTGCTTGTACAATTCTCAACAAGGTGTGAAGTAGCAAGACAATTTACGCAGAGATTGTGCTTCTTAACATATTTTAATCGACTCTGGGGGGTGAGTCTTTTGAAGCTCTGGCAAGTCCGTATGGGATGGTTTGCGTTGCAGAGTTTGCACGCGAAGTCCCTTTTCACTTGAGTGTGATAATTTAGGGATTTGTGTGGCCGATTTGGGAGGACATTGGAAGTAGAGGGTTGAGGTTTCGGCTTAGCGGGGCGAATGCTTTGCAGCCGTTCAAGTACCTCGTATCTGCCGGTCAGGAACTCGTCCATTTGCGACCAGGGTTGCAGATCCTTCCGAGATGTCAAAGATTGCTCCCATAGAGCAAGTGTCTCTTGGGGCAATTTGGTACAACATATGTAAACCAAGAGCGTATCCCAATTGTCAGTGTCTACGGCCTGAGTATTGAGAACAGACAGACAATTGTTTATTGTGTTTTGGATCCGCTGTAGTGCCTCACTATTTTCAGTGTGGGCAGGAGCGATATTTAGAAGGGATTTAATTTGAGTGTCAACGAGTATGCGTCTATTTTCGAAGCGGGATCTTAGGGCTTCCCACGCGAGTCCGAAATTCTCATCGGTTAATGCATATTGCTTTACAATAGCACCGGCTTTACCTTGCGTCTTGTATCGGAGGTGATACAGTTTTTGGGCTGGAGTGAGCTGGGGGTGGTTAATGTAAACTGCCGTAAACATGTCCCGGAAGGACGGCCACTGCTCATAGCCCCCGAAAAAGGTTTCGGTATCACAAGGTGGAACTTGTAGGCAAATGTAGGGGGTATTTGCTGGTTCTAGGGGTCGAACCGGTTCCATATGCGCAGCGGGCTGGGGGGACTGAGTTTGGAGCATCTCAATGATGTCCAACATCTGAGCCATGCACAACTCGTACTGGTCTGTGCAGGCGTCAATCTTTTGCCTAGCCGACTCTTTGAAACCGTCGGGCTGGCTGTTGTCTTCAGCAATGAAGACTGCCTCATGTGCGCACAAAAGCCTCTCCCATTGGGCTTGCAAATTTTTTGCTTAATTTGGACCAGGGATTTGGTCCAATCCTCAATGGGAGCCGATGAAAATTTTGTGCATAATTGCACGAGTCTATCGGACTCGAAAATAAATTTTGCAACACTAGGATCGGTTGCTTTGGGACTAGCGAGTTTGGAGCGAGTGTTTGGTGGCTCCCGAGTGACAGGAACTGTCAAACGTGCATTGGCTGACTTTGTGTTTCTGGAGGAAGGAGTCTCCATTGTGACAAGCTGGCGTTTAGGGGATCGCTCAGCAGGCATTTTGTGTAAAAAAGCTCGACAAAGAGTAAAAAGTTTGAATAAATATAAGTAAAGAGTATTGGAAAGTAGACGTGTAGTCTAACCGCGTCCGCGCGAACGATAATTGAGAATGGGAAGAGTTGGGAATGGGAAAACTCGTTGAAACGAATTTGTATATTTGTCGAGCAAAAAAGTTTACACCCGTGTATGTAGACGTGTAGGGAAATATATATGTATATGGGAAACAAGTAAATTTTTTGTAAAATTTGAATGGGTAATAAACAGAAATATGTATATGGGAATTGGGAATGTATGTAAAAATTATTATATAAATATGATATAAATGTGAAGTCAAATGTGTAGGAAATATGTCTTTATTTGTGAAAAGTGAATTTATTTGTATGTGAATGTGAATGTGTGTGAATATGTGTGTGTATAAATATGTGTATGTATAAATATGTGTATGTATAAATATATATGTGTGTATATATATATATGTGTATGTGATTATTTGTTTTAGTATGTTAATGTAAGAAAAGTGTCCAAATAAATTTGAGTATATATAAATTTTGTGTGCGAGTGGGGGATATTTGTCCCACTGTATGCACTTGGGGTGGCAGCAGATGTGCAGTGTATGAATATGAGCAGCACTATTAAAAATTTTCCAAGTGCAAGAAATTTTTAAATGTGCTGCAAAAAAACAGTAACTCGTCCCACTGTATATGCTTTGTTTACTTCTGCTAGCGAAAGAGGAAATGCTTAGGCAGAAGTATGAAAATATAATTGCACTTGGAGGCAGCAGCGGGAGTGCTTGCTGCTGGTGCGTGCGTATATCGCACAAAGCGAAACGCGAAATTGAATGCAAGTGGGAGAGTGCAAGGGTATGGGAGATCAGCAGCTGGAGTGCTTGCTGCTGATCTGCAATATGCACAAAGCAAAATGAGGAGAAATGTGTGCAAATTAGAATAGTGGTTGGAAGCAGGCTGCAGCGGGAGTTTTTGCTGCTTTGCCTGCGTAGGGAATCCGAACACAAAATTCGCAAAATTATGCGCAGTAGCGGGATTGCTTACTGCGATAACCGAACAGTGGCGGGGTACCAGTAAATTATTTGTTAACTGAATTTTTTAAAGTTTTGTTTTGGGAATGGGTATGTATATAATTTTTATAACTATATTTTTGTGTTAGTGTATGTGTAATAAGTATGAGTTAATTTTTAAGAGAAATTTGTGTGCTTATCTTAGGGGGCCCAGTGCCCGAGTATGGGGATCTCCTCTATAGCTGTGTGTTGTCTGCCCGCTATTTGTGCGCTTCTATGTTGTTGGCTGTTGTTGTTTGCCGTTGTTGCTGCCCTCTTCGTCTGCTTTGTGTTGTGCTGCGTTGCTTGCTGTTGGTTTTATGTATTTCTGCAGTCCGTGTTTTTGTGAGCAGCACTGCACCGTTTATGTTTTGTTTAGAATTTTTGTTTTAATTTTTGTATTTTGAGCACAGTTTTATTATTGTAATTGCACTTTTTGGACTGTTTCACAGTGTGTTGTGTTGTTACTCTTTGTGTTTTTTCTTTTTTGTTTTTATCACTTCGTGTTCACTTTTGTGTTTGGTTCACTGTTTGGTTCTTGTAGTTTATGTCACTTTTCACGTGTTTTTTTGGTGTCACTTTTGGTAATTGTTGATTGTTTTGAAATTGTTTTATAGTTATTTTGTAATGTTTGCGTTAGTAGATATATTCGCGGCTCATTCGCGAATGGCTCGAAGGACCATGTTGACGTCGGCGGAGCGGTAGAATTAAAACGCGATGGTTTTTCGGGTTATGTGGGTAGTGTTTATTCGAAGGGTTACGAATAACGAATAACAATAGAATACATGAAACAGTAAACGATACAAACGGCCGAAGCCGGGGAGCAGAAAATAGGGGGAAACATGAGTACAAAAGGAGAAGGAAAGGAAGGGATTAGAGGTGGGATCGACAGATCACTGAACGATCACAGCACTCATTTAGCCAGTACTTTTTAATCTCAAAATGTATCAAAAAAGTACAATTGTACCTACAATATCAACCCTGTTTCGTAGGCGACAAAACCAATGCAATTGATATCACTGCTTAAATTGGTAACATTGATTGCTTGTTCGCATACTTGCTTAGCTGTTTCATAAACCAAATGCGTAATATTTGTTATTTGGGTAATTGCGTAAGCAAAATTAACGAATGATTTTAAATTATTCATTGCTCAATTTCAAAATGAAAAGTGGTGAAAATTCAAGCGTCACAAAACATATGATTGTTGTGCTGCTGCTGTAGCCGTCATTGTAATCACGCTGCCAACTACACCGCGACCCTTGAAGCGGACGCCATCATGCGGCCGCGTGGCTGTGTCGCAGCCGTTGTCTTTGTGTTCGGGACATGATGGCATCCGACGCTTTGCGCTATGTAACTCGTTGCTGAGTGTTCTGGAGTTGGGCCAAAGTAAATCCTAAGTAGCGCCACTCTTTGACAACCAGACGTCGATTCTGTATGACAAGAACTGTCAAATTGTTGTTGTTCACGTGTAAAACCAAAGACAATTAAACTATAAGATGTCTTACGTTCATACAAATCAGTGGCGCTTCAAAAATTTGCCGTGGCTTTTTCAATAAAGCCACGTGAGAGTGGTTTTTACAGCAGCGCCACATCCGGAGAACAACGATTAAGCCACGCAAGCAACTCTCTCTGCGCAACGATGAAGCCACGCAAGCAACTCTCTCTGCTTGCAGTCGGCAGAGATGTGAATATGCGTGTGATCCAAGGCGAATTAATAAAGGTGAACGCATAAGGGCAATAACAAAATTCCCATGTATTTTGTTGTTGGGTTTGTGCGACTTGATTGTCAAAATCAGCTGATATTTCGTTTCGCCTTAACGCATACAAAACAGAAAAAGTGCGCAGAAGCACAAACAGACAAGTGCGAGTAAATTGGTGAGCAGCAAATGTTCGTCGTTTTATCTGAAATCTAAATATTATTCTTCCCGCAGTGCTCATAGAAATATTAGCTCGTCGAACATCGTGTGCCAGCTCTATCAACGCCGCTAACGATGACAAGGAGGCACCGATACAGCAGTCAATGCCTCCTGGTGAAGGCACAAATGCTGGTGCGATACTGCCCAGCATCACAAGTTCCGGAACAGACATTCATTCATTCATTACAACATGACGCAATATCATATTTTTCAGATGAGCCATACAATTTGAGGAATAATAATGCGAATAATTCTCGCTTCCCAGCCGATCATGAAGCATCATGCAACAACGCCGCCTCATAAAATTGCAGCCGAGAGATATTTTTCCAGCGTTTAGCTGAAGGTTTTTTTTTTTGTTTTTCGAGGAGGAAGCATCAAAAGCCTTCAGTTGTGCGCAAACTTTAATGCACTAAATCTCCTCGGTGTCTGATTAACCGTCGTTTTGTCGAGAGGCCGTCCAAAGCACTAAGCTCAAAAATGTTCGTCAAGTCTCGTCAGCGGAGTTGGTGAAATGGCTTGGCAGCCTGCCAAGCAGGTTCCAAGCATTTCATCGTTTAAGAAATCATGAAAAAGTACATGAGTACAAGAATAATAAAAATGCATTTTCTTTCTTTCTCTATTTTCTTTATATTCAGCTTCATTCTATTCGTCGTCGCTTTGGCCATTTTGACAATCAAGTTGCACGGCGAATTCAAAAAAATCAAATCAGCTGGGCTGACAAGGTCACCTTTATTAATTCGCCTTGGTGTGATCTCTATGTGCTCTTGTGTTGATTTTTTTGGTGGTTGATTGTTTTTATCAGTAGCGCACACGGGACGGGAATGTTTGGGGATTCAAACCCTCTCAAATACAAGAATTAGTAGTGAAGGATCCCTCCAAAAAGAAGTCCTGCCTGCGCCACTGACTTCAACCACAGAATAAACAGTATACAGAATGCGCATGTCGACCAGCGAAACAATCTGAATTTAGGGTGCGGGCCGAAAGCAGCAGGGGGGAGATAACAGAGTTTGTTGAACAGAACTTTTGTCTCTGTTAATTTCTCGTGCGACGATGATCTCTGTTATTGTCAACTTCGGTAAGTGCCGAGTGGTGCAGAGCGAGTTCGTGCGCTCGATGCCGGCCATAGAAGTTACTGTTATTTTCAATGAAGCGAATGAAGGTCGATGTGCTATCGTTGTTGTTGTGTTGATCAGCGAATGAAAATAGTAAATTTTGAATTTTTGTTTCTGGCTGACATTGGCTGGCAATTCCCGACGTGTGTCGGTTAATAAGAACAAGTTTTTTTCATGTTATTATGCGATCGTCTTTCTGCGTGAAGAAATTTGTATCTCCTTATGAGCACTTGAATTCTAAGGTTCCGCTAATTTTGGCGTAAATGACTTCTCGCCGCGATTAATTATTTTATCCCTACGCCTTTATCCCACTCTAGGCCCCCAGTTTTTTGGCCCAAACATTTGTTTGTCAAACCTAAAAAAAATGAGAGGTTCCGAAGAATCGTAATTACGAATTTGTGCATTTAACCCTTCTGTCAATACGAAGGTACCTGGGTACCTTTTGCATTTTTGAAGTAAAAATTTCCTACTTTCGGCCAAGGAACGCTATGCTGATATTTTTAGTATCTTTCTAAAAATCAATTGACTACCTATTAGATAAGTGATATAGAAAGAAAACTTTTTCTGTATAACTTTTTGAGCCAATTTTTGAACACTACCCCTTTGTTCTATACGAAGGTACCCGGGTACCTTCATACAAAATACAGTAAAACAATACAGTTTCAACGTGAAATTACTCGTTCATATTAGAGTGGACCCCATTTTAAATTTAAAATCAAAGTTGTATTCAAATATAAGTAAAATTTAGGACATCCGATTGAAGTAATCGACCTCACATGCGTGTTACTACAAAATGTTTTACCCTTTAAAAGGAGAAGTTTACTCTGAAAAACTAAGTAGGCAATTACTAACGTATTGTTACGAATATGAGTTTTAGTGGGCTAATACGTATCTCTGGATTGCGTAATTTGAAAATAAAACACACTTAGTTCCTCAACCGCAGTCAATAAAATAAACCAACAATCACTTTATTTCACAGGTTTACACTTTACTGTCTTTACACTTAATTATTCGCTCAATTACTCCGTGTGGCACCTTCACTAGTCAAAATCAGACTGACTCGCTGCGCCGCACCCGGCTGTCTTTTATACCTGTCCGGCCATCGCGCAGATCGTTCTCGCACATTCCGGAGTGGACTAAAGGTTTCCATGATGATCGCGACCATCATTGCCAGATTGGACTAAAAGTTGCCATCATTGTCGCGGCCGTCGTTGCCAGAGTGAATTATAGCACGGCGCGTAGCGACAGGGTTGCTTTGCACAGCGACAAACTATCTTATCGTTACACTGCCCACCACTTAGACTTGTTCGTCCCGAACAAGTGCCGAGGTTCCGCTGTGATAAGGCGCCAGGCGCTGCAAATGGACTACCTTCAGCTTAGCGCCTTTATTTCTGCAACGTTGAATCCTGTATACCACGTCGTTTATCCTAGTCACGACTTCGTAAGGTCCCTCCCATGACGCTTGAAGTTTCGGAGACAAACCTTTCCTCCGCTGCGGGTTGTAGAGCATTACCAGATCGCCTTCTTGGAACCCTGCTGAGTTGGCCCATAGATCATATCTGGCTTTCGCCTTATCGCTGACCAGTTTGGTGCGGCTCCTTATAAACTGGTGAATCTCCTCCAGTTCCGCCCGCTTATTGGCCACGTAGTCCGTCTTAGCGCCTCCCGTCGTGCTGACTACCCCGAACTTCAAGTCAGCGGGTAACCGTAATTCTGTGCCGAATACTGCTCGGGCTGGAGTGAGTGATGTCGTGTCGTGCGGGGCTGACCTATACGCCATTAGGAACAAGGGGATATGCGTGTCCCAATCCTTTTGATTCCCGCCTACCACTTTCCGCAGGTATTCCTCTAGTGTCCGGTTAAAGCGTTCCACCATGCCGTCGGACTGTGGGTGCAAAGGGGTGGTACGCGTTTTCTTTATCCCCAGCAGCTCACACACTTCCTTGAATACCGCAGACTCGAAATTCCGGCCTTGATCTGAGTGCAACTCCAACGGAACTCCGAACCTGGCTACCCAGTTGTTTACCAGCTTTTCCGAGATCGTAGTGGCCTCCTGGTTAGGAATTGGGTACACTTCGGGCCATTTGCTGAAGTAATCCATTACCACCAGCACATATTTGTTGCCTTGAGTACTAGTTGGGAATGGGCCGGCGACGTCCATAGCAATCCGCTCGAAGGGCGCTCCCACGTTGTACTGCTGCATGCGGCCTCGAGATCTTCTTGTTGGCCCTTTCGCTGCTGAACATCGGTCGCAGCTCTTAATCCACTCGGCTACAGACTCCTGACATCCTACCCAGTAGAATCGTCTTTTTATTTTGGCGACGGTTTTGGTGATGCCTAGGTGCCCTCCACTGGAGTCGTTATGGTATGCCTCAATGACCTCGTTGATTCTGCATTTCGGCACTACCATTAGGGAGTTGCTGGTTCGTCCATCCGCGCTCTCCCATTCGCGGTACAGGCATCCTTCCTTCAGCCGCAGACTTTTCCACTGTGCCCAGTAAGCCTTGGCGATCGGGCTTTCACCGGCCATCTCCTGCCAATCTGGACGTGCGCCTTGCTCTTTGCCTTCGACGATTTTTGCAAGATCCGCATCCTCACGCTGGTCCTTTTGTAGCCTCTCCGCAGACCACTCTTCCTCTGGCATAACGCTCACCAACCGGACGTCCACTATCTGTTCTTTGCTTTCGGCTCGCGAGCACGCCCTGCATTCGACTTCGCACGGACGGCGTGACAAGGCATCGGCATTGCCATGGCTACTGCCCTTCCGATGCTCTATCGTGTAGTCGTAGCTCTGCAGTCGCTCGATCCACCGCGCCAATTGGCCTTCAGGATCCTTAAAGTTCAGGAGCCATCTCAATGCCGCATGATCTGTGCGCAGGCGAAACCTTTGTCCATACAGATATTTGTGGAAGTGTTTTACGCAGTCCAATACCGCCAGCAGTTCTCTCCGTGTCACACAGTAGTTGCGTTCCGGTTTCGACAGAATCCTACTGTAGTATGCTATCACTTGTTCTTGGCCGTCTATTATCTGTGATAGCACACCGCCAATACTATGCCCGCTCGCATCCGTATCCAGCACAAACATCTCTCCAGGCACGGGGAAGGCCAGAATTGGAGCAGTGCACTGTTTTTCCTTCAGACGTGCAAAAGCCTGCTCCTGTTCTTCGTTCCACTCGAAAGCTTGGCTCTTTTTCGTCAGTTTGTGCAAGCTGCTGGCTATGTTCGCGAATCCCGGAACAAATCGGCGGTAGTATGTGCACAGGCCCAGGAAACTGCGGAGTTCGTGTAGATTGCGTGGCCGGGGCCACTCCTTCACCGCCGTGATTTTGCCTTCATCCGTATGTACTCCGCGGGCGGAAACCGTATGACCCAGATACTTGACCTCTTTTTGGAACAGCGAGCACTTCTTCGGGTTGAGTTTAAGCCCAGCTTTTTGTATCCGCTCGAATACCTCCTTCAGCTTTCCCAGGTGGTCGTCGAAGCTTTTACCCATCACGATTATGTCGTCGAGGTACACCAGGCACGTCCGCCAATGCAGCCCCTTTAGCACGCGTTCCATTAGCCGCTCGAATGTTGCTGGTGCGTTGCAGAGTCCAAACGGCATGACGGTGAACTGCCACAAACCATCGCCAACACTGAAAGCCGTTTTCTCCTTGTCCTTGTCTGCAAGCTCTACCTGCCAATAGCCGCTGCGTAAGTCGAGCGTGGAGAACCACTGTGTGCCTGACAGTGTGTCCAAGGTGTCATCGATCCGAGGTAGTGGATAACTGTCCTTCTTGGTCACATCATTGAGTTTCCGATAGTCCACACAAAACCGGGTACTGCCATCCTTTTTCTTGACCAGCACGACCGGCGAGCACCAGGGGCCCGAAGAAGGCTCTATGACCTTTTCTTTCCGCATTTTTTCGATCAAATTTGTGACCTCTTCCCTCTTGGCCAGAGGAACTCGTCTTGGTGGTTGGCGAATCGGTTTTGCACTTCCGGTGTCGATGTTGTGCTTCACTATGGCTGTTCTTCCGCCTGCTTCTGCCGCAAATATTGACCCATAGTGCTGCAGGAGTGACCTCGCCTTCTGTTTCTGATTGGCCGTCAATTCGCTGTTCCACTGATTCTCCTCCGGTATGATGTCCATGTTAAAACCGCTCTTCTTATTTCCTCCGGGTGGGCTACTCTCGCAATTGACCACTGCTACGGCTTCTCTACACTCGCCAATTACCTCATCTTTCCCGACATATCTGGGTGCATTCAGGGGGTTCAGTATTCTGACTGGTATTCTGCCATTCTTAGGTTCCACTAATGTACGTCCGATGATGATGTTGTCGTGTCCTTGATTCGGTGCTTCTACAACCCACAGCCGACTCGTCCCATCGTCCTCGTCCACCTTTGCCCACACAATCGCCTCGGAGTTCGCTGGTATCCTCCTGTGTTGGCACGATACAACCTTCCTTACCGCCACGCTTCGCTCATAGCCGGTGTGCAGCGGGAATTCAACGTTGGCATATCTCAGCACATTTTCCTTCAGGTCCAGCGTAAAACCGTGCCTAATCATGAAATCCACGCCGATAATCACGTCGCCCATTATATCCGCGACGATGAACTCATGTTCCAGGCTGCTGGTGCCGATAGTAATCGTTTTTGTAACTTTCCCTCTTACCGGCGCGCGCTCGCCAGTCGCAGTCCGCAGCTGTATGCCATGCAGCGGTTCCCAGTTCTTCAGAAGCTTCCTTTTTATGATCGAAGCTGCTGGGTTGTCGTTTCAACTGCGAGACAAGGACGGTGGGGCAGCAGGTTGTGGGGATCAGCTCACGCCCCTTTGGGCTGACCCTTTTTAGTTTAACGGCTCCTCGTCCTCAGCCCTGCGCTTGTTGGCTGAGCCTCGATTGTCAGCATTCCTTGCTTCAGGCGATTGCGATCGAGAACGGGAACGCCTCTTTCGTTGGCGGCAGTCTCGTGATATGTGGCCCTGCTTGCCACATACCCAGCAAACAACTTTAGAGGAGACCACCCGTGGCCTGCCCGGTGGCTCAGAGCTTGTTGCCTGGATCGCAATGTCGTTGTCCGGCTGGATCTGGCGTATCCTTGCAGGTGCATACCGAGTGCTCCCAATCCATGTCGCCTCGTATGTCATCGCGCTGGTCACCGTCTCCCTAAATGTCGGCTTACCCATCATCAACGCACTGCGACGTGTCTCCGGATCATGAAGACCTTCAATAAACGCCTCAATCTTCATCCTCTCGAGATCATCAGCGCCGAAGGACGGGTAGCACAGCTGTACGAGCCGCTCAATGTCTGCTGCATATGCCTGCAGCGCCTCGTTGGCTCTTTGCCTGCGGTTCTTCAGCTCACAGTAGTACAGCGTTCTGTTGTGCTCGTCGCTGTACTTCGCTGCCAACGCCCTTATGACGGTCTCGTACTCACTTCTTAAACATTCTGGAACTGATTTTATTACCTCAGCCGCAGCACCTTTTAGAGCCAGCGCCAATCTCCGACCTTTCCTTACATCGGTCCATTGATTTTCCAGAGCAGCCAGGTCGAATTGTAGATTGAATGTATCGAACGGCGTAGTCCCATCATAAGTAGGCACTTCTGCTCGGGTGGCAACACTTTCCGGAACCGGCGGCAACCATTCTCGCGGCTGTACCTCCCTAAGCCGCTCGTCCATTTTTCTGTTCATCGAATCTTCTAGACTGTCAACTCGTTTGTTCAGGGAATCGTCAAGATCGCCAACACGTTTGTTCAGGGAATCATCCAGGTCGTCGACTCGTTTATCCAAATGTTCCACTCGAGTTCCCAGGTGCTCCACCTTCACATTCAGCTGGTTGGCGATTTCTTCCACTTTCTGCTCCCAGCGCGCAGAATTTTCCTGAAGCTTGTTTTCCATTCGCTCTGCCATTTCCCGATTTGCAGTCTCGACTTTTGCCGAAATTTCGAGATTCGTAGTTCCCAGCTTCGCTGCCATCTGCGTCGACATTTCGCGATTTTCATTTTCCATTTTGGCTGCCATTTCACGGTTGGAAGTCTCGAACATGCCTTTAAGTGCAACCATTAGCTGGCTCATGTCCAATGCTTGTGGTGGCGCAGCCGCTGCAGCCGTACTTTGCATCGACGCAGCACCCGCAGGCGATTCCTCCACTTTGGCCGACGAATCTAGCTCCTGCGTCCCGAACTCGTGCGCAGTCCAATCAATGCCTCGTGATTCACACGCCTCTCGCAAGCGCAGCTGCAACTCCACCTTTCCGCCAGCAGTCGGCAAATTCCAAGCGGCCAGCTCCTTCTTCAGCTGGTCCACCTTCAGTTGCTCCAGTCTAACCATGTCTGCGTTTTATAATTAATTTTTATTTTTTTTTACTTTCAGTAACACAATCCCACTTCTGACACCAAATGTTACGAATGCTAGTTCCAGTGGGCTAATACGTATCTCTGGATTGCGTAATTTGAAAATAAAACACACTTAGTTCCTCAACCGCAGTCAATAAAATAAACCAACAATCACTTTATTTCACAGGTTTACACTTTACTGTCTTTACACTTAATTATTCGCTCAATTACTCCGTGTGGCACCTTCACTAGTCAAAATCAGACTGACTCGCTGCGCCGCACCCGGCTGTCTTTTATACCTGTCCGGCCATCGCGCAGATCGTTCTCGCACATTCCGGAGTGGACTAAAGGTTTCCATGATGATCGCGACCATCATTGCCAGATTGGACTAAAAGTTGCCATCATTGTCGCGGCCGTCGTTACCAGAGTGAATTATAGCACGGCGCGTAGCGACAGGGTTGCTTTGCACAGCGACAAACTGTCTTATCGTTACAGTATGTAAGATCCAAGTAGGCGCAAAAATATTACAAATTTGTATTCAATGCTCTAAACCTTACGTCCACAATGCTGCAGCGGATTACCTTTTTACTTCTGAGGCACTGGCGGAATACCTCTTTGCAAAAAATCTCACTTTGGTGTTAAAAGTTAATACTCGACCCCTTAAGTCATCGATATTCGGCGACAAAAACTTTGAAGTTGTACCTTCCAAAGAGCAATGAAGCTGGGTGGTT
Source organism: Melieria picta (assembly GCA_964056695.1). NCBI lineage: Eukaryota > Metazoa > Arthropoda > Insecta > Diptera > Ulidiidae > Melieria > Melieria picta. The sequence goes on from OZ057399.1 coordinate 90,131,297, forward strand.
CTTTCAACTATGCACCACGGCAAAGCAACGCCAGGGGACAACCCGAGACCAAAAATCTTTCGCATAGTACAAAGGTCACTTGACGTTATGGCTCAAATGTTGACCAATTTCATTACTAAAAGTGGTAAGTGGTGGCATGCTCAATATTTGCACCTTGGCTGCGTGTATTATTCGCAGCATACATAAATAAGATACCACAAAAAAGTCAGAGGCCGCGGAGAATATTTTGAGAAGGTAACGTAAGGGGGTATTGGTGGTTCAAACTCCCCAAATATTTGTTAGCTACACATCGATTTAAAATGGTATTGGGATCAAAAATTGTATGCAGAACGCCTCCTAAAATGAAATCCTGTGATGCCGAAAACTCAGAATAGACAAAACAATATCCTTGTTGTCACAATTTTAACACTAAAAACAGTTTTCGAACAGTTTGTGGAGCACAGAAACTCTTATGTTCGTTTCTACAAGCATCTGTAGGAACAAAAACGAGACTCAGACCACCGGCTAAAAGCCCATTAGTCATGCTATATCTGTTCCGATCAACGTAAGCAATAACGTAAAACACAAAAATGCAAAAATTATTGCACTATTAATATGTATTTCATATTTTTAACTTGAATTATCAATAAATAACGCTTTATTTTATAAGCCAACAACGATTTTTTAGATCTGTGCGTTATTATTTTTACTTTTCCCATACAAATTGTATGAAGGTACCCGGGTACCTTCGTATTGATAATAGGTGGAAATTTTTCGTATTGACAGAAGGGTTAATCATGTCGAATGTATGTATAGGGTTTTCCAACAAGAGGTGTTATTTTGGTATTCAAAGAAAAATTCCATTTTTTAAGATAAATGATCGGATGTTTATTTCATAATAAAGAGGAAGGTATGCCGTTAATAATGAAAATCAACATCAGCCAAACGACCACGCTTACAGGACCATATCCTTTTCATGAAATTTTCCATAACCAAATCGCAAAGTGGCTGCCCTATGTCCTCGATAGCCTCACGAATTCTATCTTTGAGGTCTTGAATCGACGCTGGGCTGTTGGCGTACACCTTATCTTTCACGTGGCCCCAAAGAAATAAGTCGCAAGGTGTTAAATCACAAGATCTCGGTGGCCACTTGTGATTATCTCTTCCAGAGATAACACGGTCCGGAAACTTTTCCCGTAAAAGAGCAATGGTTTCGTTGCTTGTGTGGCACGTAGCGCCGTCTTGTTGAAAGTAAACGTTGTCCAGATCAATACCATCCAACTCCGACCATAAAAAATCATTAATCATCTCTCGATAGCGCAATCCATTCACCGTAACTGTTGATCCAACCTCATTTTCGAAAAAGTAAGGTCCAATGACCCCGCCGGACCATAAACCGCACCAAACAGTCACACGTTGAGGATGGAGAGGCTTCTCAACAATAACTCTTGGGTTTTCCGAGCCCCAGATGCGACAATTTTGCTTGTTGACGTAGCCACCGAGGTGGAAATGGGACTCATCAGTCAAGATGATTTTTCGAAGGAATTCCGGATCATTTTCATGCATTTCAAGGACCCAATCAGCAAAGACACGACGTTGTTGATGATCGGTCGGCTTGAGTTCTTGTGTTAACTGAACTTTATAAGCCTTAAGACCCAAGTCTTTATGCAAAATACGGTGTAATGACGTTTTTGGAATGCCCAATTCCAAAGAACGACGAGGAATCGACAAACCTGGGTTTTCTTCAACACTTTGGGCTACAGCAGCAATATTCTCAGTTGTTCTTGAGCGACGTGCACGGGTTTTATTCTTCACATCACTAACTTGTCCCAACAGCTCGAATTTCTCCACCAATTTCTGTATTGCGGTCCGACAAGGTGCTTCACGACGACCCAAAAATGCTTTAGTTTTGCGAACTGTAACTGCAAGATTTTCACCATTTTTGTAGTGAATTTTAATAATTTCAATGCGATTTTGAAGCGTGTATCGTTCCATTTTTAGTAATGGCGTAGTTTCTACTTGTCAAATGTCAAAGAATAAAAGCTTCAAAAGTGACAGCTACCGAAATACTGGGTGATTCAAAATAACACCTCTTGTTGGAAAACCCTATACATATCTATTGTAAAGCAAAAAGCTATAAGAAAAAAGTAAGTAAGCAACGACGATCCCGAATGATGGCAGAATAAATTTTTTGTTTTGCTTTTTTTCGATATATGTACGTACATCCACCATTTAAAGGATATTTCGTACATAACGATTGTGCCACATCGTTTAACTATCATCAATATTAAAAATAGTGTGATATCTTTATACCGTAGTGACTTTTTAAGTCGATAAGTTACCCCCTTTTGACATTCGTTCTCATATATTTTTGCACGCTACACTCCGTCGTAAAATTGCTACCGACAGCGTATGTACGCACTGCGCTGCACGCAGAATGAACCACAAAGCAAAAAGAATTCAAATTCAATGTTTCAATTCCTAGCCGGCAACAATAACAACAACCATACCTTATTGCTCTTCTCCCCATATACATATGTAAGAAGCAAGTGGCACTTCGTTTTGTTTGTCGACAACAACAATAACCACAGCCTGACGTTATTTTCCCTTCGGAGCTGCATGCGATCAGAAAGCAGAAACGAAAGCTGTCTAGTGCTGTTCGTAATGTTAATAGCAGAGGCCGTAATGTAAAATTAACAGTGGTCGTAATATTACGACCCCTTAACATTTTTTAATTTGTATGAGATGCGCGTTCTGTATTACTGTTTATTCTGTGCTTCAACGCATGTAAAGTGAGCGCACACAATTTTGCTTTTGCTTGGCAGCGATCAAAGCCGTTGTGCTTTGTGTGAGCAAAACAAAGATCGTTAATATTATTACGGTCTCACCGTACCGACGCTTGCTTGCTCTCGATAATGAAAATTTTGCAAATTCGAGCTCGCCCTATGCCATTCGGTTGTATGGCCGTAAGACATCTTATTGTTTAATTGTCTTTGGTAAAACTGGCCTCACCACGGTGGCCGGACACTAGTGGCAGGATTGCGTGTACGTGACAAATACTAAAAAAACTGCGGTTTCCATGAATTTCTTAAACGTAATTTAAGACGATTTTATAAATGTATCGCTGACTTTTTATGTTGGTATCGCCAAAGAAAAGAATATAGAATACAACTCTCATAAATTAGTTGATTTTCGGCAAAATTTATGAACAAATTTTAATTATTTCGTTTGCTGTTCAAAATCAACTCTGCCTGGATAAATATATTCACCACAAATAAATGTTAGTATGAATTTGAAATTAAATTTAAAATTCTGCTTCATACTGGAACTGGTACATAATGAAATGATTTAAAAAATAATTTACAATAAATAATAGTTCATTTCATGATGGAATTGGTATAAATGGTATAATAACATAAAAGACAAGACTCAGCGAGCCAGTCTGCTAGCTGCTCCGGCGACTGATGCGCAATGTGGCTACATGAAAGCGGCAATACGTTATACACGTGCGGGCAACATTGCAAACACTGCGTTTTGGGCCAGTTTGCACATTTTCCTTGATTTTGCGCATTGGACTTTCCGTGACATTTTTTTATAAACAAATGGGGTTATTTGCGCACCGTGGTGAATATTTACACATTTTGTGGTGAAAGTCGTAAAATTATTATAATGCAGGGTTGCAATTTTTGCTATCGATGGTGAATATAGAAATGTATTTAAATGGGAAATGTTTGTAATGGTTATGATATCATTTTAATTATTTCAGTCAGTTCAGTCGCATCAAAGATATTTAAAAAAATGTTTTTCTGATGACATTCATCATCTTTTAATTAAATTATCGTGTTGTGAGTTTGTATTACCAATCAAAATGAATAAAAACATATTTTTAGTACGTATTAAGAGTTCTGAAGATGCACGACATTACTGTAACACACAAAATTTGAAATGACTTATTACAAGAAACTTTGTCGTTCGCATTTTACCTTGTACGATAACAAAATTATCTTGATATTGATTCGGAATGTTTTATGTTTTCATCATGAAATTATTTGTTCGAAAGCAAAATTGAAATATGTATTAAAATGTTGTCTATTTTAATCAATTGTGGTAATAACTATTGTATTTCTCCAGTAATTTTACAGTTTCGTTAAGATATTTAATCTTTCAAACATTTCTTTATTTCTTGATTGGAAAGAGCAGTCAGAAAATTAGGCATCAAATTTACTCCCAAAACCAAAAGAAAATCGTTATGGGCTAACACTGCTTGTGCGGCAACACTGCCTTTGGTGTCCGGCCAAAAAGAAGTGGCGCTACTTAGGATTTAATTTGGTTGGGCCTTAAGAAACGCAGCGATATGAACACACGACTACAAGATAACGTCGGATGAAACCGTCGCCGTGCATTTAGTTACATGATTATAATGAAAATGGCAGCAAAAGTACTATAATCATATTTTTTGGTCGCCTAATCACAAATTGGCTCATGTTTGTGCACTTTCTCCACTAAGCATTCGTCGAAATTCATTTTATTGCTTACAATCAATCTTAAACAAACAGCAAAGTGTAATAATTTATAGAATTGAATTTTTCCAATCTCAATCTTTTTTATTTGTGACAAGATGTGAAAAAAATCTTCACACATTTTTTAAGTTTCAAGCAATTTGCCATAAAATAAGCAATCAAAGAGATCTGTAAGCTCCATAATTGCAAACATTGATTCCATTCACAATGCGTGGAAAATTAGAAAGCAGTTGTGTCCAGATGTCCTATTTGAAGAACAGATGTTGTTAGACATTTTTTGCAATTGTTAAAAATGCAATTACCATTTTTTTAATGGTAAAACGGGACTGCATTCTTCAAAAATATACAGCCCTGTTCCAGAATCCGAATCGGATCGGAAATGGATTTGATTCCGACCGTCGGTGTTCTACATTCCGATTATCGGAAATATTTTCCGATGCAACCCTGTTCTCAAATCCTATTAAGTCCGAACGAATTTGGATCGGAAATTTGGTGTTCTGCATTTCGATTATCGGAAATTGTTGTCAAAAATATTCCGTTAAACAAAAAGCTGGTGGAATTGAAATCGGAAATCAGCAAAACGAAAACAAACAACGAAAATGTAAGCAAATAAATTAAACATCGTGTTAAATAAAACTAATAAATTAATTTTTAATCAGGGGAAAGCATAAGACTGCTTACCAGAGCAAAATGCTCTTGGATTTTATGGAGGAGAATGCGGACATCGCGAAAGGTTTCTGCAAAGGCGACAAAGTCGAATTTGAAAATAAGTGGAAGCATGAAGCATGGCACGTTAGAAAGAGGAATTTTTAATGATTTACAAAATTATTTCTTTTTCAGCTCCCTTATTATCAATCTTTTTGAAAACTTTTTTACAATATATTGAAGGTTTAAGGAACACAAAAATTTTTTTTTTTGCGTTTTTCACCTTTTTTTCTCAGAAAAAGTACTTTAAATTAAAAATTTTCTTCAATATTGTGGTGGATTCTTGTAAAAAATAAGTTAATAAAAAGAACTAAAAAATTTTTTTTAAATCGGTTGCGCCAATCTAGAGATTAAGTGTCCGTAATGGCGGATGTGTTTTGTTTTCTACGCGACTTCAGCTCCACCTATGTAAGAGACAATATGCTAAAAAAAAAATTGTTTGTGTTCCTTAAACTTTCAATATATTGTAAAAAAGTTTTCAAAAAGATTTTTTTTGTGTTTCTTAAACCTTCAATATCTTGTAAAAAAATTTTCAAAAAGATTGATAATAAAGGAGCTGAAAAATAAATAATTTTGTAAATCATTCAAAATTCCCCTTTCTAACGTGCCATGATACCTTAACGCAGTCGCTGAACGGGCAAGGACCACCAACAAAAAGTGTAACGGAGTGGAAAAAGGTGAGAAGTAAATTAAATCAATTCATTTTGTAAAATTTTCTTCAATCTTAGGCCTGCGTTGATTGGAAAAGTGAGGTAAGAAGGAAGCAGGCGCATAATAGAAGAGAAGCTTTAGCGACCGGCGGCGGACCTTTTAAGAAGCACACACTTTCCGAAATGGAAGAGGCGGTTGCCTTTTCAACCGATCGTTGAAAGCCTCCTTCGGCAAGAAATCGCAAAGCCGTCGCCAATTTCAATTCTGGCGGAATGGAGCATTGCCGAAGAAAAGGTCACTTCGGTCAACATCATGTTGAATGCTGCTTTGTTAAGGCGGTACTGAGCAATAAACCTTAAATAGGAAATTTTGAACATAACTGAAATAACTTGTACTAGCTACGAAGAATCTGGCAATTCCATCGGATTGCTGTGGTCTCGCAAAATTCTGCGCTTTACTTTTTCAATGGCGGACTGCTCGTTCTCAAGCAATACTGCCAATAAAATAACCGAACTCATTTAATAAAATAAAAAATCTGGGGATACTACGGTTTCCGTGGCGCCGCTATTTGATGATGTTTTTAGATAGATTGACCGAAAATAAATCGAAAATGAGGAATAAAATTTTTCGATATCTCGCTTCGTTTTCGAGATTCAAAGTTTTTATATACATGAAGGTTTTGCTTAAGAACGATCTTTTGCTATGAAAGGATTTGAACAAAAAATACTGTGCACACCTGACTGTTGCCTGATGTGGTGGTGACTCCCATGAGGGTTATTTTTTTAGCGCCCGGCCGAAGGCCGGCCACTCGGGAAAAACTTATTGCCAAGAAAACTATGGCTTTCGCACCTCTGGGATTGCGAATAAAAGCGCGGATCCGGTATGATTGCATATAACGGTAAATCTACAGTTATATACATTGAATTCATATTCGTTGCGAATTTATTTGGCAAACATGAGTGCGCTAAATTTGTTTAAATTTTTAACTCATTTTTACTGTTAAATGACGTGAGAATCTTATTCTGATCAATTATTATATCATCTGGTGTACAATATGAAAATATTAAAAAAATTAAAAAAAAAATATTAAAAAAATTGTTTTTAACATTTTTTTATTTATATTTATTTGAAAATACAAAAAACTTATTCATTTTCATTGCTACAATTGATTAGTGATGTAAAATTATTGAAGTATCCTATCATATACGTGTTTCGAAATTTTAAACTTTGAACCTCGATATCTCAAAAACGAAGCGAGATATCGAAAAATGTTATTCGTCATTTTCGACTTATTTTTGGTCGATCTATCTAAAGACACCCTCAAACCGTAGTCGTGCCAAAAATCTCACAAAATTTTACAATTGCCTTTTTCACTTGAACATTTCAAGCAAACAACTGATTGAAGGTTTGTTTAATTTGCTAACAATCGGATTCGAAATAATCTTCGAATGTGACAATTCCGCTCGGATTGCAGAACACCTCTTCAAATCGGAATCGGATTTCATTTCGATTCGAATCCGATTCGGATTCTGGAACAGGGCTGATAATAAAAATACGGAGCAAGATCGAAACACACTGATGAATACAGCAACTCGTGAGGAAGGTTAGGTTTTGGGAACAAATGCAGTATAGCGAACCTTCATTAAATATATACCAAAAATTGGGCTATATAGAGCTTATTTTAATTTTGCCTGGGAAACGCCCACATAAGGCGTGGCGCGGGGTCAAAGTTCAAAGTTTTTATAAAAAAAAAACTGTACAAATGTGTATATCAAATGAAAGATGAAAGGCTCAAGAATTTAAATAAAATTGATTTTTTATCTATTTGTAAAAGAAGGATATGAAAAAGGTCCTTTGAAAATTTTAATCCTTTATATCCTTGAAAATTTATATTGAATTTTCTTGAAAAGTAAGTATGTTAAAACCCAAAATCTCCTTGATTTTTTTCTCTTGGTCCAAAGCTATTTCGTATTCAGCTTCGCCATCAGTTTCGGACAATGAGGGCTGAAGGGAGTTGTACAAAGTACCTGCCATTTTAAAAAAAAGTTTTTAAAGATTTAGATTTCTAGTTTTACATTATTTGAAAAGCTTAAATTTTGCCAAATAGCCATTAAAACCTTTTTGATTTTATGGTATTGTGGCATTAAATGTTCTACGTGACACCATAAGCCTTCAATTGTATTTGTGTGTTGGTTATATTTTTCCATTTCATGGAGGGTGGCAGTAATCTGCAGGTTTTCTGTATTCAAATACCCTTTGGCCGGGCTTAAAAAATAACCCTCATGGGAGTAACTAAGGCATCGGGATCAGTAAAGTACTTACAGTATTTTTGAATTCAAATCCTATGATTGTAAAAGATTGCGCCTGAGTAATAATCTTCATAAGCGCCATTTCAATATTGCAAAAAATGCTTTTAACTCTATTTAAATTTAAATATAAAAGCAAAAATACAAAAATTTCAAATTTTTTTATATTTAATTATAAAGGGAATTCCACAGACTATAATATGGTAACAAGTTTATTATAACTTATTAATAGGGTGTCTTGAGAACAAAATTGGTTTTTAAAAATGGCTTGTTGTTTGCTTATAACTTTTTATTTGCACATATTACATACATATCTAATGTAGTACCAATAGAAATGTATGGAAGAGGTCTTTCATTTGATAGCTATTTCGTGTAAATCGATTGAGAATTGATTTATTTTCATACCAACTTTTTCGCATTTCGTTTGGCAGATAATGTCAAATGCTAAATGCTTATGTCCTCTTGCCGAAGCTCATAGATCAGCTCTTTTCCGGCTACTGACAAAAGAATTTGTTGCTTTTTTGCTGCCTCTAGTTCTACACACTGCAATATTTGAATACAAATATATTACATGCCAAGAATATTCTACATATTTCAAGCAGACGAAAATTTTAAAAAAAATTTCCATTTTGATAATTTTCGTTTTTTGTGATTTTGAACTGTGAAAAAGAGGTAAAAGCTTTTGAAGCTTTTGAAAGCGCTTTCATTTTGTGATGTGTTCGATAAAATTGGTCATGTTTTATCGCATTTGCTTCGTCGTTTTGTTGAAATGAGTAATTTCGTAGATTTGAATTTGTATGGGGAAAAACGTGTTTTGGCTTCGCATTTGAGAATTTTTGCCGAAATCACGCATTTGAGGTCAATGTAAACGTAGTATTAGATTCTGGAGCCAAACCTCTATGTAAGAGCGTACTTATTTATGTGTTTCACGAGGGTTCGCTATACTGCATTTATGCCAGGTTTTGTAATACGCATTTGTATTTCTCATTATCAGTTTACGTACATGACGAAAAGAAAAACGGCCGAAACATCGTTTTCTGTTTCATATGGTTACATTTTGGTTACTTTTCTAGGCAATACAATACAATACAATACTATACAATACTAATATGATACAATAATAGAAGGTAGAACCGCTGTCAATTGTTTTCACACTAATCGTGCTTATTGACGTTTTTCGTATTTGTCAAAAGCTTGAGCCGTGATGCCACTTCGATGTAATATTAAATTAGAAATATTTAAGGTTCTTGGAATTTTAAGATCTTTTTAAAATAAACACGGAATAGACATTTCACTCTGACTAATACATTTTGGGCGAAAGTTTAAAAATGTTAATGCACATTCAACAGCAGATAATATATTGCAGTATTAAAAAAATGTTCAAGGGATTTTCTAACAACAGTACGGTAGCACATTTTCAAAGAAGAACGTCAAAAAGACATTTAGTGTCAGATGCGCAATATGGCGGCTGAGAAGAAGCATCGGCTCTACCATGGCACAATAATAAGGTAATAGCATGCCCGCAACACCAAAAACCACATGTATTTTGTTGGTAGGATTGTTTATCGTTACTGTCAAAATCAGCTGATATTTTCCGACGAAAGAGGGAGAAACTGAAAAAATACAAAAGTGATTGTTGCCAGACGGTGCTGTATTTGAGTGAAAAAACGGGAAAAGTGCTCAGGTCAGTTGTTTTCAGTCAGGTATTTTCATTTCAACCGATGCGGCAACACAGCACACCGACGATTTTGACAGAAGCCATAAACGATCAGCCGGTGGCTTGCTACAACCTTATAGTTGAACCATGAGCTCTACCTTCTATTTTTGTATCATGATATCTGGTTAACAAAATGTAGGTCGAGTGGCAACAGTGGGTGTACCTCGTACAGCAACCGAGCTGCACACAATTTAATAGTGGGATAATACACCGAAATATATTGGGAAATATCTTTCAGGAACTCAAAATGGATACAATTGCCAGTGTTGCCAGACTAGGGGGGTTTCCCCCTAGATTTGGGGTTTATTTGTTTGGCTTGGAGGGAAATTTTATGATTAATATTTTAGGGGAAAAATGTAGGGGGAAATATTTTACAGACATTTTTAATATACGCTTTTTAAACTGTCTGTGGCCAAACTGCAGCCTGGTTATTTTTTTTGTTACATCAACAGCCGCCGTATCAGCTGGCTAGTGCGTTGGGCCGCGAGTCAAATGCGACGCTCGAACCCAGGTTCAATACTCCGTTGCTGCTAACACCGAAAAAAAAAACACAAATTTTTCTTTCGGCGGCTGTCCTCTCAGCAGGAAAAGGCAAATCTTTGAGAGTAAAATTGCCTATGAAAAAGCTCCCAAATCGTCGATCGGAATCGGCATAAAACTGTAGGTCCCTTCCAACCTTGTAAAAATTCGCTCGCACAACACGGATGGTTGGGGGTAGCTAGGCCTTAGTCGCAGTATCGGGCTGTCGTGCCAGTCAATTATTATTATTAATTATTATTATTATTATTACATCAACAGCTTGTTCAGATATATGTACCAAATAAAATGAGTAATTATCATTAAATATTAATTTTATGTGTGCATTATAAATTTAGGGGGACATTTTAGTTTTTAGGGGGATTGCTTGAAATCGATCTGACAGCACTGACAATTGCCATCACTATGAAAGCCTATATGAATTAGGAAATAGCAGGGGCCGTGTTTTGTGAGCTGCAAGTTTCGCTCAATGCCTGATTGGTTTCGCTGCACGTAATCCGTTTGATTGACTGCAAAAATGTCCAAAGTGGTACAGAATCAACTCAGGTATGAAGTTATGGATTACGACTAAACATGAATAACACGTCACTTTAGTCAAAAACAGCTCTTGGAAGTTGTGCAAAAAAAGCGGGAGTGCAACGCCAGGGCGCTCGCGGTTGTTAAGGCACTCCTTGACCGGCACAATAACAGCGCTGAATTCTTATTAAAGGTGATTTATGCTTAAATTCAATATAGCGAACCCTCGTGAAAAAAAGAAACAAGATTGCTCTTACATTGAGGGTTAGCTTCTGAATCTATTGAACTAAAAATTTTTCTTGGGAAACGTCCAAAAAAGGCGTGGATCAGGGTTAAACTTGAAAGTTTATATCAAAATAAATCAATTCTTAATCGATTTACACGATTTCCCTTTTTTCATGAGGGTTCTTAACACAGTACTTATTCCGTGATTTGTATCGGAAGTCGGTTTAAGGATGGTTACAAGATTTTCATCTAACAGATTAGTGAAATCAATCAGTGCCACTACGACGACATCGTGGATGAGCGACACATTTTGCAACTGTGCGGATACCCTCTCTGCATAAGGGACGTAGATAGGTAACAACTAAGTTTAAGATTTCGGATGTAGAATAATGATAAAGTATTCTAACACACATGTTTGCTTGTAGTGTGCCAGCTAAAAAATACCAAATCTCTGTGGCAACAAACAAGGTCTATGACATCACGGATCGGAAGAAGTTCTGTAGCACTCAGTGTTTCAAGGCATCTGAGTATATAAAGTCTCAAATGTTAACGAGTCCACTCTGGCTGCGCAACGACGAATCTATTCCGAAATTTAAGTTGATGGACATTGAGTGAAAAGGGAGACTATCAAACCACTTATGCCAATATTGATAAATGTAATGCTGATGTAATTTTTAATATAATACTAGAAGGTTATTGTAGGTTCAGATTTTGTAGCACTACTTAAAACAATCAATTTAATAGTCATCATTGTTGTTTAAACCTTTTACTGTACTTGCCCAAAGGTCCCCAAAGTGAATTATAGGAGAAACTTAAAGAAAGATGACATCCATTTCATTTATAGGTTAATTTATTGCAACAGAAACCAAAGGTTTTTAGGAGGATGTTTTTAACAATTATTTGACATATTTTTTACGACCATTTTCAATACCATTTCATTTCATTTATTAAAATAAGTACATTAAGTGTTGTAAGATCGAGTCTTTTAATAACACCTCAATCAGTATTAAATTTCTTAGACTAGAATTAAAATTAAACAATTACAATTACAAAATTAAGCAATAAACAGAAGCTTAAACTACATAATATAAATATTATAAATAATAGAAAAAATAATAAAACATAAAGGAGGGAAAAAGACAAGAAAGTAATGAAGGAGGAAAAGTAGAGATAGAATGGGAATAAAGAAGAAAAAGAAGATGCGCCTTGCAATCATTATTGATCCTCTGGAATCAGAGTGTGCTGAAATACTCATAGAGTTTAGCCCTATAGTTGCCCCTGTTTAGCCCAGCTCTTATAACTGCAGGAACTGAGTTCCAGACTCTGACGGCGTTGATGAAAAAAAGTCGTGATGTTGATAAAAAATTGTACGTTGGTACAATTAAATTGTGATGTCTCCGGGACTTAAAAGGTATGAGCTTTTCGTACAAATAAGAAGGAGTTTTCCATTCCATTAGTCTATAGACAAAGATGCAATTTTTGGCAAAGAGGTAATTTTCCATATTACACCCAAGTACTTTATTCTGCCAGGGAGAAATATGTTCATACCTTTTAAGCCCGTATACATATCGTGTAGCATTATTAAAGGCTATATTAACTTTGTGTAATGATTTAGAATCAAGCTTACTGTACACCACATCGGAGTAGGCAATAAGGGGCACAATTAATTGTATAACTAACTTGCGCCTGGTTTCCAAGGGTGCTAATGAAGCTGAAAGTCTCAATTTACGCAGCGTGGCATATACCTTTCCCACGACTCCATTAATATGGTCACAGCAACTTAAGTTAGAGTTAACAATAAATCCTAAGTTCTTAATTTTGTCCGTAAAAGTAAGCACACTTGAGCCTAAATACAACTTAGGAATGTTGTCAACATATATTGCACTATGACAAATCGGTAAGACATAGGACTTGGACGCATTTAAGCACAAGTGATTGGCAGTTGCCCACACAGAAATTGCAGACAAATCACTGTTCATTTTGAAACATAAATCCTCAACGAGACCAATACGACTAGACAGATACATTTGTATATCATCAGCATATGCATGGACATTTACATACTGACACACAGAAAAAACATCATTAACAAAAAGACTAAACAGAAGTGGACCAAGGACAGATCCTTGTGGAACACCAGTACATACCAATCGGGCCTGAGACATTGAGTTGTTGGACATAACTTTTTGCGTCCGTCCCTCAAGATAACTTGCTATAAGCTTCGCCGAGCTATCATTGAAACCAAAGTAGCTTACTAGTTTTGCACATAAGAGATTATGGTCTACCGAGTCAAAAGCTTTGGAGAAGTCGAGTAAGCAAAGAATTGTTAAGTCATCATTGTCAAACTTGATTCTAATGTCATCAAGTATTTTTACCATGGCAGTGGAGCAGCTGTGTTTAGGTCGAAAGCCAGATTGTAGAGGGGAGAGAAGGTTGTGCTTTTGCAAGAATGCATAAATTTGCGTCGCCATCAAATTTTCGCACACCTTGGAGAAAGCTGGCAGTATACTAATAGGCCTGTAGTCACCAGGGCAGGAGGCATTTGACTTTTTAGCAACTGGCAGGACAACCGCTTTTTTCCACACTGAGGGGAAGCTAGAACTTGTGAAGCAATGATTGATTATGTGGGTAAGTGGGCCAATTATAAACTGAGCAATAAGCTTGACAAATTTTAAGGAGATTCCATCCTCACCCACCGCGTTTGATTTAATATCCATTATAGATTTTAACACGTCAGCCTCACAAACTGCCACGAATTGGAATTTCCCTTTAACACGATCACAGGACGGTAAATGTTGTGGCAAAACAGCAGAACTTGATTTATTACTGGCACTAATAAAGAAATCATTTAGCACATTAGGATCCAACTCACACCCAGAGTTTTCCTTGCCATGGACCTTTAGATTTTTTAAATTTCGCCATAGTTTCCTAGGCGGGAGAGAAGGATCCAGCTTGGAATTGAAATACCAACGCTTTGCTTGTCTAATGATAGTCGTTGCAGCGTTGCGGGCAGCTTTATAGTTAGACCAAGAGACATCAGACCTAGCTTTTCGCCACTTTGTGTACAACTTATTGCGCTTCTTAATAGCTGAGCAACTTTTGTGTTGAACCAGGGACATGAACTATTCACAGCATTGAGGGTACGAAGAGGAACATGTATATCAAACAGCATAGACAAATTGTAATTAATGAAATCAAGTTGTTTATCAACAGTGTCAAGAAACCAGCATTGGTTCCAATTTACACTACACAAGTCAGACATCAAAGAACTGACATTCAACAATTTAAAGTCACGGTACACAAAAGCAACATTAAGATCAGAACGATTCATCACAACATCTAAAGTACAGAATATTAAGTCATGGTCAGAAATGAAGGAAATTTGGTCAAACGTCAAAACTTGCGATGGGTCGGGAGTAATAAAGTAGTCAAGCAGGCTGGGTGAAGCATTATTCGCATACCTAGTTGGTATATATGTATTAATCACACAAAGTCCTAGAGCTTCTAACTGGTCAACAAGTTTACTTCTGCTTGGGTCACTGGATAATAAATTGACATTAAAATCGCCACATATTAAAACATATTCATACTCAACTACCAACTCAGTCAACTCATCAAAAAGAGAATCCAAAGAGAAGCATTTGTGAGGATTGTACACGCATACTATTAAAGTTTTTTCTGCACCATTCGCCACTTCAGCAAGAATAAACTCAGTGTCAGTGTCAGGAGATTTAGCCACCAGTCTCAGTTTAAGGTTTTTCTTACAATATATCGCAACTCCACCCCCCTTCCTAAGCACACGATCATGCCTTAATAAGTTATACCCATTTAGAGACAAATTAAGATCAGGGACATCACTATGAAACCAAGTCTCAGATACGCAGATCACATCCACAGCAGACTCTTCAAAAACATACCTAATGTAATCAAGTTTGTCATGGCCAAGACTACGTGCATTAAAGTGTACTACATTAAGGCCATCATACTGTTTACTTAAAATGTCTATCAGAATTTTGTGATTTTCAGCAACGCCAGAGCCAGGCTTATTAATCAACCCCACAATTACGAACAAGACCAAAACAGAAACAACCAACGACAGCCAGCGTCAATGAGTATGTAAGCAGATGTGTGTACGTATACGATTGCAATGAGTACAAGGCAAAGCAGGAGAAAAACATGAAGGTATAAAAGAGAGAAAGTAGAAAGTAAAAGAGAAAGAAAGAAAGAAAAAATAGTACAAGAGAACAACTTAAACGTAAACATTTAGCAGCTAACATTTGTATTAGACTTTAGACATTTAGGCTTTCAGCAGTCTGCAGTAACAATACTTTCCAAGCACTCCTTATTTAGCACCCTGAGAGCTTTGCTTCTTTGATGAACACGCACATAAACACACCCACGTATTGAGAAAACAGCAGCCAAACTCTTTTGCTTTTTCAGCTGCAGTGCTAAGTGCATAAGCTCTCTGTTGCTTTTGGTGAGACTTTCATGCACATATATCTTCCCATCAGTGGTGAGCCCAACATCCCTAAGCAGCAGGGACCTCTTTGCCTCTTTACAGAAACGGACGATTGATCTGAAGAGTTTAGAGCGGTCGTCTGGAGATCCAAGTTTAATGATGACAGGTGCAGCAGCATTGTTGTTGATATTTGGCACCCGAAAAGCAGTGCAAATGCGAAGCGGAGACAATTTGACGGAGCGGCACAAATTGTGGAATATTTCCTCAATACTCTCCCCATCAGCTTGCGGGAGACCATTTATAATAAGATCCGCAGACACAGCATGGTTCTGGCACACATTGAGCTCCTCCTTAAGTAGCAGAATTTCATTTTTCAATAGCTCATTCTGCACAATTTGCGCTTCTGCCTTCACCACACGCTCTTCGAGGTTTCTTATCGCCTTCTTGAAATTAGTAATTTCAGCCGACATCTCGCCAAACCGCTGCATAACCCGTTCTTCGTACTCTCTCATGCGCTCTGTAATCTGATCAATCACATTTTTTCTCAGCGAGTCCAACTGCTCCTCCATACGCGCGAACCAAGCCGAATGTGGTGAACTCTCAGCTCTCCCCGAACTGCTCAAGCTGTTCTGTGGTGTAGAAACCGTTTGACGCGTAACTTTTGCAGCTCTGGTTGTCATGCTCAATTCCAAATTCAAGTTCAAAGCTATTTTAATTAATATAAACAGCGTTTATTGCGCTATAACTTCACTTAGCAAGGACAATTGCAAGTATCGCTTAAGATCACTTCACAAACGCAATTAAGTTGACGGTGGTAAATACAAACAATCGATTTACTGCAGCACACCAAAAACACGTCTACTCACAACGACTCATCTATTAATAATGATACCATAGTATATAATACCATAGTATCTGAAGATATGTTAATTCTCAGAATTTAATATCTTAATTAAATATGAGAGGGGATTGTGAAAATTTTACATGGTTATAAGATGAATAAGTCCACTAGCTTCAACAGTATTTTTCTACATACTTAATGAAAGCCCAGTACAACTACGACATAAAAACGAATTACTACAAAACTGCTGTAATACAACTAAATACAATGCAAATGTTTTGAATTCATCTTTGCATTGGTTGCCTTCTTTTTAGTACGGTTTTGTTTGAATGAATATGAAACTGGTTCAACATATTTTGGACCGACTAATATTCAAATTGAGAAAAATTGTTCACATAGAGAGTTTTTTATTAGATTACTTTCTTATGCAGAGGTGACATGCTATTAGCACACCTGACAGATTTGGAGCAGTGTAAGTTTTCGTGATGCAATGATTTTTTCAAAAAAATTGTCACTTGTTTACGGAAGATTTTTTTTTAAATCGTAAATCAGTTATTCAATTTAAATTTGTATTGGTGTACATTATTATAATAATGTACACCAATACAAATTTAAATATATGCTTAAGTTGGCACTTTAATAAGCACGCCTGCGCTTCTCAAAGAGTATTCTTTGACTTAAGTCATTTTTCATTATTGTAGCATTAATATGGTATAACATCGCGGCCAAAACTGTAAGACAGCGCCTTTTGGAAAATAATCTCCGCGGATATGAGTATAAAAAACTAAAAGTATAAAAACGAAATATACTCGTATCGAAATATCGATGCAAAAAAGAAATACTTATTTTAATTCCTACCTTTACTTGTGTTTTTTGCTTTGTTCGCTACTATTAGCAGGGTGTGTTAAATAGCGTGTCACCGCTGTAGTATAGTCGTAGTGAAAATATACAAGTGAACCCATAGTATTACGTCCTTTTTTGTGTATTATAAAAGAGAGAAATTTCAAAAAGTATTTGCCATGTGTGTCAACAAAATTAACCCCGAATAATACACAATTAGTGCAGTAATCACGGGTCACTGACCTATCGGTCTACATGCAGCGATATTGAGGATCCTCCCAATTCTTTTTGCAGAAGCTGCAGGGGAGAAAACGTGCTTAACCGTAGACCTACGTTAAAAAACGGATCGAAAACAACCCAGATTAAAATCACACACGCAAATTACAAAAAATTCAAAGCCAACTTTGTTTTTAAATATAAAACGGTTTGATTTTGATAATATCCAAGTAAGAAAGTCATGAACGCAGCTAAAAATAATAAATTTAATTTTTGGTCGAAAACGACCCCAACATAGGTCTACGGTTAAAACACTTGCTATGCGCCTGCCCTGCCTTGCACAACTAACATAAATATTCTTGTAGTTTCCATTGCCGTAATTAACTCATCGAGTGTGTGGGCGCACTTTAATGAACCAGAAAACGATTTAAGGGGTTTTGGGTTAATACAACAGAGATAATTTTTTTCTTTTCTATATGTGTTTTTCTATATACAGTTGAACCTCGTTTATCCGGGTTGATCGGGACTGGGCTCATCACGGATAATCGAGAAACCCGGTTAAAAGAGGTTACATATAATCGTTTATAAATTGTATTATTTTTATTTTTGATAAGAACATGTGAAACTGCTTCTATAAAGGTACATTTGCATCAATAAATCTTATTCTATTTCAAAAAATGCATTTATTTAAAATAAATATGTATAGGTATTTATATGTGTGTTATACGGAAAAAAACAAACACAAGTACATGTGCTTCACGGATAATAGAGGTAAATCACGGTTAATAGAGGTATAAAATCAACCACTCAGCATCCCGGTTAATAGAGGCCCGGATAATCGAGGTTCAACTGTATGTATTGGTCTACTGGAAAATGTGTTAAACAAAGTGGACTAAATTTTTGACGAACGCTGATTTGACATTAACCCCATGACGAAGTCACCAGGGCACTGCAAGCTGTTATCCACACTTTTTTTACAACTTAAGCCCACTTAATCATCGTGTGTGGTCAGGTCATGTGTTTGGTTTAGCCAAAATGTAATTGAAAATTAATAACTTTGTGGATATGCTTTTCTTGTTGGAACTCCCTGCTGACGTTTCGGCTTAAATTTAGTTACATTCGAAGTTTTTCAGCGGTTTGTTGCATACTTTCTTTTTTTCTATAACTTTGACAATGGATACGTATACACAATTAGATGCACATTAGGTGACTAGGGATGAGCTTTCAACTTTTTTCAGGTAGTTCGTATACACTGCATCCTAAGGTTATCGTCCAATTGAAAAAATATATTAGAATCCGATCCAAAGTTTTGAAACCTTTACTTACATAAACTTCTAAAATATGTAAATACCCCTCGGAACCATTCCCGAATTAAAAAACTGCCTGCTCGCTCATTTACCTGACCTGGTTTAATAATACATGCAGACTTGCTGTCAGGTCCAAAGAGGAAGCTTTCAGAGCATGGCAAGCAAATAAAAATGCCGCCACTGAACGTGGTAGTAAGAACTTTTGGTCTATCGTTAAGAGGCTGAAAAACAAAACATATTAAATTTTAACTTTTCTTAGCAATGATCAAATTATAACTCATTCAGTTGAGTGAGCTTATTGGCTAAAATGTTTGCATAGAATACCTCTGCGCGAAGTGATCAACCACTACTCGTGGTCGATAACGTTTCTTGCACCATGCCAGAAATACATTTTCGCACACGGGTTGCTAAACAGTGCTTGCAAATCTCGATGTAAATAAGGCTGCAGGGCCGGACGGAAAAGTGCGCATATCCATTCAATCTGCAATCTTTTCAACATGCATACACTATAGGTTTAGTTCCGGCATGTTGGAAGATGGCAAATGTTCAACCAGTTCTCAAAAAAGGCAAGTCTACTGACCCTGCGAACTACCGACCCATAGCAATTTGTTCAGTGCTTTTCAAAGCAATGGAGAGCATTGTAAACTTTAACTTTGTGAACTATATTATAATAGGGTCTATGAAGGGGGCACAATTGATCTTTTAGGTTGCAGTGCACTATTCCCCATCAATAATAAAGATAAAGAACTATAATAGAGCACAATATGCTGCTTTTTCTCCCCTTGTTAACTCCTCTCGGGAGCGTAGGGCCTCCAAAAGACATTGCCTTGTGTTGGTTACATTAATCGGTTTGTTTTTTCTGCCAGGGTAGGTGATTGGCGTGCCGCAGGTAGGCCTAAGTAGATCCGACCGATTATCGGCATCGGCTAGTATCGGCCTATTTACTGCTTTAATTTTTGTTTCCAATTTTTTTAATTTTTCGAAACTGAATCACACTGTGTTTCTTTATCATATCTCGCTTTGTTTGATTGTTAAGTAATTGTATTTTAAGTAACGATTTTTAGATATTGTTTAATATAATTGGAAATATAAAAACTAGTATCCTTAAAAACACAAATTTTCTCGAAATGTGTATGCATTTCGTCAGAAATGGCATTTAACTACTTTTTAAATTGTATTCTAAATTCATCTTTTTTAATTTGAATCATTCTCTTAATAGGCCTTTTACTTTATCACAGCTGTACAACCGCCTTGCTCCAACGCAATTAATGTACAAATTTTACAAAGAATCGTAATGCAATATTTATTAATAAGTCGTGTTTACGTCAGTATTTTTGTTTATCCCAGTGGAGACGTGGAATATATGTATATGATATATTACACAGCACAACAAAAAACACTTTTTTCCTGTTGCATGGAGTTTTTCTACTCTTTCTTACTAATTTGGGTGCGCTGATTTCGAATCTATCCTCAGATTTTTTCTAGCAGCTCTAGTTTGTGAGATATAGGTACCGTGTCATTTTTTCAGTTTTTGCTCTACTTTTTCCATATTTTTGATCGTAATTTCTAAACCAAAAAACCGATTGACATGATTTTCACCTTATCGCATTAACAACACCGCACGGCTTCTTTTTCGATGCAACTTATTTTTATAAGTTTTAAAATGCCGCGGTAATTGGACCTCAAAATCGGAAAAAAAGATTTTTTCTAGCAGCTCTAGTTTGTGAGATATAGGTACCGTGTCATTTTTTCAGTTTTTCCTCTACTTTTTCCATATTTTTGATCGTAATTTCTAAACCAAAAAACCGATTGACATGATTTTCACCTTATCGCATTAACAACACCGCACGGCTTCTTTTTCGATGCAACTTATTTTTATAAGTTTTAAAATGCCGCGGTAATTGGACCTCAAAATCGGAAAAAAATGAATTTTAAGGCGTTTTCTTTGATGGTCAAAAACGTACACAATTTTCGTAAATCAATTAACGAGTTAGGTGTATAATGAAAGCCGACACATCAAACATTACAACACAGCCAAATTATTTGGCGGAATACACATTCGCATCGAGATAATAGCAAAAATGTACCATAGTCATTTTCAGTCGTTTTCCTTAAAAAATTAGGAGCCTCAAAATATGCAAAGTTTTTAATTTTTTTTTGTTTCGAGCAATTCAAAATCTTTTTATTTTTTGCTTGTGTTTCAGACTAGAAATGTAACATATAAAAGAGCATATTTTGAGGCTCCTAATTTTTTAAGGAAATTTCACACATTTTGATGAAAATGACTATGGTACATTTTTGCTATTATTTCGATGCGAATGTGTATTCCCCCAAGTAACTTGGCTGTGTTGTATTGCTTGATGTTTCTTCTTAAGATATTCATATACTTCGTAACTGGATTTATGAAACATCTGTTCGATTTTCGCCATCAGAAAAAACCCCTTGAAATTCCATATTTTCCTACTTTGAAACCTTATTACAACGCCAATTTAGAACGCATAAAATTGATTAATGTCAGAAAAGATGGCGTGAGATGTTGAGATTATTGGTTCAGAAATTACAGTCGAAAACGAGTAAAAAGCCGAGGAAAATTCGAAAAAGTGACACGCCCATTTTTTGCGAAAACTAGAGCTGTTACATAAAAACGGAGTATGGGTTTGAAAACAGCGTGCAAAAACGATTCAGATTCATTTAAAAAACTCCATGCAACAGACATGCTGTTGTGCAGTGTTATTTTTTATAAATACATGTTAATTTATATGCTAGATTTTGTGATTTTATTTAGTTTTTAATTTGAATTTTTTCGTTTTTGTGTTATTTATGTGAAATATGTCAAATCTCAAATAAATGTATATTAATTATAGCTCTTCGTTTTTATTCTTTTGTAAATTAAACTATTTTTGATTGAACCCATGCGTTTTGTTTTACGGAATCGGAGTCGGCCGATTCACGCCCTTCTGGCCGATTAATCGGCATCGGCCAAAAAATGGGAAACGGTCGGACTCTAGTCCTAAGTGATGGGGCTGCCATCTTCCGCCGCTTAGGAACTAGGCCTCCGATGTTGAGAGCTGCCGCTCATAGCACCATGTGTTGTGTAAAGGATCGTTGAGGCCTTCGCTAAGATCGTTTTTTTATGCGCTGTTTTCGCTAATGCCCGCTTTCCCTTACAGGCTGCTTAGTGACCGCCAATACGACTTTCGAACACAGCGATCGAAGGGAGATCTTATGGTGGTCCTCTCCGAGAAGTAGAACAATAGTGTTCTAAATCTCGGTGAAAGCAAGTTTGTTGCATCGGATATTTCCAAGGCTTTTGACCGAGTGTGGCATAAAGCACTTGTGTCAAAATTGATTGCCTATAGCGTTGGTAGTGTCTTCTCTCGTTGGATTACGTGCTTCCTCTATGATGGCTCTATTCGTCGTGTTATAGACGGCATAGACTCGGAAAAGCATTCCCTTAGCTCGGGTGTGCCGTATGGTTCGGTCGTCTCTCTAATCCTTTTACTTATCTTTATCAACAACCTGTTGTCGTCGATGAAGAATCCCATCTACTCGTTTGCGGATGACAAAACAATTTGTCATACATACTCCTTCACAAAGCACCCAGCTCTGTGGAAATTGAGAGAGAACGGCACCGTATGAATGACACACTTAACGGCGACCTGCAAACAATCTCCAAGTGGTGCCAAGCGAAAAGGGTCAATGTCCATTAAGAACGGTCTTCGATGGAAAGATCATATTTTTGACCTGTCAAAAGAAGCCGCCAAGCTTCTTACGTGCTATTATGTAAGGGAAATTGGGGGCTTTTCAGGTGTTTCTTACACAATTACTACAGCTAGCCTAAGATTTCCATGCTTTGGTTTCAAAATACTACATTTTTCTTGCTCAGGTAGTTTAAAAAAATTACCAGATCGTAGCAACGAAGCAATAAATCCTGTTTTTTTATTTTAGACGGCTTTTTGAACGGATGAATGTGCTCTTCCAACAGTTTCCCCAATTTCACGAAATTTGTTTTCTGTTTTCGAAAGATTTAGTGAGTTTATCTTTTTATCCATTTTAAATTATTTTCTCTAAAAAATAAAAAGCATAACCATGAAAGTTAAGGAATGGAATATATTTAAGACAGCAGGCGGATTGGCGATGAATATAACCCTGGTAAGTTTTACTATTGAGGTTTGTAGTCGTTTCGTCGTTTTGACTGTTAACAATATTTTCGTGGCAAATCGGCATTTATTTTTTTAAATTACATCTTGTTTAGGTTTAAGTAGGAAATTGTTCATATCATAACAATATTGTTGTCCCTCTCGAATGCCAAGTCGACTTCCCGTTTGGCGTCCTCGTCAGTCCACTCGCCGCACTTCGCCAAAACATCAGGCTCAGCATTTTGCGTCGGCTAAACGAGTATATTGAGACAAGAATTCATATGCATAAATAAAACATCCAAAGGTGCACAGAATTTATTCATTTATTTCAATTGCGACAAAACAACGCATTGGTTAGTTAAATTGCTTTATACCTGTTTATCAGCATCGACAAATTTTTTGAACATATTGGCGTAAATTTTTTTTTCTTTATCATTGGACGCCTTTATTTTCTGTTTGCAAATCTGTATTTGATTGGCGGCAGCTTTATTGGAGGGTTCCAACTGAATAACCTGTTTGCATTTTTACGAAAGTGGGAATTATGATTTAAAACAAAACTATAGTGTCGTTTTACGCACCTTTTGGAAATCTTCCAAGGCCTCGTCGAATTCGTTTATGGCCAAGTTGCACTGTCCTCGGCGATAAAGAGCTTTTATATTGTCAGGGTCTAGTTTTAAAGCTTCAATGCACTAAAAATCACAAAAACAACTTCTTGTCGAAAAGCACTAAATATAATAAGGTTCTTCTTACTGCTTGTTTGCCTTCAAACTGGTCATTAGTTTTTTGGTGACACAAGGCAATATTACTGTGTGCCGCAATTTTCAGTTTTTTCGAGTTATCATCACCTAAAATAATAATTGACATTCAACAGCAACTAACGATAAGTTAGGAACTAACACAGTAAGTATTCATACCGACTTCCGAGAGAATATTAATACATTTTTGGTACATTTTTATCGCCAAAGGGAAGTTTTCTTTAGTAAAATATATGGTTCCTTTTGCTTTGTACTGTTCGGCCTGCTGACCACGTTCTTCGTCGGATAACTTCCACTCTTCGATTCCCTACACACCATAAAAAAATCAACAACCAACAGTTTCATTTTAGGTCTTTGGTACACCCTACCTTTTCACAGTCGATCAGCTTCACAACGTATTCCACTGTGGCGTTGGGTGGAACGTTAAAATCATCATTTCCTTTCATGCCAAATGCATATTTCGCGTGGATTTTCAACCTTTATGAAGTTAATATATTTAATTAATTGTATCTAGTTATTAAAGACAGGATCACTCTACGTACTTTGAAGTCTCGCCGATTGTCATCTTTTCCAGGGCAATTTCCACACCTTCCACTACGCCACAATCGCATCCTTCACCATAGTCGAAATCCACGTGGCGATCCTCGAACGGTTTCCCAAGATATTTACCGATCAAGTGAACTATCACGCAAAAACCATATTAAATTAATATTAATAGCCTATTTCCACCGGGCCTTAAATGCATTTAACGTTTAAATGTATTCAACATCGCATTTAAATGCTCAAATTCCCATACAATTGTTTTTGTATCAAAGTGCGTGAACTCAGTTTCAAAACTGTGTTAACTCAGTTTTGCCATTTACAGACGTCTAACAGAAAATGTTATGTTAAAAGCGGGAACAATACTCACAAATGTACACATTTTGATAGCATGCTTTCAGGCGTTGCAAGAGCCTTACGAACACAATCGAAAGAAGGGATTTGAATTGCGTTCGGTGTGGTAGATTTTTTGCTAAGACAATTACTTTTGACTGCATTTTTCGCAAAAATCGTCTGTCATAATCAAAGTCAAAACATCTATTATTTGCCAATAATAAATGCTGAAAAAGAAAATAAAAAACGTGGAACTTCTCATGAACCCTCTTGACATTTAAAATTCAGACAGCTCTGATATCAATCAGCCGACAAATGAAATAAATTTTCACAAATTTGAAAACGCAGACATTCCTAGACTGTTGAGAAGGAAAGCGGAGTGGTTTTCATGTACTAGAGAGGCTACAAGAAACAAAACATACGTATACAAGGAGATGGCGGCGATGGGTATAGCTGTGGCTGCCCATAAATAAATGCAGAATTTGATTTGTCCAAATGAAAATGTAAACAAAAACCAGCTGTTGGAGTTAACTCAGTTTTGGTGGAAACGCTTGACAGTTGTCAAACTTAACAGAACCCTTAAATGCATTTAAGCACTCGGTGGAAATAGGCTATAAAATGCTGTTTTCGTTTCGAACATTAGCCTAGGCGTATACGGAGACGCAGGCCGCACAACACAGCACAGGGCAGCGCAGCGCAAATGAAACTGTGTGACCCAGAAAATATGTGAACTGCGTATACTAATTTCGTAAAACCAGCGCACGTGTTTCGTATTCATTCCATAGATCTGTCTGAATCAAAGTTTGAAATAGAACCCATATAATATAATATGGGTGTAATATGGGCTGTCCACTTTTTCAATTAATTCTTCAATTTTTGCAAGAGAACGTGTCGGCTGCGCGTAAACAACTGTATTTCAACTACTACGCGACGCAGGTGTGCGCAGGCACGTCTCTCCGCCGCACGCGGCTATTTCGCTGTATACGCTGTCATTTGGTGCCTCATCATTTACAAAAAACTAAACTGCGTGGAGCTATGCTGCTTGTGCGGCCTCCGTATACGCCTAGGCTTAAATTTATCTTATCTAAGGGGTAATACCGGCTGACCTCGATAGTCTACTGGGTAGCGCGCTGGCTTCTTATACCGAGGCCCTAGGTTCGAATCCTAGCTCGTGCTGGTGAAACGCTCATCTACTTCTATCGCTATCCACATGAAGCAGATGAGAATTACAAGAATCGAACAAGTGCACTCTTGGCAGGCAATGGCAAAACCTTGAAGTGTGAAAGAAAAAACTGCCAACCGCCGTTCGAATTCTTATAACGAGATTTTGACATGCCTTCATATCGTATAAATTTCCATTCAAAAGATTCTGTATTATTCAGGGCTAGTTTTTATGCGCATTATACATATACATGCCGGCCTCGATAGTCCAGCGGGTAGCGCGCTGGCTTTTCATACCGAGGCCGATGAGAAAATAGTTGCTTGAAGTTGGAAAAGAAAGGGGGCTGGTACCATTAATTATTGATTCAACGTTTATTAAAAAAAAAAGAAAATATTTGTTAATGTAAACCAAAAAAACAATGTTTCTTATAATTTTGTTACGATTGCAGCTACCCAAATTATTACCACAGAACAAACAATATACAGAATGCGCATCTGGTGTAAAGAAATTTTCTTTGCGGGTTCCAGCGGTAGGACCCGTTTGTGGATGCAGGCGGAAGCAGTAAAGGGGACGAGAACGCACAGCGCGCGAGAGCGTAAACTGAGAAGCTGTGAGAGCGGTGTATGAAACAGTGACGCACAACACACTGTGGTTGTTGTTGTTGGGCAACAAAGCGATGTGCCGCTTGCATGTTGGTGGTGGCTCGTGCTTGCTCTCCGCTTGCTTTTTTACAAACAAGAACAAGAAGTGGACAGGTAAAGTTTGCATAGAAAAATTGATTGAGCGATCGCATAAATAAGGTGGTAGCACTACGAAAAAAAACTTAAATTCAATGGATTTTATTAGTTCTTTTGGTCTGCTTGTAAAAAAGAAGTTGTAAAAAGTAAAATGGCTACAATGAAAATAAATATATGTGTAAAAATATTGGAACAACCAATGCGCATTAAGAAAGTGATAATAAGTGGAAAACTATTGTTACAATGTTGTGCCAATAATCAAAGAATCAGTTCTGTTGCTGCAACTACCTATTGAATTTGCCTTGGCGATCGGTTTGCCAAATCAACCACCATTTCAATGTGCACGAGTAAAGCCAAGCTGGCTTGCTGCGGAAAGCAACAACATTGCGTGTTGTTGTCGAAATGAGAATAAAGCACAAATCTATGCGTGCGGTTCCCTTTACATTTTCCTCACTTTTGTTGCTTCCCGCTCGCGTCTGAAATGAAATCGCAAAATTATTTCAGATGCGCCTTCTGTATATTGTTTATTCTGTGTTATTACCCATTCCCATAAAAGCTAACGGTATATTTGACAGGTATTTTTAACCCTTTCGACCCCGAATTTTATCCTGTGTCTCGATATTACTTTTTGGTATTTAAATCATGAAACACTTCTCTAAGAATTGTGCACACGACATTTGAAGTCGCCACGCCTCTTTGTTAGAGTTCTAGAGCTAGTTTACTTTTGAACAATTTTAGCTTAAAACGGGTTAAATAAATTTTATATCAATATTTTTTAATTACAGAAAAACTATTTAATATTTATGGAAAAATACAAAGTTATCACTTTTTGATTTTATTTAACTATTATTAAAGAAACAGGGTTTTGATCAAACGCTTAACTATTAACTATTATTAAAGAAACAGGGTTTTGATCAAACGCGCCCAATTCGTTGACTTCAATGAGAACACAAACTTTCCCTGATATCGCTGCAAATTATTGGAAATTATTTTGGGATAACAGTAAAATTTTTGTAATTTGCTTTGAATTCACTTCTAAAAATATATATTTGTTGGTGCCTACTTAAATTAAACCCATAAATCAGTCGTAGCTTTTGCTATAAGATGACAAATAGGTGAAGTTGCTCTCAGGCAACTTTGGGGTCGAAAGGGTTAAGAATATTAACCCATTCGTTGCCAAGCCTAAATTATATGAAGTCATTCTAATTGCCATGTATATTTTGAGCAAAGCTCTGTTATCCACAAAAAATTTGCTAATTCGAAAGCCTGCATGTTATAACATATTTAAAGTAAGACGAGTATACTCGTCTTGGCAATACATGACACCCTGCCAAAGACGAGTATACTCGTCCTTGGCAGCGAATGGGTTAAGTTTCGCTTACAATTAAAACGAACCCTTTACAATATTACGCTGCGTTTTTGCTTTTCTAAAAAAATTACTACCTAGATTTGGCGAGGCTGCAAAGTGACATTTTCCAAGGGTCTTATAATTGTGATACGCACCTTATACAGCTATGGACAGATAAATAGCACACTTCGAAAAAATTAAGTTGCACAGGTATTTTTGTCTTTCTAAGATAAGCACAGAAATATGCATTTAAGGTTTACTTCGACTGATGAAGCAATTAACGCTAAAGCATATCCCATTAATATTCGTGGCTTTTTTGGTGGCTTCCTGAATAGTTGAGTTGCGTATTGAAATTGGACAGAAAAATAGCACACTTTAGTTTGAGAGATCAGTGCTCGCTTTTCAATCAAACAGTGCAGGTAAGAGTGATACAATTTCACTGTGAACTTTAAAAAAATTGTTGTTTTTTTTTGCAAAAATGGGCGGAAATATTTAATGTATTTCAGTGAAGTATCGTATGTCCATTCTTTGTTTGAAGAAGGCAGAAATCCAACTGAAATCGCTAAAATAATGGATTGCTCCAGAAAAATGGTTTCCAATTTGGTAAAGAAAAATCCAAATTTGTAAAACATCGCTAAGCTCTGTCACCAAAACCACTAAACTTCGATAGAGCAATCTTTAAGTATATGGTTGATCCTTTGAATCCACACGCATAATAATGGGTGAAAGAAATTGCGGAATTTGACACAAGTACTTTTAGGAGACTTGTAAAAAAAAATAACTTTTGACCAAATAAGTTCAGCTTAAGTTATTTGTATTGGAACTGATGGAAGCAAATGTGCTCATCGCCCAAAAAGTTAAGAGTTCACTCCCAGATACACCAGCAAAACTGTAAAGCACAGAGGGGGAGCGAAATGATTTGGGTAGCCTTTTCCTGGCGTGGAGTGGGGCCATTCGCCAAAATTGATGGCAGCATGGAGAATCATGCGTATTTAAACATACACCGGAATACGACGGAAACTTTTACCTTTGACTCCATGCGAATAAATTTGATCTTTATGCATGCATAATGATGCAAAACATACAGCTAAAGTGGTAAAAAATTTCCTTTTGTTTTGTCAAAGACTTTCTCTGTTGTATTAACTCAACAACCCTCAAATCGTTATCGGATTCGTTGAAGTGCAGCCCACACTCTCGATCACTTTTTTCCCCATTAGTTACTACGCTGGACACTACAATAATTGTCATATTAGATGTGCTGCTGCCAATACAGCAATGATTTCCTAGATTTATCTTGTTTTTCTTTGAAACCCCACCAAGTTTAAAACTATGGTATATTATTCAGGGTTAATTTTTTTCAACATTATCAAGAATGATAAAATAAAGATTACGACATCCGGCTGATGACATCACTGGTGAAAATTTATGAGGTGACCATTTCAGAGTATATTACTTTATTTTTATAATTCGCGCGTATATTCCTTTTTAAGACTGAAAACACGTTTATATACTTATTTTTTACAGTTTAATTGATTTCTGCCAATTCTGCAATGACATGTGCAGATTTTTGCTAAAACAAAGTTTTGCTTTTCCTTGTATTTTTCCTCATCTTGAGAAAAAAAATATAAATAAAATTTGAATCCTATGTCAATTGGGCACCGTAAAATTATTTTCATTCGTTATGAAAGATTTGATTGGCCAACGGCATTTTTTGAATTTTGTTACATTTTAACGCGAAAATTTGACCAAAACGGTGTGGAATCTTTGGAATAAAACAAAAATTAACGTTTCGTGAAAACAGCTTGCAACAATTGTAATGAGTTTTTCATAAAAAAACCAAACGTAAACAATGAAGTGTGTAGTGGGCCAATGTCGGTAAAATAATTAAAAAAACATGTAAGTAATTTGTGAATTTAAATATTTGTGATTGTTGTGCCATGTGTTGCGTTGTTAATATTTAATACGATTTTTACAAATTTTGTGTAAGCCGCAGATCCACACGCAATGCATTATTTGAGGTTATTTGAGAAGCATTTGGGTACATATGTGGACGCAACAGTATCATTTTCATTACTGAAAGGATTTGACGAGGAGGGCGATTTTCCTTCAAGTTAAAATGAGTATCATATACAGAAAACCTGATCGTTTTTAATTTTAAAAATAATATTGTTATATTGATTAAACAATTCAAATATGAATTGATGTAAAATATTGAAAAATAGTATTTTTAATAAAATATATATAATTATATTTAATAGCAAGAGTGTTATATTGGAGGCCAGAGAGGCCAAATCTGCCTAACCTCTAAATCGCTCTAAGCAATTGATAAGAAACAGTGGCGGATTCAGGGGGAGGGAGGTTTGGGGGTTGAACCCATATTATATGTATAAATATTAGGATCGACTTTAAAACTACATACAAATTTAAAGGCATTTTATAAATATTAAATAATTACTTTTTAACCCCCCCCGAAATATTTTTCTGAATCCGCCCCTGATAAGTAAGTATGTAAATATTAAATACAATGAAACGAAATAAATAACTTCATATGCATTTTCATATAATCTTTTTTTTGGGAAATATTAATTTTGTAAAAGGTCGTACTAGTCCCACTGTTCCTTGACAGTTTGAAACAATTCGTACTACGTCACTGAAAACTTCAATTTTCCTGTCATTGATGTCGTAACCTTGTTTTCTATAAACCTTGAGCATTATCAAGATTCATTGAATAGAAGATTGCGCCTTCCGGGAGAAAATAAATTTGAAGCCGCACCAGTGACGTCATACAAAATTGTTTCCTATTGGCTGAAAATGTTGATATAATTTTGGAGAGAGCAACACAATGGGACAACATAAAATATTTATTCACTTTTTGTTATTTAATAAATTTGTTTTCTATTTTCGATTAGAAAAGTACGTCGCCACTCATGTACCTTTTTTGTTTTCATTATTTTGTGTACACAGGCCCACTGCACACCGCATGACTCTCGTTTTTTTGTTTTGTAAATTTTTCCGCGATTCCTTCACTACACGCACCTTTTAACGCGAGGACTTTCGAAAATCGAAATTATTTATTAAATTTAACACAAAAAAACGAAAACAAACAAGCAAAAGCGGCACAATTTTCACAAAACAACTAATTTTTGGTCAAAAAAATGTTCAAGCAATAAAAACATAGCACGAAATTTGAATTGAATTGCAGGACTTCCTCCCGAAATCCACTTGTTTTATTTGTGTTATTCATATGAATGAAAAATATGAATTTATAATTGATTCTGTAAAGATATACAAATTTTTATTAAACTGTTATGACACTACATATATATATAGGGGCTAAAATATAAAGAAAGCCATATATTTGCTCAAAAGAGTGAAGCAAAATGTAAGTTCAAAATGAAAGAATTTAAAAAGTACTGATGGAATCCCTACATATTCTCCGATGACGTCACTGGTGCGGCTTCAAAATGATTTTCTCTCGGAAGGCGCAATCTCTGTATTGAATCATGGAGCATTATGATATAAATGACAGACCTAGCAGTTTTTTCCGAGTATTGTCTCTGCGTTTAAATGTGGGCTCCAAGTCGACGCCATTTAAACAGATTTTTCATAAGCCTTTGACAAAGTTTCACACACAATTCTACTCCGAAAACTTGAGTGCTTGGGATTTTACTCTGTTTTTCTGTCTTGGTTAAAATTTTATCTTTCTAATAGATCTTTGTTTGTTGAAATTGAAAACTGTACATCCTACTCGTTTATTTCTACTTTCGGTGTCCCGCAAGGGAGTATCCTCGGTCCCATCCTGCCTTTATTAATGATATTGGGTCTTGCTTTAAATACTCAAGATTTTTACTGTATGCTGATGACCTGAAACTTTTCCGCATTATAAAATGTCCGTCTGATGTCTAACACTTGCAATACGATCTAGACAAGGTTGTTGACTGGAGTCATAGAAATAAGCTTTCACTGAATATCAGTAAATGCTTCCATATGACCTTCTCCAAGTCCTCAAATATTTGTCATTCGTCCTACGGCATATTAAGTTATCAGCTCACTGCAGTTAATGAGTTCGTTGACTTGGGAGTTTTGTTTGATAGTTGTTTCTCCTTTGTAAATCATAAATGTTTTATTCTTCCACAGGCATACCGTAATCTAGCCTTTTTGCGCCGCTATGCAAAGGACTTTTAAGATCCCTATAGCAGAAAGATTTTATTTAATTCCCTAGTTCGTTCGAAATTAGAGTATGCTTCCATATAAGTGCTATTCTACACTCTGTTGCAAAATTATACGAACATTTTATTTTTTTAATTTAAACGATTATTTTGAAAATTTTGGAGAAATTTTGTTCCATGAAATACTTATATGGGTAAATTCAGTGGTTTGTTTAAATGTCGTTGCAAAAACTGTAACTTAACGGTACTTTTTTGAACGTTAATCGAAAAATGTCAAAAAATGAGTGTTGCAAAATTATACGAACGTTTCTGTTTATGCATAAAAACGTAAATTTTTCGCGAAACTGTGTAAAAGGTAAACTTGTAGCATCAATTTAAGAGTTTTTTAACAAAACTAAAAGTATGCCAAAAGGAAAATCATTGACGGATTTTGAAAAAGGACGGATCGAAGGCATGAGAAGTGCGGGAACATCCATAAGGCAAATAGCTCGCGATATTGGAAGAAGTGCTTGCCTTGTATCCTTTTTTTTAAAAAATCCTGATGGGTACGGCTGCAAAAAAGGACGAGGAAGGAAAAAAAGTTAAGTGAACAGGATGAACGAAAAATAATTAGGACAGCAAGCAACACATTAAAAAGCTGCCGCTTTCTAGCTACGCTTTCCTCAACCCCAGTAAGTCGCCAAACAGTATGGAGGACATTAAAACGCGCTGATTACATCAAACGCTTAAAAATGATGTCTGCGCCACGATTATTGAAGCGTCACAAGAACATTCGCATGCAGTTTGCTGAAAA
This sequence comes from Melieria picta, assembly GCA_964056695.1. Lineage (NCBI taxonomy): Eukaryota > Metazoa > Arthropoda > Insecta > Diptera > Ulidiidae > Melieria > Melieria picta. The sequence continues at coordinate 90,164,092 of OZ057399.1, forward strand.
AAACATTGAACTGACTGGACTTCGGTAAATAACTTCAAAAACTGTTTGGTTCCCAAATTATCCTTTAATTTTGTTATGCAGATAATCTTTTCGAATGAAAAGAAATTTAATCTTGATGGTCCAGATGGTTTTAATGGATATTAGCATCATATTAGAAAAGAACGATCAATTTTTGGCTTCAGTTTGGTTCCTGCCGGATTAAAATTTCCGACTACATAACAGTCCTTCAAAGCAGTCTCATCCATTTCCTCAACGCAAACAGAAATAAAAACTGGTGTTTCCAACAGGATAACGCATCCATACACACTAGCAAGGAAACAATAGCATGGTTGAGGGCGAAATCCGTACGTGTTCTGGAGTGGTCAGCATGTTCGTCGGACCTTAACCCCATGGAAAATATTTGGGGTATATTGGTTCGCCGGATTTATGCCGAAAATCGGCAATTCAATAGAACTGACGAGTTACAAATGTAAAATTTAGAAGCCTAGTCCAACTTGAACCAAAATTTATTACAAACTTTAATTTGAAGTATGAAAAAAAAAATTTTTGAACTAATTAAAGCAAAAAGGTGCCAAATAAATTATTAAGATAAAAACCTCTTACTTTCTTAATTTTTCTTTTCTTTTAGGTTAAAAATTGTAGTGTTCGTATAATTTTGCAACAAGTCATTTCAGTATTTTTTCTTTTCTGAAAGTAATTATTACAACTACTTCACTTTTAGTTCGCAAAAATATATTCCCTTGATCACTTCAAATATTCATAGAAGAAATTTGTTTTAAATATATCTTGGCTCTCGACTTATTGACGATTTTTGAGTGTTCGTATAATTTTGCAACAGAGTGTACTAGATTTGAAAGGGTTCACGGAAATTTTCTTGGCTTCCACTCCGACCGTTAAATTTTGTAGATCCTTTACCAACGTATAATGACCGTTGTATGCTTACACCGTGCAACAAAAATTAAAAAAATTGTTCACACCGGAAAATATCCATATGGGCGTGAAACTAGAGACCAAACATAGTAATACTGCGTACTCAGTTTTTCATTTCTACATCTTTTGTCCTTCTAAAGGGACTTCAAAATTTTAAAGGGGATAAAAAAGAAAAAAAATATAAAAAATACTTAACCTCGTTAGAATATGGCGATATGTATATCAAATGAAAGAGGAAAGGCTCAAGAATTTAAATAAAATTGATTTTTTATGTATTTGTAAAAACCGGATATGAAAAAGGTCCTTTGAAAATTTAAAAACTGAGTACGCAGTATTACTATATTTGGTCTCTAGTTTCACGCACATATGGATTTTTCCCGGTGTGAAAAATGCTGTCGCACGGTGTTAGCCTAGGCGTATACGGAGACGCAGGCCGCGCAACACAGCACAGTGCAGCGCAGCGCAAATGAAACTGTGTGACCCAGAAAATATGTGAACTGCGTATACGAATCTCGTAAAACCAGCACTCGTGTTCCGTATTCATTCCATAAACCCAGCAATACGAGTTATTTGTCTAAATTAGACTTTGAAATAGAACCTATATAATATAATATGGGTGTAATATCGGCTGTTCACGCACTTTTTCAATTAGTTCTTAAATTTTTGCAAGTTAACGTGTCGGCTGTGCGTAGGAAACTGTATTTCAACTACAACGCGACGCAGGTGTGCGCAGGCACGTCTCTCCGCCGTACGCGGCTATGTCGCTGTATACGCCGTTATACGGTACTGCATTATTTACAGAAAACTGAACTGCGTTGCGCTGTGCTGCTTGTGCGGCCTGCGTCTCCGTATACGCCTAGGCTTATAAGTCTGAAATCTCTAATCTCTAATGTACGACATGATTTGTGGATTTATTAATTGTCCTGAGCTTCTTGAGCAGATAGGTTTCAACGTACCTAACAAAATTTTGCTCTTCCCATATCCATTCCTTCTCAATGTTGCAAAAGCTAATTATCTTGCTAAGGCACCCAACTTTAGAGCACTCTCAGAATTTAATAAAATATCAAAAAATTTAAATATTGATTTTTCATTACCAAGATCCGTATTCAGAACTTGTATCGAATCTACATATCTTTAGAGCATTTGTATATTTAGTCTGTACTTTGTTATAATTTAAGTTTTAATATCGATCCTATACATCTAGTCCGTAAGATTACTAAATATCATATACTGAATAAATTGAATTGAATAATTTCACTATGGTAGAAAGTATGTCTTTCAGATCTCAAGCTGTAATTGAAAATCACACACAAAATGGTTACCATATATTGTGACTAAGTAATATTCTCAGTAAATTATGTTCTTTGTTTACAGTACTTCACAAGTGTGTTATTTTTGGATCCAACAAGCAATACCAACTATTCTTAAATACTCTTAATAAATCAAAAACTTCCAAGTACCCTAGATCGTACTTTTTTGTAGTACTTAGAGCTTTCGTTGTAGTATTCTCCGTAGTACGCCAGGGGTATTAAACAACACCTGCCTGAACAAAATGTGAAATAAAGGCCATAGCCGGATAAGTAGGGCCAATTTTTATTGTTATATTTTTTTAATATTAGTAATAATATAAGTAACGATTCCCCAGAGTTTTAGTCCATAATACTTAATCCCCGATCTGCCAGAAGTAATGTAATAATTAAAAACAGGAATTAATAAACTTTTTCCTTTCAAACTAGCCATCCTATTTGGATGAGATTGACATTACTAGACGTATTACCAGAAAAATCGGTGGATCTCAAAAGAAAATATAACCTAAACTTTTGGTTTCTCAAAAAAAATTTTTTTTATCGAGTTAGAATTTTGATACAATCACCAATTTTTTAAATATATTTTTTTATAGTGTTTTATAATATATATGTATATATATATTTTCCACATTTTGTTTCCACCTGCATGATACTTAAAAAAATTTTTTTAAATTATTAATTATAATGAATTTAATTTTATTGAGGACTAAAATCTGGGAAATCGTTACTTATATTAAAAAAAGTATAACAATCGAAATTGGCCGTGGGGCACTCTGCCCTTGCTTATCCGGCTATGGCCTTTGTCTTTTATACGAAGAGATGCATAATAGTGTACTATTTCTCTGTCCATAGCTGCATATATTTCCTTTTCGTACTAAAAAAATAATTTCAAATAATTGGCGAGGAGGCGCTGCATGGCACTCGTAAGTTCTAAAGTCATATCTTCGTTAGCATGATAATATGAAAACAGTCGTAATGTATACAATGACTTAAGATAGCGTTCAGGCATTTTGGATATCTCTACACAATATCTGTTGGCAATAAGCAGGTTTTCTATTTCACGCTCAAGTCCGATATTTATATTTTGCAAAGCCTAATCTAAAAGAACAAACAATAAGCAATAAGCAGGTTTTCTATTTCACGCTCAAGTCCGATATTTATATTTTGCAAAGCCTAATCTAAAAGAACAAACAAAAGAAGACACCACACTCAGGGTTTCAAAAGAGTACCTTTTACAAGTGCGCCATCACTAGGTGATCTCTTCTTCTCACTGCTTTCAATAATAAAACGCTCTATGCTGCCATCTTGATTGGGGCTAATGTCCTCGCCTTTCCAACCCAACATTTCCAGCTACAACAGATGATGTGTAATACACATTATATCTCTACTGGTCTGTCCACTTCTCAACTCACCTCAAATATAAGCTCTGAATTCGGTGGAATGCTCGGCGGGCTGCCGGCGGCACCGTACGCATACTCCGGTGAACACTTCAAATTGCATTTCTCACCTACCTTCATCGTCGCCACTCCCATGTCGAAGGCCTTTATAACGCGACCTGCAAAGATTCCACTTACTGCAGTCATCTAATGCGCACTCGCGAAATATTCTCGAAACTTCCATACCTTTTCCTAAGTCGAATTCAAATGGCTCACGGTCAACACTCGAGTCGAATACTGTGCCGTCGACCAACTTTCCGGTGTAGTGTAGCGACACTTTGCATCCATTCAAAGGGCGTTCTTCACCTGTGCCCTCTTTCACAATTTCCTTCAAGACTCCTCCATCACCAGAGAGATCAATTTTTTCCATTTCAGGCATTTCCTAGCGCGTTTCGATTTAAAGCACCGATTACTTTGGCTCCTCGCTCCCAGCGTTTCTAACGAAATTTATCCGGAACAAATTTCTTCTAACAAACGTCAAATCGTTTTAAGGGATGCAAAATTTGGGCACATTTTCGGACAGATAGGATGGGCTCATTTTCGGACAGATAGGATGGCCCCATTCGTCTCACTTGCAATATAGTTTACTTTAACCCACAATATAATTACGGTTTAAGGGCATCAAGGTTAAATTGGTTTAAAGTGTATGTATGGGTAATGCATAAAACAATTCTATTACAAGCCATGACACAATAAACAAGGTAGTGTTACGGGCGGACAGACTTTTATTTTTCTCGTCAGAGTTCGGTAGGTTGTCAAAAGTTGTTGTTGGTTTTGTTTACATTAGGCGAACAGAATTGCCAGCCAACTGTTTTTCTGTGCAATTTGAGGCATTTTTGCAATGATGAAAAGAGAATTATTTTTCCAATTTTCGTTATGATTTTCTTTTTTAATTACAGATGTGTTTATCTGGATTATTTTGTAGTTACGTAGAAGGTGAATACTAAGCAATCATCGCAAAGCGAATATCGCTGCTCGGCATTTTGAAACTACGAGCAGTGGGCAGGAATCTGGAATCAATAATGTATACTTCGTATATCTTTGAATTTTTGAATGCAAATGTAATAGAAACAATATTTGAACATTTTTCGGCTTAGAGTAAAAAGGTGCTAAGTCCAGTTTTCCACATTTTTCAGGAAAGACAAAACAACGGTATAAAAATAGAAATTAAAATTAATTGTTTTAACTTTTATGTGATGTTATCAGATTTCACCTTAAGGTAATGAAGAGCATATGAAGATGTATAACAAACATTTTCGGCCGATTTATATTAACTTTTGTGAATTAACGCAAAATAAGCGAACTATGCTTATTGCTGCTGTTAATTGCTGTATTTTTACGTTTTCTTTCATCTTTCATCAAAATCTAATATTTGTAAACCAAGTGGTCTTAGCACCTTTCCAATCTAAGCCGACGATTTATATTATTTATCGCCCTTACTGGCTTCCCTCTTTCCGTAGACACTTCACAGTTTCGTGAAATTTCACTATTTGAATTTGGAAACTCCTGTTTGTGCACAATATCCTACAAATAACAACATATCTGAATGTTATTATTATGTATACGTTTATTCGATGCTGGCAATACTGTTGGCAAGTGAACCGTCCGTCCGATTTTGACAATGAACCGAACGAAAACACTAACAAAATATACGTGAGTTTTGTTGCTTTTTTCGTGCCACTACCTTGTTATTGTGCCATGTTATAAGCCGTTAAGAAATTTTTCATCAGTAGAGAGAACCCCTCTTATAGATGTGCAGAATTAACCCATTGCTGCCTAATGGGTAAAATTTTACCCATGAAAACTGATTTTAAAAAAAAATCACAGAAAAGTTCGTGGTAGAGATATGTCAAAATCATTGATAGGGATGGTTGGGGTAAAGATGGAACTACCTTAGTCTAGTGGAGGTCAACCTAAAATTCCGCCATCTAGCTAGAGTTACCAGACTCCAAAAATGGTGAATTTTCCGGAGGTGGAAAATGTGGCGAAACGTAGTGGCCCTAGAAACTCACAAAAATCTGCCTGTATCACCTGTAAACAATACATCTTTTGTTCACGTGTTTATCTGATCACTTTAAAAAGTATGGAAAAAAGCTACCATTGCTGCCTAATGGGTAGAAAATACCCAATGAATATCTCAGCAACGTGCAGAGATAGAAAGCTGAAATTTTGTTCCTGATCATTTTGGGTCAATTCCAGGTCATGTATGAAATTTTATCAAAATCGTATGGGCGGAACTGGTACCCGGCTTTAATGGGTTAAACAAGTTTTTTCTTACATTGTAGAAATATAGGTAAACAATGAAAACGTGTTCTTTTGTCTATTAACGGTAAAGGTAACGTTTTATTCTCCTCAGGTATACGTCTATTAAAAAAGGTGGTTTTTTATTTTTTCTCGAAAAGTATTTATTTTTTCATCAGTATCTATTATGTCTCCTATAAATTGAGCCCTCTTAGATATAATACACTTGTGCCGGCTCTTTTCCAACCCTCGTAGCACATCTGATATGGGCTCTTCCAGCGAAGTGGTCATTTGGTCATTGAATGCAATTTGCATGCTTAAATTACTGAATTTCAATCACGGGATATGATACTTGTTCGCATGAATACAATAAACAAGGCTAGTGGCTGTTTTTTTTTCCGTAAGTTCATTTCCACAAAACATTCTTTTGTTAATACAAGTTATGTTCCGAGTCGATCGGAACACGTCTTTATTATCAAAAGTTCAACTTAAGACTAAACTAACAGCTAAAATCATCTTACGTGCTAACCCAAGCCCATCGCTGAAAAGCGCTGCGAAATCGATACTCGCAGCCCTGTCAGCGTTTTTGTCCAAAAGAGCGGACGCCGCAATGCGTTGCGAAATTAGTCGCAGACGCATTGCCAGCGTTCTTTACCAACATTGTAAGGCTGTTGACATTAACTGAAGTGCTAATGTCAACATCCGGAAATATTGGTGCCGTCCGTCAACTTACACTTTGGCCGAAACTAGTAGTATTTCAATTTACACAACATCGACAAACCAATTCTCCTACTCTTATTTTAGTCATGAGTACATGTCTCAAAGTCGAATCATCCAATCCACGTCCACAAAGTAATGCCTTATTCTTTCCAACGATGTACGGGTTGTCCAAATCAGACAAGATTTCGTTTTCGATTTCGAGTAACTGACGATGAAAGTTAAAAAAAAGAAGCCCATGATTAAATAAAAGGAAGAAACCCGTGTCTTTTTTTTTTGAAGATTTTTCGACTTTTGACTTTCAGTTTCATGTTCAATTTTAGTCTAAAAAAGACTTTTGTTTTTAGATGCATTGTTCGTGCCGGGTAGGGCGCTGTTATGCAGACGGTCAAATGACCGTCGGTCACGATAGTTGTTGTTGCTTCAATGTAAAATGAAAAAATGAGAGAGAGAGCGGGAGAGTAAAATTTGACCGCGTCGGTCAAAAATGATGAGGCTCTCGATGCCAAATCATGCGATCAAAACAGTGTTGCGTTGTGAAATTATTCACAACACATGTGTTTTCGGAGCAAAATGGCACACTTGTCGCGAAAATATGTATCTAATGACGGAAAAAATGGTTCGTAGCAACCCTCATCGTTTGTTTAGTGTACTGGTGACCGGCGATCAATTGACCGTCTGCATAACAGGGTTTTGGCACAGAGTAGAAAAAACAAAACGAGAGCGTAAAAAGTATCGTGACCGACGGTCATTTGACCGTCTGCATAACAGCGCCCGTAGTGTTATTGATGTCCAAGCCATAGTATAATAATAAAGTAGTCTAATCAAAACTCTCCCGCTCAAAATAAACAAAATATTTGGAAATGACGTCAATTTTGATGTCTGAAATTTGTCAGATCAAAAAATGTTCAACCACAGTCGCAACTTCATTCAAATAAAATCGTACTAAAAGCGAAAGAAAAATGCTTAGGTATATTTTAATACAACTTTGTTTACTCTGCTGATGACTTTTTTGACAATATTTGTCAATCAAAATAGAGGTACATTAGGGGTACTCTCTTTAATTAGACTACTTTATTATTATACTATGGTCCAAGCCAATGGACATAACCTGATTGTCAAAATTATTCGTCTTCCTTTCGAAATTTGAAGTTCTCGTCAAAACATTATACAGTACATTCCGTTTAGCTGCATTCACCTTCGATGCACATGATTTGGGGCACTTAAGCGAAAAATGCAGCTAAGCGGAATATCTAAAAAAGTTTTTGGAAACAGCTAAATTTTTTTGATGCAGGTCCTTAGCGCACCTATATAAAAATGTCAAAATATATCAAAATATATATAATATACATATATTTTATCAATATTGATATATTATATATATCAAAATTTTGCATGAACGAATCTATTGAATTATTGAAAAGATTACACCAGTGTAAGACTGAACAAATTTTTATTAGCAAATGAACCGCTATCTTATAGACGTTTATGCATACATAATATCTGTGGCATTTTGACAAAACAACTTAAGTCTAATTTTCAAATTGTTCAGGAGAGCGAAAATACTAATAAGGTGCAGAGCAAATTTCATACAAAACTCGAGAAAAGTTGAAATGCTATACATCATATCTCTGTAACTAAATGTCGTAAAAACAAGCCGATTCCACCAAAAGAAGCGTTTTGAAATTGTGTCTTTATGACTAAAAAAACTGGAAAATTTCACTATTTCGACATAAGTTGTTTTGTCAAAATGCCACAGATATGTATGTATGTATACACTGGATATAATGAAAATATTTATGTACATATTCTTACTGATATGCTTTTATGTAAAATAATCGGTAATTTACCCTGCGAATATTTGTTTTTTGACATTTCTTTTGATATTTCTTTTTTCCCATTTCGAAAGCGACGTTGAAATCAATGATAACATGATGCGAAACTGAGAGAATTCACGAAATTTGGACGTTTTTTTTGGTCACACGAACACAATCCGTGTGAGCTGAAAAGAAAATCGTCAACCCTGCCAGCTTTCTCTCTTTGTAGAACAATTCGTATTGCAGCAAGCACCAGACTAGCAAATTTGTTCCTAACGCGGGGTTGCAATTTTTATGTACTTGTAAAAAAGTATGTTCACAGTCTTATTGTAAACAGCAGTGTAAAATAAGGAAGAAAATATAAGAAATTATCAGAACTACTTGATTCAAATGAAAATGTTAGGGAAAAGTAGTAATATACAGAAATATAAAGATGTAAAAAAAAGGCGCGTTACCGATTTTTTTGTTGGGTGCTCGGTTCCCCAGTAGGCCTATTATCACCCATTACAACAGATATTACATTTAGATTTAAAAAATAAATACAATACAAAAACAATAAATACAATTATTAATAAATACAATTATTAATTATTAAATTAACATTACAATTATTATCACAAACAAATAAATATAATAAATAAATAAATAAATAAATATTAATTTGAAAACATTACAATTACTATCGCAAACAAATAAATATAATAAATAAATAATAATAAATAAATAAATAAATACAATTATTTTAAAACATTACAATTTGTATCACATCTTCACATATCACAGAAGGTTAAATTTGGTGGAGACCTATTTAAATATTTATCTACGAAAGAGGAAAATGTGTTAAAAATTGTTTTTTCAACTAGAATGCTTTTGTAACATTTTAACAATTTTTGCTAACAATGATTTCAGAGAGGAACAAATAAAAATAGATGTATTAATGCGTTTGTTTCCCAATTCGGACAAACACGGACTAAACGGACCACAAAAACAAGAAGTAGCAGAAACTTATAAATGTCGGACAGTAAACATTTTATGTTTATAAGTATAGTCTGCTACTTCGCGATTATAAAATCGTATCAGAAAATAGATGCGTACCCGTATGAAAAGGGATAGCAAAATATGGCTGTCGCAATTATCGCAGCAATTGTATGGGGCTATATGCTCCATCTTTGAAAACAGATATTGGCTTACACCTATTCTGTGTGAAGCTCCATCCCACAATTCTAAAAATATCTCGTCTAAATTCGAGATATACTGCAAAAACTCCTGTGGAGCTTTCACCAAATGAAAACTGGATTCTTTTTTTTCCAGTGAAAATAATAAATCCTCGGTGATTACTTCATCATCAAGGTAAGGAAAAGGTTTTGTGCAATTATGCAACTTATATAATTTAGTATATAGCCAGCCACAAACATATGCAAACGCATTTCTTTTTAAAAAGTCACGTTCATCAATATTAACATCTATTTGAATTTTTTGTACAAATGATCGCGCAGGTCTTGGCAGACTCTGAAATTCTTGCCAAGACTCATTTTGAACAAGGTGATCAGCGCAAACATCTGCCAAAATCCTCTCTGAGATACCTATACCTGACCATTTCATCCACGTAGCTCCAACCCCCAATGCTTTTGAAATAAGCAAGTAAAAAGGTAGGGAGTAGTTCTCTGGAAATTACCCCCAGCCATTCTAATTTCTCCAAAAAAATTCTGCAGTACGTCTTGGCACAGTCTACGGGTCGGTACGTATTTTAACTCGTTTTGTGACAAAAAAGACCACAACATTTGCAAACTGCTTATGTTCAAAAGCCAGCCATTTATGAATGAAAAGCTACGTGTTATGTTCGAACCACTTGTATCTTCAATTTTCATTGATGATAAAAGTGATTTGGCATTTTTTAAAAGGTCAATTTGGTCAGAGGTCCCACTGAATACCTTCTTAAAATTCCAGTCTATATCTGATCTCCTACTGTTGAAAATATCAAATAAATTGTTGAAAAATAATATGAACTCAACTGTATTAGGCATTGAAAAAACTTTTTTGGGATCTACTTTACCAGAAGCATACAGTGAGTTCATACCTGCCGCTACAGTATTACTGAAAACCTGTGAGGCCAAACATACTCTCATTTTACCGAAACTATTAGGATTGATGTGCGTTTTAGTAAGTTTGGGTGCACATCGAGGAGTTATTTTGGAGTCGATATCGTAAAAATATACAATATCGCTCCATCTAACTAAGGAATTGTTAAATGTTATCAGGTGTACAACTTTGCTTCCGCCGTTTTTTTCCAAAATTAAAAGCTTTATTGCGAAAAAGTGCTTACAGATGTATTATTCAAAGTATTGTCCGTCGCTAGCGACAACTTTCTCCCATCTTTCCGGCAATTTTCGGATCCCGGCTCGAAAAAAGGAGTCCTCTTTTGACGCTATCCATGAAGCAATCCATTTTTCCAATTCTTCGAAGGATTGAAAATGTTGATCTGCCAGGCCGTGTGCCATCGAACGGAATAGGTGGAAGTCAGAAGGGGCGACATCTGGGGAATACGGCGGGTGGGGCAAGACTTCCCATTTCAGCGTTTCCAGGTACTTTTTGACCACTTTTGCGACGTGAGGCCGAGCATTGTCGTGTTGGAGGATGACTTTGTCATGTCGCTCTTGATATTGTGGCCGCTTTTCTTTTAGCGCGCGACTAAGGCGCATCAGTTGCGTTTGGTAGCGATCTCCTGTGATGGTTTCACCCGGTTTTAAGAGCTCGTAGTAAATCACACCGAGCTGATCCCACCAAATACAAATCATAACCTTGGCGCCGTGAATATTCGGTTTTGCCGTCGACGAAGAAGCATGCCCGGGCTTTCCCCATGATTTTCTGCGTTTTGGATTATCGTATCGAACCCACTTTTCATCACCGGTTACGATTCGATGTAAAAACCCCTTACGATTTTGTCTTTGAAGCAGTTGCTCACATACAAATAGACGGCGCTCGATGTCCCTCGGTTTCAACTCGTACGGCACAACAACAACATATACAACATTCTTCTTATTGAATAAACAATTCCTTGCACTTTTCAAGAGGTGAGGAACGTCATGGAAAAAGAAAATCTTTTGTTTTTTTGGCATGGATGTAAGCCAATTTTCTGGAGCTGCGCTATGGCTTCACTTTTTTTCACTTTTTTTGCAGTTTTCCACTGTTTTCACTCGTAAATTGAAAAAGCGCGAACTTATTTGTGCAGCAAAATATCGCCGGTCAGGGATGCTTTTTGCGATGAACACTCTATTTCAGACGCAGGGGTGTTTTTCCCAAAGCATACAATAAAATTCAATAAAAGCTGAATAAAAAATGTGTTAAACACGTATTAAAACACTTTTAACTGGTTTTCGGGAAAGATTGTAATTTTTTAATCATTTTTCTCCCAAAAGATTACATAATTACAAAGAATTAAAATTTTATTTTCCTATGCTTAAAAACTTGAAAGTACACGCAGCCCTCGCCATGGCCGTTGTATGGGAAATCAACATTACGTTCCTGCGCAACCTTGGGGTCTGATGTTTGGCAAAATCAACCGTGGGGTCTGATGTTATCGGTGTATTAGTGCGGATTTTGAGTATGTATTGTGGTCGAGCGTTCTCAGTTTCGCATCATGTTATCATTGGTTGAAATGACGAAGCGTGCGTGTTGAAATGAGGTAGATAGCTAATAAAATTGAACTCGTAAAAATTTGCCAGTGCTGCTAAACGAAGTATTTTTCATACAAATCAAAGAAAACTTGCTCAAAATCAGGGCTGTTAAACGGAATAGTGCAGCTAAGTGAAATGCAGCTAAATGTGAAATTTTCAAAGAAAATTCGGTTTGCGAAGTAGTATTTGGGCCAAATTATGCAGCTAAGCAGAAAATGCTCCTAAGCGAATAGGCAGCTAAACGGAATGTACTGTAAATAAAAAGGAACAAATTATTATGGGTGATAATAATGAAAAACAAAAATGACATGTAGGAGCTCGTGCAGGCCCATTGATAGGAAACTGGCAGGGGAAATTTCCAATACACCTAATTCTGTTTTTACACGGTCTTTTTTACACGGTTTTGATTTAACACGGTTTGAAAATAAAAAAATTTTTAATTTTTCGTGCTAAATGGAATAAAATCTTGTAAAAAAATTAAAAATATTTTTATTTTCAAACCGTGTTAAATCAAAACCGTGTAAAAAAAGACCGTATAAAAACAGAATTAGGTGTACACACACAAAATGCACCACTACTCTTACATAACAGCTGATATTCGCGTCCCCATGGTTGATTAGGAACCTAAAATATGTCCCCATACAAACCATGATACAAAAATAGAAGGTAGAACCAAAGACAATTAAACAATAAGATGTCTTACGGCCATACAACCGAACGGCATAGGGCGAGCTCGAATTTGCAAAATTTTCATTATCGAGATCAAGCAAGCGTCGGTACAGTGAGAGCGTAATAATATTAACGCTCTTTGTTTTGCTCACACAAAGCACAACGGCTTTGATCGCTGCCAAGCAAAAGCAAAATTGTGTGCGCTCACTTTACATGCGTTGAAGTCAGTGCCGCAGGCAGGACATCTTTTTGGAGGGATATTTCACTACTAATTTTTGTATTTGAGGGGGTTTGAATCCCCAAACGTTCCCGTCCCGTGTGCGCTACTGATTAAAACAATCAACCACCAAAAAAATCAACACAAGAGCACATAGAGATCACACGCATATTCATATCTCTGCCGACTGCAAGCAGAGAGAGTGGCTTGCGTGGCTTCATCGTTGCGCAGAGAGAGTTGCTTGCGTGGCTTCATCGTTGTGGCGCTGCTGTAAAAACCACTCTCACGTGGCTTTATTGAAAAAGCCACGGCAAATTTTTGAAGCGCCACTGATTTGTATGAACGTAAGACATCATGGTTCAACTATAAGGTTGTAGCAAGCCACCGGCTGATCGTTTATGGCTTCTGTCAAAATCGTCGGTGTGCTGTGTTGCCGCATCGGTTGAAATGAAAATACCTGACTGAAAACAACTGACCTGAGCACTTTTCCCGTTTTTTCACTCAAATACAGCACCGTCTGGCAACAATCACTTTTGTATGTTTTCAGTTTCTCCCTCTTTCGTCGGAAAATATCAGCTGATTTTGACAGTAACCATAAACAATCCTACCAACAAAATACATGTGGTTTTTGGTGTTGCGGGCATGCTATTACCTTATTATTGTGCCATGTAAGACATCTTATAGTTTAATTGTCTTTGGTAGAACCGATGCTTCTTCTCAGCCGCCATATTGCGCATCTGACACTAAAGGTCTTTTTGACGTTCTTCTTTGAAAATGTGCTACCGTACTGTTGTTAGAAAATCCCTTGAACATTTTTTTAATACTGCAATATATTATCTGCTGTTGAATGTGCATGAACATTTTTAAACTTTCGCCCAAAATGTATTAGTCACAGTGAAATGTCTATTCCGTGTTTATTTAAAAAAAGATCTTAAAATTCCAAGAACCTTAAATATTTCTAATTTAATATTACATCGAAGTGGCATCAAGCTTTTAACAAATACGAAAAACGTCAATAAGCACGTTTAGTGTCAAAGCAATTGACAGCGGTTCTACCTTCTATTATTGTATCATGTATCATACAAACTCAAGATGGAGGGTTGTTGCAGTGGTCAATTTTCATTTGTGAGGGTTACCGTTATGGTTAATTTCTATTTCTTTTTTATTTTTTTTATTTTATTTTTATTTATTTTATTTATTATTATGGGATACGTTTCCAGAAAAATTAATATAAAATTCTATTATTGCTTAAAAATGTAATAAAAATGTTTAAATATGTCTTTAAAATGCCATTATTTGAGTTTTCATTGACTCCTTGGAAAAATCACCCCTGTATCTAGAACAATGTTCACAGCTCACACAGATTGTGCATGTGAAATGCAAAAAATGGTCTGAAAATCGATTCCCCTGCCAGTTCCCTATCACTTTATCACTGTCTATACTAGTCTTGTCGCTCAAACGGCCAATCTGTCAACAAATTTTGAACATATTGTAGCGATGAAGCACTGTGCTATGCATGAATAGCATACTTTTAGGCATGCACTTTGAAGTACGGCCGGCATGCTATAATTATGGCAAGGATGGTTCGCGAAAGGTGATGAGCTGTGCTAGAACAATCGAGATAGAGAGTACAACTAGAATGTGCAAGAAACTTCGGCGCGATAAGAAAACTAGTATCCCAGCGGGAAAAAGAATGTATAGGAATGCATATTTGCTTGCAAGCTATGCATTACAACATGCATGAATTTTCTCACGGCGATGTCCTACGAAATGTAATGCTTCCCTTTTTTGCATTACCTGGGAGTATATGAAGACATGCATCCCAAAAACATGTACGTTTTCATAAATCGCGTAGCATGTAGGAAATCGTACATTACTCGGTAATGCATGAAATGATACATGTAGAAAGCATACATTATTCATGCACCGAATGGGATGCATGAAATCATACATTATCTGGTAAAGCATAAAATGACCTACTTATCATATGCCAATCTATACACTAAAAAAATTTTTTAATTTTTCTTTTAATTTTTTTAAACTTTTAATATTTTTTTAATAGCTGAAGTTCATATTTACATAGCATTTATTATTTTTTGTTAATACATTTATTTAAAAAAAAACGCCCTTTGCATGTTTAAAAGCGTGCCGTACTTCCGCTGCATACATTTTTTCATTGTAGCCTTCCTTCATTAGGCATTCTGAAAAAACAAAAGAAATAAGGATTAGGAATTATGGTAAACAAGGTGTTTGTTAATTACTTACCAAAAAAGACTGCATTTAAATTTGTAAAACTTTTAAAGGGTTTCATTCCTTTTAACCCGTCATAATTATAATTAAGAAGAACGTCTATGTTTATGATGTTCGTAATGGCTTTTTGTAAGCCCCCCCTTTTCAAAATTTCGGAAAGTGCTGGCAGCTGTAAAGAAAAAATTTAAACAATTTTAGAGTTAAGAAAAAAATTAATGAATAAATAAAATAAAAAAAAATTGCCTTTGCACTATCAACTTCTTTTTTAATTAGGCGCCTCCAGTGCCGTTTAGAGTACATTACAAAAAAAATTATACTCACCAAAGTTCAGCTTATCTAAATTTCACAAAATGCACGTTCTTTGTCACTGAAATCACAACCGCGACTGACATATTTTCTCCGACGATCAGTAAAAGCGACCTTTTCCAAGAAAAATTGACAAAAATTGTGTTTTCCGTGAAATTTTTCAAATTGTGCCATTCCCTCAAAATTTCTCATTTCTCCGGAAGACGCGATCTCGCAACAAAGCACAACTAGAAACAATGAAGCAAAGAAGCAAAGCACAACTAGAAAAAACGAAAGCTATGCATTACACCCTCGCTTACGTGGTAATATATGTTTTCTAATTGGGTTTTTCATATACGAATTCCTGCATGAAAAACCTCATGCATTCCCAACTTTCCCGCTGGGATAAAAGCAGCAGTGTGCAGCGCAGGGAGTCGAGTCTGTGTTGACCCAGTAAACATTTGGGCTTGTTATGAAATTGCTAGCAACTTGATATCAAGCATGTTTCTCAACACTTACATTTGAAATCAACACTTGCTTTTGGCTTGATATCAACTTGAAAACAATAGCTTTTTCAATAAAAAGGGAAGAAGTTTAACAATTTGAAATTGCTATTGTTTTCAAATTCATAGCAAGCGTATGGCAAGTTGAGAGCAAACCTCTTTTCAAAGCTACAGGGCTTGATATCAATATTGATTTCAAGTGTATTTGTAAGCTTTTGTCAACAGTTCCAATTCCACTAGTCCCAATCAGTGTTGTACATATTGAAATTTCTACACTTTGTTTGTAATAAGTCTGTTATTTTTATTTTGCAATTCATTTGCATATATTCTTAAAACATTAATGTAGTTCTAGTTGTTAATAAACTTAAATTATTCAATTCATTTGCATATATTCTTAAAACATTAATGTAGTTCTTGTTGTTTTTTTAATTTCGTTTGATATGCAGCTTTCCTTTCGTTCCGTACTTTGGCGAATTGAAAGTACTTTATGTTGATTGATTGATTACGACGATCCTTACGATACCTCAGCGACGACACGAATCAGCGATTAAGCGATGTGAAACTGGGAGAGTAAGCCGATTTTTGTGCGTTTTTTGCAATTCACGTACACAGTCTGTGTGTGCTGGCAGTGATCAGCTCTTCACTGTTGCCGTTCTTATCCCGATATTAGGGATTATTGTGCATACGAAAATTCCCCCAGTTTCCTTTCAATTATTTGCTTTTTTCTGCATCAAATACACAACATATCAACTTTTTGGTTTCATTACGTAGATATTATTGAAAAATATACCAAAGAACACAAAGCTTAATGCGTTGAATACGACAGGGTCAATTGCCGCCCTTTTTATTTCGCAGTTCTTCATTTAGCGAATCTCTAACGATCAGATCAGAACAGGTATGCTTTTGGTGATAAATGCTCTAGTTCAAACGCAGGACTGTTTTTTTTTTTTATGCAGCTTATAAAACCTTAATTTAATTCAATAAAACGAATACCAAACGGTTCTTTTGACACTTTTGGGCAATAATATATTTTTATAGTTAGTTCTATACAAGCGTCTTACGAAATTGCACCAAAAAAAATACAAATAAAAAGTAATATTTCTTTGGTCACAAAAAATTACTCACACCAGAAACACTGGAAATTGAAATGAACTAGAACAGTAACCCCGTTTCAGAAATTTATATGGAGGAAAAAGTACGTTCCTGATCAAGCTTGGGGCCTACTAGTAGGCCCCAAGGTTGCAATTTTGCAATAATATTAGTGAAATTCTGTGTATGTATTTCTACCGGCTCTCCCAGTTTCAAATCGCTTAATCGCTGACACGAATGAACAATATGACATTTTGAATGTAAAAATTCACATTAATTTGAATTCAATTCACTGGAAATTCACAGCCTTCTTCGATCCTCTCAAAATTCAAAATTTTTCAACTTGATTGCAAGTTGATAGCAAGCCGAAGGCAAGCCTTTTGCAAACCTTTGAGAATTCAAACTTGATATCAACTTGTTATCAAGTGCTTGTTATCAAATTGAATTTCAAAAATATATCAAAGGCTTGCTTCAATGTTTACTTGGGAGCAAGCAAAGGGGAAACATGCAATAGTAGTAGTGTAAAGTAGTAACAAGTATAAATTTGTAAATAAAGTGATTGTTGATTTTTGACTGCGTTTGCGCTGAATAAATGAAGTTGTTTAATTTTCAAGCACAATCAAAACGAACTTGGATTTTCGTAACAATATGATTATCTTTGCGTATTTAGATAATAAAAGTGAGAGAGCAGCTGTTCACAATTTGCCCGCTGAAATGAATTTGTAGTACAACTGATTTCCACTAAAAAGGACTAGTAAATAAGACTTTATGCTCATTAATCAATTTCAAATTGTAAACTATTTCATTCGCATGTGATGTGACCTCTTGCATTTTTGTTGTTTTCTTGTTGTTTTGCAAAATTCTTTAGTAATTTTTCATACAAATTTAATTTTGCTGTCGCGGACTTATGAAATGCAAAATAACATGAGCATGAACATTGGTTTTTCATTTACATGACCCGGAAGAAAGGTTTTACTATTGAGGAAGTTCCACAGCAAGTTCTTAGCAATTTGCAATCAACAAATATTGTTCATTTTCGTTTATGTAGCTACAGTCTTGCATTACATACGAGGAAATTTTCATATAAATTTCCTTTTGATGATCCTGCTGAAATGCGAGGTGGAAAACAATCAGCTGTTAATTGTTCGCGTATTTGCCGGCATCACCGCCTTTGACAAACAATATTATTTTATATGAAAAACTACCCCGGAACAAGGATTTATGTGCGTTTTCGATTCTAACTGAATATTGAAATGGTTTGCCATCATAAAATCATATTCGTACTTGCTTTTGTTGATACTTTTTTGGCATTATTATGGCGTCACTTTCTATGTAACTTTTGTGCGACCAATAAGAAAAATTCGTGGTGAACCTATATCAGCTGTTTCTTTGTTGTGAAAAGTTCCGCGATTGGAAGTTGGAGCACAGATTTAACTTTCATGCTGAAATCTATTTTACACCTACAGGAAAAAACAAGAAGGTATGCATCATTAAAGTTTGTTCGTTGCTTTTGATATTGCTGCATTTTTGCATTCTTCCAACGGTGCAAAGTGGCTGGTTCTGCCGACGCAGGTTGCAAAAATCAATTTTGTCATGTTCGATTCGGGGGATACAGTTATACTTTTTCGATAGGTAAATGCTTGGACCTAAGAAATCCGAAAACCTTAACTAAATTAGACAAATAGTTTTGCTTGTAGAGCCCATCAAAGTTGAGCAATTTTTAGAGTGTGAAATAATATCACCAATTTGCACTTTTTAGGTAAAACTGAAATTTTAAAATACGGAGAAGAGCAAATGAATTGAAACTTTTTCAACCAGTATCGTAAAAGAAGGCATTTGTAGTAAATAAGTAAATATGGAAAAAAAATTTGTGTTGTTGTTGTTGTCTTTTCATGGATTAGTTTTATGATCATATGTACATACTAAAGAGCACCCAAAAGTTCTATTGGGCACGATTCACTACTGCACAGTACTGTCAAGTACTGTACTTCAGTGTCGCGGTGACAGCAAATTCAAATGCTCAATAGTTCTATTCTGCAACAAAGCAAGCACTGCATCATTCGAAAACCTTTTCGCTATAGCAGCGACAGTGCTTGTGTTCTGTTGTGAAGCAAAACATCAAAACAGAAAGCTATAATGAGGTTAAGTAACGGTAAATCACAGCAAGCACACCGAGTGATGTAGAACTTCTACTTCACCCCGAGTGAAGCAGAACTTCTACTTCACACCGAGTGAAACAGACTTAAATAAATATCGAAAAAACATGTTTGAAACCTGCGTTTTTTTTTACATTATTGTTGTTGTAATGCTTGAAATGCAGCCCAGATCCCATACAAAATATCAAAAACAAACATCAGCTACTCCGATCGTGCAAAACAAAACACCGTATGCTTGGAAATGTTCTACTTTAGTGCTTCAATTCAGTGTTGTTCTACTTCCGTGTTGTTCCACTGCAGTATTGTTCTACTTAAGTGTTGTTCTACTTCAATGTTGTTCTACTTCAGTGTTGTTCTATACTTCAAGGTGCTTGAAGTTCTATTGTCGTTTCGTGCAGTATTCGTATGAATATGAAAAGCTTTCTTCACTGCAGTGCTTATTTTGTAGTGAAAGTGAAGAAGAGCGACAGTATTTGAAAACACAGCGATGGCTTGCAAGTCATTTTTATAGTGCTTGCGCCGCTCTTTAGTACATACCTATGAGTTCATGTGTCCGCAATCTTAAAAACCCCACATGTTCAAAAATCCCAAAACGCGGGAAAACCTACCAACTGTTTAGGTACCAGCTAGTGTTTTGTATTTGAATGCATACACAAATCTTACTTATAATTAAAGGAGTTTGGAGCAAGCAAAGTTAGTAAATTTGAATTAGACAACACTTCAACTCCGCTACTGCAACTCAACCGAAGAAGATTTCAGCACAAAGATGTTTTTGAAAAATTCCAAGGTGTTTGAAATATTTATTATTTCGAAGACAAAGGAGAAGTTCGTTCTAGCTAAGGAAATTGGTTAAATCGAAGGTAGTTTGCCTGCAGCCAACATATCTACGAGTAAAGAGAAGATATCCAGGACTTATCGCATTATAAAGTTAAAATGGATTGTGGCAAACCGTACCAAATTCAATTTTGTCCAGAGTAATGAGGAGTGGTAGGAAAAAACAATTTACTTCGATGCAGGAGATGCAGGTAGCATAAGCGATGACCAACCATCGACAAAAAAGGCGGCAAAAGGACTGTGCGTCATTTACTAGAAAAGCAAGCTTATGGAGGCAACGGAAATAACTACCACCCACCTGTCAGAAGCTTTGATCATAAAATAAAATCAGGATCAGGAGATAATGAAAGGCGTTATAGTGAAAGCTGTTTCACTTGCAAGCCCGGGTCGTGTTAAAAGAATAAAAAACAGTATTTCTACCCCACCCAAAGTGCTACCGACCAAATATAGTCCTAATGAAGCTTTAGTATTGTTTTTGAGCTTAGGATTGCCCAAGGAAAAATTGACTTTTTACGTAAATTTTTCGAATTCTGATTCTGATTTTGAAAGCAAAATTACTGAATTTGTATCTTTAAATTTGACTCTTTCAGCTTATTTCTTACATTTTTTAATATTTTTCATCTTTTTTAATGTATTTTCATTAATTTTGCAACTAAAACTCAACATTGTTGCTCTCATTATTCTTATTTACAGTAAAGCGAACTTTGACAAAGTATTACGTAGCACACAATAGCCCGATGCATTTTTTATCAACAGCAACAAGAATTTTTCAATTATCTCTATTCGTTCAGAAGTTATGATTTTCGCAACCTAAAATGCCAAATTGAGCCACTGTGCGGTGTTTCTCGTACATATTTTGCGTTGCCAATAAGTAAAAGCCATGGTGAATAAATATTGACTGCTTATTTATTTATTCGTCGTCAATCTGGAGTTGCTCGGGATAATTTAGAAATAGCTCAACTTGATGACAATAAAGTCTGATATTATATAAGTAAACTTTGTTCTATGTCAAAAAGTATTTTAAAAATACAAAAACATCACATGAGCCCATATATTGTTTGAGCTTCTATGACTGAACCAGTTTGAAGAGTTTTCTACCAATAAATTGTGTCTCATGTGCAGAATCACAAATGGTTTTTGATTCCGTTCTGAGGTAAAAGATAATATTTAGCATGAGAACACCTTTTTTTCTTACAAAGAACGGAACAAGTGCAGAATACCACACCCTCTTAAAAAATTTTTTTTATCGGAAAGAGGGGTATTTTCTTATTCTAACAAACTTAAAATTTTTCTGCGGAAACATTCACAGAGGGGTAGCAAACTTATAATAGCTTAATAATAGATTTTGTCGAGAAAAAAATTGTTCGCTTATAACTCATTGTTGGTACATATTACATACTTAATGTTATGCATCAATCGAAAGAGGAAGAAAATACCTTTCATATGACACCGAAATCGTTAGAATCGGTTGATAATTTCTTGAGAAATTCGGATATATAACTGGGACTTTGGGGGCGGACCACGCCCTCTGTGAATGTTTCCGCAGCAAAATTTTAAGTTTGTTAGACTAAGAAAATACCCCTCTTTCCGATAAAAGGAAAAAATAATTTTTTAAAGTGGCATTTAAGCCCAAAGAACATTCATCGGATGCAATATGAGTGCAAACATAACATGCGCAAAATTAAAAATAGGACTGAACACCGCAAAACGCAAATCCGTTCGCGAGAAATTTCTGAAATAAAAACAATTTTCCTTAATAAATACTTGTGCAAACACGAAATTTCTTCAAATAATCAACTAAAACCAATATTAATCAAACAACACTTTAATACATTAATTTTCTCGATTTAAATCTATTTTTGTGCTTGAACCATTTAGTGCAATAACAAAAAAAAAATATTGCATCACCACATGATGCAATAAACAAGGTGAAGTAAGTTTTGACAGCTAATTTTTTACCATGATACAATAATAGAAGGTAGAGCCGATGCTTCTTCTCAGCCGCCATATTGCGCATCTGACACTAAAGGTCTTTTTGATGTTCTTCTTTGAAAATGTGCCACCGTACTGTTGTTAGAAAATCCCTTGAACAATTTTTTAATACTGCAATATATTATCTGCTGTTGAATGTGCATTAACATTATTAAACTTTCGCCCAAAATGTATTAGTCACAGTGAAATGTCTATTCCGTGTTTATTTTAAAAAAGATCTTAAAATTCCAAGAACCTTAAATATTTCTAATTTAATATTACATCGAAGTGGCATCACGGCTCAAGCTTTTGACAAATACGAAAAACGTCAATAAGCACGTTTAGTGTCAAAACAATTGACAGCGGTTCTACCTTCTATTATTGTATCATGTTTTTTACGCTCCCTCAGTTGAACAGTTGCATTCAAAAAAATTGAAAAAGGGAAAAAATTAGGACTTTTCCACTTAATAGTAACAGAATTCGTAACCGAATCGATACATTAGTAAAGTATTTAACAATAAATAAGTTAATAATAATAAATAAATAATAAATAAAATAATAATACCATAACTTTAAAATTAGTAATTTAAATTAAATTTTAAATCAATAACAGTAATATTTTAAACTAAACAAATTGAATACCGTTAACAGTTGTTGCAGTGGGTGGATTTAATACTATTTTATCTGTCTGTCCTCTTTAAAACATAATGCCAATTAGCTGAAGAGTGGAGTAAGATTTTGCCTGTATAAGTTCTTCAATTCTCTTAAAACCAACATAACATAACAAAAACCATAACATAAGAAGAACGGTTTCTGAACATGAAGCAAAACTGTTATTTTTACGATGACGATGGATTTTGTTTTTTTTTTGTAGGGGAAAGCATCGAAAGCCGTGTGTGAAACTTTAACACGCTAAAACCCCTGTATACACTGTCCATGAAACCCTCCTCATGAGACCACCGTAAATTACTACTTCAGGAGGAGGGCGGATAAAATATTAGCGTAGCGATGGTTGTGGTGCGTTATTGTTTATGCCTTTTCGAGAGGACTTGTTGTTTTAGCATCTTATTCAGGTGCTTTATCCGGAAATTCATCCGGCATTTAAAAAACAGCCTCTTTACATTTTCCGGCAGATCGATTTAGCACTTTTCTCCAACAGATTCGTTGTAAACTGTTCACAAACCAAAAAAAAAAGATAAAGAAAAGTAATAAACAGTTACTACTTTGTTTTTGGTTTACTTAGAAAAAATGTACAAATGTACCATTGTTATTTCGGAACATCTCAATATACCCTTGTTGGCACTGTAAAAACTGGTTTTTTGGAAGCCACTTTGACAACTAGTTGTCGAAGTAGCTGTCAGCGAATGCAGAAATCAGTCAGTTCGCGCCTGTGTGCGCGATCATGGGCAAGAGAAGCACATAAAAATGAGAAAAACGTAACAAAATACCGTTACGTCTGAAGTAACCTTTACAACTCATGATGCTTTTGTTAAAACGGCGACATCGAAATTTCTGAAATAATTGCTCTAATTTCTGAATCTTTAAACAAGTCTGAGCCTATGCACGTGAGCGTGTTTTGCCTTACATGATTTCAGTTGGAATTTTACGTGATTTGAGTAGTGATGAATTGTGATGAATTGTGGCAGCAATAGTGGTTGGTGTTATGTTTTTAATTACTTTAATTTGAAATTCATCAAATTGTTTACAGATTAAAACTGTTTTCTCTTGTTAGATGGGAAATTAAAAAACCCTCAGCGTTGTTCTTTCTATTGAAGAACGGCTTAAAGGCAACTATTTAACTGAATTTTGAAAGGTATATATTTACATATTCATTTTATTATATATTTGTTGCCGACGGGGAACGATAATGATGTATAAGTTATCATAAGTTCCCACAGCGCTACTTTTGCTGACGACATGTGTGGCCAGTTGAAACTCCACACGAGGCGCCAAGTCAGCAGAAGTCGCGAGCGCTGCGGAAGCGGCAGTACAACAGAGGGGACGACGTGGACTGCGCGGCAGTAGAGCATGAGGGTAACATTAGGCTTAAGAAATAATTGTGAGTTCAGTTTTTTAGAATGCAATAAACCGATATAGATCGCCAGCCAGCGCTGCGATCCGCAACATAAAAGCTCGAAGTCTTTAATTAAATTAATCATTTATATGAACGATGGATATTGTTTTGCGCCAGGCCCTTGTTTCGCATATTATTATTATATGGTTTTTGTCGTTTTTCTATACAAATGTTAAATTAAATATTATACTTAAGTTTTAAAATTTCTTTTTTTCTCCCATAAACCTCAACTACTTTGAAAACTACCTCAGAATCAACTAGTTCCCAAACTACTTGCATTGAAACTGG
The DNA here is from genome assembly GCA_964056695.1 of Melieria picta. NCBI lineage: Eukaryota > Metazoa > Arthropoda > Insecta > Diptera > Ulidiidae > Melieria > Melieria picta. The sequence goes on from OZ057399.1 coordinate 90,188,550, forward strand.
TTTATAAACTGTTTTACTAGGTTATAGCAAAAAGTATAGAACAAAAAGAATGTGCATCACGTACAAGCAAAAATTTGAATGCGGGTGCTGATATCGCCACCCGTCTTCATGATGCGGGGGGTAGGCAACAAGAAGAAACACTTGAAATGAGAGCACAATGCTCTGCACTCGTTCATTCTCGCACAATTGTGTGAAGAGGAGGAAGACGATGTGCTGTTGTTGTTGTTGCGCTGGCGAAAAGCTGAAATTGTAAAACGATTTCTATTTTCTGGCTGGCTTTTGTTCTTCTTATATAAGCCTGCACGGCGTCTCATATTGCTCCTGAACTCACTGCCGACTGTAGTGTGCGCAAAATCATAGAAAATAAAATAAAATATGGCTGGCATGGCGACCTATATGATCGCTACAGGCAATTAAAAAATAAATAATAAGTAATCAACAAAGACAATTAAATAAAAAGGGAATTGGAAAGAAAGGAGGACGTTTTTATTAGCCCGTAATAATTATCCGTCCCGTTCTTTGGAACTTTTTTTACGGCCCACATATAATGCTTGTTTAAAAGAACTAAAATAAGATAATCTAATATTGTAAATTGATGGTCACATCATTCGCCAAGGAACCATTCAGGTGTAGAATATTTATACTATTTGTAAATGTAGGTATGCCCTAATAACATTTTTCTTATGACAAAATACTTGTCTTATTATTTATTTCTTTATTTAGTGCTTTAGTTGTGTTCCGCCCTATTGAAAGTAAATAGACCTATTAAATTATGTTCTCCATACAATCTTTTAACCCTTGGTTTGTCCGTTAGATTTCGATTTAAAAAAAAAACAAAATTAAAACACGTATCTAATTATTTTTGATTTCAAGTCTTTTCACGAATTTTGAAGTCAATATGCATATTCTCAAAATTTTAATCAACCATGTGAAAATATAAACAAATAATTTTACTTCGAACTCGGCACGTAAAAATATTTGTTAACATTTTAAATTGGGATCAAGCACCAAATTTTTAAATCAATCAAAGCATTGCCCAGCAAAAAGCCATACACCACAAAGATTGGATTGATGGTGACATGACAGCAATTTGTGCAGCAAAACCAATCGGCAACACAAAAAAGCATACACACAATAAACGACACCAACGAAAACATTAACGAATCCGGAATCATCTTCGTTGAAACGACGATGACGATGCTTTGGTTCGTTGTTTGCTCTCTGCTTGCGCTTCGACGCATGCAAAAAATGAGCGATCACTACGCCACAACAACCACCATTTCAATATACACGAGCGGAGCCGTTGCGAACAACAACATTGCTTTTTGCTGTTGTCAAACGCAGTGTTTACGTTCTCGCAAACTATTGAGCGCGAGCAAATTTCCTGCAACCTATGCCTCCGCTCATCTCTTATCGCCCGCGTCAACAAACACGCTTGCAAAATTTTTGAAGATGCGTATTCTTTATATTGTATATTCTTTGGTTATAGCCATGGTAAAAGGGCGAGTTCGCTCCAAGGAAACGAATCAGTTCTACAGTCAGTTATGGTTGACATGCAACAAGTTGAAAACCTAGAATCGGACCAGAAGAGGTAGCGTATGTATAATGTGCGATAAGTCCAATCATCCGACGAAAAGCTTTCCTCCCCAATTTCAGAAAGAATTCTCATACCTAAATAGTAAAAATGAAGTTACACACCGCGCGTCCTACACGGCAGCACATCTAGCGCGTTGTTAAAAAAGTTGAAACAGTGTATTTTCATAGACTGAAGCCCCGAACACTTAGACGACGGCAGCGACACGGCCACGCGACCGCAAGATAGTTCGTATTTGTGTGGAAGTGTTGAAGTTGAACAATGAATAATTTAAAATCGTAAATAACAAATACTACGCATTTGGCTCATGAAGCATGTATGCAAACAAGCAATCGATGTTGCCAATCTGAGCAGTGATACCAATTGCTTTGGTTTTGTCGCCTACCATGGTTCAACTATAAGGTTGTAGCAAGCCACCGGATGATCGTTTATGGCTTCTGTCAAAATCGTCGGTGTGCTGTGTTGCCGCATCGGTTGAAATGAAAATACCTGACTGAAAACAACTGACCTGAGCACTTTTCCCGTTTTTTCACTCAAATACAGCACCGTCTGGCAACAATCACTTTTGTATTTTTTCAGTTTCTCCCTCTTTCGTCGGAAAATATCAGCTGATTTTGACAGTAACGATAAACAATCCTACCAACAAAATACATGTGGTTTTTGGTGTTGCGGGCATGCTATTACCTTATTATTGTGCCATGTCGCCTACGAAATAGAGACTAGATCTAACCTTGGCGACAGCGACATCGTTCCCATACGATTGTCCTGATTTTATATTTTGACAGATGTAGTCGTGTCGCTGCCGTCGCCTATGTGTTCGGGGCAGCGATTAAGCGATGTGAAAATGGGAGAGCCGGTACACAGAATTTCACTATTATTATTGCAAAATTGCAACCTTGGGGCCTACTAGTAGGCCCCAAGCTTGATCAGGAACGTAGTTTTTCCTCCATATAAATTTCTAAAACGGGGTTGTTGTTCTAGTTCATTTCAATTTCCAGTGTTGATGGTGTGAGTCATTTTTTGTGACCAAAGAAATATTTATTTTTATTTGTATTTTTTTTGTGCAATTTCGTAATACTACTGTGTACAAAGAATACCCGGAATTCGATTTCTTCGATTATCGTGGTGTTGTGCATTATGAGTTCCTTCCGCCGGGCCAAACTGTCAACAAGGAATATTACTTAAGCGTTATGCGTCGTTTGCGTGAAGCTATTCGCAAAAAGAGGCCGGATTTATGGAGAGACAACTCTTGGTTTTTGCATCACGATAATGCACCATCTCACACGGCATTGGTTCTTCGTGAGCATTTCGCCAACTCATATCGTTCCACAGCCACCGTATTCGCCTGATTTAGCTCCTTGTGACTTCTGGCTATTCTCCAAACTCAAAAGACCACTTCGAGGACACCGTTTTGAATCGATTGAAGAAATTCAACGTGAATCGCCGCGCGCATTGAAGGCCATACCGGAAGGTGACTATTTGGCATGCTTCGAAGATTGGAAAGTCCGTTGGCATAAGTGCATTGCATCGGGGGGGGACTACTTTGAAGGCGATGAAATTGATTTGGAAGAATAAATAAAGATTTTTTGAATTATAAACAAATTCCGGGTATTCTTTGTACACAGTAGTACGTTTGTATAAAACTAACTATAAAAATATATTATTGCCCAAAAGTGTGAAAAGAACCGTTTGGTATTCTTTTTATTGAATTAAATTAAGGTTTTATAAGCTGCATCCAAAAAACACAGTGTTTCGTTCGAACTCGAGCATTTAGCACCAAAAGCATACCTGATCTGATCGTGTGTTAGAGATTCGCTAAATGAAGAAATGCGAAATAAAAAGGACGGCAATTGACCCTGTCATATTCAATGCATTTAGCTTTGTGTTCTTTGGTCTATTTATCAATAATATTTACATAATGAAACCAAAAAAGTTGATATGTTGTGTATTTGATGCAGAAAATTAATGAGAAAATACTTTAAAAAGCAAATAATTGAAAGGAAACTGGCGGAATTTTGGTTTGCACAATAATCCCTAATATCGGGATAAGAGCGGAAACAGTGAAGAGCTGATCACTGCCAGCACACACAGACTGTGTACGTGAATTGCAAAAAACGCACAAAAATCGGCTTACTCTCCCACTTTCCAATCACTTAATCGCTGGTTCGGGGCATGAGTTACACAACGTCGCACAGGACGCGTCAAACGGAAAAGTTCACCAACTTTCAACTTGTTTAAGCGTTTTGTGCGAATTGACAGCTCATCAGCTGATGATATTCCTTAGTGATGGTTAGTTCATGGCTATAATCGAAATCGGGTTTAAAATAGAACAAAAACAATTAGTCTAAATGCAGTCAAACCCGAATTTGCCACAATCAAATTGGCGTACGTAAACAAAGAATTTTGGAGGTGGTTTCATACTTAGTTTACCTTTTAGATTTTTTTTATAACGAGCCAACGCGCAGGGGATACCCTTATAAATACGAGGCATTGCGCTGGTTCAGGAAGGATAAATAGGGTAGGGTAAAGGATGTTAGGTGAAGAATTTATGGACTCTTGCTTTGAACCCATCAAGATCATAAGTGCTCGGGAAAATATCTGCAGGGACACCATTTCACAATCGCACTGTACAGGCCAGAAACGAGCTTTCCCTGTAGTGCGTAGTGCGCTAGAACATCGTTTTAACGTGGAATGTATGGGCGCCGGTGTTCAAACGAGTTACCCGGAGGAATACCCGGAGTGATGGCAGCAAGCTGCTCATCTCCACAGCAATTACCGAAAAAGTGTCGGTAAAATAACACCACATGCCATGTTTCGACGATGTTGCAAGGAGTCAATAGAGCTGGATGTCCTACTGTCCCCTATAAGCTTAATCGCTCGGTTTTGCACCCGCTCCAGGAGCTCCAAATGGATTTTTGAAGTCCTCGCCTATAGGTGCGAGTTAAACCTTGTAGAACTGTACCATGGAATCACCTACCCTAGCAGAAAAACACAACCGATTAACGTAACCAACACAAGGCAATGTCTTGTGGAGGCCCTATGCTCCCGAGAGGAGTGAACCAGGAAATGAAAAACCAACTAGATACTACACATCTCCTCCGAATTGCAACTCATTGCACTTGCAGCTGAATCACCGCTATGTTCGAATACTTCGAAATCATCTCAAAACAGTATTTAAATGACATTGTATTGGAAACATACATACTTTTATATGTAATACATTCACCCCTGTTCCAGAATCCGAATCGAAATGAAATCCGATTCCGATTTGAAGAGGTGTTCTGCAATCCGAGCGGAATTGTCACATTCGAAGTTTATTTCGAATCCGATTGTTAGCATAGACTTCTCTAACGCTATTTATGTGTGAAGTAAAATATCAAGTCCAATAAGCATCCTGTATTACTTGATTTTTAAACCGAAATCGTGATTAAATATATATTATATATATAGTCACGAATGGTAAGTGGAAAAATGTGGGGATTTTGTACCTTCTAGGACCACCACCCTAAAATACACGTAAAATAGATTGAAACATTTTTTATTTTGTACTTGTTAATCTGCTAAGTCAGGTACGGCTAATCCTTAATAAGCCAGACAAGAATGGGTCGAACCGAAAATTTCAATGATGAAAAAAATCAAGAAAATTCTTTTTTTATATATTTCGTATATGCTTCAAAACACATGTATAAATTATTAATTGCTGTCTTTAACTTCAGCTGGTTTTTGAAGTAGTTTAGGTCCATACAGCAGTACATATGCACAGTGCCAATCTCCTCCACCAGATAAACGAAGAATATCCTCGCTGGTCACTGACGTAACAACATCATCATCAAATTTATACCAAGCATCACCAGAGTGTCGCACCCAAGCAACGTAGTGCCCAGATGAGCTAGAACGCCCTTTGTGTGTTAACACGGCTTGAAGGGTGTAGTAACCAGAGTTGTTACTGCCCAAGTCCTCATCGAACCAATATTGTTCCGTTTCTCCTTTCTTTTCCTTATTCTCTCCAGCAATGTTTTGCTCTTGCGCGCTTCCTTTAATCTGGCTCTCCAAATGTTTATCTTCCATTTCTTTGAATTTGGCTCGCATAGGGCACAATTTAGTTTGTAACTCGGGAGTGCACAGTTCATAAGCATCAAAATCAATTGGGAATTTAATGTCCTTCAAGACTTTAGCATTGATTCCCTCCTTCCCTTTATATTGAAAACGAACAAACTGAATAGTTAGATATGCAGGCAGACGTTTTATAAGATACTGCAATTACGGGAGAATTAGTACTAGAATTGCTAGAATGTTAATTTATCATTTTTATGGTATACCGTTCTAGTGTAGTTTGCATCGCGTCCTAGAGACTCTGACCGTTTTACTAATTGCTCCTTCATTTTCTGTGAATATTATATATATTATACTTATAGGTCTCGTGCATCTACGCAATTGATTCGCTATTCACCGATTTCAACCCGCTGTGCATATATTTCACTTCCTGCGAAATAAAACAGCTTAGCTGCAAAAATTGCTCTGTGGCTGTCGTCGGCTCTTCGTCTGGAGCTTCGACGCTACTCATCTTCACGTCAAAAGTGCCGCCAAAGAACTGTTCGATGAATGAACTGAAAGAAAGGACTGTATTTAACATTTGCCTTCCACACAGTTACGGACAGTGCGGCTACTTACTTATACTTGTTGGCAGTCTTGCTCTCAGTGCAAGATACGTCATTTGTTGGTGGTAGTTTTTGTTGTAGCATCTTCAGCATTTCCGACCAACACTCGTTGGCATCTTGCTGGCGGTATGTACCATTTTCCCCGGTTTGGGAAAATTGGGGAAACGCACGGTGCAAAGTTTGCAGCAGCAAAATTGGTGTGACTGTGTTCCCCTTCTCCATTTGCTTGAAGATAAATTTAATGGCTGAAGTCATTGCCACTGGAAGTGACCCAGCTTCCCCGCCTTCCATACGAAACTTGTCGAGTGCCTCACGAAGCTCGGGTACAGCATGAAGACATTGCACGGTGGCATTCATGTAACATGTGTTACCCAAATTTGTAAGACCGGCTGGCAGTTCCATCTGAAGAAGAACCCAAAGTACTTTTCAGCTATCCAACACATATTTGCCAATGCAGTCATACTTACAACTGTTGCCATTTCTGCATCGTTCATATCCTCGATAAATTTCACAGGCATCACAGGTTCTTGAGGCACCTGCTCCTTTGTTCCCAACAACAGTACCGTTGCACCCTGCGTAATATAATTGGTTGCATACTTATAAATCAGAATGTGCGTACGGTGCTGTTTTAGCGCCTTTCTACTTACATCTTTTAACTGCAAATTCCATTCATTATCTTTTAAAATGCCTCCTTTACACATCACCTTTTGACGTTCGGGCTGGACTCCAGTCAAGGCGAAAAGTTGCGCCTTAAAAAGTATTGGTTCTTCATCGGTATTTACTTCAATATCTGGAAAGAGTTCACGTCCCCACTTCACTTTTACTGTGGGCCGAGAATAGGTAATTTATTAAGTTAATACAATGCTTTGGATGCTAGCAATAGTTTTCTATTGAATCACCTTTAAACGAAGGCATCTCACGTTATTATTTACTATTTATAATAAATAACAGCAAATTCTAATTTTCTCCCTTGCTAATTCACGAAATCGAAAAATATAAAAGTCATTTGCTTGACTTATCACCGCAGCCAGTGTTGCCAGTGGAGTCTCAGTTGCTCTAGATGTGTTTTCGAAATTCGAAGCCGCAATCCGATTTCGAAACAAGCTAGTTGAAACGAAGTGTATTCACAGTATACAGTAGACCAGACACGGCTTCATATTTTTTCATAAATAGAAAAAAATACATGACGAATATTTTGTTAACCCAACACTTTAGATCACTCTTTTGCCATTATTTACTACGCTAGACACTAAAAAAATTGTCATGTTAGATATGCTGCTGCCAATACAGCAACGATTTCCTAGAATTTTCTTTTTTTTTAATGTGTTTGAAACCCCACCAAGTTTGAAACTATTATGACAAATAATTTTCCAAATTTCTATTTTTTGTCATACTAAGTAGAGGCTGTCATTCATATTTACTTTCGAATACGTTTATTTGACATTTGTTTTGTCGTTGACTCAACATAAAATTGTATTAAACCCTTTTTATCAAGAAATTCATATTTAAAAAATAAAAACCTTGAAAAACGGAGTCAAATTTAATAAGTTTTATTCGTAAAATTTAAAGCAGAAAAAACGAAATGCACCATGGACCATGCACCTAAAAAACAAGATTTAAATTTAACCTCAGCTCAGGATGTTACTTTAACATATAAGCTAATGAAAAGTTATTACGTTTTAGCAAAATTACAAAGCATTTATCAAAAGGAAATTCACTTGAATGGGGAAACAATTTAATGCTGACGGTCAAATTATCGTCGGTCACGTCTCTTTTTACGCTCTTGTTTTGATTTTTCTATTCCGTGCTGAAAGCAAGTTATGCTGAGGGTCATTTGATCGCCGGTCACTATTTTGCTTTCTTTTAGTATTTTTTCCGCACTTTAACTTCTTTAAAAAAAATTTTAAAAACAAATATTTGTTAACCATTTTAATTTTACTTTTTCTTTCTTCTTTTTCACTGGTGCTATTAACAATTTTTTAGCTCGTTCCATACAGATTTTCACAAAAAGGGAACAAGTTTGTTCCCAAATAATAATAATTTTCGAATAATCTTCTAACGCAAAACTGAATTGATTGCTTGATTTGGCATCGGAAGCCTCATTATCCGGTGACCAGCGCGGTAAAATTTTACTCTTTCGTTCGCTCTCCCAGTTTTCCTTTTTACATTGAAACAACAACAATTGTATCCGTGACCGTGACTGACAGCATAACATCGCCCTGCATAACATCTCTCGTTATGCAGACGGTCAAATGATCGTCGGTCACGTCACTTTTTACGCTCTCGTTTTGATTTCTCTACTCCGTGCCGAAAGCATGTTATGCTGACGATCATTTGATCGCCGGTCACCACTACGCTTTTCGCTTTCTTTTACTACTTTTTCCGCACTTTTATTGGGGCTTTACTTTTTCACATACAATTTTCAATTAACAGTCTGAATAGCAAACATTTCTAAAGGGATTCCTACTCCTAAAACATTGTTATCAGCGCCTCAGTATTTGATTGAGCCGAAATTTCTGGCATTCTGAGCTAATAATTTATAAATGAAATTAATATGCTATGTGTGTGAAAGTATCACCATATTTGTTTACCATTTAAGTTTCCATTTTTCATTCGCCTTTTTCACCGACAAGACAAATATAAACATACGCTAGTGATGAGGGTTGCTACCAACCATTTTCTTGCTCATTCCATACGCAATTATTCCATCTATTCCAACACAACTATTGTGAATAATCTCACGACGCAACATTGATTTGATCGTTTGATTTGGTATCGAAAGGCTCATTATCCGGCGACCGGCGCGGTCAAATTTTACTCTCTCGCTCGCAACAACAACAACAAATTTATCCGTGACCGTGTTCGTGACCAGCAGCATAACATCACCCCCAGGCTTATAAAATACAGGTTACGGATTCCGGTTGTCAAAAAATGACAGCGCCTCGCGTGACGTAGGCATAGGTTGGCTCTGATTGGCTAAAAATATTTTTGAGCAAAAACTTTTTCAAAAAGTGTGAACAAATCCTGAAAAAGAAGTTGCCAGATTTTATATTTATACCCCTTAAATAATAAATCCAAATACTTTTCTGGCTTTGTGCTCCACCAAGCTCTTCTTGAAGTCTTCTGTCTGGAAGTGAGATGAGCAAATGCGCGAGTGTTTAGAATTAAAATTATTTTCGCGGCCACAGAAGGCCAACCACTTGCCATGTATGTTCCGTTGCTTTGGGAAGCAACAAAGTCGATAGCGCGATTTTCCACTGTAGTTCTTGCATTCTTGCCACCGAGTACTTCATTTTTGGTTTGAAAATATTTTGAAAGTGTATGGAGAAAAAAGTAGGCAGAAATAAGTGGCACCTCGATTGTGGCCCCACCTACGTCATCAACATGGCGAACGTTGGGAATGCGCAACCTTTAGTCTATTAACCTTGACATCGTCCTAAGGTATATTTACAAAGTAGAGTCACTAAGGACCAATTTTTCATTGCGAGTTTAACTAATTTTCTAGTTTAAGCCAGAGACCTAAAATAATTATTATCCAAATTTTTGGGAATACAAAAATTTCCTAATTTAAGAAATTTCTATAACTATTGTTTTATAATAAATTCCCAATAAGACTTTTTTTACGTCGCCTATAACTATTACTATGTAATAAAATTTTTTGAGTTGCAAAATAACTCTTATAAGTAACAAATATATTTCTCGTTATCGATGCAGTACATTCCGTTTAGCTGCATTCACCTTCGATGCACATGATTTGGGGCACTTAAGCGAAAAATGCAGCTAAGCGGAATATATAAAAAAGTTTTTGGAAACAGCTAAATTTTTTTGATGTAGATCCTTAGCGCACCTATATAAAAATATCAAAATATATATAATATATATATATTATATCAATATTGATATATTATGTATATCAAAATTTTGCATGAACGAATGTATTGAATTATTGAAAAGATTACACCAGTGTAAGACTGAACAAATTTTTATTAGCAAATGAACCGCTATCTTACAGATGCTTATGCATACATAATATGTATGTATACACTGGATATAATGAAAATTTTTATGTACATATTCTTACCGATATGCTTTTATGTAAAATAATCGGTAATTTTACCCTGTGAATATTTCTTTTTTGACAATTTCACATTGCCATTGCCATTGCCTCAAACTTCAAAATTTTCCAGTGCTGCTAAACGAAGTATTTTTCATACAAATCAAAGAAAACTTGCTCAAAAACAAGGCTGTTAAACGGAATAGTGCAGCTAAGTGAAATGCAGCTAAATATGAAATTTTCAAAGAAAATTCGGTTTGCGGAGTAGTATTTTGGCCAAATCATGCAGCTAAGCAGAAAATGCACCTAAGCGAATAGGCAGCCAAACGGAATGTACTGTAATTATTATTTTGGAATTTTTGTTTTTTACATTGCTTCATAACTTTTATTTATGACTTTTTAAATTTACGTTACCGATAACTATTATTTTGCGAATTTTTTTTTACGTTGCTTCATAACTTTTATTTGTGATTTTTTTCATTTACGTTTCCGATAACTATTATTTTCAAAACAAAAATTTTACGTTGAATTACCACTTCTTGGATATGAATTGATTTTGAATTGTTTTAAATTGACAAACGCAAATTAACTGCAGAAACATAATTTCCACCAACAACTAAACAATAAAAAATCAAAAAATTCCTTCATAAAAGTTATGAAGCATCGTAAAAAAAATTGTCTTTCAAATAATAGTTATCGGCAACGAAAATAACAAAAAATCATAAATAAAAGTTATGAAGCAACGTAAAAAAATTTTCGCAAAGTAATAGTTATCGGTAACGTAAATAAAAAAAGTCATAAATAAAAGTAATGAACCAACGTAAACAAAAAAAAATCCCAAAATAATAATTATCGAAAACGAAAAAAAAGTTGTTTCTCATAATAGTTATTACGCAACGTAAACATTAATTGTCGCAAATAATAATTACAATCAACAAATAAAATTTATGTTGCATTGTAATAATTACATTGCAATTATTTTTTAAAAAAACTTATAATAGTTAAGTCCCTGATTTCTTTATTTAAAATATGGCAATTTGCGTATGCCTATATACTGTTACGAAAATTAGCTCTCTAAGTTCGTTTTGGATTGCGCTTGAAAAGAAAACCACTCCAATTACTCAGCGCAAAAGGCCGTCAGAAACCATCAATCGCTTTATTTACAGATTTACACTTTGCTTGTATCTACACTTGTTACTACTTTGCTTGTGCAAATCAGACTTGTCCCTCTGCGCTGCACACTGCTGCCTTTTATACTAGTTTGCTTATCGCGCCGATCAGCGATAAGGCGATTGGAATTTGGGAGAATAAGCCGATTTTTGTGCGTTTTTTGCAATTCACGTACACAGTCTGTGTGTGCTGGCAGTCATCAGCTCTTCACTGTTTTCGCTCTTTTCCCCGATATTAGGGATGATTGTGCAAACTAAAATGCCGCCAGTTTCCTTTCAATTATTTGCTTTTTAAGGTACGTTCTCATTAATTTTCTGCATTAAATACACAACATATCAACTTTTTGGTTTCATTACGTAGATATTATTGAAAAATATACTAAAGAACACAAAGCTTAATGCGTTGAATACGATAGGGTCAAATTTCCGTCCTTTTTATTTCGCAGTTCTTCATTTAGCGAATCTCTAACACAGCGTTGACGATCAGATCAGAACAGGTATGCTTTTGGTGATAAATGCTCTAGTTCGAACGCAGGACGGTTTTTTTGGATGCAGCTTATAAAACCTTAATTTAATTCAATAAAAAGCATACCCAACGGTTCTTTGGACACTTTTGGGCAATAATATATTTTTATAGTTAGTTTTATACAAGCGTCTTACGAAATTGCACAAAAAAAATACAAATAAAAAGAAATATTTCTTTGGTCACAAAAAATGACTCACACCAGCAACACTGGAAATTGAAATGAACTAGAACTAGAACAACAACCCCGTTTTTGAAATTTATATGGAGGAAAAACTACGTTGTAATAATATTAGTGAAATTCTGTGCATGTATTCTGTGCGGCTCTCCCACTTTCACATCGCTTAATCGTTGGCGCCGATTGTTCTTGCACATTCCAGTTGGACTCTCTCTCCCGATCGTTCTCGCACAGCCCATTACCATCGCGAACCATCCTTGCCATATCGGAATTACAGCAAAACGGCCGTACTTCAAAGTGCATGCCTAAAAGTATGCTCGTAAAAGCATTCATGCATAGCACAGCAACAGAGTGCCTCATCGTTACTATACAATATGCAGACAATCAAATTAATTAACGATCAGTGGGTGAATCAGAAAGATGGCGGCTGCTGTGGAAGTGACCAAGGTTTATAGAAAACAAGGTTACGACATTAATGGTAGGAAAATTGAAGTTTTCACCAGTGGCGTAGTACGAATTGTTTCAAACTGTCTTGGAACAGTGGCTCGAGTACGACCTTTTACAAAATTAATATTTCCAAAAAAAAAGATTATATGAAATGTATATGAAGTTCTTTATTTCGTTTCATTGTATTTAATATATACACACTTACTTATCAATTGCTTAGAGCGATTTAGATAGAGGTTAGGCAGATTTGGCCTCTCTGTGTTACCAATATAACTTACTTACTTACTTAACTGGCCATAACAACCCGTTATCGGGTTACGGCCTGCCGCAAAACTTCTCTCCGGGCGCCTCTGCTTTGCGCGCGCCTTCTCCATTTGGTCACACCAAGAAATAACAGGGCCTCTTCAACTTGGTCCTTCCACAGGAGACACGGCCTCCCTCTTTGCCGTCGACCTCCAACCACCGCATCGAACACCTTTTTCGCCGGAGCTTCGTCGTCCATACTCCAGACATGACCGAGCCAGCGCAGCCGCTGGATGTTAATTCGCTGTGCTACGTCCATGTCCTTATACAGCTCACACAGCTCGTTATTGGTTCGTATACGATAGTCGTCGCCAATACGAACAGGGCCGAAGATTTTACGAAGTACCTTCTTCTCGAACACTCCAACGGCCGCTATGTCGTTTCGCCTCATTGTCCATGCTTCAGCGCCATAGAGGAGCACGGGCAAGATAATAAGGTGGTGTGCACCTACATACCAGATGAACAGAACAACAATGCACTGATGCCTCTGCTAGCTCTCAATAGGGATCTCGATAGCGGCATGAAACATAAGGCGGAAGCGAGGTGGAACAATTTAGCTAGCTGCGAAACGGCAAAAACCATGCTGAAGAAATACGGCGATAGAGACGCAAGACTTGTGTTAGCGCTCCCACGGATGGACTGTAGAACCATAACAGGAGTACTGACCGGACACTGTCTAACAGCAGCTCATGCGTACAAGATGGGCTTAACTGAATGGGGCAGGTGCAGAAAATGTGAGGAGCCTGGTGTTATGGAAACCAGATCTCGGCTAGCATATCTGGGAGGGTTCTATTTTTAAAGCACGGCCAAGGAAAAATTTAAAAACATATTTATATAAAACAGTCTATAAGCTATAATATGGCATCAAACTTACTATAAATTTATGAAGGATTTTTTGAGAAAGAAATCCGTTTTTATAAATTTTATATAACAAAATATTTTTCGCTTATAACTTATTATTAGTACATATTTTAGGCCAATTTGACTTTTTTCATGATGGTTCAGTGTACTGCACTTGTTCCTCAAAAAGCTGTCGTCTGCAATTGTTTACATGAACTAAAATTATGGAGAAAATTTACTAAATATAATAAATAAATACATTATATAATAGCAATATTCACGATCTGTGGTTTTTGTAGTAAATTTGGTAATATTTATCAAATTTTACATCAGATCGTGAACGACCTCGTTGTAAATACTTAGTATTTGCAAAAACAGCTGATCTTGTTTACATTTTGTTAGAGATGAAAATTTTTGGTACAGATACAAATTCCGTGACACTTGCAATTTGAAGAATTTTCATTAATACGTGCAAGTAACCAATGCGGGGAATAAGCGAAAAATCCGAAATAATCAGTTTCATTGTGGAAAATGTTGAGAATCAGCTCTATCAAGAAAATACAGAATACTACGCAATGTTACAATAGGGGTTTGCGATTGTAAATTTGGTAAATTGGTTGTACTTTCAGTTGCATGTATTTGTTTTTGTAACGTTACAAAATTTACCACAAAACCAAGAATACACGATACAAGACCAAAAACCACTGTGGGAATGTAATTTTTCAAAATGAATTTTGCACATCTCTAGTCGTCGTTGTTCGAAGTCGAATATTTCGTTCGAAATAGTTTTATGCTTCGAGGCAGTGTTGTCAGATTAGGAGTTTTTCCCCTAGATTTGGGGTTTATTTGTCTGGATTGGGGGGAAATTTAATGATAAATATTTTAGGGGCAAAATTTAGGGGGAATTATTTAAGACATTTTAAATTTACGCTTTTTAAAATGTCTGTGGCCAACAAGGTTGCATTTTTGTTGCATCAACACCTTGTTCTGATATGTTGGCTATTGGGTCTTTTTTTAATTTCATGCACCAAATAGAATGAGCGATTTTCATTAAATATTCATTTTATGCGCGCATGATAAATTTAGGGAGACATTTTAGTTTTTAGGGGGAAATGGAGTTCATTTTAGGGGGATTGCTTGAAATCTATCTGGCAACACTGCTGCAAGGATTGGCTAATTGTTACTGCGACTAAAGGCATTGTTAAAACCAATAAGATAAATTGCTTCAAATAAATATACTTGTTAAATACAAATAAGGAAAGTCCAAAATTCGCAGACTGGTAATAGCGGTATTTTGGTAAAGGAAATTTTCCTCTTTTTCATTGCCCACAGCGGTTGCTAGTGCATCTGGGATGGTAGTTTATTTCGCAGGTTGAACTGCACGGGTAGTCTTTCGGTAATGCAAAATACGATAATGGAAAACTTGCAAGAAATTAAGCAGCGCGCAATACTGCAAGAAGACGATAAAATAAAGTTAAGACGAGAAGCGAGAAGGAGGAAGATATTGGAAAACGCAAAAAATCGGCTGGAGAAGTTGAATAACAAACAAAGTGGTGATGGTGACGGGGAGTCGACGCATGAATGTGTAGGTAAGAGATTTCAACTCTACTCACTACGTGAAAGTTAAAGCATTAGCCTGTGTACTACTTACGTTTCAGTCCCGAACCAAAGTGAGGACTGCGAATACTCCGATCCAGAAGTTGAAGCCGATGCAATCGTAGCTGGCCCACAACCATCGAACTATGAACCGGTGTTCTCAACCTCGGTCAATGCAAGATTGACACCAGTGGAAAAGAAGCACTTTTTGTTTAAGCACAAAGTTCATGTCTTCTTGGCTGTTGTTATTGGTTTCGTTGTAGCGTTAATTTCATGGGATGAATCGGAAACGTACTCATTAAGTGTCTTTATCCCAGCATGCTTACTAATTGTGCTAGAGCTTACGTTCTTTCGCGAGCAACGACAAGTCAGTTTCATAACGAGCATATTAGTGCTACTGGGGATCGAATCCAAAAAAGCTTTGAAGCTGCTTAATTTTCTCTCAACCATACATGAGATGGTGACAAATATTGGCATTTTTATTTTTTTCTTATGTATCATAACGTTCACACTGACATGTCTCGGTGGTCAGCTCGCTCTTCTAGCAACATTTAAATAACGCCTGTAATTCCGTAAGTGTCGAATAATTCACTTTGTGATATTCACACAAGTGTACAATGGTTTGCGAATCGATTTTTCTTGTTATTAATATATTATAAAATAATAAAGACATATTGTATTACATTGGATGAGCGAATCTGTATATTTATGCACATTAGACATGTTTTGCACTTTTCCGGTTTCGAAACACCTTAACACGTCATTTTGCAAGGTTTGAGCACAGAATAAACAGTATACAGAATGCGCATGTCGACCAGCGAAGCAATCTGAATTTCGGGTGCGGGCCGAATGCAGCAGGGGGAGATAACAGAGTTTGTTGAACAGAACTTTTGTCTCTGTTAATTTCTCGTGCGATTATGATCTCTGTTATTGTCAACTTCAGTAAGTGCCGAGTGGTGCAGAGCGAGTTCGTGCGCTTCATGCCGGCCATAGAAGTTACTGTTATTTTCAATGAAGCGAATGAAGGGCGATGTGCTATCGTTGTTGTTCTGTTGATCAGCGAATGAAAATTGTAAATTTTTAATTTTTGTTTCTGGCTGACATTGGCTGGTAATTCCCGACGTGTGTCGGTTAATAAGAACAAGTTTTTTTCATGTTATTATGCGATCGACCTTCTGCGTGAAGAAATTTGTATTTCCTTATGAGCACTTGAATGCTAAGGTTTCGCTAATTTTGGCGTAAATGACTTGTTGCCGCAATTTATTATTTTATCCCTACGCCTTTTATCAAACTCTAGGCCCCCAGTTTTTTGGCCCAAACATTTGTTTGTCAAACCTAAAAAAAATGAGAGGTTCCGAAGGATCGTAATTACTAATTTGTGCATTTAATCATGTCTAATGTATGTACATATCTATTGTAAAGCAAAAAGCTATAAGAAAAAAGTAAGTAAGCAACGACGATCCCGAATGATGGCAGAATAAATTTTTTGTTTTGCTTTTTTTCGATATATGTGCGTACATCCACCACTTAAAGGATATTTCGCACATAACGATTGTACCACATCGTTTAACTATCATCAATATTATAAATAGTGTGATATCTTTATACCGTAGTGACTTTTTGAGTCGATAAGTTACCCCCTTTTGACATTCGTTCTCATATATGTTTGCACGCTACACTCCGTGGTAAATTGCTAACGACAGCGTATGTACGCACTGCGCTGCACGCAGAATGAACCACAAAGCAAAAAGAATTCAAATTCAATGTTTCGTTTCCTAGCCGGCAACAATAGCAACAACCATAGCTTATTGCTCTTCTCCCATATATGTAAGAAGCAAGTGTCACTTCGTTTTGTTGGCCGACAACAACAGCAACCACAGCCTGACGCTATTTTCCCTTCGGAGCTGTATGCGATCATTACTTTCTTCTTAGCTCTGTGCTGTTTGTTCTGTGAAATAACTTAAACGAAAGCTGTCTAGTGCTGTTTGTAATGTTAATAGCAGAGGACGTAATGTTCAATTAACAGTGGTCGTAATATTACGACCCCTTAACATTTTTGAATTTGTATGAGATGCGCGTTCTGTATTACTGTTTATTCTGTGGTTTGAGTCATATCGAGTTAACCCTCGGATGGACTTTGTCGTCTGGCCAGACGAAATGGTTCAAAAAAATAAAAAAATCACAGATTCATCTCCTTTTTACAGTGTATTTGTGGGTAACTAAGTAAGTATATATGAACATAATTTGTATATATATATACTTACATACGTTGCCTACCATATTAACATAATAAACTTCGTCTGTCATTGAGCTTTGCCTTTGTCAACAGCCTCACCCAGATTTCGTCTGGCCAGACGACAAAGTGCAAATGTCTAGTAACTAATTACTGCCCATCGAAGGGTTAAAAAGAAAATCTGTAAATACAAAATATACTCTACGGTCCCGCGTTACCGACCCCTCGTCCCCCTTTGGAACTAGGAAACTGACCCTTTGTCTTTTCTGTTATTTCTACCACCAAACCCTAATACAAAATTTTAAATGTATTAAATAAGGGGTTGAGTATATACATACATAGTAGCACAAAAGAAAAATTTTAACCCTGAGTTCCAGCGTTGAAGTCCGTTTATGAATGCGGGTGGGAAGCAATAGATGGTATGAAAACGCACAACTGTGGGAGCGTTCGAATTGGACTTCTCCGTTGGTTTTGGAAATTTTTTAAGCGGCACAGTGTACACTAGATATACCTATTTTTGGCTATTTTCCGATCCCGGAATTTAAAGAATTAAAATTTTTTACGTATACAAACTTTTTAACATTTAAATTAAGGAACATGTATACAAAGCCACCAAATATTACCACATTAAAAATAAGATATTGTAACGTTAAGACAGTCTGTCGCTGTGCAAAGCAACCCTGTCGCTACGCGCCGTGCCATAATTCAACCTGGCAATGATGACCGCGATAATGGAAACTTTTAGTCCAACCTGGCAATGATGGCCGCGATAATGGGAACTTTTAGTCCAACCTGGCAATGATGGTCGCGATCATCATGGAAACCTTTAGTCCACTCTGGAATGTGCGAGAACGATCTGCGCGATGGCCGGACAGGTATAAAAGGCAGCCGGGTGCGGCGCAGCGAGTCAGTCTGATTTTGACTAGTGAAGGTGCCACACGGAGTAATTGAGCGAATAATTAAGTGTAAAGACAGTAAAGTGTAAACCTGTGAAATAAAGTTTATTTTATTGACTGCGGTTGAGGAACTAAGTGTGTACTAGCCCACTAGAACTAGCATTCGTAACAATATATTGCGATCAGTAGTAATCCTTTGTGCCCCTTAGCTGCTTCTAAAGAACATACCTCATGTCCAATGCCCTAACAATACTTAGGAGTTCTTGTGGGTTTAGGTGTTTGGCGTTGCCAGGAGGCACAAAATCGGCAAATGGCGCCTTGTTCTAGGCCAAGAGTGGACATACCGCACACTAATTACAAAAGGGTCACACTAAAAATTTTCCAAAATCGACTTTCCATAAATCCATTCACAGTACATATCTCTAACTACTTCAAAATTTGCATTTTAAATAAAATGAAATCCTATAAAATTAAGCAATTATGACAAAAATTAAGCGCCATGTCGTCTTACAAAGTATACCATAGCGGATTCCTATCACTATGGTGGGTGTGCAAGAGAGGCGCGTCAGGTGGGGCGTTGTCGATCTTATATAGTCTACGTTTATAAAATAAAGTAATATCAATGCACTAATATATCATAACTGATTTCAATCATTATAGTGGACGTGGCAGGATGGCGATTAGGTGGGTAATATAGCCTATGTTTACCCTTATGAAGCACAGAATCATTTGATATCAATATTGATTTGCAGGCATGTATAGTCACTTTGTTTTGCTTAACTCTAGTGGGCACGAAAAGTGGGTTTGGCCGATTCTATAGAGCCTATGCTTACAACAGTGATACGCTGAATAGATATGTGTACCATAGTTGAGTTTTATTACCATAGTAGGCGTTAGATGTGGGCGTGGCCAATCTCATATAACCTACAGTGGCTCAAAGCACAGAATAAACAGTATACAGAAGGCGGGAAGCAAAAAAGGTGAAGAAAATGTAAACGGAACCGAGAGAGTACGCGCGATTTGTGCTTTATTCTCATTTCAACAACAACACGCAATGTTGTTGTTTTCCGCAGCATGCTAGCTTGGCTTTATTTGGCACACTGAAATGGGGGTTGCTTTGACAAAGCGATCACCAAGGCAAATTCAATAGGTAGTTGCAGCACCAGCGCTGATTAAACGTTTTTCTTTGATTATTGACACGACATTTTAACAATAGTTTTCCACTTATTATCACTTTCTTAAGGGGGGTTTCTACCTTGTGCGGCCGAGAAAACATGTTTTTTTTTGAAAAATTTTTGATGGGAAGGTTTTTAAGATAAACACTGGAAAATTTTTTCAGATGTAGGTATATGTTTATTGTACAAGTAAAAAGTTTCAAGATAAAATATGCAAAGGGGGGGGGGGGGAGGGGGCCATCGAGCAATAGCGGCGCGCCGCACGAATTTTCCTTACTCGCGGAAGTCCTGCCGCTGTTTGAGATGACTTGAAACACAAAAATGAAATTTTTTCTTATTCTGTATCCTTTTGTCTATGGCTGGAACTACCGTTTAAAAAAAAATGAGAAATGAAGGATAAATGCGATTTTGACTAAAAAACTCAATTTTTACCTACTTTTTTCAATACAAATTTTTATTTTTAATGAAAAAAAATTATTATTTCTTGAAGATTCTAGTTCGGGCCATAGCTAAGACCTTGATAAATGTCGTGTGGCCTAAATCACTTCCGCAAGGTTAAAAAATGTAGTTTTGAGAAAAACGCGTTGAAAGTTTTGCTTCAGTATAAAGTGAAGCTACCTTCACCGACACCGCTACCTGTTTCGATAAATTGCTTCCGTAATTCGAAAGATTTCAACTTTAAATTTTGGGAGCGTATTCTACAATCATGTATTAATCCAAAAATGCATGAAAAACAAAATCGATTTTTTTGACCGCACAAGGTAGAAACCCCCCTTAATGCGCCTTGGTTGTTACAATCTTTTTACGCCAGGCCCGTGCGCAGGGGGGGTTTTGGGGGTTCTAACCCCCCCCATCGAGAATTTTTCCACATAATTTTCCACTAGCAATAGTCCTTATTCTACGAAAGTCAAACCGACTTGATAATAAATATTTTGTGGTCAATTTTTGTTTCGACATTCTCAACTTTCTCGATCTTGTGCACGTTTTTTTTGAATTTTCCCGCCTTTTTTACCTCCTATTATCAGTGTCATTGTGAATGCAACCATCGATAGTATCGATACAACCAAAGAATATGAAATGTATAGAAGGCGCATCTGAGCTCAAGAAGAATCCTGCGCTCAATTGTTTGAACCATACTCTTCAATTTTGCGGAATGATTCCCGTGATATCTGGGTAGACGAAGTCAAACTTTGGCGTCAACGCATCGCCGGAAAGAACGTTAAAAATTCGCTTGAAGCAGTCGATGTGTGCAATGGAGATGCGTTTCCAAATGTTCATCAAATGCTTCGCATTTTGGCAGTTCTGCCTGTAACGACAGCGACGAATGAACGCTCCTTTTCAACATTGTGTCGCCTCAAGACTTACCTCAGGTCAACAATGTCTGAAGATCGGCTGAACGGATTAGCCTCGCTCAATATACATCGCGATGTCGAGGTCGATCCGCAAAGAGTTTTGGAGAAGTTTTTTTCTACACCTCGCAGAGTTAATTTATTATATAGGGTTTTCCAACAAGAGGTGTTATTTTGAATCCCCCGGTATTTCGGTAGCTGTCACTTTTGAAGCTTTTATTCTTTGACACTTGACAAGTAGAAACTACGCCATTACTAAAAATGGAACGAGACACGCTTCAACAACGCATTGAAATTATTAAAATTCACTACAAAAATGGTGAAAATCTTGCAGTCACAGTTCGCAAAACTAAAGCATTTTTGGGTCGTCGTGAAGCACCTTGTCGGACCGCAATACAGAAATTGGTGGAAAAATTTGAGCTGCTGGGACAAGTTAGTGATGTGAAGAATAAAACCCGTGCACGTCGCTCAAGAACAACTGAGAATATTGCTGCTGTAGCCCAAAGTGTTGAAGAAAACCCAGGTTTGTCGATTCCTCGTCGTTCTTTGGAATTGGGCATTCCAAAAACGTCATTACACCGTATTTTGCATAAAAACTTGTGTCTTAAGGCTTATAAAGTTCAGTTAACACAAGAACTCAAGCCGACCGATCATCAAGAACGTCGTGTCTTTGCTGATTGGGTCCTTGAAATGCATGAAAATGATCCGGAATTCCATTGAAAAATCATCTTGACTGATGAGGCCCATTTCCACCTCGGTGGCTACGTCAACAAGCAAAATTGTCGCATCTGGGGCTCGGAAAACCCAAGAGTTATTGTTGAGAAGCCTCTCCATCCTCAACGTGTGACTGTTTGGTGCGGTTTATGGTCCGGCGGGGTCATTGGACCTTACTTTTTCGAAAATGAGGTTGGATCAACAGTTACGGTGAATGGATTGCGCTATCGAGAGATGATTAATGATTTTTTATGGTCGGAGTTGGATGGTATTGATCTGGACAACGTTTACTTTCAACAAGACGGCGCTACGTGCCACACGAGCAACGAAACCATTGCTCTTTTACGGGAAAAGTTTCCGGACCGTGTTATCTCTGGAAGAGGTGATCACAATTGGCCACCGAGATCTTGTGATTTAACACATTGCGACTTCTTCCTTTGGGGCCACGTGAAAGATAAGGTGTACGCCAACAGCCCAGCGTCGATTCAAGACCTCAAAGATAGAATTCGTGAGGCTATCGAGGACATAGGGCAGCCACTTTGCGATTTGGTTATGGAAAATTTCATGAAAAGGATATGGTCCTGTAAGCGTGGTCGTGGTGGCCATTTGGCTGATGTTGTTTTTCATTATTAACGGCATACCTTCTTCTTTATTATTAAATAAACATCCGATCATTTATCTCAAAAAATTGCATTTTTCTTTGAATACCAAAATAACACCTCTTGTTGGAAAACCCTATATAATAACCGAATATCAAGTCAAGACACAATAAAATGTCTTCATTTATAAGAAAAGTTTCTTATTATTTTTTATTAACTTCATAACCTAACATGATACACATATGTCAAAACCCCCCCCATAAACGAATTCTGCGCACGGGCCTGTTTTACGCATATATTTATTTTCATTGTAGTCATTTTTACTTTTTACAACTTTTTTACTAGCAGACCAAAAAAACTAATTAAATCCATTGAATTTTTGTTTTTCCGTAGTGCTACCACCTTATTAATTCGCCTTGGGCGACCGCTCAATCATTTTTTCTAAGGGCGATGTTATGCTGCCGGTCAAATGATCGTCGGTCACGTCACTTTTTACGCTCTCGTTTTAATTTCTCTACTCCGTGCCCAAAGCATGTTATGCTGACGGTCATTTGATCGCCGGTCACGACTACGAATTTCGGTTACTTTTACTACTTATTCCGCACTTTTTATTGGGGCTTTACTTTTTCACATACAATTTTCAATTAACATGTAAAATTCTTTTTCGCGCTTGCATCGGTCTGAATAGCACACATTTCTAAAGGGATTCCTACTGGAACATTGTTATCAGCGCCTCAGTATTTGATTGGGCCGAAATTTCTGGCATTCTGAGCTAATAATTTATAAATGAAATTAATATGCTATGTGTGTGAAAGTATCACAATATTTTTTTACCATTTAAATTTCCATATTTCTATCTTTTTCTCCGAAAACACAAATTTATACACACGCACCATTTTCTTGCTCATTCCATACACATTTTCATTAAAAGGGAACAAATTTGTTCCCAAAACACAACTATTGTGAATAATATCACGACGCAACACTGATTTGATCGTTTGATTTGGCATCGAAAGCCTCATTATCCGGTGATCGGTGCGGTCAAATTTTATCCTCTCGCTCGCTCTCCCAATTTTCTCTTTTACATTGAAACAACAACAATTTTATCCGTGATCGTGATCCGTGACCGGCAGCATAACATAGCCCTATGCAAATTTTGCCTGTCCACTTATTGTTCTTGTTTGTAAAATAGCAAGCGCGAGCCACCACCAACATACATGCCGAACATCGCTTCGTTGTCCAACAACCACAGTGTGTTGCATCACTGTTTCATACACCAGCATGCGATCAATACTTTTATCTGTTTGCTCTCCGTAAATTTGATTTCGCGCTCTCACAGCTTCTCATTTTACGCTCTCACGCTCTGTGCGTTCTCGTCCCCTTTACTGCTTCCCCCCGCATCCACAAACGGGTCGTACCGCTTGAACCCGCAAAGAAAATTTTCTTTACACCAGATGTGCATTGTGTATCGGCTGTCTTCTTAAACATCCCTATGCAAAGCAGTGATGCTCTGTCAGTACTGTCGTGATGCCAGTTAGGTATGTAGTCGTGATATATTGCATACATTTATGTGGCAGCACTGCTTTGTTTGTTTAACCCTTTACGGCTCAAGATCACCAATCTTAATGAAACCTGGTTGGATTGAAAGCTTTTTGAGAATAAAAAAACATTTGTTCCACGAGTTTTCAAAATTTTTATTATACAGTGGATAAGTGGAGAAAAAGCGGTTTGTGACATTTATGTTACATTGAGCTATAACGAGTACAAAACTTTAATATTCATTAACATTTCAAAGAACTCTGTTTTACTTTTAAAGTTTCAATGTTTTATGAAGTGTGGAAAATTTTAAAGCAATTATTGTGTTTATTATTATATATTTATTATATATTTTCATTGGCCAAAAGGTCTCACTCCCAATTACTTTCCAAAATTCAAAGGTCCGCAGAGTTATGTATAAGTGGGGCCCTGCGGACTACTCCCACTAATGCTTTGGATGTTGTGCTTCACCTAATCCCATTGGATATCCTGGGAAGGCAATTGGCCGCCAATGCTGCCATCAGGATGCGCGCTTCCGCGCAATGGAGAGTTGGGCGTTACGGGCACTCCTCTATTCTAAATTATTTCAAAGGCATACCTCAGAATGTTGACTACATGACACCCAGCCTGTCCTTTGATAAGGACTATCAGGTTGTTATCCCATCTAGGGCCGAATGGGAGCTGGGTGTTCCCCCTGCCAGCGGTGATGTCCATATCTATACAGATGGATCGAAACTGCTTGGTCAGGTGGGCTGTGGTATCTACTCAGAAGGATTAAACCTTAACTTAAAGCTCCGGCTGCCAGATTACTGTAGTGTCTTCCAGGCTGAGGTCACAGCAATCTGCGCAGCCTCCGATTGGCTCAGGGTAAACAGGGTATCGGCTACTGGTATCCTGATACTATCGGACAGCCAATCAGCTCTTAGAGCTCTGGATGCGGTCAAAATAACATCTAAGACTGTTCTCAGCTGCAGCAAATCTCTCAACGAGACTGCCAAGCAGCTTTATATTCGCCTATGCTGGGTTCCAGGTCATAGGGATATTCCAGGGAACTGTAGAGCGGACGAGCTCGCGAGACAGGGTACTACTGAGCAGTTAGGCCATGAGTTGACCACGCTCGGTGTCCCTCTTTTAACATGTAAGCTTCGTACCCATGCGAGCTCTATACACGATACGAATTTAAGATGGGTTGAGGGCAACACAAGCCTCCTTGCACGCCAACTTTGGCCAACCTTAAATCTTCGTCGTTCTAAAGAACTCCTCTCATTAAACAGAGCCCAGATCAGAACCATGATCGGTGTCCTTACGGGTCACTGCCTCATCGGCACCCACGCAAAAAGGA
Organism: Melieria picta; assembly: GCA_964056695.1. Classification (NCBI taxonomy): domain Eukaryota; kingdom Metazoa; phylum Arthropoda; class Insecta; order Diptera; family Ulidiidae; genus Melieria; species Melieria picta. The sequence continues at coordinate 90,213,756 of OZ057399.1, forward strand.
TGGGGCTGTTTTCGAACGACTTCTGTCGCAGCTGCTTGGACGAGGAGGAAGAAGAAACTATTCCTCACTTACTATGTAACTGTCCTGCTTTATCCAGAAGAAGGCTGACCTACTTAGGCAACTTCTTCTTCGGTAGTCTAGATGATCTAGCTGACAAGACCATACGCCGTCTACTAAGCTTCGTTAATAGCTCAAACTGGTTTAACGAGTGAGCGACACGATGCTCGATCTCATGTGGTATCACAATGGGCCGCCTGGCCTAAGTGTGCTCATCGGAGCAGCCACACACTACCTACCTACCTTGTGTTTATTATAGCATAAGGCCACTCTACACTTTTCACATAAAGTTTGCGAGACCCCTACGCATCCAGGGAAGCTTGCACCGAATCCTTTTTTCTGCCCATACCGGCCAATGTCCGATTTGATCATGTCTTATCGCAATCGGTGGAGTACTCTGCGCTGGCCCCTTATGTTTTTTAGCTTGGAGCTCGCGTGATTTTCATATTCTAAGGAATTATTGAATGCGTGGCGCCATGAGCGTCATACCATACCCTCCTACATTCGGTCATATCCTACACTGCTACACGAAGAAATTGAATAAAACATTCTTAGATCTGCATTCATCTGTTTTGTATTCATTTTTAATTTTTCTGATCATTATAACGGTTTGTAACAGAAATGTCACATTGCGCGGCACACAGCAAAAGTTGCCTTTGTTCCGCAATGTGACAGAAATGTTACAAACAGTAATTTCTTGATTTCACAAAAACTATCAAATTTTTTTAATGAATTCGAGCACATTATTTAAAGAGAAAGTATTCACCTGTTGTTTCGCACAAAAATAGTAATGAAAAATCACTTTGAAATATTTTTTTTATAAATTCAAGCTTCACGAAAATGCACTGTGATAATACTCACGATTTCTGACCACTAAATGAAAAATTTTACATTTTAACTGAACGGTTTCTATGTAGTATTTTTATATTACATGCACTACCGTATATAGGAGATGAACAAAAAACAAAAACAGAGTTTACTTGTTAACATTGCATTTTATTGCTATTTTAGTGGTTTGTTACAGATATGTCACGGTGCCGTAAAGGGTTAATGGTTCTGATGCAAGCAAAGACTGCGAAACAAAAATTAATATTGCAAACTTTCAATACTATTTTGAGTTCTACGAGAGTATGCGTCGAGCAGGCTTTTGGCATTTAAAAAAAGAAATTTCGCATCTTAAGTTACATTGATGTAAAAAAACATGAAACTAGTTAAGCATATAATAATTTCTTGTATGATTCTTCATAACATAATACTCGTAATAAGTTTCGAAGTTCCTGGAGAATTGAATTATAGGTATACTGAAAGTCAAACCAATTCCAGAAATGAAACTGTTAACAGCGAAATTTATGTCAATGCATCATGCATTCATGTCAATGCATCGTCGATAATAGTGATGCGTAGTTTGCGATGCCGATGCGATCGATTGCTGATTGGATGCGTTCACGAACACGATGCATTGTAACACTGTTGCATTTTTTGTTTATGAACATGATGCTTTGTACTGTTGCAAAGCAACTGACGTTTAAGAAGGCAGCCTGTTTGTTCTGTGCTCAAAGTTAAAATGGAACAATCCTCTCAACCATAGTGAAATAATTTATTTCACTATGGGTTTGACCAAAGACAATTAAACAATAAGATGTCTTACGTACATACAACCGAATGGCATAGGGCGAGCTCGAATTTGCAATATTTTTAATATCGAGAGCAAGCAAGCGTCGGTACAGTGAGAGCGTAATAATATTAACGCTCTCTGTTTTGCTCACACAAAGCACAACGGCTCCGATCGCTGCCAAGCAAAAGCAAAATTGTGTGCGCTCACTTGATACGCGTTGAAATCAGTGGCACAGGCAGGACTTCATTTTGGAGGGATATTTTAGTACTAATTCTTGTATTTGAGGGGTTTGAATCCCCAAATGTTGAAACAATCAACCACCAAAAAAATCAACACAAGAGCCACATAGAGATCACACGCATATTCATATCTTTGCCGACTGCAAGCAGAGAGGGTTGCTTTCGTGGCTTCATCTTTGCTCTCCGGATGTGGCTCTGCTGTAAAACCTTTCTCACTCTTATCGAAAAAGCCACGGCAAATTTTTGAAGCGCCACTGATTTGTATGAACGTGAGACATCTTATAGTTTAATTGTCTTTGGTTTGACTTATTATTATTTAAAAACATTTTTTTTTTTTAAATTAACAATTGATAAGACAACTAAAATCAGCAAAAACATACAGTGAAATCGTACAGGCACGTTGCATTACTGTTTTTTGTTAAATTTCTGAACTACTTCCGATTTTCGCAATGAAATACTCTGTTTCACAAAGAACATAGCAATTTAATTCATTTATTAACAAAACTAAAATTATTTCAATTGTAAAAACAAAAATAAATTTGTTTTAATACTATTATAAAAAAAGTTAACAGTCAGTAAAAATCGTACAGTGTACCGTGTTCTCAAAAAATTTATATAAAAAACATTTTTAAATTATCGAGTTATTGTTTAATATTTAGTTGGAAAATCTTTATTGTCTGCTGCAGCCTGTAGTCGTTTAGGCATCGATGCAACCAGTTTTTTGCACTAGTCTGGTGAAAAGCCTAACCTCTCCTCTTTCAGATCTGTTTCTAAGTCCCCAATATTAGATATCGAGCGACTCCATATATTTTGGTCCAAATAATTCCGGGCATGCTGAATTACATTGAAATCCGGTGATTGAGCGGGCGCTTTAAGAACTTTGGGGCAATTAAACAGCGTCCACATACCAGAAGCATGCGCGGTATGCTTTGGGTCATTGTCAGCACACAGTTTAAATGTGTTCAAAATACCCATTTTGGCACTTTGTTTAAGGTTATTCTTTAGTATATCTAAATACTTCCATTGATTCATGCGGCCATTTATAAAAACTAGATTTCCAACGCCAAGAGATGACATACTCCCCCACACTATTAATGAGTCTCCACCATGTTTTACTGTGGGTCGCAAATTTTTGAGATCCATTTCTGTATTTGGGTTTCTCCAAAAATTCACCTTACCATCCGATGTAAACATATTAAATTTTGATTCGTCTGTAAAAATTACGTCATTCCAGAACTCTGGGGGCTGTTTAAGGTACTCTTTTGCGTCGTTTTCGTCGTTTTCTTTTTCGCTTGTTGATGAGGGGTTGTTGCGTGCAGTGCGTCCATGGTAATAATTTTTTCTTAGAACTCTTCGTACTGTGGAGTCGCTCACATCCTTTTTTAGGTAAATTTTAAGGTCTGCGGCAATTTTAGGAGCGGAAATGCCTGGATTAGCTTTAACTTTCCTTATTATCCAACGTTCATCACTTCCAGTTAGCTTTTTCATTGACGATATTTTTTTTTATTTGTGACTCGGTTTTCTTTTTTATATCTCGAAATTATGTATTGAACTGCGCTTCGACTTCGATTAATAATGTTACGTAAGCGAACAGTGGGACGAACGGCACGTTCGTGAAATTGTTGCTTTGTTTATATTTATATTTGGCTGTTAACATTCATCGAAGAATAATTTCATATTAAGTTGAAAAAATTTATTGCACTATTGCAATGATGGGCACTACCAAAGTTAAGCATTTTGGTAATATATGCGGATGGAACGGCCTCGGTCGCCTCTTTAAGGAAGTTGTGCGTCGATGTTGGTTCCTCGGTTGGGGTGCGGTGATCGTTGCTGAAGCCGGCATACGCATGCTCGCCGTCCTTGCTGTTTCGAAATTGATATCGCCTTGGCGATCGCAAAACGATGCCAAAGCTCTCGCTGTTTTAAATTCTTTAGGAACGTCAAGTAATGCACTTCCTTCCAACCTAGAAAATATGCGTTTTGTTAATATTTCTTCTATGTACTGCAATACCACAACATTTTCAAAATAAGAGATACTCACTAAAGTTCCTGTTTTTTTGCGCACATTTTCCCACTGCACAACGCATTCCGACAGTAATTTTTATTTTCTATTTTGGAAAAACACGTTTTTAGACCAAATTTTTACAGGAAATGCCCTTCAATACTTACGTTAATTGTCAAAAATCACTTTTTGAGTTTAATATAGTAATATTAAGTAAAACTCGCGAAAAATACAAATGAAACCGTCGCGTCGGCCAATCAAATTTCGCTGTTTCAAATAGTTTTTGTAAATTGAAAGTCGTCGTCGTTTTTTTTAATTGTTCAAAAAGTTCTTGTTCTGTATGAGATTGGACTTTCCTTCAAAGTAGTTGTTTTTAGAAAGTTTCGAACCAAAAATGGTTATTTTAATTTTTGAAAATAGGTTTAGGTTATTTGGTTATATCGCCTGTCTATTTTTGCAGCTCACTGAAATTGTTACTGTACGTGAACGTGTTAATTATTTATTTTATATCACACATACATACATATGTGTCAAAAGCCTTTAAATGGTCCTTAAATCTTGAAATTTATGTATGAGTTCTTGATTTTGTTTATGTCGAATACATATTGTGGTTATTTTTGTTACATTTTGGTTATTTTTATTTTTTTCCTGGTTATAAATTTTTTCTTGTGGCAACGCTGGTCGTAATCTTGTATTCTTTCATTCATGGTTCGAACAGGCCAGCTGATTGAGACAACGTCGGGTGATAAATTTATGTTTCGTTCTAAAAGGTATCGACAAATAGTTTTTTCTCGTGACTAACTTCTTTCAATTCTGGTGCTAATTTAGGTTTCAAACAAAGCAGATATTATTCATACCAAAGTTTATAAATATTTTAGTGAATAAAATGCGTTCAATTAAATTATTAACTTCAATTCTACAATGAACGAAAATCACGTAGTTATCGATTACATTCACACACCGAGTGTGATCATTACTTATTTGTATTTATTATGCCCTGAACACATAGACGGCGGCAGCGACACGACTGCATCTGTCAAAATATAGAATCAGAACACTCGTATGGGAACGATTATTTTGACGACAGCATGACAACACGAAAACCGAACACAGATGTCGCTGTTGCCAAGCTTAGAGCTAGGCGTAGGCGACAAAACCAAAGCAATTGGTATCACTGCTTAGATTAGCAATATCGATTGCTTGTTTGCATGCTTTGCTGAGCTGCTTCAGGAGACAAATGCGTAATATACATATTGTTATGAAAATTAGTTCTTTAGGCTTCGTCTCTCTGGATTGTGCTTGAAAAATAAAACACACTTCAATTACTCAGCGCAAAACGCAGTCAAAAACCAACAATCACTTTATTTACAAATTTACACTTTGCTTGTATTTACACTTGCTATTACTTATTGGACTATTCCGTGTTTCACCTTTGCTTGTTCAAATCAGACTGTCCCCCTGCGCTGTACCCGGTTGCCTTTTATACTTGTCTATCGTGCCGATTGTTCTCGCCAGGGTCGTAGCCAAGGGAGGGGTTTAGGGTGTCAGAACCCCCCCCATAGCCTATAATTGGTCAACATTTTCAATCACTATGCATCGTATGTACGTTCCCACATTCGCAAAAAGGTCTTTTCATCTTTAAATATTTAAAAGAATATTAACAAAACCCTTTTTTACCGAAACTAATTTGTTTTCTTAGTAGTCACGTTTAGGCTTAGTTTAGTTCGTCGACCGGAATGTCCTTCAGGATGTCGGTACAAGCCTTTTGGATGGTTTCTACGTTCTCAAAACGCTTTTTTCATCGGCAAATGCATTCTTTGAAAAGGTGAAATTCGCACGGTGCCACATCATGTGAAACGAGGAGTGGTTGATGGGTAAAATTCGACTTTTAGTAAACAAAAAAACAGTTAAAACAAGTGTCAATAGATGGGATGACATCCTTCGATAGCCAAATGTTCAGTTAAAATGCGATAAATTTATGCTATGCTTAACCTTCGCCTTACTAAAGGTGATCCCAGGCACTTCCCCGGTAGTTTGAGTAAAACTCACAAAAAATATATAAATATTTACTAATTTATAAATTTTTTTCATACTTCAGTATTTAGTATCTTCCTCTGGCGATAGTTCGTATTTCGAAAAAAGGCCTAACTTTAATGATTTATTTTGAGACTATGGAAATATTAGAAGATTTCTTTCCAGAGGGTTTATTGAACACATAATGAGGTACGCAAAAAAAAATTTATCGTGACTTTTAATCAAAATGGCAACGAAAGCGCCTGGTACATGTATCTGGTACACAGGTACATTTGTATAAAAAATGACAAAATTCAAGTTTAAATATGAACAAAATTTAAAAAAAAATATTTTTTTCATGTTATTGAAAATTACCTTAAAATTTGTGCAGATATTAAACATGAAAATTATACCCACCCGGGTGGGTATAAGTAAAGCGAAGGTTAAATCCAATTTCAAGAATTTCAATGAAGATTTTGGCTAATCTTTTATGAATTACCGCCCAATTTTCATCTACGGTGATCGCGGATTCAGTTGGCTAACACGTTGGTCATCATTTATGTTCTGACAATCGTTTTAAATCGCTTTTACCACTTATGAACTCCACCACGGTATAAACAAAAATCACCATAAACTTGGTCCATCAATTTAAATGCTTCGTATAAAGTTTAAACATTTTTAAAACAATAGTTAATATTGGATCTTTGTTCGGTGCACATTTTTGTACGATGACACAAACATACTTCCACTTCAGATGCAATAACTTCGCTTTCAGTCCACCAAATTTCATGAAATTTTTACTAGAAATCAGGGAAAAAATTTAATTTTTTATGCATTAAGTCACATAAGCCGCAACAAAATGCCCTATTTGGAAAGTGCACTTTACTTTAAAAAACATGTAATACTACATGCAAAAAAAAATTTTTTAAAATCCTCCCCCCATGACCAAGTTCTGGCTACGCCCCTGGTTCTCGCACATTCCAATTGGACTATCTCTCGATCGTTCTCGCACATCCCATTACCATCGCGAGCCCTCCTTGCCATATTGAAATTATAGCAAGCCGGCCGTACTCTAACGTGCGTGCCTAAAAGTATGCCCGTAAAAGCATTCATGCATAGCACAGCGACAGGGTGCCTCATCGTTACAGTATGTTATTTTGGTAAATGCGTTAACAAAATTAACGGAAGATTTTAATTATTCATTGTTCAAATTCAATATTCCAAACAAATACAAACTTGTGAAAATTCAAGCGCCACAAAACATATGATTGTTGGGCTGCTGCTGCCGCCATCTTGTAATCACGTTGCCAACTACACCGCGACCATTGAAGCCGATACCATCTTGCGGTCGCATGGCCGCGACTCATTCCCATGCAAAATGTACTGGTATAATCAGTTAGGAATTCAAATCATCATACACGATTTAGGCTATAAAACCCAAGCACAGAGTGAAGGTTAAAATCCTGTAATCCCAGCACCAGCCCTGGGATTTCGGGGCTGCTAATCCTGGTTGTGTTAAGTAGCCTCGAAATACCGAGGCTGACGCTTCGGGGCCCGTGATTTTAACTTAATTTATTTATATCTGAACATATAAAGATTTTATACAATTAAAAAGCAATGCAACTAAGTTAATTCATAACAAACTAACTAACAACACTCACACAGTGTTCCTTTACGCAATAATACATTTACTAATAATACGAATTGCTGAATCGTGAACTTAGAACTTGAATGGCTTCGCCATTTAGTTGTGTATTTTTTCATCAAACTTTACAAGATGAGGTGTCCCGGAGTATTAAAGTTTAAAAATTGTACACAAAACCATGACTCTGATCTCCACAAACTTAGTTTTAAATTATTGTAAGTACATACTTTTCTTGAATAAATTAATTTTAATTGTTTTGTTTTCGTTCGCGATATTTTCATACGAATTTCATACAACTTTTGTTAAAATAATAACGTATTTAATATAAAATAGCGTGTTAAGTTACAAGTTTTCGGCACCCTCAAAGCAATTTGGAATTCCTCGATCATTACACGACGCACAAAATTAAAAATATTCAACTCCAACGCAAAATCCACTCTACTCTACGGAAGCGAAACGTGGAATATAACATCCTCGGATATTTAAGCCCTACAAGTTTTTGTTAACCGCTGCCTCCGCATAATTCTGCGCATCTATTGGCCCGACACTATCTCTAATACCAATCTGTGGGCCAAAACAAACCAAACACCAATGCGACTAGAAATTACAAAAAGGAAATGGGGCTGGCTTGGTCATGTCTTGAGAAAACCACCAAACGACATTACACGAAGTGCAATCGACTGGAATCGACAAGGCAGTCGGCGAAGGGGCAGACCCGCGCAAACCTGGAGGAGGAACCTAGAAGCAGATATAACAAGAATTAACAAAACCTGGGGCGAAATCAAGATGCTGGCGCTTGACAGAAATTAATGGAGGAAACTCGTTGCGGCCCTTTGTTCCCTCGCGGAACTTTAGGACTCTATATGTATATAACGTGTTATTTCATAAAATCGACCGCTTAACAGAAAATGTATGTGTTTATATAAAAAATTTGGCAAGCTTATATAATTATCTGCGGAAAAAGTTACACACTTCCCAGTATTGCCATTTTTAAATTCCGCGATCCGGGGGTATCCAAAATACTTCTGAATTGAACACCATGTAATACATGTTTTGCATTTATTGCCATGTGCATGCGAAAATTGGGCATGGTTAACCCTTAAGGCTTTATGGAGAAACGTGTTTTATGGGCTAATTGATTTCAAGCGTAATCAAGGTATTGAAAATTAAAAGTATTTGTCTTGAGTTTTTCAAGTTTTTCAGCGGTGTCAACAAAGGGTTAAGTTTTATATAAGAGGAAACTGTAAAAAACATGAATTAATAGGAATATTGACTTTAAGCTTGGTGAAAGTGTTTTGATGCAAAATAATTCGACGTGCGTTTGAAATGAATTATTGCTGTTGTTTTTAGTTAAAGTTTTGTTTTGTTCTAAAATGTTAATTAAACATGAGAAATAATATATTGTTTTCTCCGTACTTTACTTCATTCGAGTACAACATTACCCATTTTGGTGAAATGGGTTCCCAAATATAGAATGAATTAAATGAATTATTTGTTTTTTTTGTTTGTTTATTGGTCACACGACACTAAATTTTCAATATGGAATTATAAGTCGGACAGCATTGATATTAGGTACAGGGCCACCGTTTAGGTGTGTCGTTTCACTGGTAAAATTTCATAAGCGTTGGACAAGGTGCGTGGCACTTTTCAAGCGACCCAAATGCGTTGTTTTATTCATTTAATTTTTCTTCTCTTTTTGAAGTCTTAATGTTCATACAATCGCAAGCACTTTTATTGAGTATTTATGAAAGAACTTTCAAATATGCTTCCACGCGACGTTAACTTCACTTTCTCAGTGTAACAATGTGTATGCGTAAGTATGTACGTGATTCGACATTGTCGCGGTGCAGCGGCCAATCAAATAACAAGATCTGCTTGCTTCGCTCTTATTGGCTATTGCAATACAAAAGCTGGGTTGTGGCTACAGATTTAGGGTAGTTCGACAGTACATCACACGGTCCTGTATATATTTTTTTAATTTTGTTCTACAGTTTAAATTCAATTCTTCATCATTTCGTTACGCGCGGCTGTTGTGAAATACGAGTAGTTAACAAATAGAACTTGTGCGGTTCCGAAAGTAAATTTTATGAAATCTACATTTTGTCCATCGGTTAATAAAAGAAAATATATATGGAATAAACGAGTTAAAAATTGAATCTGAAAGATGTCTCGATATGACTCGCAAGTCTGCGGAGAGTCTCCTCCATATTTTAACAATGAAAATATATATTTTCAAAATTCACATGTGGCGGATGTATCTACAATAGATCGTATGTGAATAACGCAAAACAGTAAATTAAAAGAAATATAAATGTGGAATATAAAATATGCATATGTATCTACATTCATAAAACAAAATATCAATGTAGACTCAACAGCGACATTGGTTTTATTTTGTTCAATGTTCAGTAAAAATGCAATAAATTTATGCTATTGAGATGCTTAACCTTCGCCTTACTAAAGATGATCCCAGGCACTTCCGCTGCTATTTTGACTAAAACTCACAATAAATATATAATAATATATTAAATTTTTTCATTTAACCTTCGCTTTACTTATACCCACCCGGGTGATCTTTTTAATATTCATGTTTAATATCTGCACAAATTTTAAGGTAATTTTCAATAACATAAAAAATATTTTTTAAAAATTTTGTTCATGTTTAAACTTGAATTTTGTCAATTTTTATACAAATGTACCTGGGTTATCCTAGGCGGTTTCGCTACCATTTTGATTAAAACTCACGATAAATTTTTTTTCCGTACCTCATTATGTGTTCAATAAACCCTCTGGAAAGAAATCTTCTAATATTTTTCATAGTCTCAAAATAAATCATTAAACTTAGGCTTTTTTTCGAAATACGAACTATCGCCAGAGGAAGATACTAAATACTGAAGTATGAAAAAAATTTATAAATTATTATATATTTATTGTGAGTTTTACTCAAAATAGCGGCGGAAGTGCCTGGGATCATCTTTAGTAAGGCGAAGGTTAAGCATCTAAATAGCATAAATTTATTGCATTTTAACTGAACATTTGGCTATCGAAGGATGCCATCCCATCTATTGACACTTGTTTTGACTGTTTTTTTGTTTACTAAGTCGAATTTTAACCATCAACCACTCCTCGTTTTCACATGATGTGGCACCGTTCCAATTTCACCTTTTCAAAGAATGCATTTGCCGATGAAAAAAAGCGTTTTGAGAACGTAGAAACCATCCAAAAGGCTTGCACCGACATCCTGAAGGACATTCCGGTCGACGAACTAAACTACTCTTTAGACATGTTTTTAGAACATGCAAATCGCCTAAACGTGACTATTACAAAAACAAATTAGTTTCGGTAAAAAAAGGGTTTTGTTAATATTCTTTTAAATATTTAAAGATGAAAAGACCTTTTTGCTAATGTGGGAACGTACATACGATGCATAGTGATTGAAAATGTTGACAAATTATAGGCTATGGGGGGTTCTGACACCCTAAACCCCCGCACCCCCTTGGCTACGCCCCTGGTGTGCATGCTTCTGCGCCAATGACTATGTGACTGAAAGGGGTCACGGTTGTTAATTCGGTTAAACCAGTCGCCAGAGTTTCAAATCAAGTAATCCCAGAGTTGATTAGGGTTCGTAAAACAAATTCCCCATACAAAAGCCAGGTCAAGGGCTGCTTGTGCATTCCGAGTTTATTTGCAAATAAGATAATTTTTTTTTTTCTTTCATTTTGTAGTACGTTTATAGAAAATTGATTGCAAACAAACGTTGTTGTTGAAAAACTTCATAAGTATATTGAAACGTGTTTCAATATGATTTTACTTCAGTTTTTGCTGACTGCTCTCAAAGCCTTAGCGTTTGAATTGCTTGAGTTACAGCTCTGTGTTTGAAAAGAGTTCAACTTGCCATCACTGTTTCTTGCTGCACCAAAAACGGCAAACTCAATGAGACATGAACCGAACGAAAAAGCAACCGAATATCTGTTGACTTTAGCGTACGAAGTAGTGTCCGACCGAATATTCGGTTTCGGCCCAAATAAGTGGTTTCGGTTTCAGTTTCGGCCAAAAAATGGCCGAAGCCGAAACTTTCTAGAATATTTTTTACATTTTATTGTGTAGCAGATATATAGTGAAAGGAGGAATAATTTAGATGCCACCAATGTAAATGAACTTCCTTTTTTAGCATATAATATTAAATTATTTTATTTTGAATATTAGCGAGTAAGGTACGAAAGGGTGATTTTTTCATGTTAACGTTTTTTAAAAATGAATAAATTGTTTTTTTTTAATAAGTATTTTTTTATTTACGCTATGTTTGTTTGTTTGTTCTAAAATTCGTTTGTTGAAAAAATATGGTGAAGATATGGTGATTTTTATTTCAACTAGAAAGTTTCGGTTTCGGCCGAATATTAAAAAAAACCGAATATTCGGATTCGGCCCAAAAAAGTGGTTTCGGTCGGACACTAGTACGAAGTAATATACTTCTGCTTTTTTTGCACGCGTTACAATCAAAATTACTTAGACCAGTAAAACAAGGTGGTTTGCAATGCTATATTTACAGCAAATAAGAAAAGTTAGCACTTTAAGATGCAAACAATTGACTAGTAAGTGGTGCTGTCTGAATGTTTGTGTACGAAAACCTGTACACTATCAGACGATCGGAAACAGCAAAAAATGGTCTGAAAATAATTTCTCCTCTCAGATTCGCGTCACATAGTCACTGATCTGCGCCATAAAGGAGGATGGGCAGAAAAAGCGTCCTATAGAGTGCAAGTTTTATCGGTCGAGAGAGGTCTCTGCTACTCAGTTGCCTGCCGAGACCGTAGTAGCACCTATTGGCAAGAGTAATCCTTCGCTTTATCTCCAGGCTGATATCATTGCCTATGTTTATGGCGGTGCCAAGGTAGACGAATTCCTTGACAATTTCAAAAGTATACCTGTCAGCCTCGACGTGAGACCCTAGCCGCTGCGAGTCCCTGCATGTAGACAGCATATACTTCGTCTTGCCCTCATTTACCACCAGACCCATTTTGGCAGATTCTTTTTGGATTGCCGCAAAGGCAGCGGTGACATCTCGCTTGTTACGCCCGATGGCGTAAATGTCATCGGCGTAGGCAAGGAGCGTGACACTTTTGTTCAAGATTGTGTCATTAAGATGTACACCGTCCTTGCGCAGAACACTCTCCATGGTGAAGTTGGATAGGTCGCATGACAAAGGATCGCCCTGTCTGAAGCCTCGAACGGTATCAAACGGGTCGGAGAGGTCACTTTCAACCTTGACGGAGTTGCGTGTATTGTTCAACGTCGGTCTGCAAAGCCTCACGAGTTTTGCAAAGATACCAAGTTCAGACAATGCGGCATATAGGCGATCTCTCATCGGGCTGTCGAATGCTGCCTTGTAATTGATAAAGAGATTGTGGGTATTGATTTGATTCTCATGGGTCTTCTCCGGAATTTGGCGTAAAGTGAATATCTGGTCGATATTTTACTTACCAGTGGCGAGTGGCTTTAATCCTTCACATAATACGCTCGTCAGGACCTTATACGCGATGGGAAGTAGGCTGATACCCCTGTAGTTGGCGCATGTTTTTGGGTCGCCTTTCTTCAACATAGGGCAGAGGACACTGAGGTTCCAATCGTTGGGCATACATTCCTCCAGCCATATTTTGCAGAAGAGCTGATGCATGCCCCTAATTAGCTCACTGCCACCGGCCTTGCACAATTCTGCTGGTAGCCCGTCCGGCCCTGCAGCTTTATTGTTCTTGAGTCCAGCGACCCGGACCTCGTCATAGCTTGTCAGTCGCACGTCCATACCGTCGCCGTCGATTGGTGGCGTCTGCACTTGACCACTGGCGATATTGTTCTCTTCGTCGCCTGCGAGCAGCTTGGTGAAGTGCTCCTCCCACAACCTCAGTACACCCTGCGCATCTGTAACCAGATCCCCGTTTTCGCGTCTGCAGGAAGAACTCGATGCTTTTACTTCATTTAAAAGACTTTGCGATCTGATCGGTGGCCGGTTCTCAATTTTGTGCAATGATTCAGCATTCATTCGGGATAGCATAGTTTCTACCTCTCCCAATTCTCCCACAATTTTTAGAAGCGTGTGTATTGAAGTATGCGTGAACCTTTACCGAACCTGTATCTATACCCACAATCAGGTAGTAACTAAGTTTTTCGGGGACAAGTCCAATCTCCACACTATATGAGTGTATGTGGCCCCAGGTCGATATTTCTAGTTCATCGTTCTGGGCTCGCAGCATGGTGAATATTTCGTATGGCTTCCGTTATTTTTCAGGAATCCAGACCAACTACTAAAGTCTGCTTACCTCCTCACCAATTGGAACCTTTAAAAAGTTACAGAAGATAAGCCGGAGCACTGCGGTCTTGCGCGGTCTTGGTCCATTTTCTCATTCCTACCACCTTCATTCCTTTGCTCTTGTTCTTCCCAATCGGTACGAACTAATTGTTTATACCAGTAAAACATCCTTTACCGATGATTCATCCTCCGTCCAAAGATTGCGTGTTCGACGAACTAATCGTTCTAAGTAAAAGCCCCTGTATTCGCATTTCTAAGCCCTATGTCCAGTTGCGCACACAGGATTTCATTTGGGGGGATTTACGTACAACTTTTTAGGCCTTTTGAGGGGGTTTGAACCTCCCCTGGGTGCGCCACTGCCTGCGTCGTGCATTCTTCCCCACCAACGAAATCCTTGACTCCAGATACACAGCACTTGACCACGAAGACCATTGCAACTGTAGAAAAATATATTTATTTGCCCATATTGGTCAAGTGTACGTGACACCTCGCATATAAATTCAATAACTATTTTACTCATATTCTTTAATAAAATACTAAAAAGTACCTGAAGTGCTTACGCACCTACATTGTACGAGTATAATTGTATAAAATACATACATAGTTATAAATAGCTTGATTTACACAAATGAACATGGTTTTGCTAACAAACAATAATTAATTTACCTATAAACGTTTTTCGACCTTACAAACCTTACAAACTTTTTATACATTTTTTCTTTAAATTTAAGTATGTCGTATTTTTAGAAAAACATCAAGCAAAAACAAAATGTAATCCAAAAAATTTTGAACTTAGTCCACTAAATCTGGCAAACACAGGCCAACAATCAATACCTAATCCAGGATCTGTTTTACACTGTTTCAACACTTCTTTTGCGTTACAATTGTTGTAATTTTTTAACCCTTTGTTGCATGACGTTGCATACGATATATGCAATGTTAACTTTTCATAGATTTGGAAACTATTCTATGCAGCATTTGACAGTCGTTCATTCTTCAGTTGTATCTTTTATGTTAAAACGTTTGAGACCATGGCAAAAGAGTCGAAAAAAACAACAAGTATTTCGATTTGATGAAATATTTTTGGTTATTGATGGCGATGGTGATATGGTCGATGTCGCTCATCTGTTTAGTGTGTTGAATTACGAGTATACAGTGACGAACGACCTAGTTCGACTCCCCGCAGTAGCCAACACTAAAATATAGATAAAACCGATTTTCTTCTTCTTTCATAGATACAGGAACTCAACAAAATTGCATTTTTACCTCCACAACTTAACAAGCAATAATATGGCAAACATATTTTTTTCTTCATGGAAATGAAATCATGCAATGAAGGGTTAAATTGCTTTCAAAAGTGTGATTTGAAGAAGTTTCTGTATCAAAATGTAAGTGTCTTTAAGTTTTTGTCAAACAGTTTCTGGGCCTGGGGCCTGATGAAATTGCTTGCACAGTAGCAGTCCTAATTAGTCTACATTTAAACGAGCCTTGCGGTTTAGCAAAGCGAGAAGAGGACTTTTCGCATTTAATGTGCCATTGGCTCGCTCTGGACCGCAGACCCCTGTTTTTGCACTTTGCTTAACCCATTCGAGACGACGATTTTTTTCGAACACGGTCCCCAGGAGCGAAATGTTTTTCTTTGCCTTCAGGCTTTGGAAAGCCTTCAGATAATTTTTAGATTTTTTGGTACACAGTAAAACCAATGCCAAATTTTGTTTTCCTGTACTTTACAGATTTCATTAGTTCCAGAAAAATCTTATTTTGACGACTAGTTTACTCAGAATAACTGATAATTGCACATTACTGTTATTGCACACACGGTGTGCAGGCTGTCTTATAGCCTCGGAAATCCATTGCACACACGGTGTGCAATCGGTCTCGAATGGGTTAAGAAAACAGCAGCGGTATTGTGAAATTTTATCTGCTTTAAGATAATATCAAAGGCAGATTTCTTTTGTTAGCGCAGAAGCAGTTTTGAAACCTGCAATTTTTACTATGCAATTTTTGAGAGCTTCTATTTTTTCGCTGTAAATTTTGCAAAACGGTTTTTAATTACGAAATATTTAATAAAAGAACTTTAATTAAAAGTAATGTTTACCGCGCAGTTCACTTTGCGGTCGTTATTACAGGTAATTAAAGTTTTCTTTAACAAGTCAGTAGTTTATACGAAAATGCAAGATATAATCGAAAACAATTTTCTTATTGCATAAAATATAGACTGCTGACAATCGTTGGTGTGGGCAGGTATATTTCCTGCTTAAGCATTAAAAAAAATTTCCCCACTTTGACAAAAAAAAAATATACATTTATATTAAACAATTAATGCGGGCATCTCGCGTGCAACTCTTTTTGAACATTGGTTTAATAGCAAGAAAAACAAAAGAAAATTTAAGAGTTTAATGAGCTTTTAGGTAAATAAAATGGTAAATAAATACTAGTTGCAATAAAACAAAAAAAAATCACAATTTTCTTAATACAAAATATAATTAATTTTTTTACTTCATTGCCATTAATAGGAAGCAATGTTTTACGAATTTGAATTAAGTGTCCCCAGATTGGCGAAACCGTACACTGTGGGACATTAAAAAAATTCTCATTGCGTTGAACCGCATAACTCATCAGTGGATCATTTAAAACTAAATAGATTTCATTATAAGTTTCATCAAAAGCGTCTGAAATTTTGCTATTTTAGAATAAGTTAAAATTTTAAAAACTCCACAGCATTACCTCGTATTTTACGTAAAGAAAATGTGTGTAAAATTTCAAAAGATTTAATACAATAGATTTTGAACTAGAGAGTATGAGTATGTCGCTCGTAACCGGACCGAAGAAGCGGAGACTACAACTCCATATTTCAGTTAATTTTGTTCCACAATAAAAATTAAAAAAAAAAGCATATAAATACTGTAACGATGAGGCACTCTGTCGCTGTGCTATGCATGAATGTTTTACGGGCATACTTTTAGGCACCACTTTAGAGTACGGCAGACTTGCTATAATTTCGATATGGCAAGGATGGCTCGCGATGGTAATTGGATGTGCGAGAACGGTCGAGAGATAGTCCAACTGGAATATGAGAGATCAATCGGCGCGATAATCAGACAAGTATAAAAGGCAGCAGCATACAGCGCAGAGGAGGAGTCTTATTTGAGCAAGCAAAGGAGAAACATGCAATAGTCGTAGCAAATGTGAAGATAAGCACAGTGTAAATTTGTAAATAAAGTGACTGCTGGTTTTGGAATGCGTTTTGCGTTGAGTAATTGAAGTGGTTTTATTTTCAAGCGCAATCCAGAGATACGAAAGCTAAACTCATTTTCGTAACATTTGGTGTCAGAAGTGGGATTGTGCTACTGAAAATAAACAAAAAAAAAATAAATAAAATTATAAAAACGCAGACATGGTTAAACTCGAGCTTCTGAAGGTGGACCAGCTGAAGAAGGAGCTGGCTGCCTGGAATTTGACGACTGCTGGCGGAAAGGTGGAGTTGCAGCTGCGCTTGCGAGAGGCATGTGAGGCACGAGACGTCGATTTTACTGCGCACGAGTTCGGAACGCAGCAGCTAGAGGCGTCGGCCAAGGTGGAGGAATCGCCTGCTGGAGCTGCGTCGCTGCAGAATACGGCTGCGCCACTACAAGCGTTGGACATGAGCCAGCTAATGGTTGCACTTAAGGGCATGTTCGAGACTTCCAACCATGAAATTTCGGCGCGAATGGAAACGGCGAATCAAGAAATGGCAGTGAAACTCGAAGCTACGAATCAGGAAATAGTTAAAATGGAAGCGGCGACCCATGAAATATTGGCGCAGGTGTCAGCGAAACTCGGGAACAAGTGCAGAATACCACACCCTCTTAAAAAAAAAAAATTTTTTTTTGGCCGGAAAGAGGGGCATTTTTATAGTCTAACAAACTTAAAATTTTGCTGCGGAAACAATTACAGAGGGCGTGGTCCGCCCCCAAAGTTTCAGTTATATATCCGAATTTCTCAATAAATAACCAACCGATCCTAACAATATAGGTGTCATATGAAAGGTATTTTTTCCCCCTTTCGATTGATGTATAACATTAGATATGTTATATCTACCAACAATGAGTTATAAGCGAAAATTTGTTTTTTTTACATAAATTAAAAAAAAAGTGATTTTTTTCTCGAAAAAATACGTTATTAAGCTATTATAAGTTTGTTACCATATTATAGCCTGTGAAATTTCCTTTACAATGAAATATAAAAATGTACAGTTTTATGTTTTTAAGTATTTTTTTTTTAATTTTTTCTAACTTGTCTCTTGGTCTTTTCTTGGCAATAAGTTTTTCCCAGGTGGCCGGCCTTCGGCCGGGCGCTAAAAAAATAACCCTCATGGGAGTTACCACCACATGAGGCAACAGTAAGATGTGCACAGTATTTTTTGTTTAAATCCATAGTTCCAAGCCATAGTTTTCTTGGCATTAAGTTTTCCCCAGGTGGCCGGCCTTCGGCCGGGCGCTAAAAAAATAACCCTCATGGGAGTTACCACCACATGAGGCAACAGTAAGATGTGCACAGTATTTTTTGTTTAAATCCATAGTTCCAAGCCATAGTTTTCTTAGCATTAAGTTTTTCCCAGGTGGCCGGCCTTCGGCCGGGCGCTAAAAAAATAACCCTCATGGGAGTTACCACCACATGAGGCAACAGTAAGATGTGCACAGTATTTTTTGTTTAAATCCATAGTTCCAAGCCATAGTTTTCTTGGCATTAAGTTTTCCCCAGGTGGCCGGCCTTCGGCCGGGCGCTAAAAAAATAACCCTCATGGGAGTTACCACCACATGAGGCAACAGTAAGATGTGCACAGTATTTTTTGTTTAAATCCATAGTTCCAAGCCATAGTTTTCTTGGCATTAAGTTTTTCCCAGGTGGCCGGCCTTCGGCCGGGCGCTAAAAAAATAACCCTCATGGGAGTTACCACCACATGAGGCAACAGTAAGATGTGCACAGTATTTTTTGTTCAAATCCTTTCATTGCAGAATATCGCTCTTAAGCAAAACCTTCATAAGCGCCATATCAATACGGTAAACAGGTGCTTTTACCTCAACTTAAATTAAAATATAAAAGCGAAATAACATAGTTTTTGAATGTTTTATATTTCACTGTAAAGGGAATTTCACAGGCTTTAATATGGTAACAAACTTATAATAGCTTAATAACGTATTTTTTCAAGAAAAAAATCAGTTTTTTTTTAATTTATGTAAAAAAAACAAATTTTCGCTTTTAACTCATTGTTGGTAGATATAACATATCTAATGTTATACATCAATCGAGAGGGGGAAAAAATACCTTTCATATGACACCTATATTGTTAGGATCGGTTGGTTATTTATTGAGAAATTCGGATATATAACTGGGACTTTGGGGGCGGACCACGCCCTCTGTAAATGTTTCCGCAGCAAAATTTTAAGTTTGTTAGACTAAGAAAATACTCCTCTTTCCGATAAAAGGAAAAAATATTTTTTTTAAGAGGGTGTGGTATTCTGCATTTAAGCCGAAATCCCCAACAAGCTAAGTGTGAAGGTGGAGCACCTGGGAACTCGAGTGGAACATTTGGATAAACGAGTCGACGACCTGGATGATTCCCTGAACAGACCAGTTGACAATCTGGAAGATTCGGTGAACAGGAAAATAGACGAGCGTCTTAGAGAGATACAGCTGAAGGGTGCAGTCAATTCAGGAAAGTTTAGAAGTACCTACTTATGATGGTACTACGTCGTTCGACACAATCAAACTTCAATTCGATATGGCTGCTTTGGAGAGTCAGTGGACCGATGTTAGGAAAAGTCGGAGACTGATACTGGCTCTAAGAGGTCCTGCGGCTGAGGTAATAAGAACAGTTCCGGAAGGTTTGAGAGGTGATTACGAGACCGTCATAAGGGCGCTGGCAGCCAAATACAGTCACGAGCGCAACAAAATGCTGTATTACTGCGAGCTGAAGAACCGGACCGGAGAGGTGGAGACTACAACTCCATATTTCAGTTAATTTTGTTCCACAATAAAAATATTGTGCATTAATTTAAAAAAAATTAAAAAAGCATATAAATACTGTAACGATGAGGCACTGTGTCGCTGTGCTATGCATGAATGTTTTACGGGCATACTTTTAGGCACCACTTTAGAGTACGGCAGACTTGCTATAATTTCGATATGGCAAGGATGGCTCGCGATGGTAATGGGATGTGCGAGAACGGTCGAGAGATAGTCCAACTGGAATATGCGAGATCAATCGGCGCGATAATCAGACAAGTATAAAAGGCAGCAACGTACAGCGCAGAGGAGGAGTCTTATTTGAGCAAGCAAAGGGGAAACATGTAATAGTCGTAGCAAATGTGAAGATAAGCACAGTGTAAATTTGTAAATAAAGTGATTGCTGGTTTTGGAATGCGTTTTGCGTTGAGTAATTGAAGTGGTTTTATTTTCAAGCGCAATCCAGAGAGACGAAAGTCTAAAGAACTAAACTCATTTTAAACAATACTCTTAAAAGAGTAAATGGTGCTAATAGTAAATCTCTTAAGAGAGAAAAATTATTATTTTTTGTTTAAGAAACAGCAATTCCGACGTTGTGATTCAATATTCTCATTTCTACGATACTCCTTTTTTAACGTTGCAATGTTGAATTTACGACGGCAAAGCTTCTGTTATACTGTGGCACAAAATATGATTGCAAAATGTGGAGACCATCAGAAACAATTGCGGATTTAAAATACTGTACTATGTATTGCACATTAGTGCAAACTTATGAGTAATAGAAAGTATCTGTTTCGACTAATTAGAGATGTATTCATTGATTGGCTACTTCGAGATATCTAGCTTACTTATTAATTTTTGTGTTTATATACAGAAACGTGGAATGCTCAGTATTGCTCAGACGCAAGCAACAATCAAGATTACAGAATTTCGAATACAAAATGCTTGAGTGCAAACGCTTTCTATCGTTCACCGAGTTATTGTCCTGGATCATCGTCGGACTTAGATGGTAAGAAATACTATACCGAGCTCTTTTTATGTATGTATACACATGCATATGCGAAGCGTTATGACTAGGGAGCAGATTTTCATGCACTAAACAATTAAAAATAAGCGCATATGATATGCTTCTAAAAAAATATAGCAAATGAACAAAGGCTTGAAATTAGAATTCACGTTGAACAAATTCGAATTACTACGTTTACCAAGTAAAACTATAACACTATGCGACACGAAAAATTCACCTAAAAAATAAAGTGACTAGACTAACTTTGGGTCGCTGAACACGAAACTGAAAATCAAAAAAATTTTTAAAGAGCGTTTTCGAAAAATCTTCTCTTTTTCCCTGTTGTTTCAGTTATGAGCACATATCTCGTAAACGAATCATCCGACTAACACAAGTGGTCCGTCGATAATACCTTAGCCTTTGAGCGATATATAGATTGTCCAAATCAGATGAGATTTGGTGAAGGTACTGATAGTGAAAGTTAAAAAAAAATGAATTTTTCGACCATTTTCAAAAATCATACATTTTCGAATGTTTTTTATATATACTACTGTGTACAAAGAATACCCGGAATTTGTTTATAATTCAAAAAATCTTTATTTATTCTTCCAAATCAATTTCATCGCCTTCAAAGTAGTCCCCCCCCCCCCCCCGATGCAATGCACTTATGCCAACGGACTTTCCAATCTTCGAAGCATGCCAAATAGTCACCTTCCGGTATGGCCTTCAATGCGCGCGGCGATTCACGTTGAATCTCTTCAATCGATTCAAAACGGTGTCCTCGAAGTGGTCTTTTAAGTTTGGAGAATAGCCAGAAATCACAAGGAGCTAAATCAGGCGAATACGGTGGCTGTGGAACGATATGAGTTGGCGAAATGCTCACGAAGAACCAATGCCGTGTGAGATGGTGCATTATCGTGATGCAAAAACCAAGAGTTGTCTCTCTATAAATCCGGCCTCTTTTTGCGAATAGCTTCACGCAAACGACGCATAACGCTCAAGTAATATTCCTTGTTGACAGTTTGGCCCGGCGGAAGGAACTCATAATGCACAACACCACGATAATCGAAGAAATCGAATTCCGGGTATTCTTTGTACACAGTAGTATAATAAATTATCTCCTTTTTTTAATCTAAGAGGAAAGATATATTATTTGTGTTAATATTAAGACTAACTTCAATAGAATCGAAAGAAAAATTACAAAGTTATGAAGCATTGGGTGTGATGATAAATGAAAGAATGAAACCACGTTTTTTCGAACCACGTTTATTGCCGGACCACGTCACTCGCTTGTGCCCAAAAATGAAGTGAGCGAGCGAATGTCAGCGAATGATAGTTACAGCGAAGAGCAAAGACATTGAACAGGTAGTTACAGTAGCGACAACAAAATTACATAGAAAGAATGTAAAGATTAAATATAAGGATGGCACAGTGGTTTCCGTTCACGAACATCCCGGACGCCACTGAAACAGCGTTTCAGAATAACGGCAGTACAGCGAGCTTGGTTATAGGTCTAGTCAATTCCCTCCGAGCAGTACGAAGCCTGACGGCGCGTATGAGGCCATCAGCGCCTGGGTAGGTCTCGAGCACCTTACCCATAGGCCACATTGCGGGTGGTGTGTTGCCATCCTTTAAGACCACGACGTCGCCAACAGACACGTTTGGAGTGCGCCGGTTCCATTTCGGTCGATTCTGAAGCGATGTTAAATACTCTTGATGCCACCGTCGCCAGAAGCCCTGATACATATTTTGGATTTGCTGCCAGTAATCAAGCTTGTTCTCGCTGACGTCCTGCAGGCTACCTTCAGGTACCATAGTGAGCGGTCTGCCTAGTAGGAAGTGAGAAGGAGAAAGATAGTTAGTGTCGGTGTCTGATGCGACACCCAATGGCCGCGAATTCACGACAGCTTCAATCTGGATCAGAAGTGTATTCATCTGCTCGACGGTGAGTACGGCGCTTCCAATTACGCGGCGCATATGAAGTTTTACAGAGCGCACTGCTGACTCCCAGATACCGCCCCAGTGGGGTGCATGGGGTGGAATGTAATTCCATCGGATTCCGTCCATAGCTAAGGATTCGGCCACGATGTCATTATGCTTTTGCGACCTTATCGCTTGTTGCATCTCGTTCAACACACGAGAGGCACCAAGAAAGTTGCGTCCGTTATCGCTGAAGATCTGCGTGCATTTGCCTCTCCGTGAGACAAACCGTCTTAGTGCGGCTAGAAAGCACTCTGTCGTTAAATCCGTGACTAGCTCGACGTGGATGGCGGAGGTTGCAAGGCACACAAATATGCAGATGTAGCCCTTTGTCTGACGTGCATTCCTACCCCGATACAATTTCAGTGGGATAGGGCCTGCATAATCGCACCCGGCGTGTTGGAAAGGAAAGGCCTGTCGTACGCGTATATGCGGCAGATCCGCCATCAGCTGTTGCGTCAATGTCTGTCTTTGGCGAAAGCATTTGAAACAGTTGTGTGTAATTTTGCGAATGAGATTTCTTCCTCCCAATATCCAATATCTTTGACGCACAATTACGAATAGCGCCGATACGCCTGGGTGAAGATGTCGATCGTGCTCATCCACAAGCAAAAGATGCGTTACCCTGTGCTGTTTAGGTAAAATTATTGGATGTTTTCCTTCCATATCTAGCGCGGAGTTAGAAATGCGTCCACCCACTCGAAGAAGTTGATGTTCATCCAAAAATGGTGTTAGCCTTAGTAGTCTGGAGCGAGGGTGTATTTCATTGTTGCGCAGTAGAGATTTCCGCTCCTCTTTAAAACAGTCTTGTGCATGACGAAACAATTTCCTGCGCGCACAGGTGATCTCGTTAAAGGTTAGGCTGACCGAGGGGTTGTCGGGTGTAAGTTTTCTGCATCGATGAATAAATCGAATCACGTACGCCATGGTGCGAAGTACTCGTTGCCACGACGATGAGCGATCAAGCAGCATGCTTATTGGGTCGCACAGCTCACTTTCAGTAGCTAGTAAGTTGATTGTGCCACTCTTGACTTCTAGAGCAGCTTCACACCCTGTAGAAGGAACAAATGAATTACTTTTGCGTAGAATACCTTCTAGTGCATGTTGATTCTTTAGCCAGCGAGGCCCACTCCACCAAAGCTCGAAGTTGAGGAGATCCGCTGCCGGCATCCCACGGGAGGCGCAATCTGCAGGATTCTCTGCTGATGCTACATGGTTCCATACGCTCCGCGGTAGAGTGTCCAGTATTTCGCTCGTCCTATTCGCGACGAAAGTCTTTAGCTTTACTGGAGGGATCGAAAGCCAAGACAAAACCACTGTAGAGTCACACCAGGCATACACAGTGGCTGCCCGGTGGGGTAGTGCTTCAAGTATAAGCTTAGCGAGACGCGCTAAAAGAAGCGCGCCGCATAACTCCAATCGCGGCAACGACACTGTCTTCAACGGCGCAACGCGTGTCTTTGCTGCTATCAACGATACAACGACTTCTCCACCTTTGCTCTTCGACCTGCAGTAGACAGCAGCTGCATAGGCCTTGATTGAAGCGTCCGAAAAACCGTGGATCTCCAATCCGTCCAAGGAACTGGGAACAAACCGCGGTAGTGACAGAGCCGCTACGTGGCAGAGATCGTGGCGGTACTGCGCCCACACATTAGCTAGTGCTTGAGGCAATGGCTCATCCCAAGTCAATTTTTGCAGCCAAAGCTCCTGGAACATAGTTTTAAAGCGAACGATGACGGGCGCTGAAAATCCGAGGGGGTCGAACACCCGTGAAGCATCAGACAAAACCTGTCTTTTGGTAACGATAGATGTATGCTCCACGCGAGTTTTGTAGGCCAGCGTATCTTCCTTAGGTCTCCAATATAGCCCGAGTACCTTGGATATTTCCTCCGCAAACATCTCATGTTGAATAGAAGGGTCAGTCATGATGACCGCTGAATTGGACATCCATTTCCGTAGCTCCATGCCGGCGCAGGTTAGCAATTGTATGAGTTCGTTGCGTTTATCGATAAGCTCTTCCTCTGATGAAGCACCCGTTAGAACATCGTCGACGTAAAAATCTTCGAGCACCACTCGGCTGGCGCTAGGGAATTGATGTTGGTAATCACGCGCTAGCTGCTCAAGCACCCTTACGGACAAAAACGGAGCACAGGCCGTTCCATAGGTGACCGTGCACAACTGGTAGTGCTTCAGCGGCTGATCTGGGCGCTCTCTCCAAAGGATTCGTTGAAAATCACGATGATGTTCAGACACCCATATCTGTCGGAACATTTTGACAATGTCCGCTGTAAATGCAAAACGATGAAAACGAAATCTTAAACAAACGCCAAATAGATTGCGTTGAATGCTCGGCCCGATGTGCAGCGCGCTGTTAAGTGACACTCCGCTCGCATCTTCAAATGCTCCATCGAACACGACTCTCAACTTCTTGCCAAGAACTGGATGATGTGGCAGATAGAATACATGTCCATCGTTGCCAGCACGGTGTGGGTGCTGGATCTCCCTCATATGCCCTAGTGCTTCATATTGTTGCATGAAGTCCGTGTATTGGTCCTTCAGGTTTTTATTTTTTGCCAACCGGCGCTCGACGGCATGAAAGCGCGAAAGTGCCCCCCGCAGGGTGTTTGCAAAACGTGGGTTGTCGTCCTTGAACGGTAGATCAACGCAGTATTTACCATCTGCATAACGCGAGTGAGTACTCTGAAAGTGTTGCTCCACGAAAAGATCCTCAGATTTCGTGGGCTGAAGACTACTGAGCTCCTCTATTTCCCAGAATCTTCGGAGCGAACCATCGGTGTCGGTCACGGTGACGAATGATGAGGTGGAAGAGGTTTCTTCCCAACCTGCTATAGAGGTGACGATCCAACCGAAAATTGAAGAAACAGCAAAGTAGTTGCCGCTAGCGTCGGCCAATTTGTTGCCTGTGAACACATCCCAAACATGTAGTGCTCCTAATAAGATGTCTACTGATGTCGAAATATTGAAAGTTGGGTCAGCCACTTCAAGTCCCTGAAGTTGTTCTTCTGAATCAATGTTGATTGTTGCCACAGGAAGATTTGAAGTTATGCTATTCAGAACATGTACCAGGGCGGCGAGCGTGTGCTCGGACACACGGGACTTGAGAGTAAGCGTGAAGCAGCCACGTGTTGCTTCAGCTTTCGAAGAGGCGATTCCCCTAACCGCAATTTTTGAAGGAGAGCGTTGTATTCCAAGTTTCTGGGCACAGCGCTCAGATATGTAGGATAGTTCAGATGCTGAATCAACCAAAACCCGACAGGGTATAAAGTAGCCTTGCGCTGTTCGAACATCAACGAGGGCCGTGGGTAATAACGCTCTAGAGCGTCCTTGCCATGGAGGTGAAATCGCCGCATGGTGTTGCGGCGAGACAAAGGCGAAGATTGGCCGCGCCACATGCGCAACAGTGTGCCAAGGCCTGCTAGCAGTTGAGGTGCTAGCCGCGGGTGTGAGGGTTGGAGTTGCTCCAGAAGCAAATGTGGAAGACGCCTGAGGTACACTGACTGCTGGCTCGTCTTGCGCAGGATGTAGCGTGCTATGTTGTCGTCGGTTACAAAGTCGGCAGCGAAACTTGGAGTTGCATGTGCTTGAGGTGTGGCCTGAACGTAGGCAGTTGAAACACAAGGATTTCTCCTTGGCGAATAAGCGTCGATCATCAACCTGGAGAGCTTCGAATGCTGGGCACTTCGCAAGTGCGTGATCTGCTGCGCAACACTTTGCGCATTTCTGAGCTGCCCTCGAACCATCCATCGAAACAAGAGAACGGGACGTTTCATGGCGTGACCTACCCTGTGAAGAAATTGAAGTCTTAGAATTAAAGGTAGACTTGTGCTGTGATAACTCAAGCTCCTCGCAACGGGAATCCAAGAAGTCAAAAAATTCGATGATAGTAGGCGCGTTGTTGTCTCGGCTTGCCTCAATCCACTTGCGTCGTGATTCTGGGTCAAGTTTTGACTCCAGCAGGTAAATTAGCCAGCAATCTCGCTCGCTGTGCGCGATTGCATCCAAGCCCCTGATGACCTCATTGGCTCCGTCTGAGATCTTGCGTAGTACTGCTGAGTTTTCCACGGATGATGACGGCAAAGCCATGAAGGTGTCGATGAAAGATGCAACGATATGACGCGGTCGGTCGTAGCGATCGTTTAATCGGACCCAGGCGGTGTCATAAGCCTTATCCGTGACTGGAATGTGTGATAATGTCTGTGCGGCATCCCCCTTGAGCAATGATTTTAGGTAATGAAACCTTTGAGTATTAGTGAGGTTATGTTTCGAATGAATCGCACTGATGAACAGATCTTTAAACGACGGCCAGGCCTGGTATTGGCCGGTAAATGGCGGAATTGCGATTTTAGGTAATTCATTTTCCCTCATCGCGCTGGCTGCTGTAGATGCTGCAGACATTTGTTGGAAAAACTCAGCTTGTTGATCAGCCAGCTTTGCAATGGACTCGTCTTGCGCCGGTCGAGTCGGCGGTTGCAGCGAATTATGTAACTTATGCAGCCGACCACGTGCTGCCAACACCCTGTCTTCGTAAACTGCAAAATCCACATTAGGATCATCGTAGTCAGGATCATCGCTGAATTTGTACATTGCGGTGCTGATGACACTAAACTCGCTCCATAGCTCCTGCAGGCGTTCCAACCGAGTGACCACATCCTCACATGTGCAGTCAGCCGGTGGTTTCTCCGCGTACGCCCACATGCGCGAAATGGAGCCTTTTAGGCGGCCGCGCAATTGAACTAGTTCTGCCCAATCTCTCTCCATGTCGATTAAACTGCTTCGTTGACAAATAGCGTGGACTGTATAAAGGTTTTTGACGTGATCCGGCTCGAAGGACCAGCTTTTGATGATAAATGAAAGAATGAAACCACGTTTTTTCGAACCACGTTTATTGCCGGACCACGTCACTCGCTTGTGCCCAAAAATGAAGTGAGCGAGCGAATGTCAGCGAATGATAGTTACAGCGAAGAGCAAAGACATTGAACAGGTAGTTACAGTAGCGACAACAAAATTACATAGAAAGAATGTAAAGATTAAATATAAGGATGGCACAGTGGTTTCCGTTCACGAACAGGGTGAAAACACGAACTTTACATTTATTACACCGTGCGGCAAAAAAACATTTTTGTCGAGACCCATCCAAAATGTTGATTAAGCGTGAAACTAGAGGTCATTTATAGTAAGCTGTAGAATATGCTTACAAATATGCATTTTATTGGAAATATGCCAACACATGTATTTAAAGGAAAATATGCAAAAATATGCACTAACAATTAAATGCCATTTTAAAGAAAGATATTTCATGCATTTAGTTGAGAACATTAAAAAATTATGAACACAGTCTTACTATTTATTGCCCACAGTAGTATGATAGGTGTTGCGTCTCCATGTATTGGCTATCGTTTGAAAAGTTAAATTTTCGTCGTGCCATCGCAAGATATTACTTACGGAATTCAGTATGCTGCAAAGCTGGCCATTTACGCCAAAAATTTAGCAACAGCTTCGGTGTGTGATTTGCCATTCTAAAGCGCGTTGGCAGTGCAAAAAGTGTGCTAAAACACCTTGTCTCGAGAGGGCTTGCTTTGAAAAACTTCATACTCAATGAGCCCATTGTCCCCATATAAGGATATACCATTTACAAGCACACCATTTAATTTCTAAACTCTTTTTGCGTTCTATATGTTAAGATGTAATATTTTTAAATAAATAAACATGAATTCATGAAAATTTTACTTCAGGTTTGGTATGGACGTAAAAGGGTTAAGCGAGGTGCAGCTGTATGTACGAGGCCTGTTCAAAAAGTATCGCGAAGTTTGAATTTCCGCGGGTTGCGTATATTCGATTTTTTGTAGCGTTGTGTTGGTACTTATGTCCCCCACTTATGCCGACAAGTTCGGCTATTTTGAATGTTCAGTTAATTTTTTACAGCTGTTTTGCCTATTCCACAAAAATGTGTGAAGGTCTTGCTTACAGTTTTCTTCGATTGCAGGGGCGTGGTGCATCGTGAGTTCTTGCTACAGGTTAGAACGGTTAATAATGAATATTATCTGCAAGTTATGCACAATTTGCGCGAAGCAATCCGCCAGAAACGCCCGGATTTGTGGAGGAACATAAATTGGCTTTTGCACCATGATAACGCCCCTGCTCACTCATCGTTGCTTTTGCGCGAATTTTTGGCCAAAAACAACACACTAATGATGCCGCAACCACCGTATTCCCAGGCCCTCTGCGACTTTCTCTTGCTCCCGAAACTGAAGAGGTAGATGAAAGGACGACGCTACCCTACGATTGAGGAGATAAAGACGGCATCGAAGGAGGAGCTGAACAAGATCACAAAAAATTATTTTTTGAAGTGCTTCGAAGATTGGAAAAACGTTGCCACAAGTGTATAATATCTGATGGGCTTACTTTGAAGGAGACAAACCACAAGAACAAAAACCATTAGCGCTGCCTCGAATCACGTTCGTTGAAACGACGATCATTGCGCTGGAATTCATATATGGTATATTGCACTGAGACCAGGAGTACATCCCCTAGACCCACCGCCCTAATGAAACTTAGTAACTCGCGGGGGTTTAGGTGCTTGACGTCCTCTTCTGCAAGCCAAAACTGGCCCAGGTAACGTAACCTGCTGCGACAAGCCGCATTACAGCCGACGATTTATATTATTTATCGCTCTAACTGGCTTCCCTTTTTCCGTAGACACTTCATTTGGTTGGTTGGTTGGTTAGAGTGGTGATGCCCGAAGCATCCAATTAGCACAGATGCGCCGTTTTGAAACCACTATCTTGATTCAACCTAGGTAGGTGGTTGTCGCACTCCCGGTGACTTATCCGCTACAGCCATTTCGAGAGGTTTAGAAAGGCAAGAAGTGAGCTTACCTTGTAGTCTCCAATCTCGTCAACGTTCGTAAACGTTGGTTTACCTAAAGTTTTCCACCGCCTTCTTGATAGGGCCGGGCAATCGCACAAAACACTTCATAGTTTTGTGAAATTTTACTATTTGAATTTGGAAACTCCTGTTTGTGCACAAAAACCTACAAATAAAGACATATTTGAATGTTATTATTATGTTGTTTATTGTGCCATGCTTCGAATCATATCTGCCATACTCCGTCGCAATCACCAAGCCCCCTAAAAGTAGGCAATGTTGCGGCCTGTTGCCTCTAGCTCTTTAGCTCTCTAACTTTATTAGTTGGAAAGTTATTAAAAAAAGGCGGAAACTGCAATTCTAATGAAGTTCAAAAATTCTAATTTATTTGAGTATCAGTATTTTAAATAATAAAAAGATACAAAATCAATAAAGCGAGAATAATGAAATTTTGACACGTGATCAAGGAGATTTGGGGTTTTAACATACTTACTTTTCAAGAAAATTCGATGTAAATTTTCAAGGATATAAAGGATTAAAATTTTCAAAGGACTTTTTTCATATCCTTTTTTACAAAAAGATAAAACATTAATTTTATTTCAATTCTTGAGCCTTTCCTCTTTCATTTGATATACATATCGCCATATTCTAACGAGGTTAAGTATTTTTATATTTTTTTAATTTTTCATCCCCTTCAAAATTTTGAAGTCCTTTTAAAAGGACAAAGGATGTAGAAATAAAAAACTGAGTACGCAGTATTACTATGTTTGGTCTCTAGTTTCACGCCCATATGGATTTTTTCCGGTGTGAAAATTTTTTTAATTTTGTCACACGGTGTAGTAAAAGAGACAGTTCGGCTACATTTCTTACAAACGTGAAGTTATGTATGAGAGAACGAGATAGCTAATGTATACATTGGCTCGTGAAGCTGGCAGGTGCTCGTGCACATGACGCGCAAAAATCGTGAAATTTTGTGAAGTGTGTGCGTTTTATGTGCTTACGGACGGGCGCTGGAATCTTAAAAAATGAAAAAAAGGAAGGAAAAAGGCGAATAACGGGAAAAAGAAAAGCAAAATAAAGATAAGTATTTGTTTAGTGAATTAAGTTAATAAAATTAAAAAAATAACGTTGGAAAATTGCTTTAGCACAGAGAAATGGATTTACGAATCCAATGACTCGAAATTTCGGGAATCTGCTCAAGCAATGGAATGTGCGGAAAAATGATCTGAAAAATTCTTAACTAAATGTTAACCCCTTTCTTAACCCCTATTTTAGACCACGTACTTACACAAAATCAAAGGTTTAACTGGAGATGAAGATATCAGCATCGAAGCATCAGCATCAGTTTCTTACTTCTATGGTTTAAATTAATTCATTAATTTTTAAATTAACAATTTTAATTTATTTTAAAAATAGATGAGTTATTGTTATATAGCAAACATAAACAATTAAACAACCAACAAATGACTTTTAATCAGTGCTGATAGGTTTATACACCAGTCCTGATATCAGTAATCCATGAAGTTTCTATCAGGGCTGAGTAATCATCTGATTAATCAGGACTGACAGAAACTCTGTTAAAGGCTGATGTGAGGGAGCGAGACAGCTTGATAATCACACGGTATTCAAACCACAATGATAGAAGGTGCGAGTGAACAGCTGCCTATTAAATCTTTTGTCATAGTAGGTGCTAGACAGCTGTATATCTGTGCCAGATACCAAAACTCCTGTGTTGAAAGGTGATGCAAAATCACACGTATACGTGAGTTTCTATCAGAATTTTCACACGGCTCTTCAGAAACTGATGGGAATTCTGTTGGAAATTTCTATCAGCACTACAGGTTAAATGATTAATCATTTTACCTATAGTGTTCTTGCAGGGGAGTTGCCACTATCAATCAATATCAATATTATTGTCTCTCCCAATAACATAGTGCTCGTTGATATTTAAGATACATTTTGTATCAGTGTGCAATATTCTAAAAAATAACCAAATGGAATCAAAAATCACCAAATAACCAAACCCCATTTTCAAAAATAAAAATAACCATTTTTGGTTCAAAATAACCAAAACGGCAACGCTGCCGCCATTGCGTGTTACCACAGAACAAACAGTATACAGAATGCGCATCTGGTGTAAAGAAAATTTTCTTTGCGGGTTCCAGCGGTACGACCCGTTTGTGGATGCGGAGGGAAGCAGTAAAGGGGACGAGAACGCACAGAGCGCGAGAGCAAAGTAAATCCTAAGTAGCGCCACTCTTTGACAACCAGACGTCGATTCTGTATGACAAGAACTGTCAAATTGTTGTTGTTCACGTGTAAAACTGAGCTCACCACGGTGGCCGGTCACTAGTGGCAGGATTGCGTGTACGTGAAAAATACTGAACAAATTGCTGTTTCTATGAATTTCTTAAACGTAATTTAAGACGATTTTATAAAGGAACCGCTGACTTTTGATGTTGGTATCGCCAAAGAGAGGAACATTGAATAAAACTCTCATAAATTAGTTGATTTTCGGCAAAATTTTTGAACAAATTTTAATTATTTCGTTTGCTGTTCAAAATCAACTCTGCCTAGATATATATTGTAACGATAAGACAGTTTATCGCTGTGCAAAGCAACCCTGTCGCTACGCGCCGTGCTATAATTCAATCTGGCAACGACGGCCGCGACGATGATGGCAACTTTAGTCCAATCTGGCAATGATGGTCGCGATCATCATGGAAACCTTTAGTCCACTCCGGAATGTGCGAGAACGATCTGCGCGATGGCCGGACAGGTATAAAAGACAGCCGGGTGCGGCGCAGCGAGTCAGTCTGATTTTGACTAGTGAAGGTGCCACACGGAGTAATTGAGCGAATAATTAAGTGTAAAGACAGTAAAGTGTAAGCCTGTGAAATAAAGTGATTGTTGGTTTATTTTATTGACTGCGGTTGAGGAACTAAGTGTGTTTTATTTTCAAATTACGCAATCCAGAGATACGTATTAGCCCACTAAAACTCATATTCGTAACATTTGGTGTCAGAAGTGGGATTGTGTTACTGAAAGTAAAAAAAAAAATAATAAAAATTAATTATAAAACGCAGACATGGTTAGACTGGAGCAACTGAAGGTGGACCAGCTGAAGAAGGAGCTGGCCGCTTGGAATTTGCCGACTGCTGGTGGAAAGGTGGAGTTGCAGCTGCGCTTGCGAGAGGCGTGTGAATCACGAGGCATCGATTGGACTGCGCACGAGTTCGGAACGCAGGAGCTAGAGGCGTCGGGCAAAGTGGAGGAATCGCCTGCGGGTGCTGCGTCGATGCAAAGTACGGCTGCAGCGGCTGCGCCACCACAAGCCATGGACATGAGCCAGCTAATGGTTGCACTTAAAGGAATGTTCGAGACTTCCAACCGTGAAATGGCAGCAAAAATGGAAACGGCGACCCAGGAAATATCGGCGCAAGTGTCAGAGCGAATGGAAGTCAAGCTTCAGGAAAATTCTGCGCGCTTGGAGCAGAAAGTGGAGGAAATCTCAGACAGGATTAACGGGAAAGTCGAGCATCTGGAGACGCGAGTAGAGCACTTGGATAAACGAGTCGACGACCTGGATGATTCCCTGAACAAACGAGTTGATAGTCTGGAAGACTCGATGAACAGGAAAATGGACGAGCGGCTTAGGGAGGTACAGCCGCGAGAATGGTTGCCGCCGGTTCCGGAAAGTGTTGCCTCCCGAGCAGAAGTGCCTACTTATGATGGGACTACGCCGTTCGATACATTCAAGCTACAATTCGACCTGGCTGCTCTGGAAAATCAGTGGACCGATGTAAGGAAAGGTCGGAGATTGGCGCTGGCTCTAAAAGGTGCTGCGGCTGAGGTAATAAAATCAGTTCCAGAATGCTTAAGAAGTGAGTACGAGACCGTCATAAGGGCGTTGGCAGCGAAGTACAGCGACGAGCACAACAGAACGCTGTACTACTGTGAGCTGAAGAACCGCAGGCAAAGAGCCAACGAGGCGCTGCAGACATATGCAGCAGACATTGAGCGGCTCGCACAGTTGTGCTACCCAAAATTCGGCGCTGAGGATCTCGAGAGGATGAAGATCGAGGCGTTTATTGAAGGTCTTCATGATCCGGAAACACGTCGCAGTGCGTTGATGATGGGCAAGCCGACATTTAAGGAGACGGTGACCAGCGCGATGACATATGAGGCGACATGGATCGGGGCCACTCGGTATGCACCTGCAAGGCTACGCCAAATCCAGCCAGACAGCGACATTCCGATCCAGGCCATAAGCTCTGAGACACCGGGCAGGCCACGGGTGGTCTCCACTAAAGTTGTTTGCTGGGTATGTGGAAAGCAGGGTCACATATCACGAGACTGCCGCCAACGAAAGAGGCGTTCCCGTTCTCGATCTCAATCGCCTGAAGCGAGGAATGCTGACAATCGAGACTCAGCCAACAAGCGCAGGGCTGAGGACGAGGAGCCGTTAAACTAAAAAGGGTCAGCCCAAAGGGGCGTGAGCTGATCCCCACAACCTGCTGCCCCACCGTCCTTGTCTCGCAGTTGAAACGACAACCCAGCAGCTTGACGATTGAGGGAAAGATAGATGGAAAGTTGTTCGTGTTGACACTGGATACTGGAGCGTCATATTCGATCATAAAAAGGAAGCTTCTGAAGAACTGGGAACCACTGCATGGCATACAGCTGAGGACTGCGACTGGCGAGCGTGCGCTGGTAAGAGGGAAAGTAACAAAAACAATTGCTATCGGCACCAGCAGCCTGGAGCATGAGTTCATCGTCGCGGATATAATGGACGACGTGATTATCGGCGTGGATTTCATGATTAGGCACGGTTTTACGCTGGACCTGAAAGAAAATGTGCTGAGGTATGCCAATGTTGAATTTCCCCTGCACACCGGCTATGAGCGAAGCGTGGCGGTAAGGAAAGTTGTCTCGTGTCAACTCCGGAGGATACCAGCGAATTCCGAGGCGGTTGTGTGGGCAAAGGTGGACGAGGACGATGGGAAAAGTCGGCTGTGGGTCGTAGAAGCACCGAAACAAGGACACGACAACATCATCATCGGACGTACATTAGTGGAACCTAAGAATGGCAGAATACCAGTCAGAATACTGAACCCCCTGAATGCACCCAGATATGTCGGGAAAGATGAGGTAATTGGCGAGTGTAGGGAAGCCGTAGCAGTGGTCAATTGCGAGAGTAGCCCACCCGGAGGAAGTAAGAAGAGCGGTTTTAACATGGACGTCATACCGCAGGAGAATCAGTGGAACAGCGAATTGACGGCCAATCAGAAACAGAAGGCGAGGTCACTCCTGCAGCACTATGGGTCAATATTTGCGGCAGAAGCAGGCGGAAGAACAGCCATAGTGAAGCACAACATCGACACCGGAAGCGCAAAACCGATTCGCCAACCGCCAAGACGAGTTCCTCTGGCCAAGAGGGAGGAGGTCACAAAGTTGATCGAAAACATGCGGAAAGAAAAGGTCATAGAGCCTTCTTCGGGCCCCTGGTGCTCGCCGGTCGTGCTAGTCAAGAAAAAGGATGGCAGTACCCGGTTTTGTGTGGACTATCGGAAGCTCAATGATGTGACCAAGAAGGACAGTTATCCACTACCGCGGATCGATGACACCCTGGACACGCTGTCAGGCACACAGTGGTTCTCCACGCTCGACTTACGCAGCGGCTATTGGCAGGTAGAGCTTGCAGACAAAGACAAGGAGAAAACGGCTTTCAGTGTTGGCGATGGTTTGTGGCAGTTCACCGTCATGCCGTTTGGACTCTGCAACGCACCAGCAACATTCGAGCGGCTAATGGAACGCGTGCTAAAGGGGCTGCATTGGCGGACGTGCCTGGTGTACCTCGACGACATAATCGTGATGGGTAAAAGCTTCGACGACCACCTGGGAAAGCTGAAGGAGGTATTCGAGCGGATACAAAAAGCCGGGCTTAAACTCAACCCAAAGAAGTGCTCGCTGTTCCAAAAAGAGGTCAAGTATCTGGGTCATACGGTTTCCGCCCGCGGAGTACATACGGATGAAGGCAAAATCACGGCGGTGAAGGAGTGGCCCCGGCCACGCAATCTACACGAACTCCGCAGTTTCCTGGGCCTGTGCACATACTACCGCCGATTTGTTCCGGGATTCGCGAACATAGCCAGCAGCTTGCACAAACTGACGAAAAAGAGCCAAGCTTTCGAGTGGAACGAGGAGCAGGAACAGGCTTTTGCACGTCTGAAGGAAAAACTGTGCACTGCTCCAATTCTGGCCTTCCCCGTACCTGGAGAGATGTTTGTGCTGGATACGGATGCGAGCGGGCATAGTATTGGCGGTGTGCTATCACAGATAATAGACGGCCAGGAACAAGTGATAGCGTACTACAGTAGGGTTCTATCGAAACCGGAACGCAACTACTGTGTGACACGGAGAGAACTGCTGGCGGTATTGGACTGCGTAAAACACTTCCACAAATATCTGTATGGACAAAGGTTTCGCCTGCGCACAGATCATGCGGCATTGAGATGGCTCCTGAACTTTAAGGATCCTGAAGGGCAATTGGCGCGGTGGATCGAGCGACTGCAGAGCTACGACTACACGATAGAGCATCGGAAGGGCAGTAGCCATGGCAATGCCGATGCCTTGTCACGCCGTCCGTGCAAAGTCGAATGCAGGGCGTGCTTGCGAGCCGAAAGCAAAGAACAGATAGTGGACGTCCGGTTGGTGAGCGTTATGCCAGAGGAAGAGTGGTCTGCGGAGAGGCTACAAAAGGACCAGCGTGAGGATGCGGATCTTGCAAAAATCGTCGAAGGCAAGGAGCAAGGCGCACGTCCAGACTGGCAGGAGATGGCCGGTGAAAGCCCGATCGCTAAGGCTTACTGGGCACAGTGGAAAAGTCTGCGGCTGAAGGAAGGATGCCTGTACCGCGAATGGGAGAGCGCGGATGGACGGACCAGCAACTCCCTAATGGTAGTGCCGAAATGCAGAATCAACGAGGTCATCCAGGCATACCATAACGACTCCAGTGGAGGGCACCTAGGCATCACCAAAACCGTCGCCAAAATAAAAAGACGATTCTACTGGGTAGGATGTCAGGAGTCTGTAGCCGAGTGGATTAAGAGCTGCGACCGATGTTCAGCAGCGAAAGGGCCAACAAGAAGATCTCGAGGCCGCATGCAGCAGTACAACGTGGGAGCGCCCTTCGAGCGGATTGCTATGGACGTCGCCGGCCCATTCCCAACTAGTACTCCCATTCCCAACTAGTACTCAACAAATATGTGCTGGTGGTAATGGATTACTTCAGCAAATGGCCCGAAGTGTACCCAATTCCTAACCAGGAGGCCACTACGATCTCGGAAAAGCTGGTAAACAACTGGGTAGCCAGGTTCGGAGTTCCGTTGGAGTTGCACTCGGATCAAGGCCGGAATTTCGAGTCTGCGGTATTCAAGGAAGTGTGTGAGCTGCTGGGGATAAAGAAAACGCGTACCACCCCTTTGCACCCACAGTCCGACGGCATGGTGGAACGCTTTAACCGGACACTAGAGGAATACCTGCGGAAAGTGGTAGGCAGGAATCAAAAGGATTGGGACACGCATATCCCCTTGTTCCTAATGGCGTATAGGTCAGCCCCGCACGACACGACATCACTCACTCCAGCCCGAGCAGTATTCGGCACAGAATTACGGTTACCCGCTGACTTGAAGTTCGGGGTAGTCAGCACGACGGGAGGCGCTAAGACGGACTACGTGGCCAATAAGCGGGCGGAACTGGAGGAGATTCACCAGTTTATAAGGAGCCGCACCAAACTGGTCAGCGATAAGGCGAAAGCCAGATATGATCTACGGGCCAACTCAGCAGGGTTCCAAGAAGGCGATCTGGTAATGCTCTACAACCCGCAGCGGAGGAAAGGTTTGTCTCCGAAACTTCAAGCGTCATGGGAAGGACCTTACGAAGTCGTGACTAGGATAAACGACGTGGTATACAGGATTCAACGTTGCAGCAATAAAGGCGCTAAGCTGAAGGTAGTCCATTTGCAGCGCCTGGCGCCTTATCACAGCGGAACCTCGGCACTTGTTCGGGACGAACAAGTCTAAGTGGTGGGCAGTGTAACGATAAGACAGTTTATCGCTGTGCAAAGCAACCCTGTCGCTACGCGCCGTGCTATAATTCAATCTGGCAACGACGGCCGCGACGATGATGGCAACTTTAGTCCAATCTGGCAATGATGGTCGCGATCATCATGGAAACCTTTAGTCCACTCCGGAATGTGCGAGAACGATCTGCGCGATGGCCGGACAGGTATAAAAGACAGCCGGGTGCGGCGCAGCGAGTCAGTCTGATTTTGACTAGTGAAGGTGCCACACGGAGTAATTGAGCGAATAATTAAGTGTAAAGACAGTAAAGTGTAAGCCTGTGAAATAAAGTGATTGTTGGTTTATTTTATTGACTGCGGTTGAGGAACTAAGTGTGTTTTATTTTCAAATTACGCAATCCAGAGATACGTATTAGCCCACTAAAACTCATATTCGTAACAATATATTCACCACAAATAAATGTTGGTATGACTTTGAAATTTAATTTAAAATTTTGCTTAATGCTGGAATTGGTACATGATGAAATGATTTAACAAATAATTTACAATAACTAATAGTTCATTTCATCATGGAATAGGTATAAACGGTATAATAACATATATGACAAGACTCAGCGAGCCAGTCTGCTAGCTGCTCCGGCGACTGATGCGCAATGTGGCTACATGAAAGCGACAATACGTTTAAGAAATAATACATGATTGCAGGCTATTTGGCACCGCACCACAGGCGGGCAACATTGCAAACACTGCGTTTTGGGCCAGTTTGCACATTTTCCTTGATTTTGCGCGACTTTCCGTGACATTTTTTTTATAAACAAATGGGGTTATTTGCGCACCGTGGGGAATATTTACACATTGTGAGGTGAGAGTGGTAAAATTATTATAAGACAGGGTTGAAATTTTTGCTATCGATGGTGAATATAGAAATGTATTTAGATGGGAAATGTTTGTTATGATTATGATTTCATTTAAATTATTTCATTCAGTTCAGTCGCATCAAAGGTATTTAATAATGAATACGAAAATGTTCTTCTGAACACATTAATCATCTTTTGATTAAATTATCGTGTTGTGAGTTAGTATTACCAATCAAAATGAATGAAAACATATTTTTAGTACGTATTAAGAGTTCTGAGGATGCACGACATTACTATAACACACAAATTTTGAAATAATTTATTACAAGAAACTTGTCGTTCGCATTTTACCTTATACGATAACAAAATTACCTTGATATTGATTCGGAATGTTTTATGTTTTCATCATGAAATTATTTGTGCGAAAGCAAAATAGAAATTTGTATTAAAATGTTGTCTATTTTAATCAATTGTGGTTATAACTATTGTATTTCTACAGTAATTTTACAGTTTCGTTAAGATATTTAATCTTTCAAACATTTCTTTATTTGTTGATTGAAAAGAGCAGTCAGAAAATTAGGCACAAAATTTGCTCCCAAAACCAAACGAAAATCGTTGTGGGGTAACACTGCTTGTGCGGCAACACTGCCACTAGTGTCCGGCCAAAAAGAAGTCGCGCTACTTAGGATATACTTTGGCGAGAGCGTAAAATGAGAGGCTGTGATAGTGCGAAATCAAATATACGGAGAGCAAACAGATAAAAGTATTGATCGCATGCCGGTGTCTGAAACAGTGACGCACCACCCACTGTGGTTGTTGTTGTTGGACAACAAAGCGATGTGCCGCTTGCATGTTGGTGGTGGCTCGTGCTTGCTCTCCGCTTGCTTTTTTACAAACAAGAACAAGAAGTAGACAGGTAAAGTTTGCATAGAAAAATTGATTGAGCGATCGCCAAGGCGCATCAATAAGGTGGTAGCACTACGGAAAAACCCAAAATTCAATGGATTTTATTAGTTATTTTGGTCTGCTTGTAAAAAAGAAGTTGTCAAAAGTAAAAATGGCTACAATGAAAATAAATATATGTGTAAAAATATTGGAATAACCAAGGCGCATTAAGAGGCAGTCTTTTCGTAGGAGTGGTAAAATTAGAAAATCTAATATTGTAACTTTATGGTCACAGCATTTGCCATGGAACCATTTAGGTGTAGAATATTTACACTACACCCATACCTCACTTTGCGTCGTGGTTACGTTCCAAAAAAACACGACGCAAACTGAAACGACGCAAAGTGAATTATGATTTTCTATAGCAAACTATGTAAAGATCGAAGATAGGTTCCAGGGTTACGAAAATACAACTTTTTAAAAAGAAAATTAAACAAAGTAAACATTTAAAAAACAAAAATAATATAAAATTGTATTACATACATACAAAAAACAAAAAAAAGAAATTCAAATAAAACAAAATAAAATATTCAATTAATTTATAAAAACAAAATACAAATTAATCACTGTCTAATGAGTCCATAGTGGCTGTTGTCGTAAGTCGGCTTTCTTTCACAAAAAATTGGTCCAATGTTTGCGTTGATTTTCAGTTAGAAAGGGAATCCCCGAGTTTTGATGGCATGGCGCAATTAGAAACAAAAGTCGTGCCATCTTTTAGAAAAAAAAAGAAAATTAAAAAAAAAACAATTAAAGACTCGAACCCAAAACAACGCAACTTCGAAAATCTAACGACGCACAGTGAAAATTAGTACTAATTCAGCAGCGACGCAACTTCGAAACAACGCAAAACGAAACGACGCAAAGCGAGGTATGGGTGTATTCTAAAACGTAGGAATGCCTTAATAACAGTTTTTTAAGTTTCTGCTTTTAAAACTCAGGGCCCGGCGGCTCTGCATGCAAGTTTGAAATCAATGGACCCAATAAATCAAGTTTCTTTTACTCTTTGTTGAACCCGTGATATTTTTATGACAAAATACTTGTCTAGTTATTTCTCATTTGTAGTGCTTTCACCATATTTAAGGTCGATAAACCTATTAAAGTATGTTTTTCGATACAAACTTTTATCCCTTGGTTTTCGCGTTAGATTTAGATTTTCAAAAATGAAAAACACGTGTCTATTTATTTTTGATTTCAAGTGTTTTTATCAATTTTGAATCGTAAAAATATTTGTAAACATTTTAAATTGGGATCAACAACCTCTAAATATTTGCAAAAATGATTGAGCGATCACTACGCCACAACAACCACCATTTCAGTGTACACAAGTGAAGCCGTTGCGAACAACAACATTGCTTTTTGTTGTTGTCCTACGCAAATCTAACAGAAAATGTTATGAATTTAACATGCTCAAATGCCTACGCTTCGCTCTTCCCCCTCGCATCAAACAGCCGAAAACAGTTTTGTGCCAACATGCGCGTTCTTATTATACAAGTTAACACAGAGCACGCCGAAATATCAACAACAACAGTTCAGCAATACGACGTCA
The DNA here is from genome assembly GCA_964056695.1 of Melieria picta. Lineage (NCBI taxonomy): Eukaryota > Metazoa > Arthropoda > Insecta > Diptera > Ulidiidae > Melieria > Melieria picta. The sequence continues at coordinate 90,254,921 of OZ057399.1, forward strand.
TCAATACGAAGTGCCAAATGCGTGCAACGCCAAAAACGCTGACACCATGCAAAGTAAATCCTAAGTAGCGCGACTCTTTGACAACCAGACGTCGATTCTGTATGACAAGAACTGTCAAATTGTTGTTGTTCACGTGTAAAACTGAGCTCACCACGGTGGCCGGTCACTAGTGGCAGGATTGCGTGTACGTGAAAAATACTGAACAAATTGCTGTTTCTATGAATTTCTTAAACGAAATTTAAGACGATTTTATAAAGGAATCGCTGACTTTTTATGTTGGTATCGCCAAAGAGAGGAACATTGAATGAAACTCTCATAAATTAGTTGATTTTCGGCAAAATTTTTTAACAAATTTGAATTATTTCGTTTGCTGTTCAAAATCAACTCTGCCTGGATATATGTATATATTCACCACAAATAAATGTTGGTATCACTTTTAAATTTAATTTAAAATTTTGCTTAATGCTGGAATTGGTATATGATGAAATGATTTAAAAAATAATTTACAATCAATAATAGTTCATTTCATCATGGAATTGGTATAAACGGTATAATAACATATATGACAAGACTCAGCGAGCCAGTCTGCTAGCTGCTCCGGCGACTGATGCGCAATGTGGCTACATGAAAGCGACAATACGTTTAAGAAATAATACATGATTGCAGGCTATTTGGCACCGCACCACAGGCGGGCAACATTGCAAACACTGCGTTTTGGGCCAGTTTGCACATTTTCCTTGATTTTGCGCGACTTTCCGTGACATTTTTTTTATAAACAAATGGGGTTATTTGCGCACCGTGGGGAATATTTACACATTGTGAGGTGAGAGTGGTAAAATTATTATAAGACAGGGTTGAAATTTTTGCTATCGATGGTGAATATAGAAATGTATTTAGATGGGAAATGTTTGTTATGATTATGATTTCATTTAAATTATTTCATTCAGTTCAGTCGCATCAAAGGTATTTAATAATGAATACGAAAATGTTCTTCTGAACACATTGATTGATCTTTTGATTAAATTATCGTGTTGTGAGTTAGTATTACCAATCAAAATGAATGAAAACATATTTTTAGTACGTATTAAGAGTTCTGAGGATGCACGACATTACTATAACACACAAATTTTGAAATAATTTATTACAAGAAACTTGTCGTTCGCATTTTACCTTATACGATAACAAAATTACCTTGATATTGATTCGGAATGTTTTATGTTTTCATCATGAAATTATTTGTGCGAAAGCAAAATAGAAATTTGTATTAAAATGTTGTCTATTTTAATCAATTGTGGTTATAACTATTGTATTTCTACAGTAATTTTACAGTTTCGTTAAGATATTTAATCTTTCAAACATTTCTTTATTTGTTGATTGGAAAGAGCAGTCAGAAAATTAGGCACAAAATTTGCTCCCAAAACCAAACGAAAATCGTTGTGCGGCAACACTGCCACTAGTGTCCGGCCAAAAAGAAGTCGCGCTACTTAGGATATACTTTGCACCATGTCTACACCAGCGATTAAGCGATGTGAAAGTGGGAGAGCCGGTAGAAATACATGCACAGAATTTCACTAATATTATTGCAAAATTGCAACCTTGGGGCCTACTAGTAGGCCCCAAGCTTGATCAGGAACGTACTTTTTCCTCCATATAAATTTCTAAAACGGGGTTGCTGTTCTAGTTCATTTCAATTTCCAGTGTTGCTGGTGTGAGTCATTTTTTGTGACCAAAGAAATATTTCTTTTTATTTGTATTTTTTTTTGTGCAATTTCGTAATACGTTTGTATAGAACTAACTATAAAAATATATTATTGCCCAAAAGTGTCAAAAGAACCGTTTGGTATTCTTTTTATTGAATTAAGTTAAGGTTTTATAAGCTGCATAAAAAAAAACAGTCCTGCGTTCGAACTAGAGCATTTATCACCAAAAGCATACCTGTTCTGATCTGATCGTTAGAGATTCGCTAAATGAAGACCTGCGAAATTAAAAGGGCGGCAATTGACCCTGTCGTATTCAACGCAGTAAGCTTTGTGTTCTTTGATATATTTTTCAATAATATCTATGTAATGAAACCAAAAAGTTGATATGTTGTGTATTTGATGCAGAAAAAAGCAAATAATTTAAAGGAAACTGGCGGAATTTTAGTTTGCACAATAATCCCTAATATCGGGATAAGAGCGGAAACAGTGAAGAGCTGATCACTGCCAGCACACACAGACTGTGTACGTGAATTGCAAAAAACGCACAAAAATCGGCTTACTCTCCCAGTTTCACATCGCTGTCTACACACCTTCCGTGGGAGCAACGTTTTGGCCACTCACGTGTCCGAGCAACGTGAGGAGCGGCTCAGACCGAGTCTTAGAATAAGATTTAGCATTAAGACACTTCAGTGTAATTCTCGCCACGAAATAATAAAGATCGGTGCAAAGCACTATGAATTAAAAAGAATTTTTTTTAATTAAAAATCAGTGTAAAAACACTAATTTACATATTCTTTGGTGTTACGCTGAGCGAAATGCGCCATCGACGTAAGCTGCGTTATTGCGTGTTAAGCGGCCTTTACACGGTCGTTCATGTTTGCAAACATGTGCGATGGGGGAAAAAAATTGTTAGCGTTTACACGGTCAAACATGTACGCACACTTCAGTTGTCTCGCTGCTGTCGACGAAGCAACATGGCACGCGCATTAGTTGCTGCACTGGTGATCGATCGATTTAAATTTATTTTTATATTGTTCACTTTTTACTTTCCACAGTTCCACTTCAAAGAACTCCTTCGAAAACACTTCATTTTTTTGCGACGGCATCCTTACTGCTCACTGTCTACCGATCGAATGACAAAATGCACTATGTGCGTCACACAGCCGTTTACACGGTCGCACATGTGCGTCACGCCGACAGAGAAAGCAAAACATTTTGAAAACCTGCAAACATGTTGGACGACACGAATTTCTTGCGTTTACAGGCTCATTCTTCTCGTCACGCCGTACATGTTTGCAAACATGAACGACCGTGTAGAGGCCGCTTTACGCTGAACGGAGTGCATCATCGTTACAAGCTATGCAATTGCAATTAAAGAAAAAATTCTTTCATTCATTGACGCGGAGGGAAGCAGTAGAGGGGACGAAACCGCACGAACATGAGAGCGTAAAATTAAAAGCTGTGAGAGCGCAAAATCAAATTTACGAAGAGCAAACAGATGAAAGTATTGATCGCATGCGGGTTTACGAAACTGACGCACCACATTCTGTGGTTGTAGTTGGCCAACAAAGCGATGTGCCGCTTTCATGTTGACGGTGGCTCGTACAAACAAGAACAAGAAGCGGATAGACAAAATTTGCATAGGAAAAATGATTGAGCGATCGCTCAATGGTGGTAGCATTGCGGCAACAACACTCAATGTATTTTGTTGCTGCTCGTAAAAAAAGCCGTAAAAAGTAAAAATACAATGAAAATAAATACATGTGTAAAAATATTGTAACAACCAGGGCGCATTAAGAAAGTGATAATAAGTGGGGAAAACTATTGTTACAATATCGTGCCAATAATCAAAGAAAAATGTTTAATCAGCTCTGGTGCTGCAACTACCTATTGAATTTGCCTTGGAGATCGCTATGCTTTGGCGATCGCTTTGGCAGAGCAACCACCATTTCAATGTGCAACAGCATAGCCAAGCTGGCTTGCTGTGGAAAACAACACATCCATCGTATCCATCGAATGTATGTGTGCATTAATTTGAGAATACAAGGCACGGTTGCCACAGTTGGTTACTTATAACCAGGGAAAGGATTTTGTGGAAATTGCCTTTTTTGTTTGCTGCTAGATAGAGCATTTCTGATTGAAAATGAGCACGAATTAGGTCCTCCTGATTAGAAATATACCACTTTTATTTTGCATTTTTTTGCCTTAAAAAGGCAGTTTGCCTTTTTCACCCATAAATGCATTTTTTTAGTGCCTATTTTACCTATAAATACCACAAAATGCCTTTTTCAAGATTTGTCGAGCGCCTTTTTATTTTTCTTTCGTTTTTAATATTTTCCACCTCTTGTTTCGCAAAAATACCTTGAAACTAAAAAAAAATTAAGTGGCAACATTGCAATTTCGTTAACTTATCGATGTTTTTACATTGATTTGATCATTCCTAAGCCGTTATTTTTTGTTGTGCAGTGGAAAATTTAAACAAAAAAAACATGTCAAAATCAAAAAGTGCGGTTAACGCAAAAATTTCCGCGCTGATAGCAGAGTTTGGTGGTGCTGAGAGCGGTGCTGAAAGCCTTTCTTTTATTTATTTTTTTGTGATACAAGTACGGCTTTTATATGAGAAGTTAAAATATGAATTTAAATTATGTGCCTACATTTCAATTAAAATATCTTAGTTTTAGTTTTTAAACTCTCTTTGAAAACTTTGATGTTCCTTTTCTTTTACAAAAAACGAGGTAAAAATATTGTATGTTGCATACGTCAGATGAAATAAAATTATTAGAAAATACATACCGTTTCTCTTTTTTTGTAGATTTTGTAGTATTTTTTACTTATTTTTTAAATGCCTGTTTTTGCCTTTTTAACAGTTTTTAATGCCCTATTGTGCCTTTTTAGGCAGTTTTTAGTGCCTTTTTCTGCCTTTGTGGCAGTTTTTAGTGCCTTTCCGTGCCTTTTTTGCTATTTTATTTTGCCTTTTTTATAGGTTTTAAGGTCCTCAAAATCCTTTCCCTGCTTATAACCTAAATGGGTTAATATTTTTGGGTTTGGTTACTAGGTTACTTTTATTTGTGTTTGATGACTTTATGCTAGTGAATTCTAATGAACATAATCGAAGCGAAGTAAGATGTGAACAACTTTTTTGTTTGTTATTTGCTTGCATGTTTTTAATGGGGGAAAAATAGAAAAATTGTATGAAATATATCAGCGTGTGATTGTCAATGCTTGCTGTTTTTTTTTGCTTGTCAGATGAGGAAAGAAAAAACCATAAGGTTGAAGTTTTGTTTTCTTTTGTTAAATTTTTTGTTACTTTTTTTGAGAAAAGTCTGGGTAAAAAATTTTGATCCGGTGCCAACCGTGATACAAGGGGGAATCGCAAAGCAGCTCTCCGCTCGCTCGAACTTACTCTCTCGTTTCCATTTACGTTTTCCTCACCTTTTAAATGCGTCTTCTGCATATTGTTTGTTCTGCGGTATTACGCAGCGCGAAATGCTTTATCGCGACAATATTTATCGAAAAGTTTGTGTTTCGTTCATTGAAATTTGGGGCAAGTTTAAATTTTATATAAAAGTCAGCTATTATCAGCAATTTTTACATTTTACAGAGCAATGAGCACGAAGAAGATCAAGAGGAAACGGCAGAAAGCAATGAACGGCAATGAAAGCAGAGAAAATCCTGGAAAAATGTTATTCCGTTAAATTTTTATCGGAATTTTTATTCATTGAATATTTTTATTTTTTCTGTGACCTCTAAAAATCATCAATTAATATTTTGCACTTAAGTTGTACAAAATTCTGCGATTCTTACGATTTGTTGTACATTTTAATAAATGGATTTTCAAATTCATATCAGTTTATGATCAGTTTCGTATACAGCAGCACTATGGGGGTTTCAACTATGAGGTTTTCAGTGGGTGTCCATAGAAGAGTTAAAACAATGCCAAATTCATTCAGGAATAAAAGTGTTTAAATATAGTATAATTACGACAGTATTAGGCTGCACCGAACTGAATGCTTAATTGTCTGATGCATATGTTTCTATCCGCTCACCAAATTTATATATATTTCTTTAAAGATGTGGAAAAGCACTTTCATGATGTTTTATTTACAACCGCTTCAACGAAAACTATATCTGTACCTGTAGTTCGTGTCATAAAAAAACGCAATACCGCAAATAAAAAGGAACGAAGGAGGACACAGAGCATTAACAACGCATTTTCATGCTTACGGGAAAAAATTCCAAATGTTCCGTCGGACACAAAATTATCTAAGGTAAAATTATTTGAGAAAGAAATTAAAACAATTTCACTAAGACACATTTAATTTTGTACATTGTAAATGTATACACTAGTCAGAATAAATTTGTGTACAAGGGGTACATAGTTTTTTCATATGAAAAATAAATCACTTAAAGTAATTTTTCAAAAACCAAATATTTTTTATTTTTTCCATAAACTTAGTTCTTTTATTCTATTAAGATAATAATAACAAAAACTTTACCAAATTGTAAAAGAAGGGCCAAAAACAAAATGTGTTATGAATTCACCTCAGAAAAAATTTAATTTAAACTAAGTTTTGTCCAAAAATTAAGAACTTTGTGAATATGCTCTTCTTGTTTAAACTCCCTGCAGAAGTTTCGGCGTAAATTTTATTAAATTCGGTGTTTTTCAGCGGTTATGTTTTTAAATCCTTGAATTGTTATGTTTGTTTACTATATCTTTGAAGATGGCGTGTTGTTGGGCTCAGGGTTCAAGTAAACCCCTTGTATATTCAATAAGATGCACGTCACCCAATGACGAACTTTTTCAACTTTTTTGAGCCAGTTAATAGTAAACATAGCTTCACATCATATGCATTGCGCTCTAACGTCATCGTAAAGTTGAAAATAAATGATGGGATCTGATCTTTCTGACTCTTTGATGGACTCTTTCACGAAAGCAATTCTGTGCTTCTTGTTAGTAACCTAAATATGGGCTTCTTACATGCTTTCTGTAGGAGAAATAGGGGTTTTTCAGGACTTTTCTTATAAAGTCACTGCTACTGGGTTTTATAAAATATTTATGTACATTTCTGAAGATATTGGATGCAACTAGCCTAAGATTATGATGCACTGATCGCAAAACAATATACGAAGGTTGCCTTTTATGTTTCGGGATTTGGCAACTCTGGTGGTGCAATCTGGAAACTGACAGCTGTATCGTAAAGTTGGACATTTTTGAGGTTATAAGTACTCAGAACATTTTGACATACGAGCGCTATTTATATTATTTATATTTTTTCGACACGAGTCTTTTTTTGAGCAGTTGACAAATTGTGTGGCATCCAACGCGAACAAATTTTGTTTACAGTCAAATGTTCATGCAATATTGAATGTATGCTGGTCCCACTAATGCCTAAAGTTGTCTCAAGCTCATGATAGGTCACATGACGATCTTGGAATATCAGTTCGCGCACAGCATCAATGGTTTTCGGAACAACTTGGAGTGTCGTAGTTCACTCCAAGTTTGAATTCACCATACCATCGATAAACACTGGTCCTTGATGGAGCTTCATCACCAAAAATTAAATTAAGTTCATCTATGCACTGTTGCTGAGTTAATCCACGTCGAAAGTTGTAAAAAATAATCGCACGAAAATGTTCACGATTTAATTCCATTTTTGGGCCGAGATGAATTTTTCAACTCACTATAAATAATATAAATAGCGCTCGTATGTCAAAATGTTCTGAGTACTTATATGGGCCAGTTACTCATGACACAGAACATAAACTTAACCATAAACATAAACTTAGAAAATTTGAGCGATTACTCCGATCTTTATTTCCGTAAACATAAACTTAAAAATCAGCTGATTTTCCTTTTTGACAAAAGGAAAATAAAACAAATTTAAAACGTAAATATGGAAGGCACAAAACAAATTGGGGAATTATTGTTTGAATTGTGCGATATTTATAATTTGTGGAAAAAAAACAAAAAGAGGGTACGCAGGTGGGCTGTCCGACCCACTAATAGAGATTGGAGGGAAAATGGCTACCAAAGGAAAGTCTTTGGAAAAATGAGAAATATGGACGAGGAGCAGCTGTTTTTACACACAAGGATGACTCGGCCCGTCTTTGACCTGCTCCTAAGCCTGGTTGGTAATGCCTTGAGAAAGCCAAGGCAAAGAATACCAATGGAAGAACGCCTTTCCTTGACGCTGTTGTAAGTATATATCCATTCGTCCTGCATGTGTTTATATAAATGTGGATTTTGTAGATTTTTGGCACATGGAACATCTTTTCAATGCATAGCATGGAGCTATAAGCTGGGAAAAACGACAGTGCGCAATATCATCCTAGAAACGTGCGAAGTGCTGTGACGTTTCGTTTTGCCATTTTCGTTTTTGATTTGTTAATTTTTTTTATTTATGATTTGTTTTTTATACGATAATATTGCCACTTCGATTTCTCCATCTCGTAAACAATCAAATTCAAACTTTTCGCGACATTTTTTTACTTGCTATTATTAAATGTTTGAGCATCCAACGACTAAAATTATTAATATATTTACGGAACTAATAAAAATTGCAATCCATTTTGTATATTTTACAAATTATTTTAATTTGTTTACTTTTCAATTCATTCCGAAGAGAGTGGCAACATTTTTTGCGTTTTCCGTAAACATAAACTTAGAAACCAAAACGAAACAGATTTCTAAGTTTACGGTTAAGTTCTAAGTTTATGTTCTATGTCTCGGGTAACCAGTTGTACAGCTTTCGGGTATGCCAGGTCGTGCTAGCTGACAAGTAAAACTAAAGGCAAGGTCCCACGATTGCCGCAATGCGTAGAAATTTTACGCATTTTTAAAAAACTCAAATGCCAATCGTGTGAACTCGATTCGGTTTCGGCGCAAATGGCAAATATATTCGATCTGTCTTCTGTTGCGCCGAACGAAATCGGTACTGTAGCGTCAATCGTGTGAACAGTTGAAGCCAGACAAAAAAATTAAAAATTGAGCCGAATTTGGTCGGCAACTCGAGCGCCAACCATAGGGGCCGACAAATTTTGTCGGTGCTTTGAAATGTTTTGAAAATTTATTTAAATTTTTGTTTCGATTCGGGCAATCGTGTGACCTACCTATGAAATCGTTCGGTGCGATATTTCTGTTCGCTAGGTTGAGCCGACAAAGTTTGTCGAAATTGGGGCAATCGTGTGATCCAAATAAAAAACGTTTTGCTCAATTGACAATTTCTGCGTAGTCAATGCCCGACCAGATCGGGTTATGACCTTAGCTTAAGTTATGTCATGAGTAACTGGCCCAATAACCTCAAAAATGTCCAACTTTACGATACAGCTGTCAGTTTCCAGATTGCACCACCAGAGTTGCCAAATCCCGAAACATAAAAGGCAACCCTCGTAATCCTATTGCTTGGGTAGCTTAAGAAAATGGCCAGTTCGTAGCAAATAAGCAAGAATTTCTGGTTTTTTCGAAATTTAAGATGGCTTTTCGAAATGGCGAAATGCTCTTCGAAAAGTTTCTCTAATTTCACGAAATTTTTTGTCAATTTGGGAAAGATTTAGTAAGATTAGATTTAGTCTAGAAAACCGGATTTCCGGGACGATGTGTTGTTATTTATGGAGTAGGAGGATTTATTATTCTCTGATAATGATTTGGCATATTTGGCATTAAAAGGCATCAACTAATTTGAAGAGGATTCAGGATTCAACAAAAATCTGACATTAACAATAAAGCATAGCATATGGGGGGGTATGGTATGAGGCTGCATGTCTAGTAAAGAAGTGAGCAAGCTGTGTTTTTTTTATTCAGAAATGGTTCCGAGAAGCGATTTGAAGCTATCTTTGCTATTAACTGACTCAAAAAAGATGAAAAAGTTCATCCCTAGTCACCTAACGTGCATTTAATTAAATATATAAGGGTTTACTTGAACCCTGAGCCCAACAACACTCCATCTTCAAAGATATAGTAAACAAATATAACAATTCAAGGATATAACAAAAGAACAGCTGAAAAAACACATAATTTAATAAAATTTTTGCTGAAACTTCTGCAGGGAGTTCCAATAAGAGAAGCATATCCAAAAAGTTATTAATTTTTGGAAAAAATTTAGTTTCAATTAAATTTTTCCCACATAACCTTATCTTGTACGCAAACTTTTTTTGAGGTAAATTCATAACATATTTTGTTTTTGGCCCTTCTTTTACAATTTGGTCAAGTTTTTGTTATTATTATCTTAATAGAATAAAAGAACTGAGTTTATGGAAAAAATAAAAAATATTTTGTTTTTGAAAAATTACTTTAAGTGATTTATTTTTCATATGAAAAAACTATGTACCCCTTGTACGCAAACTTATTGTGACTAGTGTATATGTATAATTGTTTGTTTGAACTTGCTGATTCTTTACACTGTGCAACAAAAAAAAATAACAAGGTTCTGACAACGGATACTGGTAGAAGGGGCCAAAAAAAAAACGTTTAGCGGCGTTTTGATTTTTTTAAGAGGGGCCAAAGTTTTCCCCCTTTTCTTTCTTATTGTGAATCGGCATGGAAAACCATGCGACCTTACATATTAGGTATACTTATAATGCGCAATTTCATGTAAAAAACTACGAGGAACATTTTGACCCTCTAGCTCCTATTTTCATTGGTCAATTTGATACTTTTTTTTCCTAAAATGCCAAAAAGAAACAGGACTTATAAGTTATTATCCAACCACCGCATCGAACACCTTTTTCAATGAAACTTCATTGTCCATACGGGAGATAGGACCAAGCCAGCGTAGCTGCTGAATGTAATTTCGCTGTGCTACGTCTATGTCTATTTAAAATTGGTTTTAAAAATTCAGCTTCGAAGGGGTTTCAAACATGGATTAAGATATTATATATATGCAGAAGTATTATCAATGGACGGGCTCAAGAAAAGGTTAAGAGTGGGTAGAGTCAACAATTTGAAAGCATGTATGCATTTTATTAAACAAATACTTTTTTTTTTGCAATATTAAATAATAAACCGAATGCCCGAATTTGACCGAATATGAGTACAATCCTCAAACAATTTATCCAAGTATTTGACTTCTTTTTGTCTTGATTTAGGTGGGACCAAGACCCGTTTGTTTTGCGTTTACGGTTTAACAATTGGTAGTACAGTACATTCCGTTTAGCTGCATTCACCTTCGATGCACATGATTTGGGGCACTTAAGCGAAAAATGCAGCTAAGCGGAATATCTAGAAAAGTTTTTGGAAACAGCAAAATTTTTTTTAAAGTAGATCCTTGGCGCACCTATATAAAAATATCAAAATATATATTATATATATATATATTATATCAATATTGATATATTATATATATCAAAATTTTGCATGAACGAATCTATTGAATTCTTGAAAAGATTACACCAGTGTAAGACTGAACAAATTTTTATTAGCAAATTAACCGCTATCTTATAGATGCTTATGCATACCTAATATGTATGTATACACTGGATATAATGAAAATATTTATATACATATTCTTACTGATATGCTTTTATGTAAAATAATCGGTAATTTTACCCTGCGAATATTTCTTTTTTGACAATTTCACAACTATTGCCTCCATTTCGAAAATGTGGAAATTTGTTTCGATACTATTTTCCAAAAAAACTTTTCGAAATTTTCAAGTGCTGCTAAACGAAGTATTTTTCATACAAATCAAAGAAAACTTGCTCAAAAACAGGGCTGTTAAACGGAATAGTGCAGCTAAGTGAAATGCAGCTAAATGTGAAATTTTCAAAGAAAATTCGGTTTACGAAGTAGTATTTGGGCCAAATAATGCAGCTAAGCAGAAAATGCACCTAAGCGAATAGGCAGCTAAACGGAATGTACTGTACCAAGATTAATTCACTTGTTATATGTATATACGAGTAGTTAGTACATAACATCAAAGATATTTTTGTGTAACAACATAAAGCAGTGTTCAATCTCTTCAAGTACAACTTTTCAACACTTGTTGAAAAATATTTATGTTTCCAAATTAAATCTTTTACCAGACTTTGAAATTCTGAAGGACTATCAATGCAACTACATATACTACGTACATACAGTCAGGGCCGTAGCCAGATCTTAAAAAAAATGTTCCCCCAAATTAGCATTACGTGATTTTTAAAGTTAACTGCACTATTCAAATAAGGTTTTTTGTGGTGGCGCAACTTATATGTGACTTAATGTATTGGAAATTTACATAAGTATGTTCCCGATTTTTAGTCAAGATTTCATGAAATTTGGTTCATTGGAAAGGAACATTGCATTTGAAGTAAAAGTATGTTTGTGTCGTCGGCACAAAAATGTGCTTCGAACAAGGTGCCAATATTTACTTTGTTTCAAACTTGTGAAAACTTTTATTGAAACATTGGAATTTATGAACCAAGTTTATGGCGATGATCGTTTATTCATGGCAGAGTTCGTGAGTGGTCCACACTATTTAAAAACGATTCCCAGGACATAAATGTGACCAACGTGTTGGCCAACAGAAATCCGCGATCACCGCAGATTCCATCAATACTGTGCGTGAATTCAAAAAAAGTTCGCTCAAAATCTTAATTGTAATTATTGAAATTGGATTTAAGCATCTCAATAACATAAATTTATCGCATTTTAACTGAACATTTGGCCATCTGATCGATACTGACTGATTGTTTGATTAAATGTCGCATTTTAACCATCAACCCCCACTCCTCACGCGATGCGGCACCGTGCGACCTTTTCAAAACAATTTGCATTTGCCAATGAAAAAAAAGTGTTTTAAGGACGTAGAAGCCATCCAAAATGCTTGCACCGCCATCCTGAAGGACATCCCGGCCGGCGATCTGAAACACCCATTAGACATGCTTTTAGATCATGAAAATAGCTGTATTGAGCCTATTGAGATGTGGACTATTGAAAAAAAATATATCGATTTTACCAAAAAGATTTGTTTTTATTATATGTTTTGTTATGTTTAAAGGTGAAAAGACCTTTTTGCTAATATGCATGGAGATTGAAAATGTTGAATAATTATAGGCTAGGAGGGTATTTATGTCACTCAAAATCCCCCATTGGCTACGCCCTGCATACGGTACAAACTATCCGGATAAAACTGGACGTGGATGTTCTGCTATCGTAGTTAGAAATACATTTTAAACACCAAACTACAATGCATATCAATCAATCAATTTGGAACTGAAAGAAAATAGCATTCAAAATATCAGCCACATTCAGCTTTTTAAAGAACATTGTTACCAATTTAGGAAATGTATTTGCCTGGTTATGTCTAGTTAAGTAGAAATATCTGGATGAAAAAAACATTTGAAAAATTTAATCCAACAGTGAAGCAGTGATCACTACCGTATTGCTACTGATCACCACCAGAACCAGAAACAATTGAATGACAACAATTGATTCTGGTTGTCATTCAATCATTTCAGTTTGCGATACTGTGCATATGCGGCAATCATATTTGTTTCCGTTAAAACATCTAACACTTACCATTGATCATTATACGTTGCTTTTATAACTATGGTAATATTTGATCGCCAATATCAAATATTTCAATAAGATTCTGTACTATTTTACGAGGTTTTTTAGGGTGATAGTAAATTGATAAATTCTATTCAGTTTAATAGGGTTTATTGCACTGAGACCAGAAATGATCTATTGTGTCCCCACAAGCAGAGACCTAAAATAATTACTATCCATATTTTTTGGAAATACAAAAATTGCTCTTATTTAAGAAATTTCTAAAAATATTGCTTTGTAACAATTATTCCCGGTAAGAAATTGTTTACGTTATCCGTAACTATTATCATGTAATAAATATTTTTGTATTATTACTATATTTTATTATTAGTATTATTACTATATTTTATTATTATTATTTTTTTTATTATATTATATTATTATATTTTTGAGAAAATATACTTCTTTCTTATAATAGTTATTATGCGAATAACTAATATAAGAAAGAAGTATATTTTTCGTTGTCGATAATTATTATTTTGGGATTTTTTTTTACGTTGCTTCATAACTTTTTTTTATGATTATTTTTTATTTACATTACCGATAATTATTTTTTTGAAAAAACATTTTTTTTTACGTTGAATTACCACTTTTTGGGTATGAATTGATTTTTAATTGTTTCAAATTGACAAACGCAAATTAACTGCAGAAAACCAATTTCCCCTAACAACTAAACAATTAAAAATCAATTCATACTCAAAATGTTATGTAGTTATCGGTAATGTAAATAAAAAAAGTCATAAATAAAAGTTAAGCAAAAATCCCAAAATAATAATTATCGAGAACGAAAAAAAATTTGTTTCTCATAAAAGTTAATACGCAACGTAAAAAATTACTGTCGCATAAATATTAGTTATAACCAACAACAAAAATGTATGTTGCATTGTAATAGTTACATTGCAATTATTTTCTTAAAAAACTTATAATAGCTAGACCCACCGACCTAATGAAGCTTAGTAACTCACAGGGGATTAAGTGCTTGATGAAATGCAGTATGATGTGTTCAGGAGTCTCCTCTGCTATTACTTAGAGTCTACAGGTGTTAACCTGCATGTATACTACTGTGGGCAAAAATTAGTAAAACTTTTTAATTTAAATTTCGCGCGGAAACCCTTTTGTCGAAATATTTTTTTTCTAGGTTGGTATGACTGTCAGTGACATCTGTGCCAAATGTCACATCAAAATAAGCATTAGTGTTTAGTATAGGCTTGTCTTTCTGAAGTACAAAAAGTGCATTCGGCGATTTTTACAATGAGTGAAATTATTCAACAAAGAAGTTGCATTACATTTTGTGTGCGGAATCAAATTTCTGGTGCCGAAACGTTCTGAATGTTGCAAATGTCGTAAAAAGAGGCCGGAATTATGGGCCGACAACTCTTGGTTTTTGCACCACGATAATGCATTGATTCTTCGTGAGTTTTTCGCCAAAAATTCAACCAATATCGTTCCACAACCACCGTATTCGCCTGATTTAGCTCCGTGTGACTTCTGGCTGTTCAGAAAACTTAAACGACCGCTCCGGGGAAACCGTTTTGAGTCAATTGAAGACATTAAACGTGAATCGCTACGCGCATTGAGGCTATTCCGGAAATTGACTTTAACAACTGTTTCGAGAATTGGAAAAAACGTTGGCACAAGTGTTTGGGGCCGGGGGAATTACTTTGAGGGGGACGAAATAGATTTGGAAGAATAAATAAAGAATTTTAAAATTATGAACAAAGTCTTACTATTTTTTTCCCACAGTAGTATGCTTTCTGAGTCTGCTGTGCCCAGTTAGAAGACCGGTGATTAGGTAAGTAAGATTTACGATTTTCTATTACGTTAAGTCTCTTGGTTGCACTGGACTTAGCTCTCAGTTCCAGTTGTAAAAGTGAGTTTACTTTAGTGTTTTTATCTTAAGTTTTTTACAACCGAGTAATTCCTCATTCGTATGGGTTAAGTGAACCAGGGCGGTGTCTCCTAAATTACTCTTATTATATTGTTACGAGAATTAGTACTGCCCCCTCAACTCAGGTATATTCGTTTCTCTGGATTGCGCTCAAAACTAAAACACAGTAAAAATCTTTAACGCAGTTCTAAACTAATAGTTACTTCATTAACAATTTTGCACTCTAATAATAATAAAATAATAATTGACTGGCACGACAGCCCGCTTACGCGAGACTAAGGCCTAGCTTCCCGCAACCACCCGTGTTGTGCATGTGAATTTGTACGCGGGTGGAAAGGACCTACAGTTTTATGCCGGTTCCGAACGGCAGGTTGGGAGCTCTTCATAAGCAATTTTTACTCAGAGGTTTGCCATTTCCAGCTGAGAGGACAGCCACCGAAAGAGAAAACGAGTTTTCCCGTTATGTTTTTTTTTAGGTGTTATTACAGGCAGTATTTGAACGCACTAACCAACTGAGCCACGGCGGCTGCCGTTACTTTTTTGCACTCTATTGTTTCTATATTTGTTACTCATTGCATTATCCGCCCTACTCCGTGTTACACCGCTGCTTGCTAAAACCATAAACTTACCTCGGCGCTGTACCCGTCTGCCTTTATACTTGTTTGCTTGTAGCACAGCTCGTTCTCGAACATCCCAGTATCGCCGCGAATCGTCTCAGCGATGGTTTCTTCGAAATTACCAAATTACCTCTATAGGCATGCTATACTCGCAGCGCAACTCGTCCTCAAATATCCCATGTACAGTGACGGCGAGCATTATCGTTACAATATTCATGTTGGCTGCCTCAAAAGAAGTCAAAATCGATGGTTTGTTATAAATGTAGTCCTAAGTATCTTTAGTGTTTAAATGAGTAAAAACAATGAAAGACTAACGGGTTTAGGGTTGCCAGGTCGGATATTACGGAGCAAGTGCTCTATAGCGAACCCGCTTAAAAACAACATTTACCTATATAGAGCTTTTTGTGTAAATCTAATGAATCAAAACTTTTCTGGAAACGCCCACAAAAGGCTTCGGGACAGGTAAGAAGAAATTCAACGGAGATTTCATAGGTTATAACATGGTATCACACTTATTATAACTTAATAATGGAGAGCATACTTATTTATTCTTTCACAAGGGTTTGCTATTCTGCACTAAAGCCGAAATTATAATTCTGAAATCACTACGAAAACAAGTTTTTAAACCCTTCATTCACTAAGCCTAGGCGTATACGGAGACGCAGGCCGCACAAGCAGCACAGCGCAACGCAGTTCAGTTTTCTGTAAATAATGCAGTACCGGATAACGGCGTATACAGCGACATAGCCGCGTGCGGCGGAGAGACGTGCATGCGCACACCTGCGTCGCGTTGTAGTTGAAAGTTGCAGTTTCCTACGCGCAGCCGACACGTTAGCTTGCAAAAATTGAAGAACTAATTGAAAAAGTGCGTGAACAGCCGATATTACACCCATATTATATTACATAGGTTCTATTTCAAAGTCTAATTCAGACAAATAACTCGTATTGCTGGGTTTATGGAATGAATACGGAACACGTGTGCTGGTTTTACGAGATTCGTATACGCAGTTCACATATTTTCTGGGTCACACAGTTTCATTTGCGCTGTGCTGCCCTGTGCTGTGTTGCGCGGCCTGCGTCTCCGTATACGCCTAGGCTAAGGCTAGAGGCTACCTTATGACATAACCTGTCATGCACACAAATTAAGGGGTTACACTACTTTGCAACATCACAAAAGAAGGTGGAAACATTTTTCTATTCTCAATTAAACGCAAGTGAAAGGCCAACGCAAACGCTTTTTAATAAGCTGTTCAGATGAGCAGCATAACCGTCGATGGAACGATCACAATGGATCGATCAAATGGATCGCGCTGATAAAAGTGTCAACCACAATTTGGACCTCATATCTTAAAAACGATTTCTCAAAAAGTATACCAATAAAACTTAAATTGAATGACTGACTTTCTGACTTTTTTTAAATGATTACTTCACGAAAACTTCGACTGCTTTAGATATGTCAGAAGCTGTACTAATTACCGTGCCCCACTGTGTTTCTCCTAAAGTATAAGACCTAGAACAAAAACCAAAACATTTTATAATCTATGTTTTTTTGACTATAGAGTATGTATGGATCTTTTTCTAAATGAAATTTTATAGGAATGCTTAGTGCACTTAAACAAGAAATATGTCGCCTTTTAAATTATAACACAAACGTCTCCATTAAATCGAAATTATATTCTCTATCTAGAGAAAATAATTGTGAAGCTACTGTCAAAATTCAAATCGATCCATGTGACCGTGTTCGAGAAATCGGTCCACCCAGTTTGCAATAAGTGGTTTTCTGAAAAAAGCATCTGAAGTTGTATGAACATTCAGAAAAATCGAGAATGGAACCTGTTAAATTTGTTTAACTCTAGGACCAACTAGCTATTGTTTGTTTGACTCTAAATTATTGCTCTACCAAAAAAAAAACTCGATTTTTGCAAAATTACAGTAGAGTGGTTTTACCCATTCATTTTAATAGAACTTATACACAATTTTTTTGAAAACGATTTTGCTGAGTTAAACTCAGTTTCTAGTTTAAACGCAAAATCGAATTTTTCAGTCAAACTAAAATGAAGTTTAAACTTAGTTTAACACTAGAACTACCAACCGGTCAAAATGACCGGTTGCATGAATTCATCACAAAATTTTTTACATAAAAATTTGTTTTTTTTTTGTAAATGTATTATGTATTTTACTAAATTTATGTAATCTTTAATATTATAAATTGTTAGATTCGTGCGCTTTTATTTTACAGAGATAAGTATGTGGTATACCTATTTATACCAACCGGTCATTTTGACCGGTATATAAAAATATTAGCGGAGTTCACGATTGCTTGTGTAAATGCAAACAAAACCATGTTATAATGTTGTTAGAGTGTGTTGCAAACTGTGGCAACATTATAGCATATCCAAAAGTATATTTTTTATTCTGAATACGGGGAGTCCCACGAATAAAAAGATTTTGTGCTATGTACTTTACAGATTTTTTACGGTTTGAACGCTTTGATAAAAAAATGAAAGAAGTCAACGATTGAAGAATGACAAATTTGCAATGATCTCACATGTTTGGGATTCATTTATCAAAAATAGCCAGAATTGCTATGTACCAGGACAGAAAATTACAATTGACGAGCAAGTTTGGAATAAAATTTTGGTTGGCATCAGATGTAAATAGTAAATATGTTGTTAATGGCTTCCCTTATTTGGAAAAGGACGAAACAAAGCCATCGACAATTCCTTTGAGTGAATTTGTCGTCCTCAAATTAATTGAACCGTTTACCTTTTTAAAGTTATTGCAGAAACATACTACGTTGGTTGGAACTATCCGTGCAAACAAAAGGGAATTACCTAAACTTGCTAAGCAAAAGAAAGATATATTTCCTCTATATTCAATTCAATATTCTATATTATAAAAGTAAGCCAACGAAAAAGGTCCTGGTGCTGAATACGCTTCATAATTCGGTCAAAATTGAAGGGGACAAAAATAAGCCTGAAACTATAATATTTTAAAACAAAACTAAATTCAAGGTAGATATTACCGATCAAATGGCCAGAAAATACACTGTGAAGTCCTGTTCTCGAAGATGGCCTCTCCAAATATTGTTCAATGTTCTTGACTTGGCAGCAATAAATGCATGGGTTTTGTATAATGAAACATGTGGAGAAAATATATCAAGAAAAGATTTCCTGTTTCAATTAGCAGAAGAACTTTCATCAAAATATGAAGATTCATCTGAACTAGAAAACTTTACCAATCTTTTGACAAACTATCGAAGTTCTAATATACGAAAAACTTGCCAAATACGTTTATGCAATGAAAATAAAACCACCAATATCTGTGGTGGCTGTAGAAAACATGTTTGTGGTAAATGTACTTTGAAACAAATCTCTATTTGCAAAAAATGCGGTAATCGAAATATAACCTAAAAAATATATAATATTTCTTCTGTTTATGTAAATACATATACCATGTACTTTAAATTTTTGAATGAAATATATTTTAATTTAGTTAAAAACAACTTAATCTTATACAATTTTTCTCAAATTTAATATATTTTTCAAACTAAACATCAAACCGGTAATTTTGACCGGTTGGTAGAAATAGGTATACAACAAATGCTGGTAGTACTAGTGTTAAACGCCTAATCAACAGTCAACAGATTTGACAGTTCATTTATTTTAGAAATTTGCAATTGCAATGTTTCGGTATTAAATAAATATAATTAGACCAAAAACCGGAATGAGTGTTTCTTCTGACGAGGAATATCATGGCGATGCAGAAATATTTGATGTGTTAAATATTACGGTGATGAGAAGATTAAAAATTGTGAGAATGCAGCCGGACCACTTCCATTTATTTGGACACACAGACTTTTACGATCGCTGTCGTATGAGCAAGGCTTTAGCTTATAATATTTTAGATCCCATCGGTCCTCATGAAAAGCATCCTACACTTGTTTGTTTTTCCCCACAAGTACAAGAAGACTTTCGATTTCCCGAGACGAAAAATTTGCGCTACCTTTGCTTATTTTGAATTTTGTTTTGATGAAGTACATTATTTCAGCGCCAAGGTGTATTAACCCTCCATTACTATCGTTGGGGTGGAATCCACCCAAAGAGTTCAATTTCTTAGTAAAATATAGATTTTTTAACCAAATCCAACATAAAGTTATAATGTAATCCACATTTGCATATTTCTGAAGGTTTTAAAGTACATTGCAGTTGCATAAATAAAGCTGATGCTTTTATACAATTGTTTTAAAAAGTCACTGGGTGTAGTGGCGTTATAAAATTGCTGGATGCTTAACACCGATTGTTAGTAATGAAGTTGTATTTTTTATAAAATACATTTATATATTTTCACTTTTTGGCGACAATTTGTTTAAATAACGTATATACCATTTACTTAGTAGAAAATCCTTAAAAATTATGCTCTAGGATCAGTAACAAAATTTTTATAACATTAAATTTTTTATATCTTAAACTAATAAAGTTAGAAGGACGAAATTCAAGGAGTAGTAGTGTACATATTAGTCCTTAAGATATATTAAAAAAAAACTATTGGAAATTTCCAAGGATATTCAAGGATAAAGTTTTGTTTAAAGTTAAAAGGACATTTTCAATACCTCTTCGTCCTTTTGCACCAAAACATTAAATTTTCTAAGATTCTAAGGATTTTTCTCTTTCATTTGATACCAATATTGTTATTTTTCAATGCGCTCAATTTTTAAAATAATTCCTTGAAATAAACATATCCTTGAAATTTCAAAGTCCTTTAAAAAAAAATCTGACGTCAGAAATAAAAACAAAAAACGCAGTTTTACTACATTTGGCCCCTAGTTTCGCGAGTATATAGATTTTTTCGTGTGTTTGGACATTTTTTGATTTTTGTCGCACGGTGTAACCTTCAAAAGTAGCAGGTATATTGTTGATTTTCAGTGACGTTTTTGCGCAAAACTTTACCTCGGTCAGAAAAAATTATTAAATAATTATTTATTACTTATTTTTTCAGCTTTCTGGATCACTAAGCCCAAGAAGCATATCTTAAATATTATGCAAGTTGTGGCCATTTTTCCAATGCAACATTTTATTTCATCTTTCTTTTTTTTTAAATGAAGTGTACATAAACAAATGTTTTTATTAAATAAATGAATTAACAAAATTATACAATTTATTTTTGTTTTTACATGTTATGATGTTCTGATTATGAAAAAATTTGGTTTTTGTTTATTTTACCTCCTTGGATAAGTAAAACGGATAATAAAAAGTTGTGGGGTGGATTAAACCCACGATAGTAATGGCGTTAGTGAAATAGACGATAGTAATGGAGGGTTAATAAGGTGATGGCACTACTGCAAAAACAAAATCCCCATGTATTTTGTTAGTGCTTTTGGGCATGCTCATTGTCAAAATCAAATCAAAACCCACAGCGGTGACCGGCCATTTTTTCCATTTTGACAATTAGCATGCCCATTCGCGAAAAATAAAAAAAAAATCAGAAGAAATCAAAAGAAAATCAGAAGAAAAAAGTTTAATCAGCTGTGTTGCCTCCACTACCTTATTAATGTGCCTTGTTTCAGCGCAAAGAATTTATTTACAAATGACAATCAAAACAAAGAAAAATTATCTAAATAAAAATATTGCCAGTATTACCACAGTCAAATGACAAAAATTTGCTCCAATTAAATTAGCACTGAAAAACTGCTTTTTCGTTTAAGCTTAGTTTAAATTAGCCCTTAGAAGAAACATTCTGGTTACGACCCTGCGATATATGTTTTATTTGTTGCAATGTAATATTATGACAAATATTTTAAATAAGAAAAGTTGTATCATCATAAAAACTGCAGTTCAATGTTAATAAAATTATTAATAAAAGCACTACTGGTATTGCGCAATGCAAATTAACGTCTGTCAGGCCGAAGTTTTAAAATTCAAATTAGTTTCCTTTGCCTTTTAATCACAATAATTTAATTTTCAAATGTTGGAATACTTTTAATATAATATGTACATAAATGTATTTTTAGTTAAGGCTTAAGGACTACTCAAAGGCAGTAACATTTAGAGAAATCGTGATTTAAATAAGAAATATTTCACTTACTTAAATAATCAGCCACAAATTAATTTCTGTTTATTTTCAGATAAAAACTTTGAAACTTGCGATATTGTATATTAAATATCTTGTAGAAGTATTAGATGGTGATCAAGATCCTAAAACTGGATTTCGGGCCGACTTGAAGCCACTTCATAGAAGAAATTCGATTGAAAAGAGATCTTATTTAAAAAGTGATTTAAAGGTAATCTGCGAAGAGCTATTTTAAAAGCACAAAACCGGTTCCTGCTAAAAAAAATCGAAGCGCCATAGACTAAGCTTAGTTAGTAAAGAAAGAATCGTCTTCGTACCGTGATCGAACTTGTCGAATCCACATTGAGCGCAAAGCTTAGAGGATACGCCATTATCAACAGATAGTACAAACAGAGATTTGAAATAGAATAAAATTTAGTTGTATGAATCTACAGACTGAGATCCAAAACATGTATGTTTTCCTTACCTGACATATTTTGGTCCTGAAAGTTCAAAATAGAAAATTTTGTTAAAATTAGACAATTTTTCTTTTTCATTTGATACCCATATCTTCATCATTGCACAAGCGCAAATATTAAAAAAAAATATTTGAAATGTGTATGCCCTTAAAATTTTAAATGTTTACTTTCCTTTATAACTTTTGAATATGATTTTTTTTTGTTTTTACGTTGCCCAAAATATTATATTAGGAAATTGTTTTTTATGCTGGTATATAACTTTTAAATATAATTTGCCGTTGCCGATAACTGTTATTTTGAGAATTTTTTTTTACGTGCTTTATAACTTCTATGAATGAAAACCAATTTTTTATTTTGCAATGCTACATTTTGAGTATGAATTCATTTTGTATTTGCGTCAATACATTTAAAGCTGGCACGTGGCTCTAGAGTAGTGTACGCGAGTTTCAAATCCGAGGGTTGTAGTTTCAAATTCCAAAAACTAAGTTAATAATAATAAAAAAATACAAATTTTTTTTATGAAATCCACCTAGCGTTTGCTTTAAATTAAACTGAAAATAACTCTAAAATGCCATTTACGATTTTTATTTGTAAAATATTGCGTTTGTCATGTGCACAGTAATTACAATGCACTTTAACCCATTCGAGACCGATTGCACACCGTGTGTGCAATGGCTTTCCGAGGCTATAAGACAGTAATGTGCAATTATCAGTTATTTTGAGTAAACTAGTCGTCGAAATAAAATTTCGATTTCATTAATTCTGGAATTAATGAAATCTGTAAAGTACAGGAAAAAAAATTTGGCATTGGTTTTACTGTGTACAATACAAAGAAAAATAAAATTTCGCTCCTGGGGACCGTGTTCGAAAAAAATCGTCGTCTCGAATGGGTTAAGCCTAGGCGTATACGGAGACGCAGGCCGCGCAACACAGCACAGGGCAGCGCAGCGCAAATGAAACTGTGTGACCCAGAAAATATGTGAACTGCGTATACGAATCTCGTAAAACCAGCACTCGTGTTCCGTATTCATTCCATAAACCCAGCAATACGAGTTATTTGTCTGAATTAGACTTTGAAATAGATCCTATATAATATAATATGGGTGTAATATCGGCTGTTCACGCACTTTTTCAATTAGTTCTTCAATTTTTGCAAGCTAACGTGTCGGCTGCGCGTAGGAAACTGTATTTCAACTACAACGCGACGCAGGTATGCGCAGGCACGTCTCTCCGCCGCACGCGGCTATGTCGCTGTATACGCCGTTATACGGTTCTGCATTATTTACAGAAAACTAAACTGCGTTGCTTTGTGCTGCTTGTGCGGCCTGCATCTCCGTATACGCCTAGGCTAATAGCTGACGGAAATCGGTTTTCTGCAGTTTGTGTTTGTCAAATTTGTGTTTGTCAATTTGTTGTGGTACATATAAATGTATTGAAGCAAGTAAAAATGAGTTCGTACTCCAAATGTAGTAAGGGAACGTAAACGATTTGCTTTCTTTTATAAAAGTTATGAAGCAATGTAAAAACAAAACTCTTAAAATAATAGTTATCGGAAACGTAAAAAAATCATATTTAAAAGTTATCAAGCAACGTAAAAAAAATGTTCCAATAGCATCAGCAACGTAATATTTATCGGCAATGTAAAAACAAAAAAATATTATATTTGAGGAGTATATACCTACGTAAAAAAAAATTCCTGATATAATAGTTATCAGCAACATAAAAAGCGTTTTTTCCAGTGATAATTATTATATGGCAATATTTATAGAAATTTCTTAATTCAGGGTACTTTTTTCATTTCCCAAATATTGATAATAATTATTTTAGGTCTGCTCAATATTACTGATAACTACATAATGGCCTAATTCATATTTCTTTGGCTCAGTGCTGACATTCGCATGTGTCAAAGTATAAAACCAGAACTATCGTATTTAATCGTTTCCATTTTGACGACTACACGACCATGGACCACAGTTGTGGCTATCGCCAACTTTAGAACTATTTCTATTTCGTAAGCGACCAAACCAAATCAATTAGCATCACTGCTTCAAAACAAGAGTTTTTGATAGTGTCTCTTATTTTTTCTGTGTGCTTGGATAACAATTACAAATTTGTTAGTATCTTAGTTAAAATTTATTAAGTAGGTAGATGGTTATGGTGGCTTCCTCTGTATGAGACATACTTAGGTCTATTATATGGCCCGTATTGTATGTATGTATTCAACACACTGGAAACGGGGAGGAGAGTTACAGTTTAACGCCGAATCCGAACAGTGGTTGGTAGTTGGCAGTAGACGAGTGTTTAACCAGTCCGAGTTAATAATCGAAGGGTCTCTGGCATGAAAAGTCAGCGCGCTACGCGCTAAAATATTACGCATTGCCATTTGTTTTAAATTGACTGTAAAACGATACAATGGATACAGACGAATAGAGGTACATTAGGGGTACTCTATTATTATACTTGCTTACTTAACTGACCATAACAACCCATTACGGGTTACGGCCTACCGCAAAAGCTCTCTACAGGCGTCTCAGCTTTGCGCGCCTTCTCCAGTCGGTCACACCAAGAGAAGATAGGGCCTCTTCAACTTGGTTCTTCCACTGGAGACACGGTTTCTCTTTTCGTCGTCGACCTCCAACTACCACATCGAACACCATTTTCGCCGGAGCTTTGTCGTCCATACGGCAGACATGGCCAAGCCAGCGTAGCCGCTGGATGTTAATTCGCTATGCCACGTCTTTATACAGCTCATACAGCTCGTTGTTGGTTCGTATACGATGTGATGTGAGGGTGGGCAGGAAGACTACAAGCCTTCCATAGCACTCAGTCCATTTCGGACCATTGTACTATACCCATGGGTGATAGGGAAGGAAAATGAGAGTAATATCTCATA
Organism: Melieria picta; assembly: GCA_964056695.1. Classification (NCBI taxonomy): domain Eukaryota; kingdom Metazoa; phylum Arthropoda; class Insecta; order Diptera; family Ulidiidae; genus Melieria; species Melieria picta. The sequence goes on from OZ057399.1 coordinate 90,280,070, forward strand.
TTTCACCCGTTTTGAAATGTGTATGCAACACTGCTCTTTCCAACATATGTTACAGCAGACATTTCAAGCGGATGGGGAGGGGGAGGGGACCTACAGTTTAACGCCGAATCCGAACGGTGATTGGCAGTTTTTCTTTCACACTTGGAGGTTTTGCTATTGCCTGCCAAGAGCGCAATTGTGCGATTTTTGTAATTCTCAGCTGCTTCATGTGGATAGCGATAGAAGTAGATGAGCGTTTTACCAGCCCGAGCCAGGAATCGAACCTGGGGCCTCGGTATGCGAAGCCAGCGCGCTACCCGCTGGACTATCGAGGCCGACCATACGTCGTATTCGTATACGATAGTCGTCGCCAATACGAGCAGGGCCGACGATTTTGCGAAGTATTTTCCTCTCGAACACCCCGAGGGCCGCTGTGTTGCTACACGACAGTGTCCAGCTTCTGCGCCATAGAGGAGCACAGGCAGAATAAGCGTCATATAGAGAGCATGTTTTGTCAGTCAAGAGAGGTCTCTGCTACTCAGTTGCCTGCCGAGACCATAGTAGATCCTATTGGCAAGAGTAATCCTTCGCTTTATCTCCAGGCTGACATCATTGCTGCTGTGTATGGCGGTGCCAAGGTAGACGAATCCATTAACAACTTCGAAAGTATACCTATAAACCTCGACCTGAGACCCTAGCCGCTGCGAGTCCCTGCGCGTAGACAGCATATACTTCGTCTTGCCCTCATTTACCACAAGACCCATTTTGGCAGATTCTCTTTCGATTGCCGCAAAAGCAGCAGTGACATCTCGCTTGTTACGCCCGATGACGTCAATGTCATCGGCATAGGCAAGGAGAGTGACACTTTTGTTCAAGATTGGGCCATTAAGATGTACACCGGCTTTGCGCAGAACACTCTCCATGGTGAAGTTGGATAGGTCGCATGACACAGGATCGCCCTGTCTGAAGCCTCGAACGGTATCAAATATCGGAGAGGTCACTTCCAACCTTGACGGAGCTGCGCGTATTGCTCAACGTCGCTCTGCAAATACCAATCCCGATACTGATCCCTTATCGGGCTATCGAATACTGCCTTGTAATCGATAAAGAGATGGTGTGTATCGATTTGCCTCTCATGGGTCTTCTCCAGGATTTGGCGTGAAATGAATATCTGGTCGATGGTAGACTTACCAGGTCTAAAGCCGCATTGATAAGGTCCAATCAGCGCCTTGGCGAGTGGCTTCAATCTTTCACATAATACGCTCGTCAGGTTCTTGTATGCGATGGGAAGTAGGCTGATACCCCTGTAGTTTACGCATATTGTTGAGTCGCCTTTCTTCAACACAGGGCAAAAGGCCCTGAGGTTCCAATCACTGGGTATACATTCCTCCAGCAATATTTTGCAGATGAGCTGCCTGATGATGCCTGCACCCAATCAGCTCACCGCAGTCGGCCTTGAACAATTCTGCTGGAAACCCCTCTGGCCCCCTCTGCGCAACTTCACCACTGGCGGTATTTTTCCCTTCGTCACCTACGAGCAGCTTGGTGAAGTGCTCTTTCCACGACCTCAGTACACCCTGTGCATCTGTAACCAGATCCCCGTTTCCGTCTCTGCAGGAAGATGCCCGGTTCTTTATTATTATATTTACTATGATTATAATCAAGTAGCATGACACAATAAACCAGGTAAACTAGGTACGCAAAGCCTTTTCCAAAATTCGTCGTTTACGTAAGGCATTTGTACGCAAATTTAAATGACAACTAGAAATTGCATCTACCAAAGAGCATGGTTGCATTTTGCTAGTAGAAGTTTGTGGTAATGGTTTGTAGCCTGTTCGTTAGAATTCAAAATAAATAGGCGAAACAAGAAATATTGTGAGTGATGTTCTATTTAATATATAAATTTCAAATATGAAATTAAAAAACAGGCATATGCAACTATTTTGTTAGCAAATTTTTGGTTTCAACTTGTGACACCCTGACGATCTCCTTTTTGGTCCTAAATTTAGTGCGAAATGCACTAAGTTTGCAATAGTGATCGTTAATGTGTTGTCTACCAACCCCATGCAATTATTTACATGTAACTTTTCACATTGTTCAAGTATTCTCACTCAATTAAACGTGTTGAAATGCCATACAACTGGCTACGCCGACGTATTTATACATATCTGTACAATTATATATATGTATATAATTACATGTCATAGAGATTTTTAATGCTGCACGGGCAACTGCGCAGCCTTTCGCAAGGGCCATAGTACACACTCAACGACGTTCCATAACGTTATGGTTGGATAGAGTAACAGCGCTTTGACATTAAGAATCACTTAGGCAGATTGAAATTCACTTTGCTAGCCACATAGTGGAACGAACAGCAACCACAAGAACTTTTGTCCCAATTAAATGATTTTTATGTAATGAGGGCGGGTAGTGATACTCTGCTGAAGTGCATGTTTTATCAATTAATTCGGTAAGTGCCCAACGAAATAACCGGGCAATGGAGAAGCTATTTTTATACATTCCGATTCGAATAAAAGTTTTTACAGATAAAATGTTCATTCGCCCCGATACCAGCTGCAGATTTAACGTCTCAGTTGGCCTGCTCTTACTAATAGTATTGTCGGTGTTAGAACGGGGGCGAGCTGTTTGTGTGTTGCATATAATACACCAATCGACACTACTTTTACACGCTTTACGACTCTTCGATTTAAATGGGCGTTTATACATATGAATGTATGGATATATATATATATACTTATATATATATATATATATGGGGCATTTAACTTCAAGCGAACAACCCAAAAAATGAATTTTGTTTATATTCTGGTCAGTTATACTTCTAGTAGACGTGGATGTGTACACCCAATTTTTTTTTCGTATGATGTTTTTTTGCTGAGTTATGAGCTTCTAAAAATTGACTAAACATAAAGTCATGAATTTTTGGATGCTTATTATCTGTATCAATTAATTTGTAAAAAAACTAAAAAGTATTGTTTCTTATAGTAAAAAAGTTGTTGTTTTTTTGTTTTTGTCGAATTCTAAATTTTAATTTTTTTTACGTATAGTAAACCGGAAGTGAAAATTTGAAATCGATATTTGAGTAACTTCGACACTTTTTTTTAAATTATTTTAACGTAAATTAAAGCTTTAAATGTACTAATTCTCCACAAAAAAAATTAAAACGTGATCTCCAACCGTTTAAGACTCAGAGCACATACAGTACATATACATTTTTACGCAAAATTACATAAAATCCATTATTTTCAGCTATGTGTATGTACTGTATGTGCTCTAAGTCTTAAACGAGTAGTAGTAGTTGTAGTTAATTTTAACAATTAATGCGATCAAATTTGGATAACTGCTGTAATTTTGTTTTGCAAATTGAACATTACAACCGATGCGCCAAATTCCATGAATTTCGGTATTAAGTAATTAAAATGTTGTGATTTTTAGACGACTACACCACAAACTTACATTGTGGCTTGTCATGCAAATTACAGTTTTTTTGCAAGATCGTACATTACGTGGACACTACGACTCCCCTGCAGCCAGTAGCCAAAGCACCACCACGGCTCGCACATTTAGTCTATAAGACTAAATGTGTTTTTTTAATAAAACACACCACCACGCTTCAACCCAAAAACCTGCCTTCTTTTTTTCTGTCGGTCACCGCGCAAACATTTAGAAAAAATGTGTTCTTACAATTAATATTATTATTATTAATTCTTATAGTATTTTTATGATACTACTTTACTTACTACATAAACTGATAGCCGTAAAGTTACAGCCCTATGGCTAAAATTAAAAGAGTAGTAGAAAAAATGTATTTCTCATTTGTTAATTTTCTTCTTATCTGTCTTTTTGAAACTACCTGTATTTTTTGTATCATGCCAGGGGCGGATTCAGAAAAATATTTCAAAAAGTAATTCTTTAATATTTATAAAATGCCTTTTAATTTGTAGATATGTATTTTTAAAGTCGATCCTAATATTTCGGGGGTTTCAACCGCCAAACATGCCCCCCTGAATCCGCCACTGTATCATGCCACGTCCCTTGTCCAACGTTCGTTAAATTCCACATTTTTTAGTTTTTAAACAAAAAAAGGCGAACAAACCCAAACAAATTATTCAAATCGGTCGAGCCATTTTCGAGTTTTATTATTATTATTTAGCCAGTGAACAAATGTACTTACTGACTATAGGAAATATCAATAAATATTACAACAATTTTAGCGAGACTAACGCACGGCAATTGATTTATATATACACTAGTCAGAAAAAGTTTGCGTACAGGCAAGTCAAAATTATGTTATCATCAATTTTGACCTCAAAAATGGGTTCTCTTCACTTTTTGTTGTGTTTTAGATGCATTAAAACAATAATTTTCCATTTATTCGTATTTATTGGCAATATACTCACAAAACGGTGCAGAATAAGTTTGCGTACAAAACTAATAACGGGAATTCCCAGTTATGCTTTTTATTTTTATTTGGAAATTTGTATTCCGTTGAGCAGTAAACGGACTTGTAAATTATTTTTAAACGTATATGTGCTTGAAATTATTTAGAAAGCAATAGAACCCAAGCGAAAAAAAATAAAAATGGATAAAAGGATAATCTTACTAAATCTTTCCCAAATTGACAAAAAATTTCGTGAATTTAGAGAAACTTTTCGAAGAGCATTTCGCCATTTCGAAAAGCCATCTTAAATTTCGAAAAAACTAGAAATTCTTGCTTCTTTGCTACGATCTGGCCATTTTCTTAAGCTACCCAAGCAATAGGATTAGATTGTTTAGCGATCAGTGCATCATAATCTTAGGCTAGTTGCATCCAAAATCTTCAGAAATGTACAGAAATATTTTGTAAAACCCAGTAGCAGTGCCTTTATAAGAAAAGTCATGAAAAAACATATTTCCCCTACATAATAGCATGTAAGAAGCCCTTATTTAGTTTACTAACAAGGAGCACAGAATTGCTTTCGTGAAAGAGTCCATCAAAGAGTCTAGAAAACCTGATTTCCGGGACTATGTGTTGTTATCTATGGAGTAGGAAGATTTATTATTTTCTGATAATGGTTTGGCATATTTGGCATTAAAAGGCATCAACTAATTTGAAGAGGATTCAGTGAATGACAAAAATGTGACATTAACAGTAAAGCATAGCATATGAGGGGGTATGGTATGGGGCTGCATGTCTAGTAAAGAAGTGAGCAGGCTGTGTTTTTTTATTCAGAAATGGTTCCGAGGGGTTATTTACATATTCTAAAAGCTTATGCAAGCCAAGATTTCAAAATTTTGGATCAGGTTCCAACATTTCTTTTCAACTTTGCCATGACCTCAAGGCGCAATGCATACGATGTGAAGCTATTTTTGCTATTAACTGGCTCAAAAAAGTTGAAAAGGTTCCTCTCTAGTCACCTAACGTGCATTTAATTATATATATAAGGGTTTACTTGAACCCTGAGCCCAACAACACTCCATCTTCAAAGATATAGTAAACAAATATAACAATTCAAGGATATAACAAAAGAACAGCTGAAAAAACACATAATTTAATAAAATTTATGCCGAAACTTCTGCAGGGAGTTCCAATAAGAGAAGCATATCCAAAAAGTTATTAATTTTTGGACAAAACTTAGTTTGAATTAAATTTTTGTTACATAACCTTATCTTGTACGCAAACTTTTTCTGATGTGAATTCATAACACATTTTGTTTTTGGCCCTTCTTTTACAATTTGGTCAAGTTTTTGTTATTATTATCTTAATAGAATACAAGAACTGAGTTTATGGAAAAAATAAAAAATATTTTGTTTTTGAAAAATTACTTTAAGTGATTTATTTTTCATATGAAAAAACTATGTACCCCTTGTACGCAAACTTATTCTGACTAGTGTATATAGATTATAAAACTTTGTCCAGTGCCATCACACATAGTATTCTATAATAAAACAGTTCTCTTGGTTAATGTTTTATTTACAGATTTCTTCTTCACCCAGCAAGGGACGCACAGGTTGGCCACAGGATGTTTGGGCTTCTGAATTGAATCCTGAACAAGAATGATGCCATGTTATTCTATATACACGTATCATACTTATACTTTATGTAGCACTTATCAAAACTATATAAATATTACCCAAACCAAACGATTTTAACGTAATTTGTAAACACAGATGAAATTCCGTGGTATTCTCAATTCGTGTGGAAGCCGATGAACCTCTCCGTAAATATGGGCATTGTGCATACACCAAAGAAATTGCTACTTGTCGGAAAGCTAAAGGATTTTTCATAGTTCCTTCATGTTTTTTATAACGATTTAAGATGGCGTTTAGGTGCAGTAGAATTAGTAGTTAGTAGAATTCTTCGTTTATATACACTGAAAATCGTAAATTTATTTCGATATAAGCACAGAATAAACAGTATACAGAAGACGCATCTGAAACAATCTTGCGTTTTCATTTCGGACGCGGGCGGGAAGCAACAAAGGTGAGGAAAATGTAAAGGGAACCGAGAGAGTAAGCGCGAATTGATGTACACGCATAGATTCGATGGATTTGTGCTTTATTCTCATTTCGACAACAACACACAAGCCAGCTTGGCTTTACTCGTGCACATTGAAATGGTGGTTGATTTGGCAAAGCGATCACCAAGGCAAATTCAATAGGTAGTTGCAGCACCATAACTGATTAAACTTTTTTCTTTGATAATTGACATGACATTGTAGCAATAGTTTTACACTTATTATCACTTTCTTAATGCGCCTTGGTTATTCCAATATTTTTACACATATATTTAATTTCATTGTAGCCATTTTTACTTTTGACAACTTCTTTTTTACAAGCAGACCAAAAGAACTAATAAAATCAATAGAATTTTGGTTTTTTCCGTAGTGCTACCACCTTATTGATGCGCCTTGGCGATCGCTCAATCAATTTTTCTATGCAAACTTTACCTGTCCATTTCTTGTTCTTGTTTGTAAAAAAGCCAGCGGAGAGCAAGCACGAGCCACCACCAACATGCAAGCGGCACATCGCTTTGTTGGCCAACAACAACAACCACCGTGTGTGGTGCGTCACTCACTGTTGCCAACTTAGTGCGTTTCGCACTAAATTTAGTGCTTTTTGAAAATCAAAACGCGCAAAATATTGAGTTTGGTGCTTGGTGCGTTTTTTAGTGCTTTTATTTTATTTAAAAGACACCAAGAAGAACTTTCCTTAACAAAAAATTTAGGTTTTTTTTAACTGCAGTGTTACACAACACTATATTTCATTTAACAACTATATAACACTGGAACGTTGGGCTAAAAAATCATTGTTTGGATATTACATGGCAACTGAAGTGATCGTCCTTGGTTGAAATGCTACTTAGGTCACGGTTGCCACTGATCTGCAATAGATTTCCTAGTATGTTACACGGAACATTAGGACAACTGCCACCATTTGCTTGTTTTTTTTACTCATCAGTGTTTTCTGAGTGGAAAAACGCGGTTTTAGTGCTTTCTGAAAATGAAAAGTTGGCAACCGTCGCGTCACTGTTTCAGACACCGCTCTCACAGCTTCTCAGTTTACGCTCTGTGCGTTCTTGTCCCCTTTACTGCTTCCCCCCGCATCAACAAACGGGTCCTACCGCTGGAACCCGCAAAACAAATTTTCTTTACACCAGATGCGCATTCTGTATACTGTTTGTTCTGTGATATAAGCATCCCACTTGCATTCTCCGGCTGTAACCACAACCTAAACAGATAGGGCAAAAGCATGTGTAGTTACGTGCAAACCTAACCTGACCCTCATGCAAGGTCATACAATATAATTAATTTTTGAATTGATAACTGCTTATTTTTGTAAAGATAAAAACATCTAGAAAAATAATAAAATTTAACTATTTTATCTTACAGTATATGCATATATAAACCCTATAGCTTATGCATTTCATGTTGACACATGTTCCGTAGGGCGCGATTGCGGAATAGTCTGGTTGCGGAAACCAGCCCGTGGTTTCCAGTTATGTTTTTTTGTTACGTTGCTCAGGTTTTTTTGTATCAACACTAACCTTCTGTAGCTAATCTTTTGTCATTTTGAGAATGTTGTTGTTGCGATTATTATTGAGGTCGTTGCAATTTGGCTAACTTTCTTTTTTTTTTGGCTAATTCGTGTTTCTCATAAAATTGGTCTCAGTGCCTTTACCTCAGTGTTAATGGATAGAATTTCAATAAAAATTAGCAACGGTATGTATATACAATATAATTGGCACCCGATTATAAGTATTAACAGTGAAATCGGTTCCTGGTTATATGCTCCGACGCTGATTTGGATATAAGCATTCCCAGCATACATTGTGCATTTTCACGGTTGCTTACAGTTGTGAAAAAATACGATATAGAAAACTCCCCACAATGATGATGTGTGTGTTAGAAATCATTATTAGCTGATCGCAAGAAGGAAAATAAAATATGTAATTTTTCTCAAAATCCGCGCAGGCTTTGGTTTTAGCTGGAATAAAACTATTTTATAAAATGAACCAAATATTCTTATGAGCAAGATGTTACTTAAATGTACCTAGCTGATGTCAATCTTCACTTCTTATTTAACAATTTAAATTTTTCCATACGCAAACAACTCAGAATTCACAGGAAGAAAAAGAGAAGTAAATGAAAAAAGGCTGACGAGTCACAACAAGCCTCAAACATACGAGTACCTTGCAAAACCAAATATTTTCCTTTTAATTCCCTACTTGCGTATCTCGCAATCGTACTAAAAAATATTTTTTATACTGAAAAACCCAGAATTTCATTACTGTGCGACTTGTTATTCCGAAACTATTCCATCCTAAACATTTGGGTTGTATGGGCGGCACCGCGCCCCTCGTTCAATGTTCGCTCCATTTTCCCTGTCGAAGGGCACTCCCAAAAAGTACGTTAGTAGCGAGTGTCATTGATGTGCCACTAATAGTTTTAAAGTTTTACTAAAAATATAGGTCGCAAAATCTTGCCACGCCCCTTCCCCAACGCTTATAATATTGTACCAGTGGAATGACAGATCCATGACTTATAATTCCTACGTTATTCAATATTATCAATTTGAGTTGTATAGGCGCTGCAACGCCCCCTTGCTCATTAACAACAAATGGTATACAGAACATACCATTCCTTGTGTCAAAATTAGTAGTTTCCAAGTCTGTAAAGGACAAACAGACATTAATTTTTATAGATGGAGATATGTAGGTCTCCAAAGACAAGGTTTATATGAAATAAATATTTACAGAAGAATTTTTATATATTATCTCGTATATTTATTGATTAAAAACAAATCAATATTTAACACAGTTAAAACAATAATTGTAATTCATAAAATGTGGTTATAGCAGAAATATTGTGAACGTTTTAATGGTTCACGGTCTTCAGGACATGTAAGGATGTTTCTTATTCAATATCCTTGAAGTCCTTTTCCAAAAAGGACATTATAATATATTATAAATATCGTTTGGTTAGCTTTAAAGTGTTAAAAAAATTATGCGATAATTAGCAATGTATACCTCATGTTTAAACATTGCCTCAAATTAGTACGCCATGATGGAATCGCCATAAAAAAATACTGGCACAAACTATAAAAAATCATATCATAACGTCCTATATCGAATGCATTCGCTAGAACTGGATTTTTTAATGCTAAATACTTTCTTTACTTTATAATTCCTGAATATACATATGTAATAAGTTCCTCAAATGAAAACTGACAAAAAGGAGTTGTGTTCTTAACGAAACATTGTATGAATTCCGTAATATAAAATACGACGATTGAAATTATGTAACTTTCAAGTAAGTAGTTTCGCAATCATGCACGAAACAAAAGAGGAAGATAAGCCTTTCTGCATAGATAGTTTCGATTTCATCACTTTAAATAAAGGAAACATGCATAGGTACATGTGAACTGCACTTGGTAAGTTGCCAGCTAGTCGGAACAAAGTTTATGTACAATATACAATGTCAGAGAGCCGTATGGTTAATTTTAAGATACATAAATGCACTCCAATCCGCATAAGTGCACGAGATGTGAATACGAACTGTACATAAAGAACACGTGTTCAAAGCCACTTGAACACTTGGAAATTGACGTTTTCTAATTTCTTTTACGCTATATCATTGTGGAATTGAAAAAAGTTCCTGTGTACCATACGCAAATGTAAACAAAAGTATTTTTGAATTCACGCAGATTTTAAATGAATAAATGAAAATACTGAAACGCAAAGCAAGCACTTCGTTTTGTGCATACGCACAAACGTATGTATAATATAAAATCGTTTACCATGTATTTGTTTTTATTATTTCGACACTAACATTTGTATATATACACTGGTGCGTATTAGGGAATATACCAATCCAAGTTCTGGATTAAAATATTGTTTGGAAATACTAATCGCTTTCAAATAAACCGTTTGATCTGATTTTTTAATTTTTTAGCGCTCTGTAGTGCATATTTTTAGCAACTACATTTTCATGAGTACTCCACAGAATCTTTAGGGACCAACCATTCTTAGCGTGTGCAAGTATGAGAGAGAAGAGAGAAAATTTAACGGAGTAAGCACATAAGTCGGCCTCGATAGTCCAGCGGGCAGCGCGCTGGCTTCTCATACCGAGGCCCTAGGTTCGATTCCTAGCTCGGGCTGGTAAAACGCTCATCTACTTCTATCGCTACCCAAATGAAGCAGATGAGAATTACATGAATCGCACAAGTGCGCTCTTGGCAGGCAATAGCAAAACCTCCAAGTGTGAAAGAAAAACTGCCAATCGCCGTTCGGATTCGGCGTTAAAGTGTAGGTCTCCTCCCCCGCCCTTTCCCCAACCGTTTGAAATGTGTGCTGTAACAAATGTTGGAAAAAACAGTGTTGCTTACACATTTCAAAAACGGGTGAAATATGAGATATCACTCTCCTTTCCTTCCCTATCCCCCATGGGTATAGTACAATGGTCCAAAATGCCCAGCTCCAAGAAAAAAAAAGCACACAAGTTTTAATAAGGCAAGAAAAAACACTTTCATATCAGGCACATATCTTCCGTTGTCATTCGAATTGGCGCGCGTCAAAATGTTTTGCTTCTTAGACTTGCCAATTTTCAAAATTAAAATTTGTATCCTTTTAAAATAGACAGGGTTTTTTAGTTCGAACGCTTAACCCTCTACTGCCCCATACGGCCTTAAGGCACGGTCCACCAAAACCTAGAAAAGTCCACATAAATTTTAATTTTTTAAAATGAAATTTTTAGGGCATGTTATAGATAAATTAAGTTGTAATTTCTTTAATGTAGCACGGCTGTAAGCATCACATGTTTCTTATTATTATCAGTTGAAATTTGAACTTGGTGGAAATTAGTAGAAATAATTATTTCGTAAAAAGTAAATAAAAGAAAAAAATATTACAAATACTTTTCGTTAAAAGATTAAAACAAGAAAATTATGAGTGAGGACCTTGTAATGTAATTTATTGATTTGAAGTGTTTTATAGTGAAAAAAAAAGGATTGACAGTTCCTTTTTCGTCTTCGGGAAGCAGACTACCTTTAGGCTGCATCAGGCACCAAAGCGAAACGATTTAATGCATTTGGGCTTGTATATGGTTTCTTTAAAAAGGACTTTGGGACAGAAAATGAAAAACTGACTATGCCAAGTTACTATAAATGACCGTCTATATCAACATTTGGATGGGTCTCGGCAAACAATTTTTTTTTGTCGCACGGTGTAATAAATGTAAAGTTGGTGTTATCACTCATTGCTTCATAACTTTGTCACTTTTCTTTCGATTCTATTGATGTTAGGCTTAATATTTGCTCAAATAATATATGTATATTTCATCGTAAATTTTAAAACCAGGGGAAATAATTTATTTTATCCATAAAAAAATCACTCGAAAATTTATGATTTTTGAAAATGGTCAAAAAATTCACTTTTTTACAACTTTCACCGTCAGTAACTTCCCCAAATCTCATCTGATTTGGACAATCTGTATATTGCTGGAAAGGCTAAGGTATTAGCCTAGGCGTATACGGAGACGCAGGCCGCACACGCAGCACAACTCAACGCAGTTTAGTTTTTTGTAAATAACGCAGTACCGTACGATATACTGCGTATACTCGTATAACGGCGTATACAGCGACATAGCCGCGTGCGGCGGAGAGACGTGCCTGCGCACAACTGCGTCGCGTTGTAGTTGAAATACAGTTTCCTACGCGCAGCCGACACGTTAGCTTGCAAAAATTGAAGAACTAATTGAAAAAGTGCGTGAACAGCCGATATTACACCCATATTATATTGTATAGGTTCTATTTTAAAGTCTAATTCAGACAAATAACCCGTATTGCTGGGTTTATGGAATGAATACGGAACACGTGTGCTGGTTTTACGAGATTCGTATACGCAGTTCACATATTTTCTGCCTCACAAAGTTTAATTTTCGCTGCGCTGTCTTGTGCGGCCTGCGTCTCCGTATACGCCTAGGCTTATCTTCTGACCGCCGGACAGCTTGTGTTAGTCGGATGATTCGTTTACGAGATATGTGCTCATAACTGAAACAACAGGGAAAAAACTCGTTTTTCGAAGATTTTTCGAAACCGAAACGAACACGAAAGGAAAATTTTTGGATTTTCAGTTTCGTGTTCAGCGGCCTAAAATTAGTCTAGAAAACACTTTTCTTTTAGTGTAATCAATAAAACGTGAAACTGTTCATCAGTTAAATTTTTTAGCTTATGTGCCCAGTACGGCCTTAAGGCACGCAAATTTATATAGGTTTCACGCCCACACAGAAGCAAATTTTTGTATTTTAAAAATTTTCCCTTCTTATATGATTGTAAAACTACATGGTGAACAATTTTTCGACTTAAAAAAAATTGGGGCAGTAGAGAGTTAAACTTTGTAAAGTTGTAGCAGCCATGTTGTCAAAATGACATGAGAATTTTTTGTCAATTCTACGGCAAAGAACTATAAAGCGTTATAGCTACAGATAGGTGATTAGCAACTTCTTGCGGATTAGCTGAAGTATATGAATACCAATAGCACAGCACATCAGAGAGCACATGTGCCACACAGCACAGAACACGGTAGATACGAGCCATTTGAAAGCATGGTTATCTCGCGTGGCTGCAACGTGCACCGGGAATCTATGAAGTTCAAAAAGTTTTTACAAAACTACATTGAAACAAAAAATATTAAAAAAATATACATAATTTTATCAATTTTAAATGGATTCTTCTTTTAAATTGGGCAGTTTCCCGTTTTTTTAATCTCTATTTTCTGATTGTCCTGATTCTGCTGTTTCAGCGATTTCGTCTTGTAAATTCCAACAAATATCCCCGAAACGAGCATCTAGGCTTTTGCCGCTGAACCATCCTTCAAGCTTTGCCATCATCTGATAAAAACTAAATGGGTCAAATTGAGTCCGAAATTTGAATAATATTTCATGCACCTGGACCTGGAGCCCCGTTTATTGTCAACGACGACTTGCACTGTGAAATTCATCACCTCGGTATCAGGCCTCACCATGGTATCCTGTATCATTCTTATACTCCAAACGGGCCAGGAGTCAAATATTGATAGAAAAGAAAGTCCAATACGCGGTCTTCGCTAACAAATAAAAGTTTATGTATATAATTAAATAATTTAATTATTTTTTTACTCTTATGCGTATAGTTTTGGTAAGTTCAATAATTTCCATCATTTTGTTGGATATTTCAAAAGTGAAATTATTACTTATACAGCCATTAAAAAAAAACATATTTCGTATCTGGGGATCAGACCATACATAAGTAATACGACCATACATACATGAAAAAGACCTTTCGTTTGATACCCATATCGTGTAAATCGATTAAGAATTGATTGAGTTATTTTGATACCAACTTTGCCTTTTGATCCCAAACCACGCCTTTTATGGTCATTCCCCGGGCAAAATTTTTGGTTCGTTAGATTCAGGAGCCTCTATATAAGAGCATCCTTATTTATGTTTTTCACGAGGGTACACTATACTGCACTTATGCCAAATATATATATTAGGGCGGGTCAAATTGTATGGAACGATTTTTTTTGATGAAGCGTATAGCAAAAACGTAATCTATAGGTGATTCTGAGAAATTTTGCTCAAGAGACCATAGCTCTAAGTCGGATTTGGAGCCCCCCAAAATTTCAAAATAGATATTTTTCAATATATACATAGAATAATTTAATTAAATTCGTCATAAAATCGGATAGAGTTATAGTAGATTTCTCAATCTGGGCTTGTTTGAAAGGTATTTTTATCACCTTTCATCTATATTGATACCTGTAGAATAAGTCGTCAATGGCAGGATTGTTCAATTGAACAACTTTGTAACACTGAATAATGACGTTTACCAACACTAAACGTTGCCAAGCTTGCTTTTCCTTCTTCCTTAATCGTTCATCGTGCAATGCGCACGCAGTTTGCCAAAATACTTAAATAAAAACTCGGTTATCACAATACCAATATTTTTTTTAATTTTTAAATTTAGTGTGACACAATCAAAGAGTGCAGTGATAATATCAAAGTTATTATGGATAATCAAGAACCATCAACATCGTCTGCGTTGTCTTCGCAAATGAAAGCAACAACATCAACAAGTTTTGACTCTAGATTGACTAACATGATGAGGCACATCAAGATATTGTTGTTTTCGGTTTATCAAGTGATTTAAATGATCTTGGTTTGCCTACTAAATGTGACATTTTAAAATATTATTTTTTTTTAAGTGATCGTGCTAAATTTGAAAACAAAATGTTCTCGTATAAAACTTTTACTCCTCACGTAACAGATAAATTGATCCAAATTTGGTGTAAATTATTATATTGAAATCATTAATAGAAAGAGTGTTTTCAAAAAATTAACTGGTTTGTTTGATAAATACCAGAAACATGTACAACATAGACACAAAAGAGATGAATTTAAAGCATTTGTTGATTCAATAAACGAATTATTTTATATTGGCAAATGTAATTGCAAATTAAAAACAACAGAATGCTCGTGTGGATTGATTCCAGAACATCTAAAAGAATTTATGATGGACCAGCATAATGAAAGAAAAAAAATTCGCAATACCTGAATATACGGAAGACGTTGAAGAAGTAGCTACAACAATACCAACACTTACAACTGGTACCGATGATACAACATACGAACCACCTGAATTACACATGGATGAAGATGAAAATGAAGCAACAACAGAAGTTCCAGAAGCAACTGTTCAAATGAGACGAGGTCATTATACTCAAAGATACGATGCCTTAAATTTTGCTATGATGTGTGATAGATTCGGTGTTTCAGATAGAGTCGCTTCATGTTTAGCAACAGCTTTATTCGAAGATATAAATTTTAGAGATGTTCATGGTAATCTTGTTATTATGGATTAATCAAAAGTGGCTAGAGAAAAAGTTAAATCTAGAGATGCAGTGCTTCGTACACGATATACAAATTCTTCCATAACTGCATTCTCTTTCGATGGTAGAAAAGATGACTCATTAACTACAGAGAAAATTAATGACAAATTTCATACCACTGTGGTAAAAGAACCGCATTTAGTTGTTCTGAAAGAGCCCTATAATGAGTTACTTGGATATGTAAATTTGGGTAGTCAAGAAGATGCAAAAACCAAACACAGAAAACTGAATGAATTTTTCAACAATAAAACATTAACAGTTGATCAATTAATTGGCATATGCAGTGATGGTGAGCCAGCAAATACTGGAACAGAAAATGGTGTTTTACGATTATTTGAAAAACAGTTAAATAGACCAATTCACTGGTTTATATGTCTGCTTCATTTCAATGAACTGCCATTTTGTCATTTATATGAAGCATTGGACAAAACAGTCACCAGTGGACCACGAGCAGCAAGTGGAAAGTTATTCAGAGCTATTCAAGAATTTGAGAAATTGCAGGTATGTAACACTTTATTTTATTTAATATCATCATTTATTATCATTATTTATTGTCATTATTTTACTTTTTCGATTGGAATAAAGTTAAAATAAAATAATTGCATTTTAATTGATCTAAACATTTCATTTTTCAGGTAGTAGCTGATTTTGATCCAATACCACTGGAGAATATGCCTGCAATGATGGATCATGAACATGAGCTCGAACTATCAACAGATGTTAAATATTTATATCAAATAGCTATAGCAATTTCGAATGGTATTGTTCCAGTTGATTTAGCTAACATTAAACCAGGACCAATTGCACATTCTCGTTGGTTAACCAAAGCAAGTAGATTACTACGATTATATGTAACAACTAATACACCATCGACCAATTTAAAAACTTTGGCAGTTTATATGATATTATTACAGTTTATGTGCCAATGTACTTCAATGTGAAGTTTTATAACTCTGTTGTGTACGGCAGTGCACTTTTATTAAAATTTATACGTTGGACACGATACTTACGACCAAACTTACGTAATATTATAGATGGTGTAATTCAAAACAACTCATATTACGCACATCCAGAAAATATCTTATTAACAATGTTATTTGATGATCGAAAAGCAATACGGGATAGAGCTATCAAAAAGATTTTACACTATCGAGAAAAATTTTACGATCCAACTAAACTCAGAGTTTACAAAAAATAGATCTTAAATTTCGATGCTACCGATTATGTCAATATGGTTGATATGAATAACGACGATATATTATTTGAACCAGCATTTACTCGACAGATTCCATATGATCACTTGGTAGAATACTTAGATTTCGATGAACCACCACTGGCTGATCCACAAATTCCAATGCACATGCAAGGAACAGAAAGACATGTACAATTATTAACGAGTGTTTCAAAACGAGTTATAGAAAAGAATCGTGAAGGAGTTATGGCAGTGACATTAGAAAGTCGTAAGAAAACTCCTCGAATGGAAAGTAAAAAGGACCTTAAAAAATAATATTACCACGTTAAAACATTAAATTATAGGTCGAGAATAATATTTAAAAATAAATTGAACTAAAAATAAAAAAAACCTTTTTTTGTTGAAACCTTGAAAATGTTGATTTTTTCAGATCGATTTTCCTACAAAAAGGAGTTCGAAAACAAAAAAATTGATCGTAATAAAAGTTGTTGGAAATTATCTGAACTTTCATAATCTGCAAAAAAAAATTATCGAAAAAAATCGAAGAAAATTCGGAATTTATTAGTTAAAAGTTCATTTTAGGCTATTTTTCGACAAAAAATTCCTAATATGTCTACTAAAAATAAAAAAAAATATTGGTATCAATACAGATTCTGAAAGGTGATAAAAATGCCTTTCAAACAAGCCCAGATTGAGAAATCTACTATAACTCTATCCGATTTTATGACGAATTTAATTAAATTATTCTATGTATATATTGAAAAATATCTATTTTGAAATTTTGGGGGGCTCCAAATCCGACTTAGAGCTATGGTCTCTTGAGCAAAATTTCTCAGAATCACCTATAGATTACGTTTTTGCTATACGCTTCATCAAAAAAAAAAATTAACCCGCCCTAATATATATATATATTTTTGGACACGCGCTACAATCTATATTACTTAGGCCAGTAAAACAAGTTCGTTTGCAATGTTATAATTACAATAATTAGAAAAATTAGCACTTTAACTCTGATTCCCAGAATTATAAAAGTAACGTTAACTCAGACGTGAGACTGTCAGGCTTATATTATTATTATTGATGGGGATAATGCACTGCGACCTATTAGATCTATTGTGCCCCCTTCTTTGACCTCAAAGACTGTCAGTGAGTCCAGTATCCAAGAGGAATTTTAGTATGTTTCCTATACCTCTGGATACCCAGTCTGCACCCGGTATGATATGGTCTCCCAGGTGCTTCTTTCTCTTATGCATGAGTACAGGGCATTTTCCTAGTATATGTATTGCAGTCTCGTTTTCCTGCAAGCAGAACCTTCAATACCCGTTTTCACGGATTCCTAGTTTCGTAGTTTCTCAGTAGGATGGAAGAGGCTCCTTTTCCCCATCCACAAAAAGGTTCAGGGCCGACAAAGGGTGTGGAAGCTACCTTCCTTGCCAGCTCGTCAGCCCGTTCGTTCCCTTCAATGCCGGCCAATGTGTGGCCCGGAACCCAAAGTACCCAGACCTTGTTGTAACGGCCAAGTTCATTCAGCTTCTCAAGGTACTCCAATACCAGTTTCGAGGACACCTGGTAGGATCTAAGAGCCTTGATAGCCGCTTGGCTGTCAGAAAGGATGGCAATTTTCCGGTTCCGGTAGTTCTTCACCAGATTGAAGTTAGCACACCTTTCAATGGCGTATATTTCCGCCTGGAAGATAGTGGTGTGCTTCCCCGTAGGTTTCGAGTATCGTATCCTCGGCCCATATACTCCTATCCCGGTACCTTCCTCCGTTAAGGAGCCATCTGTGTACCAGGATATCATGTGCTGGTCTATCCGATATGTTTCCGATATACCTACCCATTTCCTTTTGTTACTAAGTTCAGTTATGAACCGTTTGACAAAGCTGAACTTCGGTGAGATTGTGTCCCTCGGTATTGCGATTTCGGGATGCTGATACGTGAGAGTATCAATCCTCTTACGACTCAGGAATTCCTCAGCCCCGATATTAACATCAGTCATCCGTAGGAGAGCCCTCTTCGCCTGGGTCTGTATGTATAAGTGAAGAGGTGTAAGTTCAAGAAGAACCTCCAAGGATACTGTTGGACATGTTCTCATAGCCCCTGTTATGCAAACGCATGCCAGTCTTTGTAGCTTACTAAGCGCCTTGATAGTGGTAGCCTGGCTGGTCTTGCTTACCCAGACAGCTGAACCATACGTTATCATGGGTCTTACAATCGCCGTGTAAATCCATCTCAGTATAGTCGGAGTGCAGCCCCAACTTTTAACCCTCGTGGCCTTCCTTATCGTTGCCTCTAAGTGTCCTTTCCAGAGAAGTTTCTGATCTAGTATAACGTCTAGATATTTCACCCCCTTCTGGAATTCTATCTCTGCCTAATCCAAATGTATAGGTCTAAGAGCATCAAGTTTATATTTTCTTGTGAAGGGTACAACGGTGGTCTTCGCCGGATTTATATTCAGCCCCACCTTTGTGCACCATTTCTTGGTTAACCTTAGTCCTAAGGTTATCCTTTCCCGCAGGGTATCTACAAATTTCCCCCTGCATAGGATTACAATATCATCCGCATAACCCTGGACCGTAAGCCCAGCGTTAGTTAGCTCCTGTAAAAGTTCATCAACCACGAGGCTCCACAGTAGAGGTGATAGTACTCCCCCCTGCGGACAGCCTCGGGTTGTGTTTGCTTATACTAGGCCATCCGTACTAGTCTGTATCTCCACCGACCTAGTACCGAGCATACTATGTATCCAGCCTCTTAGGGTGTTAGTTAGGCCCCTGCTGGTTAAAGAATTGTCTATGACTTCATGAGAGGTATTGTCAAAGGCCCTCTCTATATCCAGGAAGGCACATAGTGCCATTTCCTTCTCTTCTAGACTTTCCTGTAACACACTCGTCAGCTGGTACAGAGCAGTCTCGGTGGAACGACCTGCCCTATAAGCATGTTGGCAAGTATGCAGAGGGTTGTCTAATAGGATTGTCGTCCTTATGTAGTTGTCCACAACTTTCTCTAGAGTTTTCAGTACAAATGAAGTTAGGCAAATTGGCCTGAAAGATTTCGGATGAAGTGGATCCTTCTTCCCGGCCTTTGGTATAAAAACTACTTTTGCCCTCCTCCAGGCTTCTGGTATATAACCCAGTGCCAGACTGGCTCTAGTTATTTTCAGGAGATGGTGTTTGAAAAGACCCATCCCTTTCTGTAGTAGGGCAGGAAAAATGCCGTCGGGTCCAGGTGATTTCAGTGGTTTGAAGGTGTTAACCGCCAACTGTACCCTTTCCTCCGTGCAGATTTCCTTTGCTACTCTCCAGTCTCTTTTAGAGATCCTGTATAGAGCCTCAGACTGTCCTGCCTCTCCCCAAGCAATGGAGCCCGGGAAGTGAGTATCTAGAAGTAGATAGATAGATTTGAAAGGGGAAATGTGCACTCAGACCAAAGTTGATCTATTGTGCCCCCTACAACTTTAGAGAACGTCCCCCAATCCCACCGACCTAATGAAGCTTAGTAACTCACGTGGGAGAAGGTGTTTGACGTTCTCTTCTGCAAGCCAGTACTGGCCCAGGTGCTGTCTCCTACTGCGGCATACCGCATCGCAGTGCAGTATGACGTGCTCAGGAGTCTCCTCCGCCGTTTCGCAGAGTCTGCAGACGCTTACCTGTTCTAACCCAATTGTGTGCATGTGTTTCCTCATCCTACAGTGCCCGGTTAACAGCCCGGTGACCAGTCTAAGCTGGGTTTTCCCCAGTCTGAGGCATTCTTCACTCCATCTGGAGTTATAACCTCTGATGAAGATTTTCGATTGCCTAAGAACTGTGGCATTTGACTAGTGTTCTGAGTTCCTGGTTCTTTCCTCAAGTCTTAGTGACTCTGCTAGAGTGTTTTTGCCCAGCCCGATGAAAGGTTCTGGTGCAAGGGGGGTCGTAGCTGCCCCAGTTCTAGCAAGGCTGTCAGCCTCCTCATTCCCTTCTATTCCTCTGTGTTCTGGAACCCAGAGGATTTTAACCTGGTTCTAGAAGTAGCTGAACCTTCTCTTCCTTACTCTCGGTAAATTCCCTATTGCTTTTCCTGAGGTTGGTAGAGGTCAGGTTGTGGCTCCTTGCCATAACCTTGTAGAGTCTAGATGCCTCACAGGTTTGTTCTATGTTCTCGCAGAAATTTCTGAAATTTCTTCGCTTGGATTCCCTGATCTCCTTATTATAGAGTGTTAGAGTACTCCTATACTCGGACCAGTTCCCGGTTCGTTTAGCCCGGTTGAATAACCTGCAAACCTTGCTTCGCAGTATGCTAAGGTCCCTATTCCACCAGGGTACGTCCCTGGAGGAAGCAATCTTGCTGACCGGGCAGCTGTCCTCATACGCATCGATGACTACCTTATTAAAGCAGTTCACCATAGTATCTAGTTCCATAGAGTTCCTGATATTATCCCCCAACCCAAGGTTGGCGGAGTTAAGGCTCAGTGTTTCCTGGAACTTTTCCCAGTCTGTTTTCCTGGGATTTCTCAGAATTTTCCTAACTGAAGCAGAGCCTTCAATGTCAAAACGTATTATTCTATGATCCGACATTGAAGGCTCCCCAGACACCCTCCAGTTTTTAACCAGATCGGAGCTTAGAGTATTTCCTAGGGTAATGTCTAGGACCTCCTCTCTCGATCTGGTTACAAACGTTGGTATATTTCCCACGTTAAAAATTTCTAATTTATTACTAATAATAAATTCTAAAAGGTACTCACGCCTTTGATTCGTATCGCTGCTTCCCCAGGCCTTGCTGTGCGCATTCGCATCGCAACCCAGTATAAGTGGCAGCTTCTTCTGCTCACAGTACTTCACCAGTCTAGCGACTGCCTCTGGCGGAGCCAGGGTGTCCTCTCCTGGGAAGTAACCTGTGGCCATCACTATGTCCTGCGCGGTCCCGTTTATTTGTACCGGTATCTGTACCGCAACCAAATCCCTAGAAAGGAAATCTGGAAGACATATAAAGTTCAAACCATTGGTTACTAACATGCAGGCTCTTGGATTATTACATCTAATATCCCAAATTACCTGTATGTTCCTTTCTGCCAAACCTTTGATTTGGCCCCTGCACACCCAGGGTTCTTGGACCAGCACCACGCTCAGTTTATTCCTGAGGGTTACCCTCGCGATGACCGCAGAAGCGGCCTTTGCGTGGTGCAGATTAATCTGCGCAACTGCGGTGCTGGTCATGGCGGCCTTAGGGTTTTTCGGCGCCGCCTTCATCCTCCGTCAGACCGCTCTCCTTGTCTAGGTCCGACAGGGTGACTCTATCGGAGTCTTCGTCATCAGCGGTCATGCTCAGCCTCGAGAGGTCGATCGCATCGATCCCCTCGACTTCATGAGGTAGGAGGCTTATTTCCTCGACGCCCTCACTGCTAGCGGCCTCTTTCTCTACAAGAGTAGCCACCTCCTTCGGAATTTCGGTTACGCCTTCCGAAGGAGTATCTGTTACTGGCGTGTCAGCCACCTCCGGCTGCTCACGGCGCTTGTGCACGTGTACTGGTACAGTGCCAAACCGATCGGTCGTCGACCCCGATCGTCAGGACCTTGCTATCCTTCTCGTCCCTTGAACGGAAGATTCTCCACAAATTTGTGTGAAGCCCCTCGTTTTGAGCGATGAGCAAATCGAGGAGCTGTTTGTTATCCTTCCCTGCAGCCTTCGGGAGGTAGACAGTTAGCAGATGTACGCCGGGTATGAGGTCCCCGTCGCACGTTGCCAGCTTTACCCCCTTCCAGCCAGGTAGAATGGGAACTAGGCCCTTAAGCCATTCTGCTGTGTCAGTATTTGCACAGTCAACCAGTATGAGTCCTGGCCGAAAGTGTATGCCATCGAACTGGAGTTTAGCCCTCCAGCCCTTACACATTTCTGCCACAAGTGCCTCTTCAATCTGACCCTGTTCCTCTCTTGAGAGTATGTTAACAGGGAAAGATGCCGGAAGTATTGCCAGTCTAACGCCCTTAGCGGCACTAGCATAGGTTGTTCCTGGCCTCCTGACTCCCGCCTTCTGCCTTGGTACAGTCCGAGTTGGCACCTCAGTCTTCGTTTTCTTGGCCACATTGCCCTCCTGAGGGCTAATCTCGGCAGCGCCCCTCTTCTTCGCGTCAAGCGAGGTAGGTTTTGCGCGGTCCAAGACCTTCTGTTTGGCCTGGTCTGGCGTTAAGCCCTCCTTGAGATAGCGCAAGTACCATTCGGCACCAGCGCCACTCAACCCAGTCTCCTTCCTGGTCTCTGCAAGCTTGCCCGGCTTGAGAGTTTGTCCGGATGTCAGGCCAGTACTCGTCGATGGTTGTGGTATCGTGTCCTTGGGCGCCGAAGCACCCGCAGACCCCACTACCACCTGACTTTCCTTCCGTTTGTCCTTCGTCCCGGTCCTTTCTGGCTTTGGCCCAAATTTACCTACTTTGGTGCCAAAGGTGCCAGATATCGTACGTCTTGCCGTCTTCTTACTCCTAGGAGTAGAAACCTGGGCGTCAGTGTCCTAGATATGCTCCACCTGACCCGCCAGTTGTGTTGCGGTATAAGAACCCGCTGCTGAGTTTGTTACTCAATTGCTTCTCCATAATTGTTCCCACGAGTGTGGGGGGTCTGGAGGTCCGCCGTGCCATAGCCCCTGATAGCACGGTAAGCCCACAGTTACTCTCTGAGGCGGGCAGGTATCAGAGAGGCTCCGTAAGAATACAGCCGGTATTACCCCCTGGCTGCAAACCAATCCAATAGGCACGGGTCGCGTGACACCTTGGATTAGGGGGGGAGAGAGGAAAAAGGGTAAAATAAAGAGATAGTGGGATGTGGGAGATTAAAGGGGAATTAACTAGTTAGCCAGCCACTAACGGGCAGAGACAAGACCCTACCCGAAGTGGTTGTTACCGGTGGCCACCACGAGGAGGTCTAGTCTAGTTTCCGCTCTAGTCCTTCCCCCCCACCAACCGGTATGAGGACCCGATTGATGGTGGAGAAGAGCAGGCGGCAGACCACCCCCCTGGTCTTATAAGTATGAGCAGGCTTATAAGTATGAGCTAAATTACTGAAAACATTTGTTTAAAAAGTACAAAAACTGTCTAAAATGTTAAATTTATAAATGCAATATAGTTCTAACATTCCATTAGAGGATTACATAAAATAATGGAATCGAAAATCTTTTGGATTTATCACCATTTGAAATCTTTGGTGAGACTGAGGCTCACTTCTGGGAATTAGGGTTAAATAACCAACAATTTACTATTTGGGATACTGCCTGAGTACGCTCTGTGTTTCATTACCATCCGTTCTCCATCGCAATGCAGTCAACGGCTATTAAAGTAATCACCAGTGTGAGCTCTTCAGCCTTAAAGTAATCACTTTATACTAACGACTACGCAAAAGACACTGAGTTATCAAGTTTCTTATTGACATTTTGTTAAGTAAACAATTGAATTTTTCATTAGCTTCAACACGGAATTGACAATTAAAATTTATTTTCTTGCGGGTGTTAAAGACCGCGCAAGTAGTTTGCGTGTCGACGTTATTAGCGAAGGCTGTAGCAGTGTTAAGCTTTACATAACTTTTAAATAATGTATATGATTGAGTTAGTAGCAAATATGAGTGATTCTAAGGATTTTGAACATTTATAGAACACAAAGTGTTACTCGTTTACCGCAGACTATTAAAGTACAGTGCGGTGATTTTACTAATGGCGAAAACTCGGGACTAAACAATCTGAGTAAAAAAAGCACACACGTAGAAAGCATACACTATAGACGCCATCTTCACACTTAAACCCGTTTGATCGTTTACCGCCCGATACAGGGCGAAGTGTCTGCCAATAACAAGCAAAAACTGAGCCAAACAGAATAAAAAGCTCTAATCCCCCTGCTTAGTGGTAGTGTTGTAATGTTCACAAGGCAAACGCAGTTGCAGTTCTTCAATATTATAGAAAAACGGGTCGCGGTCAAAAAAAGAATAATTGTTCATCCGTCGACGATGTTCAGAAACCCCAATAGCTGCAGTGTGTCACTTACGACAATGATAATAAACCGTGCTCAACCGAAGAACTCATTCAGATCCAGAGCCGCCATTGGTCAGCCGCTTAGAATAATAGCGTGTAACTAGACAGCCCATAGCACCACTGATTGCGTGGGTCAGTCGATTCATTAGTTGTATAAGTTATATGCATCGTTAGCTAAAGATATTTAGGGACGAACAAACGTGACGAACCGAACTCAAGGAACGGACGTTAGTGTACGAACTGAAAGTGAGTTGCGACTTTAAGGGATAGTCATTGAGCGGAGCTGTGAGTGGACTCACAACTAAAGATGAAGCTGCTGGAGAGCTCGCGTTTCGAAGCAATAAATAACGCGCTCTCTATCCAGACTGGCGGGAGTACGATCTTTGGTCGTATCGAGAGCTACTCTTGCAAGATGGTGGCCGCTGACAAAGCCCTGTATAAGCGGTTCACCGCTGAGACACATGGCGTCGGTCCACATGATTTGCAGGCCCTGTCGCCGCCGCAGACGCTGGCCGACCTGTCGCCCAACTTCCATCGCAACAACAGCCAATCTGGGGATGAGGGAGTCATCTTGTGCGATACCATCTCGCGCAAGACATTGTTTTATTTAATCGCCACGCTCAACGCATCTTTCGAACCGGATTATGATTTCTCCGACGCAAAGGTAGGAGTACATAGCACAGTACAAGCTGGCCTTGGGCTTTTACTGTACACTTTGTCTTTACAGTCACACGAATTCAGCAAGGAGCCTTCGTTACAGTGGGTCATGAACTCTGTGCACTCGAATCTGTCTGCTTTAGCGGGCGACCAGTATCAGGGACTGCGTCAGCCACTATGGACAGCCATTGACGACGAAATCAGTTTGTCGGACTGCGACATCTACAGCTACAATCCGGACCTGAGCTCTGATCCTTTTGGAGAACCGGGCTGCCTGTGGTCCTTCAACTATTTTTTCTACAACAAGAAATTGAAGCGTATTATCTTTTTCACTTGTCGTGCCGTTAAGTATGTACCCATAACTCACAACAATGTCAGCCCATCTCAATTTCTCTGAAACATAATTACAGCTCAATATATGCTGGCGACACTTCCGATTTCGTCATGGAGGATGAAGTTTATTGAGCATTGCAGTCGCAACCGTCCCTTATAACAACAGTTCCGACACCCAAAACAGTTACCCCATTGAATATGAGCTGGGTCACCACAAACTCAGCTTGCGCGATTCGCCCATTCAATTTTGAAGCGGTTCTCATGCACACAAATGTCATAAAATCTTTACTGGTATACTTATAGGCATAAAGGCAGGTGAGAGCTGCGACGTGAGAATTTCTGCTCTTAAGTATACACGATGCCAATTGAAAAAAGTTTAATTTGTAGTCTTAGTTACACTTATTACACATACGCTATTAGTTCTATTCCGAAAAGTGGGATATGTCTGGCTACGTCCGACGCACACAGCCCCGTCGTATAAAACAAGAGTTTACTCTCTACTTAACTGTATTTTTCTTTTTAATACGTGACGATCGTAAATTTTAAGTATCAATAATATGTAACAATATCAAAAGATAATCTCGTTCAAGCGACGCAGTATTTGAATATAATAAAAACCCATAAAAAATTATACAGTATTATTTATTGTGGAACGGTGAGATGGTGGTGCTCTTTAAGTTTAATATGTCTAAAAAATTGTGCCGAATGTTTGGGTAATAACACAAAACCTATAGGTTAATATTACTGAGATATTATTTCCGCAGTAAATGGCTTGTCGAGGTTATGACTTTTCGGAAGTTTGTTATGGGAAACATTTCGCTGGATACAATAAGTGGAGTCTTATATACCCCGTCATTGCGTATAACCGGGATCCGCGATTTTGTGCTGTTAGTACCTAAGCAGATGTAAAGTTTGTGCTTATACATTGTTGTTGCTTTTTATAAAAATACCAAGGTAGGTAGGTTAGGTTAGGTTAGGGTGGCAGCTAGAAGAGCTCACTTAGGCCATAGTACGGCCCGTTGTGGTACCACGTGAAGGACGTGGCCGCCCTTCAGGCTAACACACCCCCCCGGGTGTCAGGCAGGAGCCATCCCGATTCCGTGATGAATCGGGCGATGCGGCCGATGCTGGGTCCTGAGAGGTCGGCCAGACTGCTGAAGAACGGCGCTCCCAGCACCCGGAGTCGTCTCCTCGCTAGTGCTGGGCAATGGCACATCAGGTGCTCGACGCTTTCCTCCGCGTCCACATCGTCGCAGCTGCGGCAATGGTCGTTGAAGGGGAGGCCGAGTCTCCTGGCGTGCTCGCCGTTCGTCCAGTGTCCTGTCAGCACAGATACTGTGGGATAGATGGAATTCCGCTTTAGCCGCAGTAATTCACTTGTTCTGCCATGGTTAAACGACGGCCAGGTTTCTCTGGAGATCCTGCAGTGGCTCTCCTCCGCCCAGAGTCGGTTAGCCAGGCGAAGATACGTCTGCCTGATCATCAGTTTGACAGTCGCAAGAGGGATGCTACATTACGTAGTGGGTGCTGGAAGCAAAGTGCCTTTTCTGGCCAGCTCATCCGCCGCACAGTTGCCAGAGATGCCGCTATGCCCAGGGACCCAACTCAGGTGAGCCCTGGCATGTTCCGCTAAGCTGTTTAGGGCGGCACGACACTTTGCCACCAGTTTGGAGGAGGTATAAATACCTTTCAAGGATTTGATTGCAGCCTGGCTATCCGAGAAAATACATATAACCGAGGGAATGGGGGGTTGCGATCGCAACCGGTCCACAGCCAGTAGTATTGCCATGGTCTCCGCTTGGAAGACGCTACAGTGGTCCGGGAGCCGAGCAGTGATGCTGGCCCCCAATTGGTCGCAGAAAACCCCACACCCGACTCTATTCTCAAGTTTAGAGCCGTCTGTGAAGATTTCGACGACGTCTGGCAGTGAGCGACGGTCCTCTGACCAGTCGTTCCTGCTGGGTATCCCTATAGTGAACTTATGTTCGAAGCTAGGGGGAAGGACTATGTAGTCGGTCTGTGTCGGGGTTGGAAGATCCAGCCCGAGGATTCTAGAGTGGCCTATGTCCGCCCGTGCCCAACTGCGTATGGCATTCAACCGTACAGCGGCAGTTTTGGCGGACTGCCTTACTAGTAGGGTCGAGGGGACCCAATTAAGCATAACAAAAAGCGCCTTGGTAGGCGTGGAACGGATGGCTCCTGTTATGAGAGTGGCAGCTAGTCTCCTGACTCTGTCGAGCTGATTCAGGTTAGCTCGGCTAGCCGCCGCAGGCCACCATACAACAGCGCCGTAGAGGAGGATGGGCTCGACCACTGCCTCATAGAGCCACATAACAACGCGAGGCTGAAGCCCCCATCTTGCACCCACTGCCCGTTTACAACAGTAGATGGCCCTGGAGGCTCTTTTTGCCCTTTCCGCGATGTTTGCGCTCCAAGTTAGCTTGGAGGCTAGTATGAGCCCCAGGTATTTCACCTCCTTACTCAGTTTGAGCGGGGTACCATTTAGGGCGGGAAGTCTGAAAGACGGAACCTTATATCTGCTTGTGAAAAGAACAAGATCCGTCTTTTCCGGGTTGGCTGTAAGGCCACAGGAGTTGCTCCATGAGGTGAGGATGTCCAGGAAGTGATTCATCCGCTCGGAGAGCACACTCAGAAATTTGCCAGCTATGGCCATCGCAACATCGTCGGCATAAGCAACGACCTTGCAGCCAACAGCCGCTAAGTTGACAAGCAATCTATTCAGGGTTAGATTCCACAGGAGCGGCGACAGAACGCCCCCCTGGGGGGTTCCCCTGGTGACTGACCTGCGAAGATGCGCCGTTCCCAACGTGGAGTTGATACAACGGCTGTTAAGTAGGGCGCTGATGAAGCTTACCAGTTTACTGTCAACGCCAAGATCCGCAA
Source organism: Melieria picta (assembly GCA_964056695.1). Taxonomy (NCBI): domain Eukaryota; kingdom Metazoa; phylum Arthropoda; class Insecta; order Diptera; family Ulidiidae; genus Melieria; species Melieria picta. The sequence continues at coordinate 90,308,548 of OZ057399.1, forward strand.
GAGCCCCTCCTATCGCAAGAGGGCAAACATTATTAAATGCGCCCTCTATGTCTATAAAAGACACCAGGGTGTACTCTTTGTATGTTAGCGACTTGTCTATGTAGTCGACCAGGGAGTGCAACGCAGATTCAACCGACCTACCCCTTGTGTAGGCATGTTGCGACTCAGAGAGAACGGTTGGATCGATAAGGCTCCTGATGTGGACGTCGAGTATCCTCTCGAGGGTCTTCAGGAGAAACGATGTCAGGCTTATTGGCCTGAAGTCTTTTGCCTTGACGTGCGAGGTCTTCCCGGCCTTAGGAATGAAGACGACATCCACCTCCCGCCATGGGAGGGGGATGTAGCCCCATTCCAAGCATGCCCTGAAAATTGCAACGAGCCACGGCACCGTCGATTCCGCGGCTTGCTGCAATTCGGCCGGGATGACGCCGTCCGGTCCCGGAGATTTGAAAGGCTCGAAGGAGTTAATAGCCCACATAACCATGGTGTTATCAATGCGGACGTCAGTTAAGGACCACGAATGTGATTCCTCCGGAGTTACCGCTTCGGCATCAGGGGGGGTATTCCCCGGAAAGTGCGCGTCTACTAACACTTCTAGGGTTTCCCCACTGGACTCCGTCCAGTCACTGTTTGCCTTCTGAATGGTTGTGGGAATAGATGGGGAGCTGCTGAGAATCTTGCGGAGTCGGCCGATGTCAGAGACTTTTTCGATACCGCCGCAAAAGGATTCCCACGATTCCCTCTTTGCCCGCCTGACCTCCTGCTTGAAGGCTCTGAGGTCAGATCTGTACGCGTCCCAGGAGTTATTCCTCTTGGCCGCGTTGAAAGAGCGTCTGCACGCGCGCCGTAATCTAGCGATTTCGGAGTTCCACCAAGGTGGTTTTGTCTTGCCCCGGTATGCCCTAGGCTTACACGCAGCAGCCGAAGCACGACTGAGTGAATTAGTTAGAGCGGCCACCGCGGTCTCAATGTCTCCAGGACACAAGAGCCGCGGTGGAGATAAGGATAAACTGGATGAAAGGCACAAACGGAAAATCTCCCAATTTGTCCTACGCTTGTTGCGGAAGGGGGGTCTGGCCGGTGTACTCAGATCCAAGCGGAAGCTGATGTACCGGTGGTTGGAGAAGGAGCACTCCTCCAAAACCCGCCAGTCCCTGACCAGGTGCCCAGAGAGCGCGTTGGTCAGTGTGACGTCCAGAACCTCCCTCCGAGTAGCGGTAAGAAAAGTTGGTTCCCTACCCCTGTTAGCAATGCCTAGGTTAGTATTCAATATAAATTGAAAAAGCGACTCACCGCGTTCGTTCTGGTCGCTACTTCCCCAGGCATCGTGGTGTGCGTTGGCGTCCGCCCCGATGATGAGCGGAATGCCTCGCTCGTTGGCTGCTGCAGTCGCCTCCCCCAGTGGCCCGTAAGGAGGTGTAGGCCCGTGGTCATGTGCCATATAGCCGGATACGATCCAGTACACCCGGGAGTGTATCTCAGCTGCTATGGCCACGCAATCCCCGTCGCAGTACCTAGGAAGAAGAGAGGCATTAATGGTGTCTCTAATGAGGGTGCAGGCCCTAATTTTACCTGCACCGTGGTGGGATACAGTCCTGTATCCATTTAGGCTGAGCCCACGAACCCGATCATAAACGATCCATGGCTCCTGGACTAGCACGATGTCCTCCCTGCTGGATGCCAAGTGGAGGAGAAGGGCAGCCGAAACTGCCTTGGAGTGGTGGAGATTAATTTGGAGTATCCCCACCATCTCCAGGGGCGTCGACCACCGTTGCGTCGCCGTCCTCCTTCCCAGCGAAAATGTCGTCCAGGTCGGACAGCGAGATATTCTCGTCCTCAGGATCGACGTCGGTCCTCACCTCAAGACTTTCGAAAAAGGCGCCGATCATCTCTGAATCGGAAACAACACTGTCGGCGCCGTCTTCGGAAGCGGTGTCATGGACAGGGGGTGCCGCAGAAGGCCCCGGTGTTGCCCCTAGTAGGCTCTGCGGATCTGATGGGGACTGGTCATTTCGGTAAACCCGCAGTGTGACCGAGTCAAAGCCGTAGCTGACCACACCTCCGGTAGCGGCAAGTGGCTTGAGGGATTCCTTGTTAAGGACAATCATGACTTCCCTCAGAGAGCCACGCGGTTCGCTGACCCACACCACCTTCCAGTTTTGAGTGGGGAGCTCCGGGTTGCCGGCCCGGAGGTAATGCAGAATTGCTGCTGGGTCAGATGGCTCTGCAGGAACCCAGGTCTTGGAGCGCGGTCTGCTGGGGATCTCATCCCGGGGCACCGCGCGTAGGCTGGCACCTGGCCAGACTTCCCCCAGCTTACTCACCGCCAACCGAAACAGGTCCGCGGAGCGCTGGTCGGAGCAGGCCATTAGCTTTACCCGGCCTTGGTGCCAGCCTGCGTCCCTACACTTGGGAGGGGGACCCGGGTTCGCTGCTAGAACCTCGTCGTAGACAGACAGTAGGGCTGACCTGACTGTCCGCCATTTTTCAGCGGAGATAGCTCCATCCGCGCTGTTAGCATCAACGAGGGCCCATACCAAGTTACCCTTGATGACGTCACTGAAGGTCCGACCAGACGTCGGAGCCGGTGCCGCTAGCTTCGGCCTCTTGCTGGCCTGAGCCACCTGCGGAGGTTGCTGTTGCTCCTGCGACCTCTGTCGCTTTGAGGCAGACTGAAGGGAATGAGGCGAGGTGTGAATGTTCTTCCTCGCCCATTCCAATGAGGCCTGATCCCTCTCCGAGAGATCTCCCGGCGGGATCTTCTCCAGCCTTCGCAGGACCTTATAGGCCGTCTTCCTTGTACAATAGGCCCGCGTAGAAGGGGCGACGTTGGAATTTGCGCCTGAAGAGGGGGCGGCGCTGTGGGAGGCTGCAGGGGTGGGCTGAGCCGGGCTTTTCGCCGAAGCAAGTGCCGGGCTTTTCGCCGAAGGTCTGCCGTCCTGAGCAAGTGCGGGCTTTGGGGGCAGGACACGATCGCCCGGCGGTTTCTGCCTGGTAGCGGACGTGTTGCCCGAAGAGGAGGGGTGGTCCTTGGAGCCGACCTGCTGCTGCCTAGCTACTGGAGCCCTAGCTGCAGAGGCGGGTTTCCGCTCCCTTTGCGGGTTAAGCGGGCGAGTTCCCTGGGGAGTCGACGTGCGCCCCCTTTAAGGCTAGGCGCACGCGTCCCCTGTGGGTTGGGCTTGGGTGTTTTTGAATTTGTATTCATGGCTGATGGGTCCCCACTCGTGGCCGCTATCTCCGCCCGGTTGCGTAGTCACTATAGGATCCCATGGTTATCTACAGCGATTAAGCGATTTGAAACTGGGAGAGCCGGTAGAAATACATACACAGAATTTCACTAATATTGTTGCAAAATTACAACCTTGGGGCCTACTAGTAGGCCCCAAGCTTGATCAGGAACGTACTTTTTCCTCCATATAAATTTCTAAAACGGGGTTGCTGTTCTAGTTCATTTCAATTTCCAGTCTTGCTGGTGTGAGTCATTTTTTGTGACCAAAGAAATATTTATTTTTATTTGTATTTTTTTTGGTGCAATTTCGTAATACGTTTGTATAGAACTAACTATAAAAATATATTATTGCCCAAAAGTGTCAAAAGAACCGTTTGGTATTCTTTTTATTGAATTAAATTAAGGTTTTATAAGCTGCATAAAAAAAAAACAGTCCTGCGTTCGAACTAGAGCATTTATCACCAAAAGCATACCTGTTCTGATCTGATCGTTAGAGATTCGCTAAATGAAGAACTGCGAAATAAAAAGGGCGGTAATTGACCCTGTCGTATTCACCGCATTAAGCTTTGTGTTCTTTGGTATATTTTTCAATAATATCTACGTAATGAAACCAAAAAGTTGATATGGTATGTATTTGATGCAGAAAAAAGCAAATAATTGAAAGGAAACTGGCGGAATTTTAGTTTGCACAATAATCCCTAATATCGGGATAAGAGCGGAAACAGTGAAGAGCTGATCACTGCCAGCACACACAGACTGTGTCCGTGAATTGCAAAAAACGCACAAAAATCGGCTTACTCTCCCAGTTTCACATCGCTTAATCGCTGGTTATCTATGCAAGCAGTGAGGCCATGCGACGGGTTGGCAGCTGCCCTTATGGGGTCAGCTGCTCAGAGCCAGATCCAGTGCAAGTCAGGAGTGAAACTCAACTGACGCCTACGCCACCAACTCAACGGCGACGGGCATTGAACGTACCACGAGGCCTGCCAGGGTTTTAACGGGACGGAGGCAGGTAGGTTAAATCTGCTGTTTTTTCAGCATGTGAAGCAAACGAACTAGAAATCGAACCTAGAGCTTTTTGTATAAATTGTATGGCCGCTGGAATATTTACGCCGGCGAAGAATATCAATGTTCACCAAATATGTAAACACAATTTATCAACAACGATTAAAAAGCATTTTATTAGAAGAAAAAAGAGCAACATTCAGCCCTGTTCCAGAATCCGAATCGGATCGGAAATGGATTTGATTCCGACCGTCGGTGGTCTACATTCCGATTATCGGAAATATTTTCCGATGCAACCCTGTTCTCAAATCCGATTAAGTTCGAACGTATTTGGATCGGAAATTTGGTGTTCTGCATTTCGATTATCGGAAATTTTTGTCGAAAATATTCCGTTAAACAAAAAGCTGGTGGAATTGAAATCGGAAAGCAGCAAAACGAAAACAAATAACGAAAATGTAAGCAAATAAATTAAACATCGTGTTAAATAAAACTAATAAATTAATTTTTAATCAAGGGAAAGCATAAGACTGCTGACCAGAGCAAAATGCTCTTGGATTTTATGGAGGAGAATGCGGACATCGCGAAAGGTTTCTGCAAAGGCGACAAAGTCGAATTTGAAAATAAATGGAAGAATTTAACACAGTCGCTGAACGGGCAAGGACCACCAACAAGAAGGAAGCTGGCGCATAATAGAAGAGAAGCTTTAGCGACCGGCGGTGGACCTTTTAAGAAGCACACACTTTCCGAAATGGAAGAGGCGGTTGCCTTTTCTACCGATCGTTGATACGAGAGTTACCTTTTATGTTTCGGGATTTGGCAACTCTGGTGGTGCAATCTGGAAACTGACAGCTGTATCGTAAAGTTGGACATTTTTGAGGTTATAAGTACTCAGAACATTTTGACATACGAGCGCTATTTATATTATTTACAGTGAGTTGAAAAATTGACTTAAGTGCAGAATAGCGTACCCTCGTGAAAAAAATTAATAAGTATGCTTGTACAAAGAAGTTTTGCTCCTGAGTCTAACAAACTAAAAATTTTGCTGGGGAAACACCTACCAAAGGCGTGGCACGGGGTCAAAGTTCAAAACTTTTATCAAAATAACTCATTCAATTTTCAATCGATTTATATGATATGGGTATCAAACGAAAGGTATTTTTCATACCTTTATTTTGGTGTACCACATTATATACTTTATATGTACGAGTAAAAAATTATAAGCAAACAATTATTTTTTTTTTATAAAATTTACAAAACCCAATTTTTTTCTCGAAAAAAACCAAAATAAAGATATAATAAATTTGTTACCATATATTCTTTACGGAATTCCCTTTACAATGAAATATAGAACATTTGAACTTTTTTGTTTTTATATTTAAATTTATATTGAGTTAAAAGAATGTGCCTGCAAGGGGATTCTACGGTTACCGTGGCGCCGCCATTTGATGATGTTTTTAGATATATTGACCGAAAATAAATCGAAAATGAAGAATAAAATTTTTCGATATCTCGCTTCGTTTTCGAGATATCGAGGTTCAAAGTTTTTATATTTCCATATTGTGCACACCTGACTGTTGCCTGATGTGGTGGTGACTCCCATGAGGGTTATTTTTTTAGCGCCCGGCCGAAGGCCGGCCACCTGGGAAAAACTTATTGCCAAAAAAACTATGGCTTGGAACTATGGATTTGAACAAAAAATACTGTGCACACCTGACTGTTGCCTGATGTGGTGGTGACTCCCATGAGGGTTATTTTTCAAGCGCCCGGCCGAAGGCCGGCCACCTGGGAAAAACTTATTGCCAAAAAAACTATGGCTTGGAACTATGAATTTGAACAAAAAATACTGTGCACACCTGACTGTTGCCTGATGTGGTGGTGACTCCCATGAGGGTTATTTTTCAAGCGCCCCGGCCGAAGGCCGTCCACACAAAAGGTACTTGAATGCAGAAATTCTTTGCTTAGGCGCGATATTTAATTAAAACACGCATTGAAAAAAAACAAAACTGTATATTTTTATATTTCATTGGAAAGAGAATTCTACACGCTATAATATAGTGTAAATTTTTTTGTATCTTAATAACGAGATTTTTCGAGAAAAAAATCGGGTTTTGTAAATTTTATAAAAAAAAAATAATTTTTTGCTTATAATTTTTTACTCGTACATATAAAGTATATAATGTGGTACACCAAAATAAAGGTATGAAAAATACCTTTCGTTTGATACCCATATCATATAAATCGATTGAAAATTGAATGAGTTATTTTGATAAAAGTTTTGAACTTTGACCCGTGCCACGCCTTTGGTAGGTGTTTCCCCAGCAAAATTTTTAGTTTGTTACATTCACAAAACCAAGCTCTATACAGCCAAATTTTTTATTTATTTTTTCACGAGGGTACGCTATTCTGCACTTGTTCCGAAAAATTCAATCGACACGAGTCTTTTTTTGAGCAGTTGACAAATTGTGTGGGATCCAACGCGAACAAATTTTTTATACAGTCAAATGTTCATGCAATATTGAATGTATGCTGGTCCCACTAATGCCTAAAGTTGTCTCAATCTCACGATAGGTCACATGACGATCTTGCAATATCAGTTCGCGCACAGCATCAATGGTTTTCGGAACAACAACTAATTTTGGACGACCTTCACGAAATTCGGCTTGGAGTGAACTACGACCACGATTGAATTCACCATACCATCGATAAACACTGGTCCTTGATGGAGCTTCATCACCAAAAATTAAATTAAGTTCATCTATGCACTGTTGCTGAGTTAATCCACGTCGAAAGTTGTAAAAAATAATCGCACGAAAATGTTCAGGATTTAATTCCATTTTTGGGCCGAGATGCATTTTTCAACTCACTGTAAATAATATAAATAGCGCTCGTATGTCAAAATGTTCTGAGTACTTATAACCTCAAAAATGTCCAACTTTACGATACAGCTGTCAGTTTCCAGATTGCACCACCAGAGTTGCCAAATCCCGAAACATAAAAGGCAACCCTCGTAGTCTCCTTCGGCATGAAATCGCAAAGCCGTCGCCAATTTCAATTCTGGTGGAATGGAGCATTGCCGAAGAAAACGTTTCACTTTGGTCAAGATCATGTTGAATGCTGCTCTTCTAAGGCGGCACTGAGCAATAAACCTTAAATAGGAAATTTTGAACAAAACTGAAATAACTTGTACTAGTTACGAAGAATCTGGCAATTCCATCGGATTGCTGTGGTCTCGCAAAATTCTACGCTTTACTTTTTCAACGGCGGACTGCTCGTTCTCAAGCAATACTACCAATAAAATAACCGAACTCATTTAATAAAATAAAAATCTCACCAAATTTCACAATTGCCTTTTTTATTTGAACATTTCAAGCAAACAGCTGCCTGAAGGTTTGTTTAATTTGCTAACAATCGGATTCGAAATAAACTTCGAATGTGACAATTCCGCTCGGATTGCAGAACACCTCTTCAAATTGGAATCGGATTTAATTTAGATTTGAATCCGATTCCGATTCTGGAACGGCTGATTATTCATAACAAAAATCAGATCAATTGTACGAATTCGTGTGCAAATACATCAGGTAGGCTAGGTTTGTACTGTTACGAAAGTTAGTTCTGCAAGCGTATTCGTCTCTTTGGATTGTATGCAAGTAAAGTAGTTTTGTGAGTAAGGTAACTTCGGGTATTGTGGTATACCTATTACACTACTCGACACGAAAAATGCACCTAAAAATAAGTGTTTTCTAGACTAACTTTTGGCCGCTGAACACGAAACTGAAAATCAAAAAATTGTTTTAAGCGTTTTTGAAAAATCTTCGAAAAACCATTTTTTTCCCGTTTCAGTTATGGGCACATATCTCGTAAACGAATCATCCGAATAAATACAATCTCAGTCCGTAGATTCATACATCTAAATTTTATTATACTTCGAAGTTCTGAAAGTTCAAAATAGAAAATTTAGAAACTGCCCAAATCGTGTTCAGCCGTCTTGGCAATGTCTATTGGCCGCCTCGGAGCTGCGATTTGACCACTTTGGACTTTTTTGTGGGGAACCGTGAGGGACTGTTGGTATGCCAACAATGCAGAAACGAATCAAGCACTTAAGGCCAATATCAACCAAGCAATCCGTGAGCTACAGATCGAAACCATCAACAAGGTCATGGAAAATTGGAGTGACAGAATGCGCTACTGCGAAGACAGCAGTAATGTTTGCTCTTACTAATAAAGCCTTAATACATGGAAAAAAATTTAATTTTGTTCATTTTATTGCATTTTTAAAAAGAAACCACTAGATGGCAGACCCTTTAGAAAAGAAGCCTTTTCTGATGAACGTTTTCAGATATTCTTGGAAGTTCGTAAAAACTTATAAAACTTGGTGATTATACCAAAATTTTAACTTGATAAAAAAAATTAAAATTAAAACAAAAACATTTTTTTGGGGTAATATTTACTTACGAGTTCCACCCATTTTTCTGGTAATGTGTTTAAGTGATATCCACAATATGTCATAATGTCATCTAAATCGGCAACTAGTCTAAAAGTTGTTAATATGTGTTTTTTTTTATGAATTCTCCTAGATCGGGGATTAAGTATTATGGGCTGGAACTCGGGTAAATTGTTACATCTAACAATAATAAAATATAACAATTGAAATTGGCTGTGGGGCACTTTACCCTTCCTTATCCGGCTATGGCCCTTATACACTTCTTTATGGCTTTATGTTACTCTCTTAGAGTAAACCTTCGTTTATTTTCAATGTAAATTTTTTATAACAATCTTACTACCTATTTTTTGACCAAATGTCGGTTCAATTTTTTTAGAAGTGCGCCACAAAATTTTATTTAAAACAACTTCTATGAGTCCTACCCATAGGCGGTGGTATATACATATAATTTAGCTTGCCATCCATCCTCCATTGTGGAGAACAGTTCTCCAAAGGGGGCAAAATGTTCTCCACGAACACGAAACTACTATTTCCTTTTTTAACTATTTCCTTTGTATATGTGCCACTATATGTGTCAAAAGAACGGATATGAGTGTGTATCACCACCGCAAACGAAGCATTCATTCTGTATACCACTAAACCGAACGAACGAATCATCAGCTTGCAATACTAAACGAAAGCAAACTATCCCATCTTCATTTCACTTCGGCTATGCGGTGGTGCCGATGATCCAAACGAACTATGCAAGCATCCGTTGGTGGTGCGGTGGTTTCTCTGAGTTCGGTTTGTTGATTATTCGCTGGTCGATACAAAAATAGTGCCACATTGTCCCATAGCTATACATAAATTTTTTATCCATATATCGTCAATATTAAATATAATGTGACCCTTTAACAGCACTATTTGACCTTGAAAACACTACAACAATTCCTTTGAATAGCTTCAACATAATTAAATTTACTTTAAATAAAACATTATATAATATGAGGTGGCGAACGATAGCGAAAATGGACAAATGGTCCTTCGAGTTATATTAATTATTGATTTTTTGACTTAAAACAAAAATAAGAACAAAAAGTATGGGAAAACAGCAGACATAAGTAACATATAGAAAAGTAAATACAGTACAACAGAAAAAGTGTGGCTATCCGTTTTATCCTCGCACACAAGTGCAGATGACATTCATCTAACACGTGTTACTTTTCCTTCCTTTAAGGATTTGCGTAGTCCTTTAGTTCGTATAAATAACTAATGTTCTTCTTCCCGTAGCCTCTTAAGTTGCAATGGATATTCTGTTAACTTCTGGATTATTTCGTCAATAGTGTCAGTCGACATTATAGTCGGCGCATATGAATTCAGCAATTGATTGTCCTTATAAGCCAGGCAAATCATTCCGTACTGAAAATAAAGTCGAAAAAGCTAGAATGAGAGCGGGGTTTGCAACAACGAAATCAAAAATAAATAACAGTCAATTAGAAAAATCGTAGACAATTCCGTAGTAACTTTTTTCAATAACGATAAATCTCATCTGATAACACTACTCGACACGAAAAATGCTCCTAAAAACAAAAGAATTTTCTAGACTAACTTTGGGCCGCTGAACAAAAAACTGAAAATCGAAAATTTTTTAAGAGCGTTTCCGAAAAATCTTTGAAAAAAACTAGAGGTCATTCATAGTAACCTGGCATAGTCAGTTTTTCATTTTCTAACCCAAAGTCCTTTTTAAAGGATTTAACAATTTTAAGGACATACACATTTCAAATATTTTTTTTAATATTCGCGGATGTGTAAGTAAGCGCGATTAGCCCATTTTTTGTCGAGTAGTGTAATACAGTTTATTTTCTACATATTGTTATAAAATCAATTAGTACATATTAACCCTTCGTAAATTTCAAATGCAATTGCAATATATTTCAGGTTGAAACAGATGGTTGAAATTTCGTCACTTTTCCTAAAATATGAGGACGATAGACTCAATTCAAGGATAACTATGAGGTTATAATGTTGTACACATTCATTCGCACTTCATGTGGTCTGACCAGATCCGTATGTAGTTTCTATGAAATATAATCGAAATTAAGCATATTTTATCCTTTTTTCGTTCTTTAAACTGCTTCTTTACATACATTACACACTAACTCCTAATTGAAAATTGCAACCCCGAATTGAAATGAATTTTTATGAAAAATTCGCGAAAATTGAACTTTGAAGAGCCATAGCCGTGTTAACCCTTGACCAATCGAAATCGACTATAGTCAAAATTATAGCTTGAGGATTGGTTATTGTGTCATAAAAAAATATCGTGTTTATCAACATATTATAAATGCAATAAAAATTCAAAGATGAAAAAAACGTGGAAAACACCTCCTAGAAAAAACCACCAATAACTTACAAACCGCTCTTACAATCCAAAATCTGAGTACGCAGTTGTGATCAGCGTCCAAAAATCCTTTAGAAAAGGTTTACTAGAACTCGGAAAAATGTTGGCTGTTGCTCAGAGTTATTAGCAGATATAGCCCGGGCGGTGGTTATACGTCCGTTGGCTGCTGGGCGAGCTTTTGAAAAAACGAAATGGCCGTACTTTGACTTCAGCTGGCCAGACGGAAGGAGTGAGAAGCTTTTCATAAACAGAAGCCAATCAATCGAAACTTCCTTCTTTATAAGCTTAAAGCACGCAATATGCTGCTTTTCGATGCCGGCACTGTTAGCGATATAGTTCAGAAGGTCCTCCTCTGATACCACGGGCCGGAAGCATGACAGGTGCAACAATTGTTTACTCACAGCGACATCTACGCCCGAGTTCGCCTTCGAGCCGACAACCACTACTTTCGACTTCGAGCGTTTGTTGACACCAACAGTGAACCACTTACTAGCGGGAAGTCCAGCAGCGGGCGAGTGAGCATTAGCAGCAGGCAGGGCAGCATACGAAGAGCACGACGGATTCGAGCAGCTTAGGTCGCGCAGTCACACAAACGGCAGTCGACGTAAGATCGACAGCAGCAGGTGGCGCATCTGCACAAACAGAAACAGCGGCCGGCGCAGAGCATACATACATACCTAATGTTGTCTATCAATAGAAAGGTGTGAAAGGCCTTTCGTTTGATACCCATATCGTGTAAATCGATTAAGAATTGAGTTATTTTGATACAAACTTCAAAATTTGACTCAGAGCCTCGCCCTTTTTAGGCTTTACCCATAGTAAAATTAATCAGCCCTGTTCCAGAATCCGAATCGGATCGGAAATGGATTTGATTCCGACCGTCGGTGTTCTACATTCCGATTATCGGAAATATTTTCCGATGCAACCCTGTTCTCAAATCCGATTAAGTTCGAAAGAATTTGAATCGGAAATTTGGTGTTCTGCATTCCGATTGTCGGAAATTGTTGTCAAAAATATTCCGTTAAACAAAAAGCTGGTGGAATTGAAATCGGAAACCAGCAAAACGAAAACAAACAACGAAAATGTAAGTAAATAAACACCGTGTTAAATCAAACTAATAAATTCATTTCTTATCAGGGGAAAGCATAAGACTGCTGACCAGAGCAAAATGCTCTCGGATTTCATGGAGAACGAGGCGAAGGGATTCTGTAAAGGCGACAAAGTCGAGGTAGAAAATAAATGGAAGAATTTAACACAGTCGCTGAACGGGCAAGGACCACCAACAAAAAATATAACGGACTGGAAAAAGGTGAAAAGTAAATTAAATTAAATCAATTAATTGTTTAAAATTGTCTTTAATCATATGCCTGAGTTGATTGGAAGAGTGAGGTGAGAAGGAAGCGACCGGCGGTGGACATTTAAAGAAGCACACACTTTCCGAAATGGAAGAGACGGTTGCCGTTTCTACCGATCGTTGATAGCCTCCTTCGGCAAGAAATCGCAAAGCCGTCGCCAATTTCAAATCTGGCGGAATGGGACATTGCCGAGGAAAAGTTTTCACTTCGGTCAAGATCATGCTGAATGCTGCTTTGTTAAGGCGGTACTGAGCAATAAACCTTAAATATAAAATTTTGAACATAACTGAAATAACTTGTACTAGTTACGAAGAATCTTCCATCATTCCATTCCATCGGATTGCTGTGGTTTCGCGAAATTCTGCGCTTCACTTTTTCAACGGCGGAATGCTCGTTCTCAAGCAATGCTGCCAATAAAATAACTGAACTCATTTAATAAAATAAAAATCTCACAAAATTTTACAATTGCCTTTTTCATTTAAAAATTTCAAGCAAACGTCTGATTGAAGGTTTGTTTAATTTGCTAACAATCGGATTCGAAATAAACTTCGAATGTGCCAATTCCGTTCGGATTGCAGAACACCTCTTCAAATCGGAATCGGATTTCATTTTGATTTGAATCCGATTCCGATTCGGATTCTGGAAGAGGGCTGATTATATTTTAAATGGATTTAGGAACAAACGCAAAATAGGAACTTTTCTGCTTTGTAGCGCTATAACGCACGATTTATCGTCACTTACACATATGATACTCCAACTTCACATTCTTCCAGGCTCTTTCAAGCCTAAGTCGGAACATTCTGCATTCAACTATGTTTTTTATAGACATGCAATTTGTTGGCCCTTAGAAAGGTATTTACAGTACATACTGCTAAAAAGGTCATAAGTCGGTATGGTAAGAAGGTTTTCTTTTGATTTATACAAATGTTTCTGCCATATACGCGCATATAAATATATATTTCTGGAGTACAGAAAGTAAGTTTTAAATTTTGTGCTATTTTAGGAACAACAAAAATAAAGGTTAAACGAACCGAACTGACAATTGCTACTCAGAGAAATAAGTGTACGTCATCTACCTGGTACACTTTATTGATTTCACTATGGCTTTACCCATGATACCATGATACAATTATACAGGTAGTGTATTCCCGATAGGCGCTCTCCCAAAAGCTGTCAACTCGATGCCTTATTGAATTTGAAATTCAACGTAATGTTGTTTTTTGTTTGCTTACGTGCACATGTATTGATAAGCACACGAGAAAAGATTTTACGTTTCAATTAAATCATCATCAAAAAAATACCAAAATCAAGCTGCACGCTTATTAGACTCGAAGCTCACCTGGAGCGCAAACATCGCTGAGAGGGCAACAAGAGCCTCCAGGGCCATCTACTGCTGTAGGCGGGCGGTAGGTGCCAGATGGGGGCTCCAGCCGCGCGTTGTTTCCTGGCTATATGAGGCAGTGGTTGAGCCTATCCTTCTCTATGGTGCTGTTGTCTGGTGGCCCGCGGCAGGCAGCCGAGTCAACCTGAAGCAGCTCGATAGAGTCAGGAGACTTGCTGCCACCCTCATTACTGGAGCCATTCGTTCTACGCCTACTAAGGCGCTTTTTGCTATCCTTAATTGGATCCCCTCGAGTCTTCTAGTTAGGCAGTCCGCCAAGATTGCCGCTGTGCGGCTAAATGCCATATGCAGTTGGGCACGAATGGACCTGGGCCACACTAGAATACTAGGGTTGGATCTTCCAACCCCGACGAATATCGACTATATAGTCCTTCCCAATAGCTTTGAGCGTAAGTTCACTATAGGGATCCCCAGCAGGTGCGACTGGACGGAAGGCCGTCGCCCGCTGCTAAACGCTATCGAAATCTTCACGGACGGCTCTAAACTTGATAACAGGGTCGGATGTGGGGTTTTCTGTGATCAATTAGGGGCCAGTATTACTGCTCGTCTCCCTGACCACTGTAGCGTCTTCCAAGCGGAGACCATGGCTATACTGCTAGCAGTGGGTCGGTTGCAATCGCAACCCTCTCTTCCCTCGGCTATATGTATTTTCTCAGATAGCCAGGCAGAAATAAAATCTTTGATAGGTACATATACCTCTTCTAAACTGGTTGCAGAGTGCAGAGCAGCTCTGAATGACATAGCGGAGCATGCCAGGGTTCACCTGAGTTGGGTCCCGGGGCATAGCGGAATCGCTGGCAATTGTGCGGCTGACGAGTTAGCTAGAAAAGGCACTCTGCTTCCAGCTCCTACTACGTTGTGTAGCACCCCCCTTGCGACCGTCAAATTGATGGTCAAGCAGGCCAATTCCCGCCTGGCTAACCGACTCTGGGCGGAGGAGAACCTATGTAGGATCTCCAAAGAAACCTGGCCGTCGCTTAACCAAGGCAGAACACGAGAATTGCTCCGACTGAATCGGAATTCCATTTATTCCACAGTTTCTGTGCTAACGGGACACTGGACGATCGGCGCACACGCCAGGAGACTCGGTCTTCCGTTCAATGACTTCTGCCGCAGCTGTGACGATGCGAGCGAGGAGGAGAGCGTCGAGCACCTTATGTGCCACTGCCCAGCACTAGCGAGGAGACGTCTCCGGGTGCTGGGTGCGCCGTTCTTCAGCAGCTTGGCCGACCTAACAGGACCCAGCATCGGCCGCATCGCCCGATTCATTGTAGAATCGGGATGGCTCCTGCCTAACACCCGGGGGGGTGTGCAAGACTGAAGGGCAGCCACGTCCTTCACGTGGTACCACAACGGGCCGCAACGTGGCCTACGTGAGCTCTTCAAGCTGCCACCCTAACCTAACCTAACCTAAGCTGCACGCTGTGCCAGAAACCATGGATGAATAATAATATAGATAGATAGATAGATTAATCTTTTATTAATTATTTCAAAACTCTTATAATTATAAAACAATTCAAATGCTTTCTTATAATATAGTGATGTATATGAACGAAATATTATATAAAATAAAGGATATACAACATTGACCCTCAGGTCGTCTGTCGGCAAACTTAGCATACATACATTATTTTTATTTACTTATTCTTAGCTTAGCAGCCGCCGTGGCTCAGTTGGTTAGTGCGTTGGACCGCGAGTCGAAGGCAGCGACCCAGGTTCAAATACTGCCTGTAATAACACCTCAAAAAAATAACGGGAAAACTCGTTTTCTCTTTCGGTGGCTGTCCTCTCAGCTGGAAATGGCAAACCTCTGAGAGTAAAAATTGCTTATGAAAGAGCTCCCAACCTGCCGTTCGGAACCGGCATAAAACTGTAGGTCCCTTCCACCCGCGTACAAATTCACACGCACAACACGGGTGGTTGCGGGAAGCTAGGCCTTAGTCTCGCGTAAGCGGGCTGTCGTGTCAATTCTATTAATTAATTAATTTATTCAGTCAATTATATTAATTAATTTAATTAATTATTCTTAGCTTAACTATATTCATTTACAATTAGACTTCTATATTTCAGAGCACCCGTGACAAACCATACTAAACTATTCCATCCACCAGACCCAGTACCATTCAATCTGTTACTAATTTCCTCTTGGTCTAAGTAAAATTGTCCAAAGTACCGATATCGGATTTCTTTCAATATTGGGCACCTTCCAAGAAAGTGTGCCAAGTCCTCTAATTCGTTTAAATTACAGAGAATGCAGTTTAAATTTCTCTGGCCTCCGAGGTAAATAAGATCACATCTGGACTTCAATATCCAAGAAATTTTATAGTTTTCTACCATGTCGTTGAAATAACTTTTACCAATATTGTGATCGAGGTCCTTGTATACTCGTGAGCTATTCATAGCTCTTTCTCACAATATTTGTTTATTCGTCAGATTCACATTTGAGAGCAATAAGTCTATATTGGCACTCCACAATCTCCTATCTGCAATATCATAAACTAGATTCATATTAAATTTTTTCCCTAAGTCCTGAATTGCCTTTGCCCATAATAATAATATATGCGCGCTGGAATACATGGCTGGCTACATCTTAAAAAAGGTCAATATAACAGATGAAGGTATCAGCTCTACGTGCACATGGGTCAACCAATGCTCGAAAGGAAGACTAAGAAAGCCCTCAATTTTTGGAGAAAATAAAAATCAAGTTCTAAGTCAATCGGTAGATTTAGCAGATGGCGTAAAACGATTATTTTTTAAAAGTCGGATTTATTTCCGTATCAAAAATTAAAAAAAAAAATATTACTTAATAAATATCCATCTAGGCGTTAAAACTGTTATTTTTTGTATCACAATATGTCCATCTAAAGGTCCATAACTTATCTTGTCTTATCGCTTGAAGGGCATTTTAAAGTACTAATTTTTCCCGTATTTGTGAAAATTTCCCCCCATTATAAGCAACACTCTGTATAAGGCATTGTCATTCTGCCTTTTTCTCGGAATACACTATCTTTATAATTGTATCATGGGCTTTGCCCATGATGAAATTATAAAGGTGAGTTCTTCAATGACAGAAAACTGAAAAAATTGGTTGACATTCTGTCTTATAGAAACGTCGATGAAAAGAATGTTGTATTTTTTGCTTTTAAAACAAGGGGGAAACAATTTCAGCATAGAAAAAAGAAAGAAATTAAATCACAGTCAATACAACACAACTGAAGCAACGTTCACATGGGTTGACCAGATTTCGCATGGTGGCCTAAGGAAGCCCTCACAAGACTTTCTCAGTAAAATAGTACAATTAGAACACACCTTTAATAGTTGTAAAATAGCATTATTTGGAAAAATAAGCGAAAAACTTCTTCACGAAACTTCCACTGTCGCATTGCCCCGCGAAGTAAACAATTATTTTTTAAATGTCGCATTCACTTTAGGGGTATAATTTTTAAATAACATGACAAAAAATAATCAATACAAAAAATCAAATTAAATGCACAAAATAATAACCTTTTGCTGTAATCACTATTTATTAATTTGTATTTGAAGCTATTAATTTGCTTCGTCGTTTTCCCCTTCTTTTGAATGCCAATTATACAACATTGGCTCTCGTCAAGGTGTATTAATAAGGTGATGGCATTACTGCAAAAACAAAATCCCCATGTATTTTGTTAGTGTTTTTGGGCATGCTGATTGTCAAAATCTAATCAAAACCCACAGTGGCGGGCGACCATTTTTACCATTTTGACAATTAGCATGCCCATTCGCGAAAAATCAAAAGAAAATCAGAAGAAAACAGTTAAATCAGCTGTGTTGCCATCACATACCTTATTAATGTGCCTTGGCTCTCGTTCTATAATACAGTGTCAAAAACGAGCTGTCAAGGAAGATCTCACCTTTATAATTGCATCATGGCCAGTCTATACTAGTCTTGAAACTCCTGTAAAATGAATTGGCAGCACTCATATCGACCTATCACATCAAGACCAATCGCTGTCACATCAGGACCGGGCAGGCAACATGCTTCCCACCACGAAAGATACTGCGCAGATAACGTTGTCTGAGAAAGCGTTTGTTGTATGTTCTCGAAAAGTCAATAGAACATACAACTTTGTTTCCTAAAGCCCGAAAAATTGCATGGTTAAACTGATTTTATAAGTTTTTTTGTTATAGCACAAAATTATTCAAGCACAAAAATAGATTTAAATTAAGAAAATTAAGTTATCAAAATGCTTTTTGATTAATATTCGCTTTAGTAGATTATTTGAAGAAATTTCTTGTTTGCACAAGTACATAAAAATTGTGTTTATTTCAGAAATTTATTGCGAACGGAATTGCGTTTTGCGGTGTTGTCTTATTTTTAATCTTGCGTATGTTATGTTCACACTCATATTGCATCCGATGAATGTTCTTTGTAAGAAAAAGAGGTGTTCTCATGCCAAATATTATCTTTTACCTAAGAACTGAATAAAAAACCATTTGTGATTCTGCACATGAGAGACAGTTTATAGGCAGAAAACTCTTGAAATTGATTCAGTCATAGAATCAAACAATATGTGGACGTATCTGATGTTTTGAAAAAGGACTTTTTGACATATAATAATATTTACTTATATAATATCAGACTTCATTGTTATAAAGTTGAGCTATTTCTAATTTACCCCAAGCAACGAGCAGGTTGACGACGAATAAACAAATAAGCAGATATTTACTCACCATGGCTTTTACTTATTGGCAGCACAAAATATGTATGAGAAACACCGTCGGAAGAATGCAAAAATGCAGCAATATTAAAAGCCACGAACAAACTTTAACGATGGAAACCTTCTTGTATTTTCCTGTAGGTGTGCAAAATAACATGTAATATTCTTCCGAATAGATTTCAGCATGAAAGTTAAATCTGTGGTCCAACTTCCAATCGCGGAAATTTTCACAACAAAGAAACAGCTGATATAGGTTCACGACGATTTTTTCTTATTGGCCGCACAACAATTACATAGAAAGTGACGGCAGAATAATGCCAGAAAAGTATCAACAAAAGCAACTGCAAATATGATTTTATGATGGCAAACCATTTAAATATTCAGTTAGAATCAAAAACGCACATAAATCCTTGTTCCGGAATAGTTTTTCATATAAAATAATATTGTTTGTCAAAGGCGGTGATACCGGCAAATTCGCGAACAATTAACAGCTGATTGCTTTCCACCTCGCATTTCAGCAGGATCATCAAAAGGAAATTTATATGAAAATTTGCTCGTATGTAATGCGAGACTGTAGCTACATAAACAAAAATGAACAATATTTGTTGATTGCAAATTGCTAAGAACTTGTTGTGGAACTGCCTCGGTAGTAAAAACTTTCTTCCGGGTCATATATAATAAAAAACCACTTTTTATTATTTTGCATTTTCATAAGTCCGCGAGCTCCTCCACAAGGGTAGTCACCTTGTCGTGGTGTGGGGGCTTGCCGCGGGCAGGGACGCCGCAGACTGATCCACTCCGAGTGATGAACGGAGTGGAATAGTCTGGTGCAGAGCCCGTACTAAGCACTACCCCCCCTAACCCAGGGTGTTACGCGGACCGTGCCCAATGGGTGGTTTGCAGCCAGGGGGTATACCGGCTGTATTAATACGGTGCCTTCCTGATACCGGGCCGCCTCAGGAATTACAATGGCCTTGCCATGGTATGCGGGCTCTGCCATGGTCGACCAACCCTGTCCCAGCCAGAATTTTTGGCCGCCATCGCCTTCGCCTCGCGCGCGGGCAGGCGGCCGCACCGCAATTATGATGAGTTCAAAAAATAGAAATGGCGGTAAAAATAAACGAGGCATGTCACTCGTTCTGCGGGACTACACCGCAACTCAACTTGCAGCAGTACCGGAGCATGCGCTCCAAAACACAGAAGTAGACCTGAGGCCCAGCACCAGCCGAGGAAGAATACCTTCCAAGGTGGCGAGGGGCCCACTCAGGGGCGGACGAGGGGCCAGAGGTGCTGGCAGAGGGGGAGTATCGAGACGAGGCAGGCCTCTGTTTGATACCTCTGCTCTGGCAGCATCAATCAGCACTCGTCCCACCACAAGTCAGGTGAGCAAGGCTCTGACTCTCCCTACTGGTCCAGGAGGCATTCAGCCCAGACTGGTGGTGGGAGCGGAGCCCATAGGCTCGGCTCATAGTGCTAGTGTCGCTGCGACTGCACGGGAATTACCACCGTCATCCACCGCTTCGACGCTGGCAGTAGGCCGAGCTGCTGACGTAGAGGCAAGCAGGCCCAGGAAACAGCTCCCCAAACTACCTCCCTTAGGGCAACCAGGCGGCCTGGATGACCCCCTAAGGCGTGGTTTGAGCGGGGCTAAGGTCAAATGGTACCTCCGATACCTCGGGCAAGGACTGCTCAACCGACTCAACCAAGGAAGAGAGGGAGCGACAACATCACTCCCCCCCAACGTCCTGAAATTAAAAAGTCCAGGACGTGTACTCAGGCACTGGTTGCTAAGACGGGCAAACCCCAGATTAGCGGCAAGTCTGGAGATGGGCCTAAGGCGGGTGCAACGTACTCGAGTGTCCTCAGAAAACCTGAGGCCATTCGAGTGGCGGTTCTGCCAAAGGACTATCCCCAGACGTCACTGAGCAAGGAGGAGCTCTCTGTCTTGGAAGAAGCTATCGTGGAGGAGATAGCAAAAGGGTGGGCTACTCCATTAGTCTTCACCGGAATCCACTTCCGGCCAGGACATCTGCTGCTGGACTGCAGTGACAAAGGCACTGCGGACTGGCTCCAGCAGACGGTCCCGAAGTTGGAGGAGTGGAAGGGAGTAGGGCTTCGTGTGTGCTTTGGAGATGAGGTCCCCAAGACATACCACGTCAGGGTCAGGAACCCAGCAAGCTATTCGCGCTATTACAAGCGCAGAATGCTGGGGTTTCCACTAATCTTTGGAAGGTGGTGACTTCCAAGGACGAGGGCAAGGGCGTGTTGTGGAACCTGGTCGTTGACGAGAAATCCTTCGCCGCGATCAGAGAAAACAACAATGCCTTAAACTTCAGATATGGGAGTATCCCAGTTCATATTCCCAGATCTGGAGGCCCGAGCAGTGAGGTAGCACCTCCCACTTTACCAGCTGAGTCCGGGAATCCACCGGATGAAGCAGGGGGCTCAGGCATGGTGCAGTCTGCCGCACCCGGGACTTCACCGGACGGCAGAAGCAAGCCAGAGCAGAAGCAGCAGAAATAGGAGCTTCTCAAGATTCCCTTGAGGAGATAAACCTCGAGGCGCTGGGGCTGAGAGGCAGCTCAAACGAGGAAGAGGAGCAGCTGTCAGACGAGATCTCGTTGACGACACTGCTTGAGATGGATGAATCCTCTCCTAAGCTCTAACCCTCGAGCAATGAAGGTTGTGCAGATCAACCTTCACCACGCGAAGGCGGCGTCGGCCGTCCTAGCGCAAAAGTTCACCCGAGACCACCTCGGGGCGGTGCTAGTGCAGGAGCCCTGGTGCTATAATGGCAGAGTCTGCGGGCTTAACTCGCAGCAAACCAAGGTAATTTGGGACACAAGGCACGAGAAACCTCGTGCCTGCGTGGTAGTTAAGAAAAATACTAACTATGTTTGTATTTCAGAGTACATGTCCAGGGACCTGGTAGCGGTGGCGATGACGGTCCATATCGAGGGTCGTGACCTCGAGATCGTCCTAGCGTCGGCGTATTTTCCAGGAGAAGACATGACAGTTCCCCCCCACGAAGTGCAGGGCCTGGTGGAGTACTGCAGGGCAAACGCCTTGCCACTCCTAATAGGCGGGGATATGAACGCCCACCACACGATCTGGGGAAGCACGGACGATAATCTTAGGGGTGAGTACCTACTTGATTATATTCTAGCAACTAACCTAGTTATACTTAATTCGGGATGTTCCCCGACATTTGTCACTAGAGTTAGGCAGGAGGTCCTAGACCTTACCATATGTAACAGTAGGATTAGTGACTATGTATCTGATTGGCGAGTATCGAATGAACCCTCCCTATCAGATCATAGGATGATCGAATTCAGATTAGCAGCCACCCTAGTGGAGTCATCCCCAACTAGGAACCCCAGGAAGACCGACTGGGAAAAATTTACAAGGTTGCTCGAAGAGGATCAACCCTTGCTGGATGTTCGGGGCAGGATGCGGCATCCCCTCGAAATCGAGCAGGCGGTTGAAACAGTAAACGGGGCAATAATCAGTGCTTTTCACTCAAGTTGTCCTGAGAGCAGGAGGACCAGGAAGAGATCCACACCGTGGTGGAATACTACCCTGGCGAAACTCAGAGCAGACACGCGGAGGCTCTTTAACAGGGCAAAGCGGACAGGTGATTGGCAGGAATACACTGCCGCGCTCACTAAGTACACAAAGGAAGTACGGAAAGCGAAAAGGGCTAGTTTCCAATCGTTTTGCGAAGAAATTTCTTCCACCCCCAGGCAGCGAGGCTGCACAAGGCGCTAGCGAAGGGGGCAACGGAAAATAAGATGGCACTCAAATTACCGGATGGTAGTTACACGCGCAATGAAGAGCAAAGGGCTCTCGCTCTTCTAAGTGCACACTTCCCTGGGGCAATCCCCCAGGACGCACTTGCCGAATGTACTATCTATCGTCCAAACAGAGGGGACTGGGAGCTGGCGCATAAAGTCATCTCTCGGGATAAGATTGATTGGGCATTGAACACCTTTCAACCCTTCAAATCGCCAGGCCAGGACGGGATCTTTCCTGTCTTTCTACAAAAAGGGGGCCCTACTCAGGCATCTCACTGGCATAATGAGAAGCTGTCTAGCAACAGGGTACATCCCCGCTAGTTGGAGAAGTGCCCTGGTAGTTTTTATACCAAAAATAGGAAAAAAGGACTATACGGAGCCGAAGTCCTTTAGGCCAATCAGTCTAACATCCTTCTTCATGAAGACCATGGAGAAGGTGTTAGATCAGTATATTAGAACCGTGGCGCCCAAGAGAACACCTCTGCATGCAAAACAGCATGCGTATAGGGCAGGCAGATCGACAGAGACTGCCCTATTTCAGCTCACGAGTTCAATTCAAGAAGCTATTAAAAGCAAAGAGATCACCCTGTGCGCTTTTCTGGATATCGAAGGAGCCTTCGATAACACCTCGCATGAGGCGATAGGAAGAGCGCTCAGCAGGAGAGGAGTAGAAGCCTCACTTAGCCGCTGGATAAGAGCCATGCTCTCCACCAGATCGGCCATAACGAAGGTGGGCACTACCACCAGGAGCGTGCTGGCAAAAAGAGGATGTCCACAGGGCGGGGTACTATCACCGCTGCTGTGGAGTCTGGTAGTGGACGAGCTCCTTGAAATACTGACAAGCAATGGCATAACGTGTCAAGGTTATGCCGACGACATTGTCATTATTGCTAGAGGAAGGTTTGAAGACACTCTCTGTGACATAGTCCAGAGAGGCTTAAAAATAACCCAAGAATGGTGTGCCCGAGTAGACTTGCGAATAAACCCGGACATAAGCACAATAGTACCTTTTACATGGAAAAGAAAGCTGCCACACATGCGGACAATACGCTTGCTCGGGAAGGGCATAGCTTATAAACCAGAGGTGAAGTACCTAGGTGTAACACTAGACTCGAAGTTACTCTGGAATAAGCACGCGGAGGCAGTTATCAGTAAAGCAACGAAGGCGGTCATGGTATGCAGATCCTTAGCAGGCAAAACTTGGGGATGCAAACCGAGCATACTGAAATGGATGTATACCATGATTGTGAGGCCAACACTCACATATGCAGCAGTGGCATGGGCCCCAAGAGCCACACTCACGACAGTGAGGAAAAGGCTCGACAAGGTCCAGCGACTTGCGTGCACGTGCATTACAGGAGCTATGAGAACCTGTCCCACGGCGGCACTAGAGGTGATACTTAATATATCGCCATTGCACGTAGCAATTGAGATGGCGGCCAAGCGTACAATCCTTGGATTGGCCAGAACCAGTAAAGGGGAGGATCACATCCTTAGGCAGAGAGACTTAGATGTGCTTTCCACTAGTAACCCTTATGTTTTGTATCCGATGGATACAATAACAAGAACATATAACTACGAAAAACACTTCGAAGTTTATATGAGCAATAAAGTGGACTGGGCCTGGGAAGACCACCAAATCCATTTTAAACCACACGCAATTAAGTGGTTTACAGACGGCTCGAAAACGCACGAGGGAACAGGGGCGGGGGTGTTTGGACCTCGCCTCAAGCACTATGAGCCCATGGGGAAAACACCCAGCATATTCCAGGCTGAACTCTATGCAATCAGGCTCTGCGTGCAAGTCAACGTGCGTACAGAGGGCAGGACATCGTCATCTGCTCCGACAGCCAAGCAGCCATCAAAGCACTAATCTCATATGAGATAACCTCAGGATTAGTGCTGGAATGCATTGAGGCATTGAATGCACTGGGCAAATGCAACCAGGTGAAGATCCTCTGGGTTCCAGGACACAGAGGTATCGAAGTAAACGAGGAAGCGGACAGCCTCGCTAGAACCGCGGCAGCCACGCCCCCCCTAGGACCTGAACCCTTTATTGGGCTGGGCAAAAGCGCCATAACGGAGTCACTGAGACTAGAGGAAAGGACCAGGAACACAGAACACTGGACTAGCGCCTCTGGTCTCAGGCAATTGAAAATCTTCATCAAAGATTACAACCCCAAATGGAGTGAAGAATGCCTCAAACTAAGGAGAAACCAGCTTAGACAGGTCACAGGTCTTCTAACTGGGCATTGCAGATTGAGGAAACACATGCATACAATCGGGATAGAACAGGTAAGCGTCTGTAGACTCTGCGGAACAGCAGAGGAGACTCCCGAACACATCATAATGCACTGTAATGCGGCTTGTCGCAGCAGGTTGCGTTACCTGGGCCAGTTTTGTCTTGCAGAAGAGGACGTCAAACACCTAGACCCCCGCGAGTTACTAAGTTTCATTAGGGCGGTAGGTCTAGGGGATGTACTCTAACATTTGTAGGGGGCACAATAGATCAATCCTGGTCTCAGTGCAATTTACCCTAATCAATTCTATTCTAAGTCCGCGAGCTGCCACGTTTGATAGATAAATTTTTGGCGCGGAAATGTATCTAGAAAAACAGCTGTGTACTTATTCACCACTTTTTTACAGAGAGAGCAAAATAAAATTTGTATGAAAAATTACCAAAGAATTTTGCAAAACTACCAGAAAACAACTAAAATGCAAGAGGTCGCATTGCATGCGAATGAAATAGTTAACAATTTGAAATTTATTAATGAGCAGAAAATCGTATTTACTAGTCCTTTTTAGTGGAACTCAGTTGTACGACAAATTCATTTCAGCGTGCAAATAGCGAACAGCTGCTTTGGCTGCTCTCTCACTTTTATTATCTAAATGCGCAAAGATAACCATATGTTCAAAATTTTTTGACAGATTGGCCGTTTGAGCGAAGTTTCAAGACTAGTATCAAGGTGTATTAATAAGGTGATGGCACTACTGCAAAAACAAAATCCCCATGTATTTTGTTAGTGTTTTTGGGCATGCTCATTGTCAAAATCAAATCAAAACACAAGCAACACAAAAATAATCTTACCAATTTTTGACAATTAGCATGCCCATTCGCGAAAAATCAAAAGAAAATCAGAAGAAAAAAGTTTAAGCAGCTGTGTTGCCACCACTACCTTATTAATGTGCCTTGACTAGTACAGACTCTTTCATGGCCTTTGCCTTGGCAAAGTTTTCAGATCGTTAGGCGCCTGCTACAAGTTCAATATTTGTTGACCGCGATCCAGTATCGCGATATTTATTGAACGTTTAGCATGTAATATTGATGGATCGTGATCCATATCGCAAAATATTTAAATATTTTGAAATCTGGATCGCGGATCACAAATCTGAACGTGTATAAATATAAATATTGAACGTGTAGCATATTTCATGATATCAATACGCGATTCGGCAGTACGTGGTGAAATTAAAATAAAATAAAACAAATAAGAAATAAAGCATTTTACTTCATTTTTGTGTAGTTTGTGGCTATATAATGGAACAGGATATTGAAAGCGAGTGTGTGCTGCCGGTAGAATCGGAGCTTACGACAGAAAAACAAATTTTAAAAGAATTCATTTTCAAGTTGGAAGAATTGCGACATCTTTTAAACGACGAACCACTCAGAATAACAATTATGTGAATACTGACGCGATAAATATTGAACATGTAGCATTCGCGCGCGATCTGTCAATCCATCAATATGAATCGCGGGGATATTACGGTTTCCGTGGCGCCGCCATTTGATGATGTTTTTAGATAGATTGACCGAAAATAAATCGAAAATGAAGAATACAATTTTTCGATATCTCGCTTCGTTTTCGAGATATCGAGGTTCAAAGTTTTTATATACAGATAAGCGAGAAAGTAGACTGGACTGGAAAAATCGTCTCTCAATTTGACACTTCTTCTTCCACTCCATATAACTGGCATTCACAATAGCAAAAAAGCTGAAAAAATATTGACAACATTGCCATATTGAAATGTTTAAATTCGGTATAAATGTACATTTTATTCATGAATTTATGCAGAAATACTGTTAGCACTTTACTGATACTCCGGCAGACTTGCTCCTATGAGGGTTATTTTTCAAGCGCCCGGCCGAAGGCCGGCCACACGGAAGGAATTTGAATGCAGAAATACTGTTAGCACTTTATTGATGCTCCGGCGCACTAGTTGCTTCCATGAGGGTTATTTTTAAAGCGCCCGGCCGAAGGCCGGCCACACAAATAGAGTTTGGATGCAGAAGTACTGTAAATATTTTACTGAATCTGAAGCCCTACTTGCACTTAAGAGGGTTATTACCCCTCTCCATCTTTTTCCATCTAATCGCTCCACCTTATTGGCAGGTAATTACAATTTTTCTGGTTTCGAAGGTAAAATTAAAAAATTCATTAAAAATTACTATACATTTCCGACGGTTTTCCTTTCAAGGGGGGTATATGGGGAACCCCCTACCCACCCACAAAATTGTATCCCCCTCCTCGACCGCCCAGATATGTATCTTATAATATACGTGTTTCGAAATTTTAAACTTTGAACCGCGATATCTCGAAAACGAAGCGAGATATCGAAAAATTTTATTCTTCATTTTCGACTTATTTTTGATCGATCTATCTAAAGCACTGGTCGGCAAAGCTTACTCATACGAGCAGTACGCTCAGCACACGCATTCTTACGCTCTTTCAATCAGTCGTTGTTCAGACAGCAACGAAGTAACACGTGTGGTGGTTGCGTTGATTTTTGTCTTGTGTACGCTGCAAGAAATTTTATGTATGACAAAAAATTGATGCTTTTGTTGTTGTAGTTTTTGTGTGTATGCTTTTTTGTGTTGGCGATTGGTTTCTTATTCGCTTTTCGGTTTAATTTTATACAGTGTAGTCAAATTACTCTGCGCTCACTAACACCATCTCATTGTCAATTTTGCCGACCAGTGATCTAAAGACACCCTCAAATGGCGGCGTCACGGAAACCGTAATCGTGCCTGCATAGACAATAAAGACTACACTTCGGGTTGCTCTCACTTATACAGACTCATTTCTTGCTGTCAAATAAATACCCGCTGTCACATAAATACCCGAGCCATTTAGATACATTTCGTGGTGTGTACATTAGTACCCATGGGTACCCGAAAAAATGAATGTAGTATGTATCATAGAAGTCATTTCTACATACGACATTGCTTTACTGGTGCTGCCAAATAAACTTCCTACCATACTTCATGGTGAACATAATTTGAATTCTTATCGTTTGTTTATTGTGCAGCAGACTAGGCAGAGGACACCGAGAATTTAAAACTACAATAATAAAGAAATTTGACTAATATATAAACTTAAAGAAGTGATTTTTGCAAGCGTAAGTACATTCATTATGTTTTAAAGGTAAAATATAGCTAAGCTTTAGTTTTTCTTTATAGAAAATGCCCAGAGAAAGACGATGTGCATTAGGATGCCCTCCGTGTGCCAGCTACTACAACTATCCGCCCAAGGAGCTGGATTCGAATCGGTAAGTATTGATTGTGTGTGCGTGTTTGTAGTGTTTTTGTCGGTGTTTATATGGGTCAGATGTGTGCAAGCATCTTGACCTCTGCATTGTGGTGGTGTCACATGAAGGGGTTTGTCGCGTGTTTGTCATCTTTTTTTCTGTGTTTTTATGGGTCAGATATGTGCAAGCATCTTGACCCCTGCATTAAAAATGTCAATTTCTTTACGAATTTTTACACATCAATTCAATTTGAAGTAACGCGTTTGAGTTTGCTGTTCCCGAAATGTTACCAAATCAAATATATGTGTGCAAGTGAAAATATTGTGGTAAAGAAAGCGCAATTATAAAAAAAAAGACAACTATCCGCGTGAGTAAAAGTGAAACCGTCGCACACTGTGTGAAATGGTCAATCTAGCGGAACTAAATTAATAACTCTTGAATGCGTAACGATATCGTGGTGAAATTTTGTACAGATACTGCTGGTGTTTCACCTGAGAACTGGTATGAATATGGGCATGGTCCGCCTACTTTCAAGTAGGGTTGCCATCTATATATATAAAAGAAAGTGGATGTATGTGTGTAAGCACATCACGCTCAAACCGACCGGCCGATTTCCATGGAGTTTTTTTTGTTGAATTAGTATTGAGTCAGTTCAGGTTCGTGCGAAAAGAAATTTCCGGAAAATCTATTGGAAAAGTCGGAAAATCCCTGCCATATTGCCGTGAATTCTGAACATTTTCAGACGATAACTTTGGAACTATTAGTCAAACATCAATGAAATTCACTAAGAAGTTATTATTAAGTCATGTCCTTCGACAGGGCGAATTTGGCGAGTATTGGACGAGGGGGCGTGGCACCATCCATACAAGCCGAACCTTAATAATGGAATATCTTCGACATTGTAAGGTGCACAGCATTGAAATTTAGTATGGCGTCGTCCTATAGATGAGTCATTCTACTGGTAAGATTTAATGGGCGTTGGACAAAAGGCGTGGCACATACATGTTTAAAAACTATCTTCCATATCATCGTACATATCGTTGTCAATATCTTCTTTTTCTTCCTCATCTGAGCTGCTACATTCGTTAATTTCTGAAGCCTTCAGTAGCATTATGGTTTCTCGAGGAAGAGTTCGGTGTTTGCGATGATGATGCGATGCTTTTATGCTGGATATCAACGGATCGGAAGAAATCAAAAATCTGTTTAATACGTCCGTGTTTGTGTCTTTTCTTGAGGTCTTACGGCTGAAATTTTCACGGAAGCGTCTGTATTCTTTGTTGCTTGCTTCCTGAGCCTCTTCTGATAACTGGCCTAGGGGAAGTATACACGCTTCGATGATATTTTTAGCGTGAACTAAAATTTTGTGGATGCTGGTAGGCAGGTAATACCAAGGATACAACTGCAAATATTTCCTCTTTGTTTCTTCCGCATACGCCGCAAACTTTCCCGAATCAATTTCTTGATCGCTAGATAAAGTCTCTAGTATGACACGAAAGCGATATACTAAGTCAACATCTAGCCCCGTAATCGCAGCTGTTTGTTCGGAATTTCGAAAAAACCTGCGGGCCGTATTACCGTCATTTGTGTTACCTGCCGACAGCTTTGGCATGTCAACCAGCAGACCCATTTCTTTTCGAAATTTGCTTTGTATGATTGATTTTTTTCTGGTTACTGAATTCTTATCATCCGTTGATCTGGCTTGCCATTTCTTTATTTCCAACTTATACGCAATATGAAGCAAAAATTCGAAAGCGCGTATCCATGAATGCAGGGGTGATATACCAAAAGTATACATTTCTTCGTTTGCAAGTCTTGTGCTAAGTGTATCATTCATTTCCGTGGGAGTAGCTCCACAAATGAAACACTTTTGGGAAGAATCATACTGTGACAAAGTGCTGCAAATTTTGCCGTCAATCATAGTAAATAGGAGTTCATGGTGGCACTCCACCACAGAGTTATTTATTTTCAACTTAGTGGAACTTAAGTTTGATATTTGACGTTGCATTTGGGATGTCTCAGTCTTGATAACATCCTTGGTTTCTTTTTTAAAAACGTACCGTACAAGTCTACAAAACCTGGTCGAGTTTGGACGAGGATTTTGCCATATAACACTTTTTGTCCGTTCCTCGATTAAACGAATAGGAACAAGCATTACAGAAAACAAGTGCTCGTCACTGTATTCTGCGTTGTTTTCCTTCAGTTTTTGTTTATAACGACTTTGTGCCCAACTGCCGTCACAACCCCATTTCGAAATAAGTCGCAGTGACTTAGAGCCAGCTATTAGCGAGGGGAGCTCTTTAAAAACTTCTTCTTGTAATGTGCAGATTCGTTGTACTGTAAGATCAAGCAAAGACTGCAATTGAATTTCAGCAGATACGTCAGATACATTGATTGCGTCTTGTGGTGGGTAACATTCTTCTTTTGCCTTCAAGATTGTAGGATGGATAAACGTTTAAGTTTATACCCTTCAGCTGCTGTCTCATCGTGTTATACTGGTGCACGGTCAAATGGGCATTGACTATTAGTCCCAAAGCCGCTTCTGCTGTGAGCTTCGGTTTCGGGGCGTTCAAAACTGTTCTCGCTTTTTTTATCGCAGTAGCCCGTGAAGGTGAAGCAGTAGCTAGTTCTTTTACAATGTTCGCTGCATCTCTTTTTCCTTCTGATCTCAGAGCAACTTCAGCAGCGAGCTTTAGTTCTGACTGAGTTTTAGTGCACACAAACTCTTTGATTTTTCTTTTCTTCACCTTTGTAGCGCATTCATCAAATGGCTTTTGAGGGCGTCCCGATTTTTTACGCTCTGATTGTGTTGAGCAATCAGCAGATGGCAACATGGCGAGAAACTTAGGCGGCAACGTCATCTTTTCTTCCAACCATGCTCCATGGTTAGCCCAAAATTTGGACAAAGTTCTCTTGCTTTGTTCCCATTTCAACGATATTTTGGCATTAAGACTACTGACGTACGTCTTCAGTTCTCTGGGTGGACTGTCCGCATCTAACATATAATTTTGCATGAGCAAACTTAAAATACGGCTATCTCGTTCCCCTTTACTGCTTTTATGCCATATCTCAAAAATGTATTTTCTTTTCATCATACGCTCTCCTATTGAATCAATATATAAATAACTATAGACGCAACACAAGGAAAACACCTCCGCTCGCTTTCGCAGTCAATTTTATTGTGATCTCGCTGCCGCTGACAGCATCATCATCGAACATCAGTTACAATATAAACGCAAGCTTATGTTGACGATTGCATCAGCCAAACATTTACAGTTATGTTTAAGGTCTTTTTGTGAACATGAATACAGGGTTCTTGCAATATAAATACAGAATGTGATATTCTTACTACACAGGATTCTTACAATATAAATACAGGGCAATGTGGCATACCACTACAGTTTAACACTAAGTACAAACATATACTTATATTGCTACATAACTTAGTATGAGTTCGCAGGCAATATTATTTCGATACAGAATTACTATTTTAATGTTTAATCAATTATTAATCAATTATTAATAATGTTCAATCAATTGAATCACTCACTGTAATCAATGAAATTGTAATATATCACTCAAAGCGCGGGTAGCGTGGAGAGACCAAGGAAAAAAAAAAATTTTGTATGAGTGGGGCAAATATGGGCAGCCAAATTTAACTGAATCTTCAAAAACATGAACCAAAGCAGTTATTAAGAGACATTTTAAATCGGATACACGCGGATACACTTTGTAATCTCAAAGCAAAATCACAACATTTGAAAAATTTTTATATGTCCGAATAAATTGCTCTGTAACCACTAATAATATACATAACGATATTCAAGTTTACCTGATAAGGTGGCGAAAAAGGTGCTGATAGCTAATAACAGAGTTTGTATATGCGCGTTCGCCGTGATAATCTCGAATTACATCTAAATCACAAGTGACTCACAAATTTCAACAATTTTCTTTTATACAAATAGCTGCACATTCAAGATGATCGTTCGCGATGTGATTTTGCCAAACAGAAAATACTACGAGAATCGAATCCCTCAATGTGTTAGCTAATTTTGAATTATTAATTTTTTTTTTTTTTTTTACATTCGAATTTTTGAATAAAGTTCCGCTAGATATGCAAAATTACACAGTGTGCGTCGTGCGATTGTAGTGGAAGCATGAGTGCAGGTCCATGTCCAGGAAGAGGGAAAGTAGTACGAAACATAAAAAATATAAAATCATTCTCATATGTAACTAAACTATAAAAATAAATTTCATACTGGCATTTGTTGTTGATGTTTGTTTTTTTAGAAGTTTTATAACAAATGAAATAAAATTGCGTTTTAAGTTCATTGATTAGGATAATTATTAAAAACATTACTACTAATAAAATAATTTTTTATTTTTAAAATCATTTTTGAATTTGTAACTAACAATTTTTAAATTGATAAACTATTTATTTGTAAATAACATTGCTTATTTTTCAATTTCTAGGGGGTTTGGAAAGCGGAAGATTCCTCGCTTTTTATTATATTGCTGTTTCTTGCTTTTTATTATATTGTTTATTTTGCTTTTATACTGTAGTTTTACTTGCGTAGTAACCTATTGTATCATTAATTATAAATAGGAGGGAAGAATGGATCCGTCTACTCCGGGTGGATGGCCAATTTGCATGCGAACGCCACTTCTCGCATAGTATGAAGGGGAAAAGAAAACTGGTGTCAGATGCGGTTCCTGACCAAAATTTGCCATTTTGTTCATCCACCCTGAGCGACAATAGTTCTCTAATTGAATTGGGAGTTGAAGATTTTTTGCCTTCAACTTCAACTACAATTAAACGGGTTAATTCGCGAAAACCCCTTTTTCCACTTTTTTCTACAGAAATTCCGTCGACACCTGCTGAGCCTTTGCCTTTAGTAGATTGTAGCCCCTCAGCCAAAAAAATTAAGTTAGGAGTAAACAGGACAGTTCAGACGGCCAAGAGTCTTAGTGCAGGGACTTCAAGAAAACAAAAATTGTTAGATGAGAATAGAATTTTAAGAACAATGTTAGGTGAAAGAGATTCTGAGCTTAAGGATTTAAAAAATCAGTTAAACCACATGGCTTCTGAATTAAAAGCATGCAAGGAGGAGCTCAAAAGTAAGGAGTATAGATTAGTAGATTTTGGGCAAATTGAGGAAGTTAGTAGAAAGTTGCCCCCTTACATCAGTGCATGCCTGAAAAATAGTATGAAGAATAGCTGCCGTCATCCTAACGGTCGTAGGTATGAAGATTCTTTCAAGACTCTGGCTTTAGGAATATTTTTTTTATCACCCCTGTGCTATAGGCACTTGAAGACGTCCCTTAGTTTTCCAGACGAGAAAACTCTTTATGAGTTTGTATCGGATTGGCCTCGCTCCCCAGGTTGCACTAATAGCAGCATAAAGTCGTTGGAACTGCGAAGCCGCGGTTTCAGCCGCGAGCAAAAGTTCGTATCAATAGCATGTGACGAAATGTCACTTAAGCGACATCTCCAATACGATCGAAAATCAGATCGAATCATAGGCTTAGAGGATTTTAGCGATGAAAATCGTACACATAGGGTGGCTACTAGTGTTTTCACAATATTAGTGCAGGGAATAGGTGGGGAACCGTGGTCCCAACCTTTTGCATACTTTTTTGTCCACGGTGCTTGCAAAGGAGATATCGCAAGAAAATATATTTTCGATGCCATTAACCAACTCCAAAAAATAGGACAGAAAACAGTTTGTCAATTTGTCTGTGATCAGGGTAAGAATTTTCAGAGCTTAGCCAAAATTTTAGCGATGACCGAAAATCACCCTTTTTTCGAGGTTAATGGCAAAAAAATATTTTTTTTTACGATTCCCCTCATTTGCTAAAGAGTACTCGGAACTGCATTGAAAATCGCAAAAATGTCGTTCATTTCAAAAATCAACTTGTAAAGTGGGACGACATTTTGCATTTTTATAACATAGATTCAAAATTAAATTTGAAATGTGCACATAAGCTCACTGATGCACACCTTAGACCTTCTGTTTTGCAAAAAATGAGCGTTCGTTTAGCATCTCAAATTTTTAGTAACTCCGTCGCATCAGCTATGTTTGCAATGTATAGCTCTGGAGTTTTAAAAAAAATGATAGTAGCACATTTTTAAATACCGCGGAGTTTTTAGATTTTTTTAATAATTTATTTGACATTTTCAACAGCAGTAGTGTTAGTGGAAAGCTACCTTTAAAGCAAGCTTTTGCAGGTTCGGTAGAGCAAATGAAATGTTTGCAGGATGCCGTAAGCATTCTCAATTCTATAAAAATTGAGGATGAATACGGCAATAGTATAATTGGTACTTTTTCATTTCTAAAAGGCTGGCTTTTAAATATTAGCAGCCTTAAAAATTTGTGGCAATTTTAATAAAAAACTCTCTATTCCCAAGT
Organism: Melieria picta; assembly: GCA_964056695.1. Classification (NCBI taxonomy): domain Eukaryota; kingdom Metazoa; phylum Arthropoda; class Insecta; order Diptera; family Ulidiidae; genus Melieria; species Melieria picta. The sequence continues at coordinate 90,342,784 of OZ057399.1, forward strand.
CCAAAGATAAGATTTTGCGTGTATCGCATTTGTAGTTTTTCAAATAATTTTTTTTTTTTGATAAAGGTAGTACTAACACTAATGTTTGTAATGTTACTATCATCTTAAAAAACAATAAATTTTCAGTGCAGTTTTTCAGCGAATTCATTTAAAAAACTTGACGGAATTTTTGTATAGTATAACTCGCGTAAAGCCGCTCAGGCTGGATTTGTATAGATTGCTTGTATATATATATGTTTTGCATGCTACTTCTTTAATTTATAAGTTCTCAATGTATTTATATATGACATGTATATAATGTGGCACATGTAAATATATTTGGTGCTGGTATTACATAAATGTATTGTACTTATATGCACTTGTACTTATATATAATTGTTAAGTTGTTGCACCTTCTCACTTATATGCATTTGAATTGCTTTATTATTGGTTTTATATTTATATTATTGGTGCAAGTTAAGTTGTTAACACTTATATGCATTTGAATTGCTTTATTATTGGTTTTATATTTATATTATTGGTGCAATCTATATGTGATTTATATGTTCCTTCTTATTTTTGATTTTCTGTTTATTGGTGAAATCTATTTTTTTGTGCACATTTTGCATATTTTGTTTCATGTTTTTGTTTTATAAATATGAATTTTTGATTTTCTGTTTATTGGTGCAATGTGATTTATATGTTCCTTATGTTTTATGAAATATTGTAATGGGTGAAATATGCCTACAGGGGAACCGAGCACCCAAAAAAAAATTCGGTAACGCGCCTATTTTGCATACCTCTATGGTGGTGGGGAAAATGCAAAGATATTTATATAGATATATCTATTACGTGTAATAAATTTTTATTGTAAATTAATAAAGCATATTGTGATGTACATTAGTTACTTGCAATAAGAGGAATCTTAAAATATTGGCCGTTTGGATTGTACACATTTGCAAAACAAAAAATTACAATATATCAAAACTTAGCACAATACTTCTCAATTTTTTGTTTTTCGAAATTACCCCGGGCGGCATCAGGTTGACGATGAAATATCAAATCCAACAGCTGATATTTTTTCACCACAACTTTTACCAATTGGCAGCACAAAATTTCTATGCAAAAGGGAGGCAGAATAATGCAAAAATATAACAATATGAACGAACCAAAACAATTTTGATTACTGGCAAACTTTTTTACATCACATTTAGATTACAGAATGAACACATATTCTTGTTCCGGCAGCGATTTTACGTAAATCATAATTTTGTGCACAAACATCCATCCCCGAAAAATTTTCAAGCAGAAAACAGCTGATTGGGTTTCACCACGAATTGTAAACGCATTGCTAAATTGAAACTTGTATGAAAAATAGCCAATAAGCAATGCAAAATTATAGCAAAATTGAATGAGCTATAAGCAATTTTATGATCGCGTTTTTCTTAGATATGAATAATTTATTGATTAATATACAGTAAGATGTTTCCGATTGCTGTTTTATTGGAAAACTAATTATCATTTTCCGGCAGCAAAATAAGTCCGCGAGCTGCTCCGGACAATAGATAAATAGAAAAACCAGCTGAGCACCAATTCACCATGAATTGAATGCAAAATAAAAAGGAAATTTGTGTGGCAGAAGGCGAAAGTATTACGTAAAATAACAGACAATCGACGCATTCTAAGACATTGTAAGGCACGCAAACCACATATATGTACTATGTGAGATGTTCGGAGTGAAAAACATTTATTCCGGCAAGCCTTTTCATCAAAAACCAAACGCTTTCAATTTTTTCCCCGGCAACCAAATTGCAAACAGCTGATTTCTTTGCTCTCAAAGAGTTTTTATCTTGGTTATCTAGATAATCACACGTATAGGAAATTTCAGCTGTTTTTGGCAAAATGAGCGAGTGTAATGTCAGAGTCTATACTAGTCTTGAAACTCCTGTAAAATGAATTGGCAGCACTCATATCGAGCTGTCACATCAAGCCCAATCGCTGTCACATCAGGACCGGGCAGGCAACATGCTTCCCACCACGAAAGATACTGCGCAGATAACGTTGTCTGAGAAAGCGTTTGTCGTATGTTCTCGAAAAGTCAATACAACATACGATTTTGTTTTTCGGAGCGACATTTCTCCCGCCAAATTTCGTGGTGAAAGTAATTTTCAACGTTCTTTCGTTATTATTTCGCTTGTTTGATTGCGAAACCATACAAAAGACAAAAAATTAAATAAATATTTCAACTGCAGTGCTTTTTTAGTGCAAGTTTTCAGTGCAGTTATAAAAGTTGTAGTTGAAACTGACCCAAATTCAGACGTCGCGAAAATGTTTCGATAAAAAAGCTCAGCGTAGATTATGTATATATGTTGTATATAAAAATGTAAATTTAATGCATGTTAGGTTAAGATTTTTAACTTATAAATTTATTATTTGTTACAAAAATATATATATATACATATATATATATTATATATACTATGTGTGCATATAGTATATGCTTTATTAATATGCATGTATTGTGGTTATGGCGTATATTTGGCCTTTTTTGATCAACTGAATTGTTCACTTATAATTTTTACTTTTGCACATGTGTGTTTTTATTTTGCATTATATTGTTGTTATGCATTGAATTGATATTTATTTATTTATTTATTTATTTGAATTTTATTTAATTTTAAATTGTAATGGGTGATATATGCCTCCAGGGGATCCGAGCACCCAAAAAAAAATTCGGTAACGCGCCTTCTTTGCATACCTCTATGGTGGTGCGGCAAATGCAAAATTTTAAATGTATATTATAAATATATGTTTTTAATATTAAAAAAGGTAATTAATGTATTGACACTTAACATAAAGCATAAGATGTATTTGTTATTTTGTAGCAAATAACGATATTTACTATTGCGGCACTGCGCATAATTATTTTTAATTTACCCCGAGCAACGAGCAGGTTGACGACGAATAAACAAATAAGCAGATATTTACTCACCATGGCTTTTGCTTATTGGCAGCACAAAATATGTATGAGAAAGACCGTCGGAAGAATGCAAAAATGCAGCAATATCAAAGGCAACGAACAAACTTTAATGATGCAAACCTTCTTGTATTTTCCTGTAGGTGTGCAAAATAACATGTAATATTCTTCCGAATAGATTTCAGCATGAAAGTTAAATCTGTGGTCCAACTTCCAATCGCGGAAATTTTCACAACAAAGAAACAGCTGATATAGGTTCACGACGATTTTTTCTTATTGGCCGCACAACAATTACATAGAAAGTGACGGCAGAATAATGCCAGAAAAGTATCAACAAAAGCAACTGCAAATATGATTTTATGATGGCAAACCATTTAAATATTCAGTTAGAATCAAAAACGCACATAAATCCTTGTTCCGGGGTAGTTTTTCATACAAAATAATATTGTTTGTCAAAGGCGGTGATGCCGGCAAATTCGCGAACAATTAACAGCTGATTGCTTTCCACCTCGCATTTCAGCAGGATCATCAAAAGGAAATTTATATGAAAATTTGCTCGTATGTAATGCGAGACTGTAGCTACATAAACAAAAATGAACAATATTTGTTGATTGCAAATTGCTAAGAACTTGCTGTGGAACTTTCTCAATAGTAAAAACTTTCTTCCGGGTCATATGTAAATGAAAAACCAATGTTCATTATTTTGCATTTTCATAAGTCCGCGAGCTGCCACGTTTGATAGATAAATTTTTGGCGCGGAAATGTATCTACTAAAACAGCTGTGTACTTATTCACCACTTTTTTACAGAGAGAGCAAAATTAAATTTGTATGAAAAATTACCAACGAATTTTGCAAAACTACCAGAAAACAACTAAAATGCAAGAGGTCGCATTGCATGCGAATGAAATAGTTAACAATTTGAAATTGATTGATGAGCAGAAAATCTTATTTACTAGTCCTTTTTAGTGGAAATCAGTTGTACGACAAATTCATTTCAGCGGGCAAATAGCGAACAGCTGCTTTGGCTGCTCTCTCACTTTTATTATCTAAATACGCAAAGATAACCATATGTTCAAAATTTTTTTACATATTGGCCGATTGAGCGAAGTTTCAAGACTAGTATAGACTCTGGTAATAGGTCTGTTTGGCAGAGAATAATTTGTACGAATTTGTACAAATTTTTACTGGATCCTGTTTGTTGACGCCAAATCTCCAGTAACGAGAGAGAAACTGAGAGCGTAAAGTGACAGTTCATTTCGTGAGAACTTGCAAGTTTTTACTGGAGAAATTTTGTCCAGTAACTTTTTGCCAGTAAGAAGAAGAACAAGAAAAACATATGACTGGCTGCCATATGATCGACTGCAAAGACAAATAATTTTTGTAAACATTTGGAGGCAAATGGAGCCAGCAAAGAATTTGTGCGTTCGCAAGTCTGCTGACCCACAACCGTCTTGCTCAGCTTTTCTTGCTGCAGCTGAAAGGGAAAAATCGTAGATTGAGCGCAACGAACCATCTGCCTTTTGCATTAAATGTCTGATTTTACTTAAGTTTCCCTACAGCTTCAAATCTGAAACGAAACTTTTAAATCAGCTGTTTCTTCCTTTAACCCTCCTGTTTACACCCATTTTCCTGTGTATTATGAATGTGCAAGTCCCACTGGTATACCCAAGAGTTAAAACTTGCAAATTCTTACAAATTGCTGTTTGTTCACATTTTTGGATAGTTTCATTTTTGGGAGCGTAAGCTCGCTTACTCTCCTGATATTTTTTACTGGATAATTTTTACTGGAAATCTGGCCAAACAGACCTAATGTCTTATTAGTCTTTGGTGCCTGGATCGCGATCCAAATATCACAATAAATATTGAACGTGTAGCATGCGCCTTAGATTCACAAAAAGCTCTATGTAACATAATTTTCTGTTTTTTTATGAGGGTTCGCTAGACTGGATTTGTTCCGCGAATCTTGTCAAATAAGAACGGGATGACGTTAAACGCATATCTCCTTGTATTATTACATCATGGTAATTGATCAGAGCTATATCTCACTTACCCGAACACACAATGGATAAACCAATTCGTTAGCCCTGGTGCCACATGGATTGGAAGTTGCCAAAATCTTCGCCAAATTGTACCAATCTCTTTGTAAGATGCATGTGCGCGCCATCTGCACCCTGAAAGCCTGCACGTTTATGTGCATGCATTTCATTTCGCAGTCATCAGCGATGTGAATTCCCTTAGCACACGACTCATTCCTGTCCGTCCATACACCATTGCTCTCGTCGTTTATTAATTTTTTAGCATTTTCTAAAAGGTTTTTGGGGATGTACTGCAAGATTTTACTTTTTTTCGCATGTCTATTCCTCTGCAAATGAATTCTTCCAACTTTTTTGGTTTTGTTGTCATCTCTTCCGGCTGACTTCTCCATTATTACCTTTCTATAGTGTTGCCAGACACCTGAAAAGACTTTCTCTTAAATCTTAAAAAAATACCGAAATTTCCTACCAAAAGTTAAAAAAATCTCATAAAATGGTTATAAAATTTGCGTCATTTTAAAGGAACAAAACTTCTCATAAAAAAATAAAAATATATACATCTAATTTTTTTTAATGCAGACTTTTTTTATTCATCTTCAGCTTAACAACAAACACAACACATACAACAAATGAATTTAAAAAAATTGTAATTTTTGGCGGGATTTCATTGTGCCAGCAACGAGGAGGAGCTCTCTTTTCTCGAGGAGGCTATCGTGGGGGAGATAGCCAAAGAGTGGACCGCCCCACTGGTGTTTAGTGGCATCCACTTCCGGCCGGGACATCTGCTGCTGGACTGCAGTAATCAAGGTACTGCAGACTGGCTCCGGCAGGTGGTCCCGAAGCTGGAGGATTGGAAGGGGTAGGGCTTCGTGTGTGCCTTGGCGATGATGTCCCCAAGACACACCACGTCACCGTATTCCTTCCCAGGAGCGCTGGGCAGGAGCCCAGCAAGCTTTTTGCGATAATTCAAGCGCAAAATGCTGGGGTCTACACAAACCTTTGGAAGGTGGTTACTTCCAAGGAGGAGGGCAGGGGTGTGCGGTGGAACCTGGTGATTGACGAGAAATCCCTCGCCAAGATCAGGGAAAACGGGAACGACCTCAACTTCAGGTATGGGAGCATCCCAGTTCATGCCCCCAGACCTGGAGGCCTGAATAGTGCGGCAGGCCCCCCTACGCTAACAGTGGAAACCGGGAATACACCGGTGGAAGCAGGGTCCTCAGGTGAAGCACGATCTGCCGAATCCAGGAAAACACCGGAAGGCGGAGATGCAGCCGGGGCAGAGGTAGTTTTGCAAGCCTCCCAAGATTCCCAAACGAGGAAGAGGAGCAGCTGCCGGACGAAATTTCGTTAACGACGCTGCTGGAGATGGATGTCGAGGCCTCTCCTAAACTCTAACCCTCGAGACATGAAGGTTGTTCAAATCAACCTTCATCACGCGAAGGCAGCATCGGCCGTCCTAGCGAATAAGTTCACCCGAGACCACATCGGGAGTTGAGAAAAATACTAACTATGTTTGTATTTCAGAGTACATGTCCAGGGACCTGGTAGCGGTGGCGATGACGGTCCAAATCGAGGGTCGTGACCTCGAGATCGTCCTAGCGTCGGCGTATTTCTAGGAGAAGACATGGCTGTTCCCCCCACGAAGTGCAGGGCCTGGTGGAGTACTGCAGGGCAAACGCCTTGCCACTCCTAATAGGCAGGGACATGAACGCCCACCACACGATCTGGGGAAGCACAGACGATAATCTTAGGGGTGAGTGCCTACTTGATTATATACTAGCAACTAACCTAGTTACTCAACTCGGGATGTTCTCCGACTTTTGTCACTAGAGTTAGGCAGAAAGTCCTAGACCTTACCATAGGTAACAGTAGGATTAGTGACTATGTATCTGATTGGAAAGTATCGAATGAGCCCTCCCTATCAGACCATAGGATGATCGAGTTTAGATTGGCTCGAAATCGAGCAGGCGGTTGAAACAGTAAATGGGGCAATAATCAATGCTTTTCACTTAAGTTGCCCTGAGAGTAGGAGGACCAGGAAGAAACCACACCGTGGTGGAATACCACCCTGGCGAAACTCAGAACAGACACGCGGAGGCTCTTTAACAGGGCAAAGCGAACAGGTGATTGGCAGGAATACACTGTCGCTCTCACTAAGTACACAAAGGAAGTACGCAAAGCGAAAAGGGCTAGTTTCCAATCGTTTTGCGAAGAAATTTCGTCCACCCCCCAGGCAGCAAGGCTGCACAAGGCGCTAGCGAAGGAAGCAACGGAAAATAAGATGGCTGTCAAATTGCCGGATGGTAGTTACACGCGCAACGAAGAGCAAAGGGCTCTCGCTCTTCTAGGTGCACATTTCCCTGGGGCAATCCCCCAGGACGCAACTGCCGAATGAACCATCTACCGTCCAAATAGAAGGGACTGGGAGCTGGCGCATAAAGTCATCTCTTGGGATAAGATTGACTGGGCATTTAACACCTTTCAACCCTTCAAAGCCCCGCTAGTTGGAGAAGTGCCCTGGTAGTTTTTATACCAAAAATAGGTAAAAAGGACTATACGGAGCCGAAGTCCTTTAGGCCAATCAGTCTAACATCCTTCTTCATGAAGACCATGGAGAAGGTGTTAGATCAGTATATTAGAACCGTGGCGCCCAAGAGAACACCTCTGCATGCAAAACAACATGCGTATAGGGCAGGCAGATCGACAGAGACTGCCCTATTTCAGCTCACGAGTTCAATACAAGAAGCTCTTAAAAGCAAGGAGATTACCCTGTGCGCTTTTCTGGATATCGAAGGAGCCTTCAATAACACCTCACATGAGGCGATAGAAAGAGCGCTCAGCAGGAGAGGAGTAGAAGCCTCGCTTAGCCGCTAGATAAGAGCCATGCTCTCTACCAGATCGGCCATTACGAAGGTGGGCACCACCACCAGGAGCGTGCTAGCGAAAAGAGGATGTCCACAGGGCGGGGTACTATCACCACTGCTGTGGAGTCTGGTAGTGGATGAGCTCCTTGAATTACTGACAAGCAATGGCATAACGTGTCAAGGTTATGCCGACGACATTGTCATTATCACTAGAGGAAGATTTGAAGACACTCTCTGTGACATAATCCAGAGAGACTTAAAAATAACCCAAGAATGGTGTGCCCGAGTAGACCTGCGAATAAACCCGGACATAAGCACAATAGTACCTTTTACATGGAAAAGAAAGCTGCCACACATGCGGACAATACGCTTGCTCGGGAAGAGCATAGCATAGAGGTGAAGTACCTAGGTATAACACTAGATTCGAAGTTACTCTGGAATAAGCATGCGGAGGCAGTTATCAGTAAAGCAACAAAGGCGGTCATGGTATGCAGATCCTTAGCAGGCAAAACTTGGGATGTAAGCCGAGCATACTGAAATGGATGTATACCATGATTGTGAGGCCAGTACTCACATATGCAGCAGTGGCATGGGCCCCGAGAGCCACACTCACGACAGTGAGGAAAAGACTCGACAAGGTCCAGCGACTTGCGTGCACGTGCATTACAGGAGCTATGAGAACCTGTCCCACGGTGGCACTGGAGGTGATACTTAACATATCGCCATTGCACGTAGCAATTGAGATGGCGGCCAAGCGTACTATCCTTGGACTGGCCAGAACTAGTAAAGGGGGGATCACATCCTCAGGCACAGAGACTTAGATGTATTATCCACTAGTAACCCTTATGTTTTGTATCCGATGGATACAATTACAAGAACATATCGAGCCCTTCCCGCGTTTTTATCGTATGAGCCAAAAACCAAATTTTACAGGAGACTTTTTTTGGTTTTCTCTGCATTGGCGCAACATAATTACATGATTTTTGGTATACACACTTTATTTAGGGTTACACACTTGGAATAGGTCATTTTAGTGACTTCAGCAAAGCGCAACGGCGTTATTTTGGACATACGATAATTTGTGCTGGCACTATTATGAGCGATTCAAATATTGCAGTGGCACATACGATAAAATCGTTTCTAAGTAAAAAATAATTGTTTCCTTGGTATAATATATTTTCATTTATTGAATACAAAATATTGTTACTTATAGATATGATATAGTGTAACTCATAGGTGATATAGTGTAGTTTTATTTATGAAATACGAAAAATTCTTTCAGAAAAAATTTAATACTATCTTCTTCATCTGTTTGAACTAGTACATCTTTTGTCATTCAATCAATTTTTAAATCTAAATATTCATGACTAGCCGGGCACCGTGGCTTTGCATGCACTTTTAAAGTCAATGAGGCCAATAAATCAAGTTCTTCTTAACCCTTTGATGATCCCGTTAGATTTTTATGAAAAAATACTTATCGCATTATTTCTCATTTGAGAAATATTTTCACCTTTCACCATATTTGAAGGCAATTGGCGCATTAAATCATGTTTCCCCATACAAAGTCTTAAACAAACATTACCCGAAATTGACTTTTTGCGAAAAAAATATTATAAAAAAACAATAATAATTTTGTTGAGAAGAGCGAACCTCGCAAACTCATAATCGATATCACTGATTTATTTCTGATTAGCCTCGAACTTTGTAATAATATTTTTTGTGTACCTTTTATGCTTTCAAACTTCGTGACCAAAAACTTGTGCAAGCCTACTCAAAGCACTTCATCACACTGACGGTAAACTATTTAAGCAATCACATCCAAAATCATGCAGCACGAGTTTTTTTTAGCTGTTATGATGTTTTAAAAAGGTTAATAAGCACCTATATCACATTACCCGACCATATCACATTACCCGACCATATCACATTACCCGAACTTTTATATCAAAAAGTTAATTTTTGAAACTGAAAATTTGCATAAAAAAAAATTTTTGCATATGCCTGTTGTTATATTTCATATTTGAATTTTATATTTTAAATAGAACATCGCTTATCGCTTATAATATCATATTTTTTTTCCTATTTTATTTTTAATGCCCACAAAGAGGCTGAAAAACAATGCTACGAAGTCCTACTTGCAAAATGCAACCATGCTGTTTGGTTGACGCGAATTCTAGCTGTCATTCAAATTGGCGTACGGTTGGTGTACGTAAACAATACGATGGATAGTATAACATTTAGACAGTGTAGGTTTTAAGCACGTAAAAGTAATATTTTTTGTTATGTCTTAAATTTTTTTCCAATGCATCAAAAAAATTTGGGAACAAGTTCAAAATAGCGAAGGCTTACGGGAAATAAAAAACAACAAATTGGCCATATAGAGCTGTTTCTTTTAAACTCATCACACTAACAAAATTTTCTGGGAAACGCCCACAGTAGGCGTGTTTCGGGGTCAAATCTCAAAGTTTTTATCAAAATAACTAAATCTATTCTCGCGTAAATCAATTATACCATATAGGTATCAAACTAAAGGTGTATTGATGTACCACATTTGGTATGTAATTGTATACACTATAATACGCTATAAACAAAAAATCTACTTTTTCTTAAAATTTTATAAAAACGAATTTATTCTCGGGAAAATTCGTGAATTTGTTATGTATAATATTATTGCATGTTAGCCTGTAAAAATTCCATTTCAAAGAAATATAAGTGTATATTTTTGCGACCAACAGTATTTCTTCATTAAAATTTCGTTTGTTCATCAGGTTTTCGACCGTGTTTCGAAAAACTAAATATTATAAAAAGATAAACAATAACTTTTAAACGGATTTTCTCGAAAAAGGTTGTTTTGACTGTTTTATAAAAAAATATTTTTCGCTTATAACTAATTATTAGTACATATAACAACCTAATATTGTATATCAATGAAAAGGTGTAAAACATCTTTCGTTGATAGCCATATCGTGTAAATCAATTAAGAATTTACTGAGTAATTTTGAATTAAACTTTGAACTTTTACTCCGAACCATGCCTTTCATTCACGTTTACAAGAAAAAAACCTAGTTCATTCGATTTGGGAGCTAAAACTTTGGGTTGGGTTAGGTCGGGTGTGTGGCACGGGTCTTGCCGAAAGGCACTTTTAGACGATATGTAAAAGCATACTTATTTATTCTCTGTACGGGAATTCGCTATTCTGCACTTAAGTTAAAATTTGTCTAAAATATTGAAACAGTGCTGTACCTCAGACCGATTTATATTTCGAAAATCGATTGTTGGTAGGGAAAAAATCATCGCTATTGTTTTCATTCTGTTATTTGGTGTTCGAATGATTACCTTACGTAGCAATATATTTATTTTTTGGCGAGTGTCACAATTAAAATAAACTGATAATGCAAAAATAATTAGGTAACTTGTATTGCCGATTTTTGCGAGACACTGCTCAACGGTGCTATACATTACTCCGAGTGATAGTATATATTTTTGCAGATGCGCAGACTCCTGAAGTCCCAAAATGAACAAAATTTCAGAAATGGATGTATTAGATGACTTGAACTGCAATGTTAACTTTAGGGAGTTCCACATCCTTGGTGCTGATGAGGTGGAGGCAAATGTGGTAGGTTGCCTGGAAGTAAACAAGAGCCGGCAAGCCGCTGTTGGCGGGACTTGTAACTCATGTATTGATAACCTGCCCTTGGGTGGATCTGACACTACAAACAGATGCGATAACATAAGTCGGGCTTTTGTTGAGTCTCCGCCAATAAGAGTGGGAAGCGACGTTGTGTGTACGCCAACAGACGAATTTGCCGACTCGTTAGGAATAGATACGCATGCAAGCATAAAAATTGAATTCTCGTGTGAGTCGGAGCAACTTGTAGAGAACGATTTTAGCGTCGATTATTTCATTGATAATATCGGACATAAAGAAGTAACTGACGGCTGTGACTGGCAGCAGGTGGAAGTGTGCTCGACGCCCGAAAATCCTTATAAAAATATGAGCCTGTCGCCGACCCAGTCGATCGGCGAGATGTCGTTTACCGACAGGCACAGCTCTTCAGAAAATGATTTTAACACGAAAAATGAGGATAATCTGGAGTTGTCCAGCATTATGAGTGATCATAATTATACTACACAGGAACAGGCTAGTCATGGCGAAATTTTGCGACGTATTTTGACCAATCACATCCTTGGTAATAGCATGGTCCCCAAACTGAACCGAGAAATTTCCGACTTCGTAGCTGAAACTGTGGAGAAAATCAATGCGTTTAGTTGGAAGAGAGTGCTGGTGGAACAGAACGTCAGGTCAGGCCTTACTCAACCAGATGATGAGTGTGTAGACTGCGATGAAGGGGATTTGTTTGTTCGCAATGTAATGAATGCCGTGTTAGCGGAGGATGCTGCAGAGGAAGAAGAGGAATTTAATTTTATAAATAAGAAGTCCATATGCAATTTAAAAGACGGGACCGCAATCCAAGCTGTGGTCGAAACAACGAAGTCAGTAGATAACGCGGGGGCCAACAAAATCAACGTTGAAGTAAACTCTGTCAAGCAGGAATTAGTTAAATGCTTGGAAACGACCGAGGCAACGCAGAGCATTGTCGAACACCACTCGAAAATGCGTTGTTCAGACTTTGGAGAAGGCAACGCTCAATCTACTGCAGCAACAAATCTTGCCAAGGTAGACTCAATGCAAAATGAATTGGACAGTTCAGTACGAACATTTCCACCCTCACCACCGGAAAACTGCTCTGAGCCTTTGGAACATACTACTTTTGATGAAGCTTTTGATCTGATTTGTAATAATAAATGTAGTGAAACTCACATTACAAACCAACTGGAGCAACTCAGATTGTTTGCTAAAACAATGCACGAAGACTGCGCATCGTTTGCCTCTTCAACTATTAATATTCGAGAAAAATTTCGTAACTACATGAGATATCAGTTTGAGAAGTTCAAGAGTTTGTTGCGACTGACTATAAGTGATTTGTACGTTGATAGTGGTATACAAACAGATCATCGAGTTCCCGGTCATAACCTGAAGAAGCTGAACAGGACTAACAAAATTCACTTGTTGGAATCACCTGAATCAGATGAATCAATCTCTGAGACTACAGATACTTTTCGAAAGAAACCCAGACAGGAAGCTACGGATCGCAATGCTATTAGTTGTGTCGACAGCAAAGAGGGAAATGTTGCAACGGAATATAACGATGGAGTTCCATTGGCCAAGTATACGCAGTCGGAGATTTTCGATACCGAATTGTTTTCAAATGAGAATTCGTTGTCGTCGAAAATGTTAAACGAAAGTAAATGCAACAGCAGTGATGATGAGTTAACCAGTGATACCGATGTGTGGTCTGGAAAACAATTACTATCGCAAGTGTCAGCGAAGAGCAAGGTGTCGCAGAGTGAGAGTGACAAAGAGAATTCTAGTTCGAAGGTAGCAAAAAGCGGCAAAGCCAAAGCAAATGGCTTAAGTGAAGCTGACAAGGAAGTTGAAAGGTATCATATTGAACTGTTATAAAAACGCCGACAATAGACTTCTCTCTTTGACAGTCCACTATGATATCTGGTATCTGAGAATTCGGCCAGATAAGTAATTATATCAGTTATGGGCCTTGAAAAAACTAAGTATTAGTATTCAATTCGGTATTCAATTTCAATCAAGTATTCAATTTATTTAGTTTTTATTTATTAGTTTGAACAAATAATCTACAACATTTTATTTATGTGTAGCAAGACTGTATGTGTCATAAGTGGTCATGGTCATGACTGATTTGGATAAATTACAATTTTGCATTCGTTTTGCAAGTTTGTAAAATTGTTAACATTAATATTAGCATAAATGTTTTTTCTTAAAGAACTTGCGGAATTTGCGAAATTTTCTAGCCATACATATTAGGTTTTCTTCAATGAAAAGTCTATTTTCGGCGCAAAGAAGGAACAATTAGCAGGTATATAAAATATTATAACGATAAATTTTGTTTAAGGTTAATAAATTTGAATGTGCTGGACAAAAGAACATCGTATGCCGGCTCCTTGAAAAGCACTGAAAGAGCAAAAGTTAAAATACAATTTCAAAAAAATAAAAAGAGCCTGCTGAATTTTTCAGATGACGAGTTCCAGAAGGACTTTGCTGATGATGAGAGTATGAGTGAAGTGAGTATGTATACCCAAGCTATATACCACTATAGTAGCGTACACATGGGGGATTTTGTGGTTCAACCCCTTCCCCAAATACAAAACATTCTGGTGAAAAATAGTATTGGGCTTAACAGTTGTACGCACCCCTTATCCCCCCCCCAAACTGAAATTTCGTGTGCGTCACTGTACCACTGTCTAAGTTAGCATACCTTGCCGTACGAATGTTGAACAGTGGGAGACAAGTTTCCATGTACAGTGAACTCGCGATAATATTAACATCCTAAAATATAACCCCTTTTCCCTACTCTACTCTTTTCGACTACTTTAAAATATAAACTTAATGCAAAAGCTCTGAAATATGAAAATGTTTTGAAAAAATTATCTAGACAGAAATAAGAGTTGTAAATTGATATTTTTTTTTTAATGTTTCGCGCCATTCGTAAATATGAAAAATTTCGCAAAAGTGAAACGGCTTGATTTTAATTAGTTCATATTATCGCGAGTTCATATTTTCACCAAATTTTATGGAAGTTTGTCCAGTGACGGTAACGTTATTTTCGTTCGTTGTTGTAGAGCGATCAAGAAATCATGACTGAGAAGCAGTATTTGGTCCGTTACAATGAAAATCTTAAACAGCAATTCCTCAATGGCTCAAGTAGTGATTCAGCTGCGGAAGATGAAGTCACTAAGGACATGGATGAAGAATTATCGGATGATGATGAATGCAGTAAGTCGCCTTTGGTGGAACAATTTTTGAAAAAGTTCAATGTCGAGGACAGTGATGAAGAAATTGCGCAAGACAAACAGAGCTCTCCAGAACGGAAGGTGACCGGTAAACAAGCGATTGGGGAAAGCGAGAAGATAAGACAAAAATGTGGTCATTCGTCGGAAAACTCGGATTGTGAGCTGTTAGCTGACTCGTTCGTGTCACACAAACATAGCAGACCAAAGTCGTTAGAAAAAATGCTTCTTGAAGTCGATAAGCGAAAGAATAACAAAGTATATGACGATTTCATAAGCTTAAGCTCGGAGAGTGAGAGTTCGGATGTTGAGGCGGTTGAGGAAGCGAAATCACGCATTATTAAACCTATGTTGCGTCAAGACCAACTGGCTGGTGGGACTCGCAAAGCCCAAAAGGAGGAAAGTGATCGAATTCGTCGTTTGGAAAAGAAGCACTGTACGTTAATAAAAGTACTGAAAGATCGGCAAGATATAAATAAAAGCCATGATTTGATTTTGGACTACAACGAGGAAACAAAAACATTCATTAAAGTTCACCCAGATATAGTAAAACATCTGAAACAACATCAAGTTGACGGAGTGAAATTTATGTATGACTCATGCTACGGGTCCGTGAATACATTGAAAAAACATCCCGGTTCCGGTTGTATCCTAGCACATTGTATGGGACTTGGTAAAACACTCCAGGTATCGCAAGCTGAGTATGCGTTTTGTCAAACGGAATATTAAAACTAAGTAATTGTTTCCGTTTAGCTTATCGCGCTGTTGCACACAGTGATCTCTTATAAAGAGCTTAGGACAACAAAAGTCTTGGTGCTGTGTCCGAAAAGTACTGTCATGAACTGGGCCGATGAAATCAAACGGTGGTTAGGGCCGTTGAAAACCAGGAACCTGAAGCACTATACCTTCAACGACATATCGTAAGTAAATTTCTGAGGAGCTACTGTTAATGCCACTAAATTTGTCAATTCGAAATGCAAAAAATATTTCCGGCAAAATAATATTCAGTAGATTAGTATTTTAATCGTAGTTAGATTGTACTGATTGATTTGAACTCACTCACTGTTTTTAAAACATTACATTACATACCTTACATTACATTTTCTATTAAAATTTACATTTAGAGATATTAACGACAAAATAAAAGTACTGCGCCAATGGTCGTCTTCTACATCAAATTTGACAGGAATTTTGTTGATTGGATATGAAGCATTTAGGACATTAGTATGTTATCATGCCTATAAGAACCGAACAATAAGTACCGCACGCTTAGAAAGCATTCGTGAAGACGTGGACAAGTATCTCCTGAATCCAGGTATTGCTTGAAACAATGAGATATGTGTTCCTGCAGTGGTGATAATATGGTTTGGAAGTACCCACATTGACGGCAAGAGATGCAAAACGATTACTTGGGGCTTTTTCAGCTGTTGAGTTTTTTCTTTAAATATTTGCAGGCGCAGATTTAGTTGTCTGTGATGAGGGTCACATAATAAAAAATAGCAAATCAGCAATTAGCCTGGCAGTATCTCAGATTAAAACTCCGAAACGAATAATACTAACTGGCACCCCTATACAGAATAACTTGAAAGAATGTACGGAACATATAATATAATTTGCCCGTAAATTGAACTAATTAACTCACAATAACTGCTTTTTAGATTATAGCATGGTGAATTTTATTAAACCTCTGTTTCTTGGAACTGAAAAGGAATTTGCAAACCTTTATGCAAATCCAATAAAAAATGGCCAACACAAAGATTCTAGTAAACGAGACATCAAAGTGATGAAACAAAGATCGTTTGTTCTGCATAAGAAACTTTCAAAATTTGTGCAAGTAAGTTTGTTTGCAAATTTGAAATGACGTAATTTTGGTACGCTACCTCTAGCACAATTATTCGTTGTCGTTTAATAATAACTACAATTTTTATTTTAGAGAAAGGAAGCCGAACTTCTAAAGTCATTCCTACCGCAAAAGTATGAATATGTGTTGTTTATTCCAATGACTTCCGTTCAGGTAAGTTCACAAAACGCTTATCTATACTAGAAAAATAAATACATTGGACATTTCCCGATTGCTTCTTTCAGAATAATCTCTATGAGTACATTTTGGAAACTATATCAAAAGGGGGAGAAAATCGCGGAAAAAGCTTGATTACAGATTACACTTGCTTAAGAAAAGTAAGAATTAACATAGAAAACGATTATGTATTCAAACTAATCTCATCGTTCATTTATTCAGATTTGGACTCATCCTAAGGTTTTGGAAGATGCTTGGAAAAATGCTACAGCCGTACGTGAAACAATTTTTTTATGTTTGTTTTTAGGTTACAATAAATCCGGGAGCGTAGCTATTATAAGTATTCTAAAAATTGAAATAGAACTATTTTTTCTTTGTATTTTGTGCCCAAGAAACAATTATTTTTCAAGTTTTATTTTTCGCTAACTTTTTGGTGAATTTTTGAGTTAATTTTTTATATTTTAACATTTGCTATAATTGTTATATACGTTTACTGCATTAAATTCTAAAAATCTAATGGGCAGTATTTCTACAGCAAAAATTTAAAAAGGACCCACGAAAAACTCAGTTACCAAGCCAAGTGCATTCAGACGATGAGCAACCAGATGATGTGTTCGACAGTCAAACCGGGGCTATGTCGGTAACTAATGATTGGTGGCGCAATTTACTGACTGAAAAGGATTTGGAAACTATTCTTCCGAGCAATAAATTACGTACGATGTTCGAAATACTAAGAATGTGTGAAGAAAAAGGAGAAAAATGGTAAGAAAATTATTTATCGTTGTTAAAAAGCTATTAAGATTGTTTAGATAGGCCGAAATGGGTGACCTTAAACTTGTTAGTTAATGGAACAGACTGACACAATGACGAGACTAAGACATACCTACCTACGAATGAAAAATTATAATCTTTGTTTTAATATTTTGTGTTGGCTGATATGCGGTTAAACTCACCAACCACTGACTCTTTTAAAGCTGCCGCCGATCAGACCCATAGTTTTCAGTGTAATAATATATTTAAACTTGTAAAAACTCATAACTAACTGCTTGATAATTTTGATAATTTCAGTTTGATTTTTTCTGCATTTGTCGCTGTATTGAATGTGGTTGAGTACTTCTTCAAGAAGATCACAGATCTTGATCCAGAGACTTTACAGCAACTAAGTAAGATTTTATACATTGTTTTTCCTTGATTTATGTTTCTTTTTGTAACACATAGATATTTGTGCAAGCTATCCAGCTAAAAAGACGTGGGTTCTGGGAAAGGACTACTATCGCCTAGATGGTAAAACGCCGAAATTATTAAGGCACAAAATGGTTGAGCAATTTAATTCCACCTCCAACACGCGTGCTCGGGTGTTCTTAATTTCGGCAAGGGCTGGTGGACAAGGTATCAATCTTATTGGCGCTAATAGGGTTATTATACTAGACACGTCCTGGAATCCTTCGAATGACCAGCAAAATATCTTTCGTATATTCCGATTGGGCCAAAGAAAAAAGTGCTACATTTATCGCCTTCTTGCCATGGTAGGCAACATGAAGTTATTGTATCGTATAACTCGTGTAACGAATTTATAATTTAGGGAACAATGGAAGAAAAAGTTTACTCCAGATCAGTTACAAAGCAAGCGATGAGTTTTAGAGTTGTAGATGAACAACAAATTGACAGGCACTACAGTATGGCTGAACTGGCGGAACTCTATACGTATGTAAACCTTTACAAGTTCATATTTAAAATTTTCAAAGCAATGCGTTTTTTGCAGCCTAACGTTACCTGATTACACAGCCAGGCCCATGCCAGAATGCCCACAAGATACAATACTGGCGTGCTTACTTTTAAACTATCCACATTTGGTTTACAAATATCATGAACACGATAGTCTGCTTGAAAACAAAGTAGAACAAGAACTAAGTGAGCAAGAAAAGGCGGATGCTTGGGCTGCGTACGAGAGAGAGCTGCAAATGAATTCAGGTATTTAAAATATCTTATGGAAAATTTTCTTTTGTTTACGCTTTGTAAAGTGAAAATTTTTCGTTTTAACACGTTCGCGGACAGTAAAAATTTCAGTGAGCTGAGCGGACAGTAAAAATTTCAGTGAGCTGCAAAAATAGACAGGCTATTTTTGTGGAAACTATAAGTACTATCTGAAATCTGATTACACATATATTGTTAGAGTTGTCAGATTATCATATTTTAGCCGTTATACACAATGAATGCTATAGCCTTCACGACGATATAGATCAAATTTTTCAACTAGAGTGACGTGAATGCTATAGCATTCATTCATAGAAAACATGAGAAGAACCGGTTTATTATATTTAGTGTCCGACCGAAACCACTTTTTTGGGCCGAAACCGAGTTTCGTTTTTTTTTAATATTCGGCCGAAACCGAAACTTTCTAGTTGAAATAAAAATCACCACATCAAGCATCAAAATCACCATTTTTTAACAAACGAATTTTACTTTAAGTAAATAAAGAACAAACAAACATAACATAACATAAATAAATACTTATTAATAAAAACAATTAATTCATTTTTTAAAAACATAAACATAAAAAAATCACCCTTTCGTACCTTACTCGCTAATATTCAAAATTAAATAATTTATTATTATATTCTAAAAAAGAAGTTTATTTACATTGGTGCATCATTCTTTCACTATATATCTGCTCGGCTGCACTAAGTAGCTGTTCAATCGCTACACAATAAAATGTAATAAAATATTCCAGAAAGTTTCGGTTTCGGCCGTTCGACCATTTTCTGGCCGAAACTGAAACCGAATCCGAAACCACTTATTTGGGCCGAAACCGAAACCGAATATTCGGTCGGACACTAATTATATTTTTATGACTTTATTTATTCAACAGTAGTTCTCTCTTCGTGTATATACAGTGGCGGACAAAAGTGTTCACGAATTTTTTTACTTTTAACTTTTAATACTAAACATTTAAGTACATAGTTTTTAAATGTAATATTTTTTTTACTGAAAAACAACAAACAAAATATTATAATTATATAATAATAAATAAAAAAACACTAAAATTCAACAAAAGTGGTGTGAACAGTTTTGACGCATATAAGCAAAAATTAGTGTCCGACCGAAACCACTTTTTTGGGCCGAAACCGAAACCGAATATTCGGTTTTTTTAATATTCGGCCGAAACCGAAACTTTCTAGTTGAAATAAAAATCGCCATATCAAGCACTTTTTTCAACAAACGAATTTTACATTAAGTAAATAAAGAACAAAGAAACAAACATAGCATAAATAAATAAATACTTATTAAAAAAAAACAATTTATTCATTTTTTAAAAACGTAAACATGAAAAAATCACCCTTTCGTACCTTACTCGCTAATATTCAAAATAAAATAATTTAATATTTTATGCTAAAAAAAGAAGTTTATTTACATTGGTGGCATCTAAATTATTCCTCCTTTCACTATATATCTGCTACACAATAAAATGTAAAAAATATTCTAGAAAGTTTCGGTTTCGGCTATTCGGCTATTTTTTGGCCGAAACTGAAACCGAAACCACGAAACCGAATATTCGGTCGAACACTAGCAAAAATCGATTGATATTATCCTTAATATTTTGGGTGGTCTCCGCGGGCCTTTATAATGACTTTTATGCGAATCAGCATGCTTTGTACTAGATTGTGTAGTATTTTTGGGGGTATTTCCAACCAGGCAGCCGCCGTGGCTCAGTTGGTTAGTGCGTTGGACCGCGAGTCGAAGGCAGCGACCCAGGTTCAAATACTGCCTGTAATAACACCTAAAAAAAAATAACGGGAAAACTCGTTTTCTCTATCGGTGGCTGTCCTCTCAGCTGGAAATGGCAAACCTCTGCGAGTAAAAATTGCTTATGAAAGAGCTCCCAACCTGCCGTTCGGAACCGGCATAAAACTGTAGGTCCCTTCCACCCGCGTACAAATTCACTCGCACAACACGGGTGGTTGCGGAAAGCTAGGCCTTAGTCTCGCGTAAGCGGGCTGTCGTGCCAGTCAATTACACAGCACAACAAAAAAACACTTTTTTTTGATGCATGGAGTTTTTCTACTGTTTCTTACCAATTCTTACCAATTTGGGTATTTTTGAGCAGCTCTAGTATGTGAGATATAGGTACCGTGTAATTGTTTCAGTTTTTCCTCTACTTTTTCCATATTTTTGATTGTAATTTCTAAACCAAAAAACCGATAGACATGATTTTCACCTTATCGCATTAACAACACCGCACGGCTTCTTTTCCGATGCAAATTATTTTTATAAGTTTTAAAATGCCGCGGTAATTGGACCTCAAAGTCGGAAAATATGGAATTTTTAAGCGTTTTCTTTGATGGTCAAAAACATACACAATTTTCGTAAATTAATTAACGAGTTAGGTGTATAATGAAAGCCGACACATCAAATATTACAACACAGCCAAATGATTTGGCGGAATGCACATTCGCATCGAAATAATACCAAAAATGTACCATAGTAATTTTCATAATTTTCCTTAAAAAATTAGGAGCCTCAAAATATGCTCTCTTATATGTTACATTTATAGTCTGAAACACAAGCAAAAAACAAAAAGATCTTGAATTGCTCTAAACAAAAAAATTAAAACCTTTGCATATTTTGAGGCACCTAATTTTTTAAGGAAAACGTATGACAAATGGTGAAAATAGCTATGGTACATTTTTGCTATTATTTCGATGCGAATGTGCATTCCGCCAAATAATTTGGCTGTGTTGTATGGTTTGATGTTTCTTCTTAAGATATTCATATACTTCGTAACATGATTTATGAAACATCTGTACAATTTTCGCCATCAGAAAAAACGCCTTGAAATTCAATATTTTCCTACTTTGAAACCTTATTACCACACCAATTTAGAACGCATACAATTGATTAATGTCAGAAAAAATGGCGTGAAATGTAAGTGCGACGATATAATAATCATGTCGATAGGATTATTGGTTCAGAAATTACAGTCGAAAACGAGAAAAAAGCCGAGGAATTTTTCTCTTTAAGGCAAACCACAAATGTTCTATGGGGTTTAAATCCGGTAATTGGGGTGGCCAATCAAAAATGTGTATGCCATCGGCTATCCACTCTTTTAATGGCTCTGGCTGTATGTTTTGGATCGTTGTCCTGCACAAAAATTTTTTCGTGACGCGGCTTTTTATAAAAAATATCTAAACTTGGTAGGTAGGAACCCTCTAAAGTCACTTGCCATCATTCTAATTTTGATACGGCGCAAAATTCCCACATCACTTCCACTGAAACAACCGCATGCTATAAGAGAAACAACTTCCAAACTTTAGAGTGTGTTCTATATTGCAATTTGGGACTACAACTTGCTTGTCTACCCAAGTGTAACGTTTTCCGTCACACCCCAAACGATTATTTTTTGTTTCATCCTACCAGTTATTTATGGACCACTTTGCGTACTTCTTAGCAAATGCCAACCTGACCTTGCGATGACGACCAGTCAACAATGTTTTTATGCTTTGATCTTGGCTACAAATCCGCTTTCGTTTAATGTCTTTTGGACGGTTCTAGTGCTGACTTGTATACTTAGTAGGGACATAAATATTGTTACATCATTGAACACGCCCATTGTAATAGTTGAATTGAACATACCCCGTTATTTCCACATGGTTTATGAAACATAACCTGTAAAGCGTTAGTCTGCACCGGGAATTCTAAATTGTTCTAGCTTTCACCATGGAGTGGTCAGATAACGAGAACCGTATCGCTGTTATAGCGCTATTTAAGTGTGAAATGAAAAAGGTGATATTTTCAAAACGCTCCGCCCGCTCGGGATTAGTCGCATGTTCGTCTACCGGTGCATAAAACTGTTTGAGGAGACTGGAGATGTTAAAGACCGCCACCGGTCGGGCCGTCCGCGCACAGTTCGAACACCACAAGTCGTTAAAGCTGTCAAATCAAGAATTCAGCGAAATCCGCTCCGAAAACAGAAAATCATGGCCCGGGAGATGAATATCTCGCAAAAGTCCATGAGTCGAATTATTAAAAAAGACTTGGGGCTTTCAAACGCCGTACCGGACATTTGTTGACTGCAGCTTTGAAAAAAAAAAGAATGGAAAAATGCAAACGTCTTTTGGTGAAGCACGCTGAGAACTTGCACAGAAAAATCTTGTATAAAAAATGATGATGACGATGAAAAAATTTTTACCGTGCAGGAAAAATTTAACAAGCAAAATTATAGGGTGTATGCACGGTCATCTAAGGAAGCATCTGAACTGATTCCACGGGTCGAAAAGGGTCATCACCCAGCTTCAGTCATGGTTTGGTGGGGTGTCTCTTACGATGGGGTCACTGACTTGCATTTCTGCGAACAAGGGGTCAAAACATGGGCCACAGTTTACCAAGAAACCGTTTTGAAAGCTGTTGTAAAACCACTTAACCATTCTTTGTTCCAAAACCAGCCGTGGACTTTCCAGCAAGATTCTGCGCCGGCCCATAAAGCTAAAACGACTCAAACCTGGCTCCAAAACAATTTACCAGCATTTATTTCCTCTGAAGAATTGCCCTCTGGCAGTCCTGATTTGAACCCGCTCGATTACAAATTGTGGACAGTTTTAGACCACATGGTTTGCCACAAAAGATACCCCAACATTGATTCTTTTAAGACAGTTTTGATTCGTGCTGTGGCCAATTTTCGGATGGACGAGGTGCGTGCGGCTATTGATGATTGGCCAGTCCGACTTAAGTCGTGCGTGAAGGCCAAAGGCGGACATTTCGAATGAATGTTTGCTTTTTGTATATAATATATTTCAATAAATATGTAAACAAAAATTAGCCCAAAAACATTCACTACTTTTAATTTTAATGCATAAAACGTGTGTAACAGTATTTATGTCCCTACTAAGTACATTAATCGGCTTGTAGTACTTTTGCGATGTCTGCAGCAGTGTTAGTGACAACAGTTAAAATCAATCTGCGAACAACGCGCTGAACCACCGGAAACTACTTTTTCTTGCGACCATTTTTGCTCGATCTGGGAGTTATATTATAGCAGTCTTTAATTTTTTAGCTACACCGATTGATATTTTGTGTTTTTCAGCTAATTTCCGATAGGTTTGTCCTATCAAGGTAGGTTTGTCCTACCTTCAATGTCTTCTGCAAAAATTTTCTTTAAATTCTGCAAACAATTTTCGACCCATTTCAAATCAGCAAATTTAATTAGAAGTTATGTACTTTGAAAAGTTTTTTGGAGTAAAATGTTTTATATTATTTATCTTCTTAATACAAACGTTCACACGTGCCTGCAAATATTTCTTTACAAAACGGTATTTTGCAGACAATATAAACAGCTAAATTTATTATGGTATAACATGCTAGCTTGAAGTAAAAGTGTGGCAAACTACGATTGCTGTACTCTAAACAAGTACCCGCGAATTTAAGATTTTGTGAAATTTATTTTTTTTGTGAACACTTTTGTCCGCCACTGTATAATAACTGGACGCGGACACTATGCTTCAAACCATTTTGTTTGAAAAATCTCTCATAAACGGACACAATTCAGAAATATGCCCAACCAGTTTTTAAAAATCTGTACTACCCTATAATACCTACAAATCTCTCTCTTATTTGAAAATGAACATTTGAAATTAAAACAATCAGTGTTTAGGCACACAGGATTTTATTTTGGGGTGGAGAGTTTGCGTACAACTTTTGAGCCGAATACCACTCCAAACCATATTTTGTACCAGCATTTATTGTGTTTGGGGGAAGGGTATGAACCCCAAAAACCCCGCCTGTGAGCGCTACTGGTTTAGGCAATCAACCATTACAAAATTTGTTCAACCAAAGTAGTTCTAAAATTTAAACACTTGTACAATGTAAAGTACACACCTATACATGTAATAAATATTAATAAAATATTCAATATTCATAAATTCGTACAAAATAATAAATATCAGGTGTACAACTTTGCTTCCGCCGTTTTCCGATAGGTGGCTGTACCGGCTGAGGCTGGTTGAAATACATAGATGGTAATGCCTTTAAAGTGAGTGTGGACAGTGCCTAACGAATTGTCATCGCCGTTTCAGTGACAGTTGTTCTTGTTTTCGTATTATTCACGCTCGAAAATGTCCGTTTATGTGCCCAATTCTCGCCATTTGCGGGAAGTTTTACTTTTCTGTTACAATTCGCAAAAAAATGCAGCTGAAGCGCATCGAATGCTCTCAGAAACTTACGGTGATGCTGCTCTGAGTGAAAGAACGTGTCGGGAGTGGTTTCAACGTTTTAAAAATGGTGATTTCGATGTCGAAGACAAACATGGTGGTGGAAGAGAAAAAACCTTCAAAGATGAACAACTAGAAGCTACGAGCTCTTAAAACCGGGTGAAACCATCACAGGAGATCGCTACCGAACGCAACTGATGCGCCTTAGTCGCGCGCTAAAAGAAAAGCGGCCACAATATCAAGAGCGACATGACAAAGTCATCCTCCAACACGACAATGCTCGGCCTCACGTCGCAAAAGTGGTCAAAAAGTACCTGGAAACGCTGAAATGGGAAGTCTTGCCCCACCCGCCGTATTCCCCAGATGTCGCCCCTTCTGACTTCCACCTATTCCGTTCGATGGCACACGGCCTGGCAGATCAACATTTTCAATCCTTCGAAGAATTGGAAAAATGGATTGCTTCATGGATAGCGTCAAAAGAGGACTCCTTTTTTCGAGCCGGGATCCGAAAATTGCCGGAAAGATGGGAGAAAGTTGTCGCTAGCGACGGACAATACTTTGAATAATACATCTGTAAGCACTTTTTCGCAATAAAGCTTTTAATTTTGGAAAAAAAACGGCGGAAGCAAAGTTGTACACCTGATACATAAACGAGAAACACTTGGATACAATTTCAACTAATTTTTTGTGACCCCTCCCCCATAAGCGGACATCTCCTTTAACCGGAAAAAACCACTGCGATGGTGAGTGTCCAGTTATGAGGAATTTCACTGTACACCGAAAAAAAAATAAAATAATATGAAACTACTTAATGAATCAGTTGCTAATAACTTTGAAATGTATATTCATTACAAAAATTTAAGTTTATAAAAATATAAATGAATAAAAATTGGCTTTAAAATTTGAATGCAATAGCATTCACGTCATTTTGCATCACTATGAAAATGACTGCTATAGCATTCACGTCCGCGAATGTGTTAACATATGGTTAAAATCATTTGAAAGAAACGTATTCGCTGGTTTTGTCGGATTCCAACTGACTAGCAAAACCTTTCGGTTGAGAAATCGCCGAAATAAGCAGCTTAGGCCCGTATCCGTGCCTTATATGGAAGGAAATATTCGTCCAGTGGTTTGCCCTAGTCATCGACCTCGCTCCTGGTGATTATTTCCTACGTCAATTATAGTAGGCCCTTGCGCTTAATTTTTTACAACTCATCCTTTCGTCGGCCTCGATAGTCAAGCGGGTAGCGCGCTGGTTTCTCATACCTGAGGCCCTAGGTTCGATTCCTAGCTCGGGCTAGTGAAACACTAGCCTACTTCTACAGCTATAAACATTAAGCAAATGAGAATTACAAGAATCGCACAAGTCCGCTCCTGGCAGGCAATGGCAAGAACCTCCAACTGAAAGAAAAACTGCCAACCGCCGTTCAGATTCGGCGTTAAATTGTAGGTCCCCTCTCTCCTTTCCCCCAACCATTTCAAATGTGTGTTGGGCATGAAAGGCCTTTTCCATCAATAGGAAGGTATGAAAAAGACCTTTCGTTTGATATCCATATCGTGTTAATCGATTGAAAATGGATTGAGTTATTTTGATACCAACTTTAAACTTTGACCCCGAGCCACGCCTTTTGTGGGCGTTTCCCAGGCAAAATTTTTAGTTCATTAGCTTTCCAAAAAGAAGGTCCATGTAGGCCAATACTATAGAGACCTAAGTGTGTCTCATATAGAGAGACAGCCACTACAACCTACCTATCTACCATCCTCTTGTATATATTTTGGTCCTAAAATGCAACTTCTACCCGTCTAGGTTAGACAACTGCACACTACTTGTTCTTCTTCAGCTTCTTCATGACATAGCCTACAAGTTTCATCCTCAACTAGACTTAGTCGTGTAAGGTGACGCCTGAAGTATCTAGGTTCCGTTAGAATTGCAGTCAACTTAGGCTTCTCTGGTCTGGCTAAAAGCATTTTCAAATTATCCCTAAAGGATCTGCAACTATGTCTTTCTGCACACTAGAGTCACTATGTTGCCACAGGCGGCTCTCTCGAGTTGCTCTGCACATTCGCTGCCCTTTTACCGTTTAATTATCCAGTGTTATCAGAATATTCTTTCCAGACACCTGACTATAACGTTTAAACAAAGTTTAAACGCAAAATCGAAATTTTCTGTCAAACTTTTTCAGGAATAGTAAAATAAACCAAATGATCCAAGCAGTGACGTTTGTCGAACTCGGCACTCTTATTTTGACATATTAAAAAAAATATAAATAAATGTCAAAACTTAACCCGCCTAAGCAATGAAGCAATGAAGTGAGAAAGCTTTGCAATATGTGCAAGTGGTCTTAGCTCGAGGGTTAAAGGCCTGTTAGAGTCAGCCTATTTTGTGCAATTTTAATACAAAAATCACCAAGCAAATTTTGGACAAAATTGCTGCAAAAGTGTACCACATTGGATTTACTGACCACTGTTTTACTGACCACTGTTTACATAAAATTTCTTTTTCTCAGGCCCTTTTCAGGCACAATTGCTTCATGTGGTTTAATGATAGCAATGACATTAAAAAAAAACAATTCAACAAAAGAGGTTATCAAAATAAGAGTGCTGTCTCTACTTGGATCACTTGGTTTATTTCACTATGAATGAAGTTTAAACGTAGTTTAAACTGCCACACTCAAATGACAAAAATTTGCCCCATTTTCCTCTTGGAAATTTGGCAAATTGGTCCCTTAATAGTTTACTGGTTTTTCGAAAAAAAATATTTGAAAAATTCAGAATATCAAACTCGAAAAATGTTCCCTAAACCAGGCCAATGATCATCATAAACTAAGCTCTAACCAAAGATAATATAAATGAAGATGACTCACGCTCATACAACGCTTGTCCGCAGCCAAAATCGACTGCTCACAACTGTGAGCATAAACGGAGAACATAGGTTAGGTTAGGTTGCGGTGGCTGCCTCTGTATGAGACACACTTAGGCCTCTTAACGGGCCCGTTGTGATACCACAGATTCCACCCGTTTGAAATGCGTATGCAACACTGTTTTTTCCAACATGTGATACAACACACATTTCAAACGGATGGGGGACGGGAGGGGACCTACAGTTTAACGCCGAATCCGAACGGCGATTGGCAGTTTTTTCGCTCACACTTGGAGGTTTGCCATTGCCTGCCAAGAGCGCACTTGTGCGATTCTTCCCTTCATGTGGATAGCGATAGAAGTAGATGAACGTTTTTTCCAGCCCAAGCCAGGAATCGAACCCGGGGCGCTCGGTATGAGAAGCCAGCGCGCTACCCGCTGAGCTATCGAGGCCGGCAACGGAGAACATACACAAGAAAATTATGATCGCATACGTGTGTATTAAACAGTGAATTTGATGAGCAAGAAACTGTGGTTGTTGTTGTCGGTCGCAAGCATGTTAAGTTAGAAACGGTTACGGGCAGCCTTGCCGTTCGGAAGTTTCAAAGCGGGCTGAAAAGTAAAGTGTTTCCAGCATTTTCGATGTGTTTGGTGTCTAATAAAAAAAATCTGTTTCAAATTCGATAAATAAATAACCTTCACACCATATATGTATGTAGTACTTCTTTATTGGCAGCAACTTACCTTCGCAATAAGTTTTCATTCTAAACTAAATATTTAAATATTTTTGCTTTCCTGCACACATAACAGCTCCTGACCATTTTCCCACGCTTTTGAATATTCTAGCTTTTTTCCCCCGCAAAAGCATCTGTTTTTCTTCACATTTGACATATCTTTTTTTTTTTCTCGGAGGAGGTATCTTCGAAAGATACAGCCGAACCCGTGTTCAGCTGTATGCCGGATTCTTACCGACTAAAAACCACCCCCTGTCTCCAACCCGTGATCCCGACGAGACTACCGGTGGGCATTACGTCGCCGGGCGGGTTTCCAGCCCTAGTAATTTGGCTCGTAGCTGCTGCTGGGGCCCTCTGCCCTACGCCCTTGCTCCAATCGTCGCTGCTCGACCATGAGTTGTGCTGCGAACCTGCACACCGCGTCCCACTTCTCCGCTGAGTCCAGCATGTGTTGGACCAGATTCTGCTCGCAGATTTGGCCGCCTAGCGTTGATTGCAGCGCCTGTCGCTGCGTCTCGTATCGAGGACAATTAAAGAGGATATGTTCCGCATCCTCCGCCACACTGGTGCACACGGTGCAGTAGGGATCGGCTTCGTGCTCAAAGCGATGCAGATATGCCTTGAAGCAACCGTGACCCGTCAATAGTTGCGTCAGGTAATGCGTCACATCACCATGCTTGCGGTTAAGCCAGCCGCTGATTGTTGGCAGGAGACGGTGGGTCCACCTTCCTTTGGACGAACCATCCCAGCGGTTCTGCCACTGGCTCCGCTGTCTGACGTTGCATTGCGCACTATCGTCTTGGGCTTTATTGTGCGCCTCCCACGCCAGCATATCGATCGGCATCGTGCCGGCGATCACACAGGCGGCGTCGTAAGACGTCGTACAAAATGCCCGGCATATCCGTAGCGTGCAGAGGCGATACGTGGCCTCCATCCTTCGCCTGTAGGAGCGTACCGCCGTTGCAGGGGTCCATATTTGCGCGCCGTATAGCAGCGTGGAGGTTGCCACTCTTGCCAAGAGCAGCCTCGTTGCCTGCTTTGGTCCGCCGAGGTTTGGCATAAGCCTCGCAAGTGCCACCACAGCTCTTGTGGCTCTCTCCGCTGCGTGCTCCAGGTGCTGCTTAAACGTCAGCCGATGGTCCAGTATGACGCCCAAGTATTTAATTGCGCCCTTTGACGCGACCGTGTGGCCGTTTACATGGACCCGCGCCTGTTCCACCTTCTTCCTGCTTGACACCAGCAGGACCTCCGTTTTTTGCTCGACCAGCTGTAGGCCACTTGCAGTGAGCCAGTGATGCACTTTGGCCACCGTGTCGTCGCAGATTGCCTCGATGTCATGGATGTGCTTGCCTGTCACCACTATGACGATATCGTCAGCAAAGCCGACGATGCTCGCCGCCTCATGCACGTCTAATTGTAGTACGCCATCGTACATGAGGTTCCACAACATCGGGCCCAGCACCGATCCTTGTGGGACCCCCCCAGTCACCAGATGGAGTTTCTCCTCATCGTCCGTGCCGTACAGCAGGCGCCTGTTGGAGAAATAGCTGGCTATTGTGTGGACCAGGTACTCGGGCACCATTTTTGCCCGCAAAGCTGCCAAAATGTGGCCCCAGTTTGCGGAGTTAAACGCGTTTTTTATGTCTAGCGTGACCAGACAGCAGACATTTGTACATTCGTTTATACGTTTTCCCGCTCATATTTCAATATAGTTGTACTGTGATGTTGGTGAATGTAAGTGTACTACCAATATACAAGTAGTACATGTATGCTTCACACCGACACAATTTTTATTTCCGGAAACCGCATATCTTAAACAAAAACACTTTGCATATTTGTAGGCTCTTAGTTTTTAAAATAAATCATTGACAAGAGGGTGAAAAGTGATGAAAATGATTATGGTATATTTTTGCTATTGTTTCGATGAGAAAATATCACGCCAAATAGTTTGGCTGTGTTGTATTACTTGATGTCTCCGCTTTCGTTATACATATACCTAGTTACTTGATTTACGAAAAATTTTTATTTTTTTTTGCCATCAACGAGAACGCCTTAAAATTCCATATTTTTAGACTTTGAGGTCTAATTATTGTGGAATTTTAAATAAATTGCATTGCAAATGCTACAAAGTGAAACTCATATCATTTATTGGTTTATAAATTACAATCAAAAGCGTAAAAATAGTCATGGAAAGCCCGAAAAGTGACACGCCCATTTTTTACAAAAACGTAAATTAAGTTTTAAAGATGGTTTCGTATTCGAAATCAGCGGCCCCTAATTGCCCTAGAACTGATGTCAAAACCAAAAATGGCGACAAAAAGGAAATTTGTTGTCCTAAGTAATGTGTTGTTTTACTTTCATTGTATAGTTTTTCTTATTAAAAATTGTTCGAAAAACTTTTATATGAATTTTGCATACTGCAAAAAATATATCTGACGGAGCACATAATTTCCCGAAATTTCGTTCTACATTAAAATTTTTTATGGAGATTTATTTTTTACAACAAGAACAAGAACAGACAGGAAAAATTTGCATACAAAAAATGATTGAGCGATCGCTTTGCCAAATGACAGCATTTTCAAATTCACTTCAATGCACTCTCGCTGTGAGTATTGCTCAGCTGTAATAAAAAACTGCTTTGTCGGTCAGAAAATATATGGCGTTCAGCATCTTTGTAATTATATTATCTTTGCTGTAACTTACTGTAAGTATTTTGCTTACAAAAGGTAATTGAACCATGAAGGTTTTGTTTTGGTCCGCGATATTTTTATACGAATTTTGTAAAAACTTTTTTCATATAAAATACTGCATTATTTCATAAAAATGATAGCTTAACAGAAAAAGTATATGGTTATATAACAATTTTTACTAGGTTCTATAGTTTTCTGCGGGATTGCCATTTTAAAGTTCCGATATCTCGGGTCATAATATCTGCAAATGGACAGCGTCTCGTGAGGGCCCCTACAATGATCCATATTTGCTTTGATTTGATCGCTTTGTTTTCTGTTATAGCCAAACTTGACGAGCTTTGTGTTCCAAGCTGCTCTTATACCATCTTTTTTATTCTGTGTAGCATTCGTGATAAACTTGCATGCTGTGGGGGAATACCAATGTTAAAAAGTACTTGACTGATCTGATCAGTAGTTCTCTTTTATGTCCGTGTGTCCTGGTACCCTACACAGGTGTTAAAATAGTTGGTTGACAATCTTAGTGGATAATGATTCCAGGGCCTTAAGAGCGGCTTAACTTTCCGGGAGAATTAACATTTCTTTTGCCGATATTCTGTTCTTGAGCCAATTGGCAGTTTCAAGTATTGTGACTTACACTGCATGGAAGTCGGAAGGATTATTATTATTATTATTATTAGTGGGGATAGTGCACCGCGACCTAAAGATCTATTGTGCCCCCTTCATGGACTCACAGTTCATCTGTGAGCCCAACTACCGAGAGGAACTTTAGTATATCTCCTATACCTCTGGAGTTCCAGTTCGCACCTCTGACGAGGTAATCCCCTAGGTGCTTCTTCCGATCATGCATAAGTACAGGGCATTCTCCTAGTATGTGCATTGCAGTTTCATTTTCCTGCGAACAGAACCTGCAATGTCCGTTTGCACGGATTCCTAGTTTAGTTAGATGATAATTCAACCTACAATGCCCTGTCATGATACCTGTAATGATTCTCAGGTTATTCTTTGATAAACTCATACATTCCTCGAATCTTTTCCTACTATATGACCCGATAATCGCCTTGGAATGTTCCAGACCTGGTTGATTGTCCCAGTATTTATTCCTGCTGATTATCTCGTCTTTCCTGGTTAGGATTGATAAAGCTCCCTTTCCCAGTCCACAAAAAGGTTCTGGGCCGACGAATGGGGTTGAGGCGCCCCTTCTTGCGAGTTCGTCAGTCATCTCGTTTCTTTTCAAGGCATTCTATTACCAGTTTCGAGGATACCTGGTATGAGCTTAATGCCCTGATTGCCGCTTGGCTATCAGACAGGATCGCAATTCTCCGATTCCGGTAGTTCCTCGCTAAGTTGAAGTAAGCACACCTTTCAATAGCGTATATTTCCGCTTGAAATATTGTTGTGTGCTTACCCGTGGGTTCCGAGTATCTAATCCTCGGCCCATATACACCAATCCCGGTACCTTCATCCGTAAGGGATCCATCCGTGTACCAGGTTATCATGTACTGGTTTATCAGATACGTTTCTGATATCCCTACCCAGTTCCTTTTATTACTAAGTTCGGTTTTGAATCTCTTGATAAAACTGAACTTCGGTGTGATTGTGTCCCTCGGTATTGCTATCTCTGGATACTGGTTCGTAAGAATATTAAGCTTCTTAAGGCCCAAGAATCCTCCAGCCCCGATATTGTTTTCAGTCATCCGTAGGATAGCCCTCTTCGCCTGGGTTTGTATATGTATGTGAAGAGGTGTAAGTTCAAGCAGAACCTCCATGGATGCTGTTGGACACGTTCCCATAGCTCCAGTCATGCATAAACATGCTAATCTCTGGAGTTTACTGAGCGCCTTGATAATGGACTGTTGATTGGTTTTGTTTGCCCATACAACTGAACCATACGTTATCATAGGCCTCACGATCGCCGTGTAGATCCATCTCAGTATTCTTGGAGTGCAACCCCAACTTTTACCTGCTATGGATCTGCAGGTCATGAAGACTCTGACGGCCTTCCGCATCGTTTCTTCAATATGTCCTTTCCAGAGTAGTTTCTGATCTAGTATCACGCCTAGATATTTAACCTCCTTCTGGAATTCTATTCTTATTCCATCCTATCTCCTTGTTAAGGGTACTATGGTGGTTTTTGCTGGATTAATATTCAGCCCCACCTTAGCACACCATCTCTTAGTTACTTTTAACCCTAGGGTTATTCTATCCCGCAGAGTATCTTCAAATTTTCCCCTGCATAGGATTACAGTCATCTGCATACTCTTTGACCGTAAGGCCAGAGTTAGGCAGTACTTGTAATAGGTCATCAACCACAAAACTCCACAACAGTGGGGATAAAACCCCACCTTGTGGGCATCCTCTGGTTGTACTGGCTATAACCACCCCGCCTGCGCTAGTTTGTAGGTCCACCTTCCTAGTAGCAAGCATACTGTTAATCCAACCTTTCAGGGTATTATTAATTCCCCTGCTGGCTAGAGCATTGTCTATAGTTTCATGGGAGGTGTTGTCGAAGGCCCCCTCCACGTCTAGAAAGGCACATAGTGCCATCTCTTTTTCGTCTAGACTTTCCTGTATCTCACCTGTCAGCTGATACAGTGCAGTTTCAGTGGAGCGTCCTGCCCTGTATGCATGCTGGCATGTGTGCAGTGGATTGTCTATTAGGACTGTCGTCCGTACGTAGTTGTCAACAACTTTCTCCAGAGCTTTCAGTACGAATGAGGTTAGACAAATTGGTCTGAAGGATTTCGGGTCAAGAGGATCCTTCTTCCCGACCTTCGGAATAAATACCACCTTTGCCCGCCTCCAGGCCTCTGGTATGTAACCCAGCGCCAGACTGGCTCTAGCTATTCTCAGGAGCTGGCTTTTAATAAAGTCCATGCCCTTCTGTAGTAAGGCAGGGAAGATTCCGTTGGGTCCAGGTGATTTTAGTGGTTTAAAGGTGTTAACCGCCCACCTTAACCTTTCTTCCGTACAGATTTCCTTTGCCACTATCCAATCTCCTCTGGAGATTCTACCTAGTTTCTCAGCTTGCTCCGTGTCCCTCCAAGCAATAGAGCCCGGGAAGTGAGTATCTAGAAGTAGCTTTACCTTCTCCTCCTCACTCTGGGTAAATTCCTCATTGCTTTTCCTGAGACTCGTGGAAGACAGGCTGTGTCCATTGGCCATGACTTTATAGAGTCTTGATGCCTCCGATGTCCGTTCTATGCTCTCGCAGAAGCTTCTAAAGCTTCTGCGCTTAGCTTTCCTTATTTCCTTATTATATAAGGTTAATGCGCTTTTATATTCAGACCAGTTCCCGGTACGCTTGGACCGGTTGAAAAGCCTGCGAACCTTATTTCGCAGTATACCGAGGTCTTTGTTCCACCAGGGCACAACCCTAGAGGAATGTACTTTGCTGATCGGACCGCTACTTTCGTATGCATCAATAATAGTGCTATTGAAGCACGCTACTTCAGTTTCTAACTCCAATGTATTCCTGATATTGTCCCCCATCCCCGAGAGGTTGGACTTTACACTCAGGGTTTCTTGTAATTTATCCCAGTTTGTTTTCCTGGGGTTTCTTAGAATTTTCCTAACTGAGGTGGTACCCTCAATGTCAAACCTGATAATTTTATGGTCCGACATTGAAGGTTCATTTGATACCCTCCAGTTTCTAACCAGTCCGGAGCTTAGAGTATTTCCTAGAGTAATGTCTAGGACCTTCTCTCTCGCACTGGTTACAAACGTCGGTGTGTTACCCACGTTAAAGATTTCAAGCTTATTGCTAGCTATATACTCAAGAAGGTACTCACCCCTTCGATTCGTGTCGCTGCTTCCCCAGGCTTCGCTGTGCGCATTAGCATCGCATCCTAGTATAAGTGGCAGCCTCTTCCGCTCGCAGTACTCCACCAGTCTATAGACTATCTCAGGTGGGGCCTGAGGGTCTTCTCCTGGAAAGTATCCTGTGGCTACCACCATGTCTCGCGCTATCCCGTTTAGGTTTACCGGGATTTGCACCGCTACCAGATCCCTAGAGAGGAATTCTGAAAGACAGAAGTAATTCAAACTATTGGTTAGTAACAAACAGGCCCTTGGGTTGTTACATCTAATGTCCCAAATTACCTGGATGTTCTTCTCCGCCAAACCTTTAATTTGGCCCCTGTGTACCCAGGGTTCCTGGACCACCACTACGCTCAGATTTGACCTGAGGGTTGCCCTCGCGATTACGACTGACGCAGCCTACGCATGGTGCAGATTTACCTGCGCAACTCTAGTGCTGGTCATCGCTGCCTTATGTCTGAGTGGCACCGCTTTCATCCTCTGTCAGACTACCCTCTTTATCAAGGTCTGACAGGGTGACTCTGTCCGAGTCTTCTTCGGAAGGATACTTTTAGGCTTAGTTTTTCGGAGTATCTGTCATTCCACACTCTATTGACTAGTTGCGAACCATCTGTGTAAAAGTGTATGATTGGAGATGTGGCGTCTGCTTTCTAGTCCGTTTTTGATGGCCTTGACACCCTATAACTATTGGTATCAAAGACAAGGTGGTACGTAGTTCACCTGTTGGGAACATTGTCCAAAGCATTTAAAACTGTAGATTGTTCTGAGATTCTGGGAGATGGCTCGTAAACGTTGTCATGCTTGTGGTCACTTGCTTCAAGTGAAGCAATGCTAATGCTATGGTGTTGTACGCAGGACTTTGGCGAACGCTTAAACGTTTTTGAGTGCAGGACAGGCGCTTGTTCGTTTGTTCAGTGCAGGACAGGCGCTTAGCTAGAACTTATTTATGGCGGGTTTTACATTTTATATTTCATAGTCAATTTAACATTAAAATTTAAAACCACAGAAAAGTATATATTAAATAACATTCATACTTATTTTTTAATGACATAAACGAAAAATTACATACATATGTATGTAATTATTTTACAAAGGGTTTTTTTTTTAATTTATGTCCGCAGTGTGTGCCAGCTTATTGCTCTGTGATGATGTAAGGTGCGCCATAATTACGACTTTATTGAGCATTCTTGGTTGAACGGTTGTTTTGAGCATGTTTTTTTTTTTGGGTTTACATTCAAATGTTAACCTATTTTATATTTAGTTGAAATAATTTTTATTACCCAGTTTTTCATTGAAAATTAAAAAAGTATCTGTTCACACCTAATCTATTTTTATATAAAGTTTCAGAAATTCGGGAAGTTTCCAATATGGATGAGTAAGTAAATAATTAATTTTAATCTCAAGTATATATTGAAATGTTATTTTTTCAGTCCGCAAAATAATTTTTTAGCTACACAAATTCCGCATTATTTAAGTTCTTCATTATCCGGATTTGATGTAAGTATTACCTTTTAATGCCATACACAAAATTTAATTTTATTTTTGTGATTTTCTTTAGATGTCGACATTTTTAAATTATGGAAGCCATTTGGCACCGTACATTCAGTCACTAATACCGCAATATAATTATCCGGCGACAAATCAACAATATTACGAATTGTATAAAAGAATGGCACAGAGCAATTTTCCATACTCGGACGTCAATACACCTAACAGTGCATTTAGCGCTCCGGCATATGTCCAAAGTCCACCAAAGTCGTCATCTGCAGCCTCGTTGTTGTCAGGACTACACGGAAATGGGTTGCATTCCAATCCATTAAGTGCTCTTGGGGACTTGAGTATTTACGGGTTAAATGCGCCTAGTAACCTGCCGCATGGCAGTAGTGCCACGTCTACACCACAACGGCAACATAACGGTCCGATGTATGCCTCGCCGCCTTCAGCCAATTCAAATATGCATCCCAATGCTAACATGTTGCTGTCCTCCTTTGGACAGTATAAGCAAACACCTGAAAGTAGCAATCTGCCTAGTATGTACGATTACAGAAACGAGTTTCCGACCGCAGCCAGCGCAATGAGTAAACTTAAGATGCAGAATGCTCAAATGAATCAATACAAGAGCTCACCGCAATCGTCAACGGCGGCGAATGCAAATTATGCAGCAGATAAAAATGTGTTTCCCGCTTTTAACATGCCCGCCTACAAGTCGTTGGATCAGCAGTCAATTAAACAGTCGGATAAAAATGACAAAAATCAGCAAAAGGAGACTGTTACTACAAACGCTGTAAAAAACACTGATATAACACTTACATCAAGCAAGAATTTTTCGACAGCTCCAAAACGGAATGCACAGATGCAACAGTCCGCTTCCAATTCTTTCCATCTGGTTCCACCTAAAGTTGCGACGCTTAAAACGTTGGAAAAGCCCTCTACCCCAGAAGTTCTTTTAGCTGATCTAATATCACCTAAAATTCATCCGAATTCTCAGCACGGTGAAGCAATCTTCCCTACTACTTCGAAAAGTAATAATAGCGGAACTGGTCCATCACCTCAACCGACATCTGTGAATATGGGAATTGTTTATCCTAACAAAAATGTGGTAGGAAATTCTGGCAGCGAGCATTTAAAATCAAGCGGAGAGATGCAAATTATACCCACTACAAGTCCATCCGGAACTGGTAACATATCAAAACAATTCAGTGATATTTCTCCGAGCATTTCTCTGACTCCTTTGAGTAGTACAAATGTGGTTGAGAAAAGTGTTAACATTGGTCAGAAAGGCCCGTATACACATACAACCAATAAAATTAAATACAGCAATGGTAGTAGCTTAAGCAGCAGCAATAAAACTGCAATATCTAGTGAAGCGAGCAGAAGTGTTTCCAGTATAAATAAAAAAGCTGTAATCAGGGCAGTAAAACAAATACCGTCTACGACGACGGGATACAC
Source organism: Melieria picta (assembly GCA_964056695.1). Taxonomy (NCBI): domain Eukaryota; kingdom Metazoa; phylum Arthropoda; class Insecta; order Diptera; family Ulidiidae; genus Melieria; species Melieria picta. The sequence continues at coordinate 90,380,792 of OZ057399.1, forward strand.
ATCTGCTAGTACAATTGCAAAGACAGTTGCAGCGGCCGCTGTTGCGGCAAAGTCATCGAATTTGCCAGTAGTGTCGTCCAAATTTCACAGCACTGTCTCTGTAGCTGGTCAAAAGCTCTTAACGCCTATCAACTCAACCAAGCGAAGTGCTGCCAAAAAACTCACCAGTAATGCGGAGCTCCTCAATAGTGGCGGCCGAATTTTACCCTCAGCAACTTCTATTTCGCAGCAAAGTGAAAGCAGTGCAAAGAAAGTGTTATCAAGGCTAACTTCATCCACAGACTTCAGATCCTCACCAGTGACTGTGCCACTATCAGCTGCAAAGCAAAAGTCTGCTGCCTTGAATGCACAAGCATTGACACCAACAGGCGCGAACAATTTCTTAAATATTCGCCCAGTGGATAACAAGGGCCCCTCCGGTACGGGTGTCTACATTATAGAGGCTAATATTAATCAGAAGAAAATAGCTGTTGGAGCGCCAACCAAGAGGTAATTAAAGAATTGCATATGTAACTTTCATGATAGCCCAATGGCAAGATTCGGATCCCGCAATCATCCGTGTTCCGTGCCAATTTATACACGAATGAAAGGCATCCGCTGTTTTTCTGAATAGCGATTTCGTAGTTTTCATTGTCTTACTTTTAGAGGCTTGTCATTCGATGTACAGGGCCTCCATACAAGTGCAATGTTCGCAATCTTTCCGTGTGGTAAAAATATTTTGTATTGTTGGTTTCCATACGGAATACTGTTTTATTGTTTTAGTAACTGGAAACTTTGTATTGTTTTTTCCACGTTATCGATATTTTTTTGAGTTTTTTCTACAACAGTTTTCCAGCGGAAAATGTTCAGAATGTAATAATTTGTACTATTTTCTGATGTAAAACCAAAAATATTAATTTCCACAGGAATAAATCACTAGTCCAACAAACACCAATTGAAAATCTCAGTTTTTGAAAATACCAGAAATTCCGCTAATATTCGTATACGTCTTAATTGAGCTAGAGGTACCCCAAGTTTAGATTCTCTTTACACCTATGCAAATCATCGGACAAAAATTAAAAAAACAACTTTTATTGTTTCTGCACTCTGAACTTCTTTGCGACTTCCTCTTGGATTTTGCTACATAAAATTCTTGCCCAGGTTATTGCTTGAAGTCGTCTTCACACACGTCCGACCTGAGACATATTTGGACGTAGCTTGAAAAAGTGTATTTCTTTCTTTCGTCGCGTTTGGGTGCTCCTTCAAATTACATGCCACCGATTTCGAAGGGCCTTTGTCCATTTTTTCTTCCAAAAGCTTTTGTTCGTTTAACGGAAACATTTAATTTTTCCTTTTCACAACTCTGTCCACACTTGTAGTGCATTACTAATACCACCGTGTTTTGCTAGTCGTTTTAGAGCAGTTTTTTATTAACTTTTCCTCAGCATAGTATAATAAAAATGTAGGCTTATAAAACTCGCAGTCGTATTTTAATTCAAAGAAAATCGTAGTAGATCAGATTAGATTAGATCTGGGATTCGGACAACACCTGCCCGAGACACTGCGTCCAAGTGATGAACTATTGTGTCATGTCCCTCTACGTTACTGGAGGAGTTCGTGTCCTCCAATGTTATCTAGGAGCTCCTTTAGTTTCCTTAGATTCATTTCAGACAAATCTCCCGTCTGTATTATCTCCTTCCCTAATATTCGCTTTCTTGCTTGTATTAGGGCAGGGCATTCGGTTATGATATGTACAGAAGTCTCTTCCTCTTCCATACAAAATCTGCATAGTTCACTGTCCGTTAGTCCCAGACGCGCCCTATGCATATTTAGCAGACAGTGCCCACTTAGCATCCCCGTCATGACCCTGAGCTCCTTTCTGCTTAGGTCAATTAGGTACTTAGATTTCCTTTCCGAGTAAGCTGGAAAGAAAAGCTTGGAGCATCGTTGCCCCATTGTGTTCGACCATTTGTGGTTTGCTCGATTAATGAATTCCTGTTTAACACAATGTCTGTAATGGGACTTGCTAACACCTATGATTGGTTCAGGTCCGTAGGGCCGGCTAGCAGCCCCATCCTTTGCCAATCTGTCCGCTTCCTCATTACCATCGTGCCCACAGTGCGCAGGGATCCAGTTTACTATCACTTGGTTTTCCCTTGAGAGATCCTGGAGAACATTTGCTGTCTCCCAGACCAGTTTGGAGTCAAATGTCATCGAGCCCAGGGCCTTAATTGCCGCCTGGCTGTCTGACATTATGATTATCCTTTTCCTTCTAACGTTGAGCGTTAGTAATTTCCTGGCACACACATTTATGGCAAAGACCTCAGCCTGAAAGACCGAGGCTTTATCCCCAAGACTTACAGAAGATTGGAAACCGGAGCTAAAGATTCCTGCCCCAGTTCCTTCTTCCGTCTTGGACCCATCGGTGTACCAGACAATGTCATCACACGTGGGACTGATCTTTTTATCAGCCCAGTCCAACCTGTGAGGTATGTACGTTGCGTAACTTTTTCTGAAGAGGTGCTTCTGAGGCATCTGGTCTAGAGGCATCCAAAAGCCTCCATCCCGCCTCCTGTCCCTCAGCAGAGATCGATGGCCGATTGCCTGTGCATCCCTTGGTATGAATCCACTATGCATAAGCCTGTGTGTGCTATTGGTTGCTGCCATTTGCACATTCAGTTCCAGCGGTAGCATTCCCAATATAACATTGAGAGCTGCAGTTGGAGTGGTTCTGAGACAACCTGTTATGCAGGTATTCGCTAGTCTTTGTAGCTTCTCTAGCTTCGTCGCAGTTGTTGGATGGATGGATGGATGTGAGGGGGAGCCGAGGAAATAACCTAAGGGAGGTCATTACCTCAAGCACTCAGGCTTTATAGCCCATTGTACTTAAGGCTCAGGAAAAAGGTTGATAGAGGAGATTGGAATGGGAAAGAGAAAAAGAGAAAGTGGGTGGAAAGGGAGAAAGGGCTATGAGGTCTCCTGTGCAAATTTCCCGGACTCATTAATGAATCTCAGGAGATCACACAGGGTGAGAGAATGAACTTCGTCCATTCTCATTACATCTGAACCCAGCGTGCGCAATCTCGTTCTAGAGAAGGCAGGACATGCACAGAGAAAGTGCTCTGTACTATCAACCTCCTCCAGGCAAGACATGCAAGTCGGATCCTCGATGATGCCCATGTTGGCCATATGTCGCCCCCATGGATTGTGTCCTGTGATTAACCCGACCATTCGACGGAGGTCTTTCCTTCCCAGCTTCAGGAGGAAATCCCCTGCTTTCCTGTTCGGGCTTTTCACAAAACACTTGGCAGTTTTACAGCTTCCCAAGCTAGACCAACGTTCTCTGTGTAGGTTATTTACACAGGACCTGATCCAGTCCAGGGTTCCTGCTAGACTGGTGCCGATTATTAGTTCTGGTCCCATGGGTGTACACCCTGATCCACAGTTAGCCAGTTCATCGGCAGTTTCGTTACCTAGAACACCGCAGTGTCCCGGAACCCAGATAAGTTGGAGCTTATTACGTCTCGCGACTGATTTTAGCTTCAACTTACATTCTTGGACAATCTTAGAGGTAACACGCGCGTTCTCCAGGGCCTTAAGTGCAGCTTGACTATCACTACAGACTCCTATATGTTTCCCGCACCATTTCCTCCCAATTATCCATTCCGCTACCTTCAGAATGGCGAAGACTTCCGTCTGAAAGACGGTAGTCAGCCCACCCAGTGAGTAGTAGCAGTTGACACTTCCATCGAGGTGCCATCCAGCTCCAGTACCTTTATCGGTCTTGGATCCGTCAGTGAAGAAAATATCCGTCAGATCCCCTAGCATGGCCTGTGGGTTGTCCCATTGGTCGCGCGTTGGGAACCTCACTTCAAAGTTCCTCCTAAAGGATACTACGGGTATTAGGCAATCCTTAGGGGCCAGCAGCAACGGATATTGCGCTGACAACCTCTTGAAGATTTCTCCATGACCCGATCCCTTGTTGTCGTGCCAGTATCCATAGGAATATAGCCGACATGTCGCTTTCATCGCTTCCTCTTGAACTTTTAGGTCTAGGGGAAGCAGGTCAAGCATGGCATTAAGGGCATCACCCGAGACAGTGCTCATGGCACCCGTAATGCATATACATACACTTCTTTGTAGTCTGTTCAGAGCCAAAGCTGCGGACTTAACCATTGTTCGTCTCCACCAGACTACCGATGCGTACGTAATTATGGGTCTGATGAGTGCGGTATATATCCAGAGGACCACCGCAGGCTTTAGGCCCCAGGTCTTGCTAAAAGCTCGACGGCACTGTTGGAAAACCTTCAGCGCACGGTCTACTTTCGTCAAGACATGCATCTTCCACGTTAGTTTCCTGTCTAGGATAACCCCTAGATATTTCACCTCCGTGGATAGACTGAGGGTCACACCTTTCAGTACTGGCAGTTCGAGACCATCCAGCTTCCGCTTCCTAGTAAATAGGACCAAAGTCGTTTTACTGGGATTAACGGAAAGACCCTGTCCTGTGCACCAGTTATCAATCTTATCCAGGACTTTCTGCATTTTCTTGCAAATTATCCTGAGGGATCGTCCTGATACTAGTGCACAGACATCGTCCGCGTATGCTTGGACATGTATTCCGAGATCCTGCATCTCCCTTAGTAGAGAGTCGACCACGAAACACCACAGCAGCGGAGAGAGGACACCACCCTGGGGACATCCCCGTCCGACCTCTGCCGTGACCGAATTGCTATCACTCTCACCAACGGTCAGCAATCTCCCGGAGAGCATGGAGCGGATCCACCTTATCAGGGTCTCATTTACCCCATGCATTCTGGCTGCTGAGCATATCGAGTCAAAGGTTGCATTGTCAAAAGCCCCCTCAATATCCACGAAGACGCCCAAAGTGTAATGGTCAGCTTCCAGCCCTGCTTCAATCTTGGATACGATGTCATGCAGGGCTGAGTCGCATGATTTTCCACTCTGGTAAGCGTGTTGGTTTCTACTAAGTGGGCTTCTTGTCAGCACCTTCGCTCGGATGTGCTTTTCTACCATTCGCTCTAAGCTTTTCAGCATGAAAGAAGTCAGGCTGATTGGCCTAAAGCTCTTGGCCAGCGTATAGTCGTCCTTCCCTGGTTTGGGAATGAAGACCACTCTGACCTGTCGCCAAAGAGTTGGAATGTAACCATGAGCGAGGCAAGCCGTGAAGATCTTTATAAGAGCTTTCACCAGCTTGTCTCCACCCCTCTTTAGCATTATCGGGTAAACTTTATCAGGTCCTGGGGACTTGTAGTTTTCGAATGAGGAGAAAGAAAATCTTACCGCCTCCTCCGTTACTACTTCTGACGCGGAAAACCAGTTAAGCCTTTTAGTCGCAGTTGTTACTTCTGTGGTTTTCTTCCACCAGACTATCGCTCCATAAGTGATAGTTGGCAGAATTACTAGGGAATAAATTTTCTGAAGCCATTTCGGCCTCAGACCCCAGTTTTTCCCACAGATCCTCTTGCAGCTCCAGAGAGCATTACCTGCTCTCGTAAGCATGCGATCTACGTGGGGTCTCCAGTTCAGTTTACTGTCTAGAGTGACCCCCAGGTACTTAACCTCATTCGAGTAGTTAAGTTCTTTACCAAAGATCCTGACCTGTCTTAGGTTTAATTTCCTTTTAAGAGTGAAAGGCACTACAATGGTCTTGTCTGGATTCACAGACAGTTTCTGTCTGACACACCAGCACTCCACTGTGTTCAACGCGTTTTGGAGCAAGTCTGAGACGGTGTGTCCATCTCTGCCCCTAACTGCGATTACTAGGTCGTCTGCATATGCAGTGACTTCATGTCCCTGCTCTGTAAGAAAGCGGATAAGTCCGTCAACGACCACAGACCACAGCAGCGGAGATAGGACCCCTCCTTGAGGACACCCCCTTTCTGTTTTTGCAGAGAGCTCTACCCCCCCTAAGCTGGACCGAATCACCCTGCTTTCGAGCATTGATGATATCCATCTAATGAGAGTGGTAGGCACCTGGAAGTCTTCTAGCGCTGTTTCGATCGCTTCGAAGGTTGTGTAGTTGAAGGCCCCTTCAATGTCTAAGAAGCCTGCCAGGCAGATCTCCTTCACTTCCAGGGACTTCTCTATCTTGCCTACCAGCGCTGATAGGGCCGTCTCGGTGGATCTACCTTTCTGGTAGGCATGTTGATTCGTGCTAAGGGGACACCGGGTTAGAATCTCTTCCCTCAGGAAGCGGTCAACGACCTTCTCCAGACCCTTTAGCACGAAGGACATTAGGCTTATTGGCCTGAAGGATTTTGGGTTCTTCTTGTTGGATCTTCCAGGTTTTGGCAGATAGATCACATTTACTGCTCTCCAGGCCTCTGGAATATATCCATATGCTAAACTGCATGAGCAGATCTTTGTTAAAATAGGCGCTAGTGTGTTCATTCCCTTCTGCAAAAGTGCCGGGAAAATTCCATCTCTTCCCGGTGCTTTGTACGGGGCGAATGATCCCAGCGCCCATTTCACTATTTGTGCATTACACACGGTTTTGGCCGTTCGCCAATCTTCCCTACTTGGACAATACGACTGTCCCGTACTGTCAATCAGAAGATCGGCTGTCAATATGTCCGATCCCGGGAAGTGTGTATTAGTGAGAAGGGCGAGCGATTCCATCTCACTTCTTGTGGAGGACCCGTCTACATCCACCAGAGTTCCGATTGGACAGGATTTTTCCATCGAGAGGATCTTCTGTAGCCTGCAGCTGGAGGACATATCCGATACGTCCTCACAGAACCGCCTAAAAGATTCTCTCTTGGCCTTCCTGATCTCCTGATTGTATTTAGTGAGGGTCTGGGAGTAGGTCTGCCAGTCGTTATTGCGCTTGGCCCTGTTGAACAGTTTCCTTACTCGTAGTAAAGCGGGAAAATTATTCATAGATAAATTTCAAATACAACTATGTCTTCATTGTACACAATTTGAAGACTCTGCTGATTATTTTTTTTGCAGTATTTGTCAATCAAAATGGAGGTACTAAGAGCATAGTGAAATAAATCAAGTTATCCAAATAGACACAGCACTCGTATTTTGACAATACATGTTATGTTTACATGAGTATTGTTACGAAAATGAGCTCTCTGAGTTCGTTTTTGGATTGTGCTTGAAAATAAAACCACTTCAATTACTCAACGCAAAACGCATTCCAATACAAGCAATCACTTTATTTACAAATTTACACTTTGGTTATCTTTACACTACTACTATTGCATGTTTCCCCTTTTCTTGCTCAAATCAGACTCCCCTCTCTGCGCTGCACACTGTTGCCTTTTATACTTGTTTGCTTATCGCGCCGATTGTTCTTGCGCATTCCAGTTGGACTCTCTCGATCGTTCTCGCAAATCCCATTACCATCGCGAGCCATCTTTGCTATATCGAAATCATAGCAAGTCTGCCGTACTCTAAAGCGCGTGCCTAAAAGTCTCCCCGTAAAACATTCATGCATAGCACAGCGACAGAGTTCCTCATCGTTACAGTATATTACGCTGTGCGTGCAGGCGGGAATAGCATTGATGTTGTTGGTAATTGTTGCGTCGCGTTTTCTGCTTTGTTTTATAAAATCACAAGCAAATTACAATTAGCAAAGAAATTCATGAACTTGGTGTAGTAAAATATGTGTGCAAACATGTTACATAGGAGAGTTTATAATTCTTTATTAAAAAAATTATTGTAAGGTTTTATGTTTTTTTGCTTTCAAAAGGATTTCGGGGCGAAATTCCCTTCGAGGGCCGAATGGGAAAGGACTAGTCTTTTCAATGAATACGACATACACATCTTTACGGATGGATCCAAAATGGCGTGCGGGGTGGGTGCGGGGGTATACTCACAGCACGTGGGGATAAATGAAGCCATACGTCTACCTAATGATGCCACAGTTTTTCAGGCAGAAGCAGGGACCGTAACGGTTATGGTTTTTATCAAAATAGTCAGATTTTAACTGTTATATTTGAACTTTTATTTTTCCCGACAAAAAATAACTGTTATTTTGTGCCTTTTATAATTTCAGGCAAAAATAACTGTTATTTTTTACTTTTATTTTATCGGTCAAAAATAACAGTTATTTTGTGACTTTTATTTTTTCGGTCAAATATATCAGGCAATTTGAATTTTTTCAAAGGCCATTTGACCGACTAAAAATCTATTGATACAATTTTTTTCGTCTCGTCAACGCGCACATTTCGAGCTATAAAACTTGTTTCAATCTTTAGTACAACGGCCGCAATGGAAAGATTCCTCTAAACAAAAACATTCAAAAAATGTCGATGTCATCGTTGCGCTTCGAATTGAGCAAACTTTTTTTAGCTTTTTTAAATCTCTTTTTTAGCATAATGATGTACGCAGAGACCTAAAATAATTATTATCAATATTTTTGGAAATAAAAAAATTGCCCTTATTTAAGATATTTTTATAAATATTGCTTTATAATAATCATTTACAATAAAATTTCTTTACATGGCCTGTAACTATTATCATGTAATAAATATTTTTATGTTGCGTAATAACTGTTATGAAAAAAAAATTGTTTTTCGTCCTCGATAATTATTATTTAGCGATTTTTTTTTACGTTGCTTCATAACTTTTATTTTCGATTTTTTTTATTTACGTTACCGATAATTATTATTTCAAGATTTTTTTTACGTTGCTTCATAACTTTTATTTTCTTTTTTTTTGTTTTTACGTTGCCGATAACTATTATTTACCAAAAATGTTTTTTTACGTTGCTTCATAACTTTTATTACAGAAAAATTTTTTTTTACGTTGCCTTGCCACATTTTGAGTTCAAATTGATTTTTAATTGTTCCAATACAAATTTTGGCTGCGTATGCCGAAATTGATAATTTTAAACCACAACGTCTAGATATTGAAGCAGACCTACTCACGTACTGGGAGGAGAAAAAGTTTTCCTTTCCTTTTTTGCGACAACTGGCACATATAATACACGCTGTACCAGCTACCCAAGTGACAGTGGAAAGGGCGTTCTCAGCTCTATGACTCACATTACGTGATCAAAGATGCAACCTATCGGATGAAAAGTTGGCGCGCATTATGTTCGTGAAACTAAATTACTCAGAAAATGAATAAAAAAAATGCAAGAACGGTATTTACATTTTATAACACTACTAGCAGGACCCCGCGGCTTTGCACGCAAGTTTAAAGCCAATAAATCAAGTTCTTCTAAAACTTTTGTTGATCCCATCAGATTTTTATGAAAAAATTCGTATCTCTTTACTTCTCATTTGAAGTGTTTTCACCATATTTGAAATCAATAGGCTTATTATATCAAGTTTCTTCATACAACACCTTAACCCCTGTTTTGCCTCTTTAGACCCCGATTTTCAAAAATCCCGTCTTAGCGTTTTCATTTTTCAATATGTACCTACAGTTCAAATTTCATATTTGTAGCTTTGGGTTGGGCGGTGATTAATCAGTCAGTTAGTCAGGACAAACAATTATATGTACATATATAGATTTCTTATTCCTTCACGTACACGTACAATGCATAGTAATGATTTTGTTGATAACACGTTATAACTGTTATTTACGATTGCTACTTAATAACACGTGATAATATTGATAGAACTAATTTCCGCGTGGCTACTTTTCTATCTTCTTTTTTTTCTAACTTGATGTAAGTCAGCTTGTGGCTTCACAGTAGTGTACGCAAGCTTCAATTCCGAAGGTTGTAGGTTCAAATCCAACCATCCGAAGAATTTTTGTTTTTTATAAATAAGGGTTTTGTTTATTTAAATTAAATTAACACCTCAAAACAGCCATATACGATTTTCATGTGCACAAAAATTAAAATGAACTTTAGTTGTTGGTGTAAATTGGCAAGGCAACGTAAACAAAAATTTTTCTTTAATAAAAGTTATGAAGCAACGTAAAAAAAAATTGTTGGTAAATAATAGTTATCGGCAACGTAAAAACAAAAAAAACGAAAATAAAAGTTATGAAGCAACGTAAAAAAAAAATCTTAAAATAATAATTATCGGTAACGTAAATAAAAAAATCGAAAATAAAAGTTATGAAGCAACGTAAAAAAAAAAATCGCAAAATAATAATTATCGAGGAAAATTTTTTTGTACATAACAGTTATTACGCAACATAAAAATATTTATTACATGATAATAGTTACAGGCCATGTAAAAAAATTTTATTGTAAATAATTATTATAAAGCAATATTTATAAAAATATCTTAAATAAGGGCAATTTTTTTTATTTCCAAAAATATTGATAATAATTATTTTAGGTCTCTGCGTACATGAAGTATTGCTAAAAAAGAGATTTAAAAAAGCTAAAAAAAGTTTGCTCAATTCAAAGCGCAACGATGACATCGACACTTTTTGAATGTTTTTGTTTAGAGGAATCTTTCCATTGCGGCCGTTGTACTAAAGACTGAAACAAGTTTTATAGCTCAAAATGTGCGCGTTGACGAGACGAAAAAAATTGTATCAATAGATTTTTAGTCGGTCAAATGGCCTTTGAAAAAATTCAAATTGCCTGATATATTTGACCGAAAAAATAAAAATCACACAATAACTGTTATTTTTGACCGATAAAATAAAAGTCAAAAATAACAGTTATTTTTGCCTGAAATTATAAAAGGCACAAAATAACAGTTATTTTTAACTTTTATAGTAAAAGTCAAAAATTTAAAAGGCATGTCATATTTGTGAAGCTGAGGCCATTACGATCATAATGGTATATTTAAGAAAGTCCACCGACAATTTTTTCGTTATGCCTTTTTGATTTGAAAATTGGAAAATAACAGTTATTTTCGGTCCCTGGGCAGAAGTCCTGGCGGTCAGGGAAGCCTGCCGACTGGTAGAGAGACATATCACCGATAGGTGCAAGGTTGCAATATTCATTGACAGCCAGGCAGCAATAAAGGCTCTACAATCTACCACGGTCAAGTCAAGGCTGGTCGAGGAGTGTAAGACGGCTCTGGGCGCGCTAAGTCGTTGTGCTGATATCACCCTCATCTGGGTTCCCGGCCATAGG